>CM053027.1:5418436-6033436 GCA_028564925.1 Lithobates sylvaticus
TTTAAAAAAAAAGGAGAACTATCTGAATTTTACAAAAAGATTTTGGCAAATGTTCAAAGGGTAACAAAATTGGAAAGAGAGAGAAAAAAAATAATTTTAAAAGCAACATCGCACTAATATATATATATAATATATATATATATATATATATATATATATATAATATATATATATATATATATATATATATATATATATATATAATGATATATATATATAAATATATATATATATATATTATAATATATGATATATATATATATGATGTGGTTTTTCAAATTCAACCCCTTCATGCCTTTTTTTTTTTTAAAGAAATACACTTTCATGAATATAGAAAAAAAAAACAAAAAACACACTACACAGTAAACTTTACCCAATTTTTATTTTTTTTGTATAAATGTGAAAGATAATGTTGCGCCGAGTAAATAGATACCCAACATGTCACACTTTAAAAATTGCGCACACTCGTGGAATGGCGACAAACTTTGCTACTTAAAAATCTCCATAGGCGACGCTTTAAAAAAATGTTTACAGGTTATCAGTTTAGAGTTACAGAGGAGATCTAGAATTATCGCTCTCACCAATTGTGGCCATTCCTTTACATGTGCGGTTTGAACACCATTTACATTTGCAGGCGAATCTTGTGTATGCTTTCGCTTCTGCGCGCGAGCTCGGAGGGATGGGGGCGCTTAAATTTAATTTTTTTCTTATTTTTAATTTTTTTTACACGGCTCCTTTAAATTTTTTACGTTTGATCACTTTTATTGCTGTCAGAAGGAATGTAATCATCCCATGTGACAGCACAAGGTGGTGACAGGTCCTCTTTATGGAGGGATCTAGAAGACCCCAAACCCCTCCTCTGCACTTAAAATCATTCAAAGTTTTGAATAATGAATTTTTTTTTTTAAATCTGGCGCCTTTAAAGTGGAGTTCCACTTTAGGGTGGAACTCCCGCTCATTGGATTCCTCCCCCCTCCGGTGCCACAATTGGCACCTTTCAGGGGGAGGGGGTGCAGATACCTGTATAATCCATGTATCTGCACCCACTTCCGGGACTAGCTAGCCGCATACGCCCCGCCCCCGCCCATTGTGTTCTGGGAAACACACAGTTCCCAGGACACAACGGGACCAGTAAAGACGCGCAGAGCGAAACGCGCATGCGCAGTAGGGAACCGGGCAGTGAAGCCGCAACGCTTCACTTCCTGATTCCCTGACAAGAGGATGGCGGCGGGGGGCAGCCGAGAGACGAGCCGACACCGCTGGACCCTGGGACAGGTAAGTGGCCATTTATTAAAAGTCAGCAGCTGCAGTATATGTAGCTGCTGACTTTTAATATTTTTTGTTAAGGTGGAGCTCCGCTTTAAGGCTCCAGTAATCTGGGAAGTGATGTCATCGTTTCCGGGTTACCAGATCCGAAACCTGATTTTGGCTTTGTTCGGGTCTCCGGCCAGCCGGGGGACATGCCAGCTGGACGCTTGGGCCTCCAGGTGGGACGGGGGTGCCCGGGCGAGCCGTGGAAGGTGGCGGGTGGGGGTTGGGGAGTCCCCTCCAGCTACTTGTAATAACAGCCGAGCGGATGATTAGCCTCATTGGTTGTTATTACAAGAGAGCCGACCAATCGTCTCTAAAGATCGGTGCGACGTCTGCAGCTGCAGATCATCCCGGGACAACCCCTGGAAGCAGAATGATGTGCCGCTATGTGATTTGGAGTAGTGAGCTGTGTGTCTAGTAATGTGTAAAGTGTTTACTCTGTGGGGCTTTTACTAAAAAGGGAAAATAAATAATCTTTACAATCAGAGACAAAACGAGGGTCTGACCTGTAACCTCCGGAGTCCTGCTTCACCATCGTCTGCAGCTCCACCTGATGGTCTTCATGCAGCAGACAGTGAGATGGCGGAAGGCTGAATACAGAGACAACAGAGGAACGTCATACAAGTCACCACCAAGAAAAGAAACCGTCATCAAAGTTCAAATACTAAAAGTGCATCGAAAGCCAAACGTTTTTTATTTCGAATTTTGGAAGGTTATTTTCCCGTATTAATCCCATCGGACAGATTTGCCGCAATTACTTGTCCTGGAGATACCACAGGCCAATCATGTCCTCTTATTGGCGTCGGCTTAAAGAACAAGGCAATGCATGGCCTGATGTTCACACAAAAAGTCACCACCCCCAGGCTGAGCCCCCCCCCCCCCCCCCCCGGCTGCAGTAATCTTACCTGTGCCGGCCTCCAGTCCTCTGTGTCCTCCAAACCTCCCCAGCTGTCACCGTACCTCAGTGTGACCAATGCACCCCGAGGTCTCCAAGTGTGCCCCAGAACACCTCCGTGTCTCCAAGTGGGCCCCAGAACACCTCCGTGTCTCCAAGTGGGCCCCAGAACACCTCCGTGTCTCCAAGTGGGCCCCAGAACACCTCCGTGTCTCCAAGTGGGCCCCAGAACACCTCCGTGTCTCCAAGTGGGCCCCAGAACACCTCCGTGTCTCCAAGTGGGCCCCAGAACACCTCCGTGTCTCCAAGTGTGCCCCAGAACACCTCCGTGTCTCCAAGTGGGCCCCAGAACACCTCGTGTCTCCAAGTGGGCCCCAGAACACCTCCGTGTCTCCAAGTGGGCCCCAGAACACCTCCGTGTCTCCAAGTGGGCCCCAGAACACCTCCGTGTCTCCAAGTGGGCCCCAGAACACCTCCGTGTCTCCAAGTGGGCCCCAGAACACCTCCGTGTCTCCAAGTGGGCCCCAGAACACCTCCGTGTCTCCAAGTGGGCCCCAGAACACCTCCGTGTCTCCAAATGGGCCCCAGAACACCTCCGTGTCTCCAAGTGGGCCCCAGAACACCTCCGTGTCTCCAAATGGGCCCCAGAACACCTCCGTGTCTCCAAATGGGCCCCAGAACACCTCCGTGTCTCCAAGTGGGCCCCAGAACACCTCCGTGTCTCCAAGTGGGCCCCAGAACACCTCCGTGTCTCCAAGTGGGCCCCAGAACACCTCCGTGTCTCCAAGTGGGCCCCAGAACACCTCCGTGTCTCCAAGTGGGCCCCAGAACACCTCCGTGTCTCCAAGTGTGCCCCAGAACACCTCCGTGTCTCCAAGTGTGCCCCAGAACACCTCCGTGTCTCCAAGTGTGCCCCAGAACACCTCTGTGTCTCAAAGTGTGCCCCAGAACACCTCTGTGTCTCAAAGTGTGCCCCAGAACACCTCCGTGTCTCCAAGTGGGCCCCAGAACACCTCCGTGTCTCCTAGTGGGCCCCAGAACACCTCCGTGTCTCCAAGTGGGCCCCAGAACACCTCCGTGTCTCCAAGTGGGCCCCAGAACACCTCCGTGGCTCCAAGTGGGCCCCAGAACACCTCCGTGTCTCCAAGTGGGCCCCAGAACACCTCTGTGTCTCCAAGTGTGCCCCAGAACACCTCTGTGTCTCCAAGTGTGCCCCAGAACACCTCTGTGTCTCCAAGTGCGCCCCAGAACACCCCTGTGTCTCCAAGTGCGCCCCAGAACACCTCTGTGTCTCCAAGTGTGCCCCAGAACACCTCCGTGTCTCCAAGTGCGCCCCAGAACACCTCTGTGTCTCCAAGTGCACCCCAGATCAACCCCAAGTCTCTACCTCGGTGCATCCCCCATGTCTACAAGTACGCCTGTGTGTCTCCAACTCCCCATGTCTCCAAGTGCACTACCAGAGCACCCCTGTGTTTCTAAGTGCATCCAAATACACCGTGTGTGTCACCAAGTGTGCCCCGTGGCTCTAGATGTGCCCCAGTTCGACCTCGTGGCCCTAGTTGTGCCCCAGTGTGACCCCGTGGCTCTAGATGTGCCTCAGTGCGACCCCGTGGCTCTAGATATGCCCCAGTGCGACCCCTGTGTTTCCAAGTACACCCATGTGTGTCACCAAGTGTGCCCCAGAACACCCCAAAGACTCTAATTGTGCCTCAGAGATGCTCTGCGTCTCCAAAATGCAGCTGTGTGCCCCAAACTGCACCCCAGAAAACCAGTGAGTGTACTCATGTGTCTCCCACTGCACCCCCAAAAAAAAAAACCTTGTGTCTCCAAGTGTGCCCCAGATCAACCCCCTGTGTCTACAAGTAGGTCTGTGTGTCTCCAAGTGCACTGCCAGAGCACCCCTGTGTCTCTAGGTGCCCTCCAAAGCACCCAAGTCTTTCCAAGTATTCCCCTGTATCTCCAAATGTTCCCCAGAAAAACCCAGTGTCTTCATGTTGCCCCAGAGAACCCCGGTGTCTCCAAGTGCAACCGTGTGTCTCCAAGTGTGCCCCAGAACACCCCTAAATCTCCAATTGTTCCCCAGAAAACCCCCGTCTCCCCAAATGCAGCCATATGTCCCCCAGAAAAACATTTCTTGTGTCTCCAAGTGCGCCTTAGAACACCTCTAAATCTCTAAGTGTCTCCCATTGCACTCCAAAAAAAAAAAACTTTCCTTGTGTCTTCTAGTGCGCCCCAGAACAACCTTTAGTCTCCAAGTGTGCCCCAGTTTACCCTTGTGTGTACAAGCATGCCCGTGTCTCCAATTTCTCCCAAAAATATTGCCCCGCTATGTCTCCAAGTGCACTGCCAGAGCACCCCTATGTCTCCAGGTGCACCACAAAACACCTTTGTCTTTCCAATTATTCCCCTGTATCTCCAAGTGTGCTCCAGAACACCCCTACACCTCGAATTGTGCCCCAGAGAACCCCCCGTGTCTCCAAATGCACCCGTGTGTCTCTCCAAGTGTGCCCCAGATAATCCCTGCATCTCCAAATGCACCCACGTGCCACCCAAATGCGCCCCAGAAAACCATTTCTTGAGTCTCCAAGGTTGCCCCAGTGGACCCCTGTGTCTCCAGGTGCACTCAAAGTGTACCTGTGTGTCTCCAATTGCACCCCAGAGCACCCTTCCTTGTGTCTCCAAGTGCGCCACACAACACCCCTAAGTCTCTAAGGGTGCCCCAGTGCACCCCTGTGTCTCAAAAGCTGCGGTGTCTCCAAGTGCGCTCCTGTGACACCCGAGTCTCCACACAACCTCCAGTACTTTCCTGCAATCACTTGGACTGTCCATGTCGCAGGGGATATGGATCCCAGTGCAGGACAGCAATCCTTGTGCCAATGTCAGGATCTATAAATCCTACAGAGACAATACTCCCCCGCTTCCATGTGCCACTCCCCCGCTTCCATGTGCCACTCCCTCGCTGGCTGAGAACAGTGCCACTCCCTCGCTTCCATGTGCCACTCCCTCACTGGCTGAAAGCAGCGCCACTCCCTCGCTGGCTGAGAGCAGCGCCACTCCCTCGCTGGCTGAGAGCAGCGCCACTCCCTCGCTGGCTGAGAGCAGCGCCACTCCCTCGCTGGCTGAGAGCAGCGCCACTCCCTCGCTGGCTGAGAGCAGCGCCACTCCCCCGCTTCCATGTGCCACTCCCCCGATGGCTGAGAGCAGTGCCACTCCCTCTGCAGAATGGAAGTCCCCAGCAAGGGATCAGCGCCTTCCTCGTCCAGCCAGACACAGCAACACATGGAACGGCTCGTGTGACCCCAACAAAATATCCCTCTGAGGCACGTGTCCCTCTTACAGGTGTCCCCACTGGATGATTGTTCCTCGAGGTCTCAGAAGGAGCTGGTCAGTCCTGGACGGTACAGAGGCACCTCAAATAACTGGATTTTTGTCTCATCTCTGAAATCTATTTCTTGGAGTACATCACGGGACACAGGGCAGCTTTAGAATCCTTACTAGTAGGTCATGTGCCACCTACAGGTGACCAACAAAGAGACTGGGGGGGGGGGGGGGGGGGGGGGGACACCCTAAAAATACATTAGATTATAGATGGTGCAGCTATAGGACCATACATTCGGCTCCATACGGTGAGACCAAATCCCCATATATTTTGCTCATTTGCTGAATATGTTCCGGTGTTTTAAATGTCATTTCTGTATCTGTGAGCTGTAATCTTTTGTTCTACCTACAGGTAGGGGTGCAACGGATCAAAAAACTCACGGATCGGATCGATCCTCGGATCAGGAGTCACGGATCGGATCATTTTCGGATCAGCAAATAATAATTGAATTTGCGATCCGTTGCACCCCTAGTGGGCACAGTCAGATGGCATTTCATTTTTTTTTTTTTTTTTTGAAACTTACGGCGCTGCAGCCGTTCATCTCCTCCTCCTCACATGCTGTCTATGTGTGAGGAGGGGCAGCGGCGCTGAGAGATGATCTCATATGTTTACATATGAGATCATCTCTCATTGGCCAGGGCGATCACGCTGTAAACGGCCGCTGTGATTGGCCGTTTACAGCGATCTGTGATTGGCCGCGTCCGAGGGACACGGTCAACACAGAATTTCCCTGCTGCGCGCTCATGAGCGCGCACAGGGAACGAGGAAAGGGGAGGCCGTCATACGACGTCCTCCCGGGATTTCACATCCGCGCGGTGGCCGTCATTCGGCTACGGCCGGATGTGAAGTGGTTAAACAATGTCCCCCCCCCCCAATAAAATGCAGCTTATTACAAGCATAAAAAACATAGTCAGCAATGCATATCAGATATCCCTGATGATTTGTGCCAAGCTCACCACCGATCAAAGTTCCTCCAAACAGACCGCTGTGATGAGTCCCGGGATGACGCTAATCGTGTCATGCTGATGGGTTGCGACATGATTAGCGTCATCCCGGGACTCATCACAGCGGTCTGTTTGGAGGAACTTTGATCTGTTATGAGCTTGGCACAAATCATCAGTAATAAATAATGTGCTGCTGACTATTTTTTTTAATGGGCTGCATTTTATTGGGGGGGGGGGGATCGTTTAGTAGTGGGGAAGTGGTGTGGTACCTGCTTTTAGAAGTTGCAGAATTGGCCAGGCAAGGAATCCAGCGTGACTGCTCCGGAATCCAGTCACATGGGCTCCTGTGGCATGTGGAATGAATGAACTTGCGGCTGGGGTGACGTCAGCGCGCAGCTCGTCGCCGCCGGGTGTACCAAGATGGCCGCCCGCTCCATAGCTAGGCCGAAGCCGCGGCCTTTCCTAAAGGCCGCGGCCGCGGACCGCTCCGCGGATCGCGAGGGGTGCCGATCCGGACAGGCCGATCCGTACGGATCACGAATCGGTCACGATCCGTTGCACCCCTACCTACAGGTGACCAGACACTGAAAACAAGACAGGCAGCTCTCCCAGCATAACCCCTCAATGGGAGTAAAGGCTTCCTGTATGAGAGGGGTTATACAGGAGGGGACTTCCTGTATATGAGAGTGGCCCTAAAGGAGGGGACTTCCTGTATGGGGGAGGGATTCTACAGGAAAGGACTTCCTGTATGGTGGAGGGGTTCTACAGAAAAGGACTTCCTGCATGGGAGGGGTTATGCCTGGGAGAGGACTTCCTGTATGGGAGGGGGTTATGCCTGGGAGAGGACTTCCTGTATGGGAAGGGGTTATGCCTGGGAGAGGACTTCCTGTATGGGAGGGGTTATGCCTGGGAGAGGACTTCCTGCATGGGAGGGGTTATACCTGGGAGAGGACTTCCTGAATGGGAGGGGTTATGCCTGGGAGAGGACTTCCTGCATGGGAGGGGTTATACCTGGGAGAGGACTTCCTGAATGGGAGGGGGTTATGCCTGGGAGAGGACTTCCTGCATGGGAGGGGTTATACCTGGGAGAGGACTTCCTGCATGGGAGGGGTTATACCTGGGAGAGGACTTCCTGCATGGGAGGGGTTATACCTGGGAGAGGACTTCCTGCATGGGAGGGGTTATACCTGGGAGAGGACTTCCTGCATGGGAGGGGTTATACCTGGGAGAGGACTTCCTGTATGGGAGGGGGTTATGCCTGGGAGAGGACTTCCTGTATGGGAGGGGTTATACCTGGGAGAGGACTTCCTGCATGGGAGGGGTTATGTCTGGGAGAGGACTTCCTGCATGGGAGGGGTTATGCCTGCGAGAGGACTTCCTGCATGGGAGGGGTCATGCCTGCGAGAGGACTTCCTGCATGGGAGGGGTTATGCCTGGGAGAGGACTTCCTGTATGGGAGGGGTTATGTCTGGGAGAGGACTTCCTGCATGGGAGGGGTTATGCCTGGGAGAGGACTTCCTGCATGAGAGGGTTTATGCCTGGGAGAGGACTTCCTGCATGGGAGGGGTTATGCCTGGGAGAGGACTTACTGTCTTTTCTTGCCAGTGTCCTGTAGGTGGCGTATGACCAGATGGTAAGGATTACTATATCTGCCCCGTGTCCCTTAAATGTACAATAAAGAAATGTAATAGCGGAGATCCAATACGTACTCGGCGGTCAGGGTGAACGCGCAGGGTGTGGTGCGATTGGCTGAGCAAATATAAAAGCTTTTCCCCTTGCTGGGTCCATCCCGGGTTCCGGTTTTCAGGAAGCACAGACAGCCTATGAGGAGAAAGGAAGGAGATCAGACGGTTGATGTGACATCGCCATTGGACAGTTTCCATGATATAATGGGTGTCTGTAGAGGGGACTCGGGTTCTACTCACCATGCTCTGGGCAGCGCACCTTCTCCATGGTGTGGGGGTGGGGGAAGGGCTCAGATACGGCTACAGATATACGGAATAGACAACCTGCAGGAGACCAGAACTCAGATATCTCAGAACTCATCATTCACCAGGAGAATCTTCAGAGCAACATTTGTCTGGAGCAACATAAGAAATGTTCAGGGAAAGGAACTTCCCCAATACGTTCTGCCCGAACAACGGAGAGGGGGGGGAGGGGGCGTCCTGGAAGTCAGAGATCGGAGGAGGAACGTTCCGGAAGAAGTCGGAGGAGGAACGTCCCGGAAGTCGGGGAGGAGGAGGAGGAGGAGGAGGAACGTCCCGGAAGTCGGGGAGGAGGAGGAGGAGGAGGAGGAGGAGGAGGAGGAGGAGGAGGAGGAGGTGGAGGAGGAGGAGGAGGAACGTCCCGGAAGTCGGGGAGGAGGAGGAGGCACGTCCCGGAAGTCGGGGAGGAGGAGGAACGTCCCGGAAGTCGGGGAGGAGGAGGAACGTCCCGGAAGTCGGGGAGGAGGAGGAACGTCCCGGAAGTCGGGGAGGAGGAGGAGGAGGAGGAGGAGGAGGAGGAGGAGGAGGAGGAACGTCCCGGAAGTCGGGGAGGAGGAGGAGGAACGTCCCGGAAGTCGAGGAGGAGGAACGTCCCGGAAGTCGGAGGAGGAGGAGGAACGTCCCGGAAGTCGGAGGAGGAGGAGGAACGTCCCGGAAGTCGGAGGAGGAGGAGGAACGTCCCGGAAGTCGGAGGAGGAGGAACGTCCCGGAAGTCGGGGAGGAGGAGGAGGAGGAGGAGGAGGAGGAGGAGGAGGAGGAGGAGGAGGAGGAGGAGGAACGTCCCGGAAGTCGGAGGAGGAGGAGGAACGTCCCGGAAGTCGGAGGAGGAGGAGGAACGTCCCGGAAGTCGGAGGAGGAACGTCCCGGAAGTCGGAGGAGGAACGTCCCGGAAGTCGGAGGAGGAACGTCCCGGAAGTCGGAGGAGGAACGTCCCGGAAGTCGGAGGAGGAGGAGGAGGAGGAGGAGGAACGTCCCGGAAGTCGGAGGAGGAGGAGGAACGTCCCGGAAGTCGGAGGAGGAGGAGGAGGAACGTCCCAGAAGTCGGAGGAGGAACGTCCCGGAAGTCGGAGGAGGAACGTCCCGGAAGTCGGAGGAGGAACGTCCCGGAAGTCGGAGGAGGAACGTCCCGGAAGTCGGAGGAGGAACGTCCCGGAAGTCGGAGGAGGAACGTCCCGGAAGTCGGAGGAGGAACGTCCCGGAAGTCGGAGGAGGAGGAGGAATGTCCCGGAAGTCGGAGGAGGAATGTCCCGGAAGTCGGAGGAGGAACGTCCCGGAAGTCGGAGGAGGAACGTCCCGGAAGTCGGAGGAGGAACGTCCCGGAAGTCGGAGGAGGAACGTCCCGGAAGTCGGAGGAGGAGGAACGTCCCGGAAGTCGGAGGAGGAACGTCCCGGAAGTCGGAGGAGGAACGTCCCGGAAGTCGGAGAGGGGGAGAGGAGGAACGTCCCGGAAGTCGGAGAGGGGGAGAGGAGGAACGTCCCGGAAGTCGGAGAGGGGGGAGAGGAGGAACGTCCCGGAAGTCGGAGGAGGAGGAACGTCCCGGAAGTCGGAGAGGGGGAGAGGAGGAACGTCCCGGAAGTCGGAAAGGAGGAACGTCCCGGAAGTCGGAGAGGTGGGAGAGGAGGAACGTCCCGGAAGTCGGAGAGGAGGAACGTCCCGGAAGTCGGAGAGGTGGGAGAGGAGGAACGTCCCGGAAGTCGGAGAGGTGGGAGAGGAGGAACGTCCCGGAAGTCGGAGAGGTGGGAGGGGAGGAACGTCCCGGAAGTCGGAGAGGTGGGAGAGGAGGAACGTCCCGGAAGTCGGAGAGGTGGGAGAGGAGGAACGTCCCGGAAGTCGGAGAGGTGGGAGAGGAGGAACGTCCCGGAAGTCGGAGAGGTGGGAGAGGAGGAACGTCCCGGAAGTCGGAGAGGTGGGAGAGGAGGAACGTCCCGGAAGTCGGAGAGGTGGGAAGAGGAGGAACGTCCCGGAAGTCGGAGAGGGGGGAAGAGGAGGAACGTCCCGGAAGTCGGAGAGGGGGGAAGAGGAGGAACGTCCCGGAAGTCGGAGAGGGGGGAAGAGGAGGAACGTCCCGGAAGTCGGAGAGGGGGGAAGAGGAGGAACGTCCCAGAAGTCGGGGAGGAGGAGGAGGAACGTCCCGGAATTCGGAGAGGGGGGGGGGGGGGGAACGTCCCGGAAGTCGGAGAGGGGGGAAGAGGAGGAACGTCCCGGAAGTCGGAGAGGGGGGGGGGAGGAACGTCCCGGAAGTCGGAGGGGGGGGGGGGGGGAGGAACGTCCCGGAAGTCGGAGAGGGGGGGGGGGGAGGAACGTCCCGGAAGTCGGAGAGGGGGGGAGGAACGTCCCGGAAGTCGGAGAGGGGGGGGGGAGGAACGTCCCGGAAGTCGGAGAGGGGGGGGGGGGGAACGTCCCGGAAGTCGGAGAGGGGGGGAGGAGGAACGTCCCGGAAGTCGGAGGAGGAGGAGGAGGAACGTCCCGGAAGTCGCAGAGGGGGGGAGGAGGAACGTCCCGGAAGTCGCAGAGGGGGGGGAGGAGGAGGAACGTCCCGGAAGTCGAAGAGAGGGGGGGGGGGACTGTTGTTGGGTCACATGACTTACTGTGGAGACCCAAGCCTCACCACAATGACGTCATTAGACTGTCAGATTTGATGCTCGTACTCTGATTGGTTGCTCTCAAAGATTGTACACTGAGCTCATTGATCGTACAATCTCCTTCACCCTGGACTTCCATTGGACGATCTGTCCTCATATAATGAAGATTGTACAATGTATGGCCGATGATATCAGTTGGGGGATGGGATTCCCTCACTGGGACAGTTTCCGGTGTCTCTGTCCTCGGCTCTTCCCGGTAGTGATGTCCAGTTCATGAACGAATCGTTCTTTTGAAATCGATTCTTTTCAGTGAACTGGATGAGTCGATTCATCTGAGTGAACTGATCCGTTTGAAACAGTTCACTGTGGACTCAATACATAGCACAGCATAGCAGGCCTGCTAAATGGTAATATGATCCTAGAGTGAGAGAGCTCGGCCCCTCCCTGCAACCAATCAGCGACAAGAGTCAGGAGTACACACTAAACCGAGTTAAAGAATCATACGAGTTATTAGAACTCAGTACACTGAAAGAACCACAGAGAGTCCACCAGAACAAGATGTAGAACAACACACTGAATCAGTGATCAGGGAGCAGTATACACTACAGACTGCTTTCAAGACAGAGAGGACAGAGTCATGATAAGAAGATATCCTCATTCAGATTAATTATTTAACCCTTTAGTATTTAGTTGGTTTATCCTAAAGGAAATATGCATTTTAAAAGGGAAAAATAGTAGCTATATAACACAAAAATAAATTTTATCCTGCTTTATAGTATATTTTTCTGCCGTCTGCGTAATATTGTTCTGCGTTCTGGTCCTGAGATTTCCATGCCCCTTGGATTTTTTTTCTTTTTTGGTGTGGTGATAGCTAACGTGTGAATAAATCATTGTTTATGTGCACGCCCTACGCACATTTATTCACATTAGTTTTTATTTTATTTATTCTTTCACTTAACAATCCCCTATGTGATAGTTTGTTGAAGTGACAGGTTCTCTTTATTGCATCTGGGGTGTGTTATATGATCATATGAGTATAGGATTGTGCTCAGTAATCTGGGTAGCAGGTGTTCTGTCAGATAAAGCAATCTATAGGAGCAGCCAATATTGTCACTTATGGTGACGCACAAACAGTTGTGTAAACGCTAAGCCTGTTTTTGTGCGTGTGAATTGCATTCTGATGGGCCAACTTCACAGTTAAGATTGATAGCCATCAGATTTGTCCGTAGTCTTTACAGTGCATAATGAGGCCCCTTTCACATTTGTGTGACTTGTCCTGCGACTTGGGACTACAAAGTCGCATGACAAGTGGTACCCCACGATTTCCAATGAGTACCATTCATATCTGTGCGTCTTCCAGTCACAGCGACTTCAAAGTAGTCACTGCACTACTTTGGTCTGATTTTGATGCGACTTGAGGCAGAGACATCAAGATTACATAAGTATTTCTTCAAGTCGCATCAAAATCTCATCAAAGTCACAGTAAAAATTGTGGCAAAAATTGCATGACTTTCAAGTTGCTTTAGTGTGAAAGGAGCCTAAGGCCCGGTTCACACTGCTGCGGTGGGGGAGATCGCATATGATTCGCACCGCACTGCAGTTCAAATCATATGCGATCTCTGTGCGATGCAAATTCAGCCAAACAGATAGTATGGCTGAATTTGCATCGCATTCGGCCCAAAATCGAAGAGGACCCTTTTTTCGGCCCGCAGCAGAACCGGATCGCATGGTGTTCTCACCATGCGATCCGATTCCTGTCCGAGTTTGCAGATCGCACTGCGATATGCGAGCTGATTTGGGGGTGTCATTAAAATTTCACTGACACTCCCAGCAGCTCGCATAGGGCAGTGTGAACTGCCGGCGGGAGACATGCGGTGCGGGAACCCGCAGTAGATTTGCAGCGTTCCCGCACCGCAGCAGTGTGAACCGGGCCTAACGATTGGATTTTACTATCGTGGGTACTTCGCCTGCCCGTGGTAGTAAAATCCAAATTTTTCCTGTGCATGCGCTGTAAAGACAACGGAAAAATCTGATGGCTAGCAATGTTAACTGTGAAGTTGCCCCATCAGAATGAGGTTCACATGCACAAAAATCCGCTTTTCATTTACACAGCTTTTTGTGGGTCAGTCTGACACAACAACAATAGGATTGGGCTCTGAGAAAGGAAAATACAAGAAAAAACCTCCCCAGGACCTGCCAACCTTCTGTGAAGAATCATTCTTTTGATTCTAATCATTTAAGAAGGTTGAGTCAGAGCTGTGGTTCACTTGCTTGTCAGTAGACTCAGCAAGTGAACCGAAGAACCGAAGAATCGATTCATTGAATCGGTTCATTTCAGTGAGTAGTTCGAAATGAACCGATTCAGTTAAAAGATCCGGACTTCCCATCACTACTCCCCGGTATCTCCCCCGGTGCTCCCCTCTCTCCCCGGACCCCTCATTGTCCCCTCACTCACCTACTCCTGACCGGTGTACTATCAACTAAAAACTTCTCCACCAATAGGAGGCCGTAAAATCTCCTGTCCTCATACGTCACTCCCCCGCCAGCCTATCACCGCCCCGCACACACACCCGTCACTCTTTTCAAAAAGCGGAACTTGTCAGATGTAGAGGGCGGAGCGCCCGAACCACTACTGACCAATAACAAATCGCGAACGTCTCCAGCCAATGGCAGAAGGAACCGCCCACACCTTTACTTACCGTTTGGCCAATCAGCAGGCAGGGAAAAGCGATCGCTAGAGCGCGCTCACACTTTACATATCTGTCCCCCCGCCGGGTAGATGCAGCGGGCGCGCGCCCTTCATTTTTGCCAGGAGTCCCAAACTGCGGGACTACGACAAAATGGCGTCACAGCTGTTCTTCTCTGTGGATAGTAGATTTGCTCAGGTTTTTCCTTCCTTCCAGTGAATGAACGGCTCTGTCACTGGAGTGCAGGAATAAGAACCATCACCCTCCCAATAATAACAAATCACGGGCCTGAGAGTCATTCACTAAAGATTCACACATTATTCACCCCCCAAAAAATGTGACAGTTGTGTGAAAACATCGATAAATGGGCCCCGCTGTGTACAGTTTATATTCACCCCATAGGAGGAGATTTACTAAAACTGTGCATGGGAGCCAATCAGCTTCTTCAGAGAAGCTTCGACAATAAAACCTGGAAGCTGATTGGCTCCCATGAACACCTGCCCCAGATTTTACATCACTGCCAACTGTCCCGGATTTGGAGCAAATTCCCTCTGTTGTTTTTTTGTACAATTCTCCTTTAACCGACCAACCGCTGCAGTTGTACCGCGGCAGAATGGCACGGCTGGGCGAAACAATGTTATGTAACGTCGCTTCAGCCGGTGGCCACGCGATCGCTCGGGGCACACGGAGAACCCGGAACAGTTTGCGGTTCTCTCAGGGGAGAAGTGACAGATCGTCTGTTCATACAAAGATCTGTTATCTTCCCTCCCCCTTCAGTTTGAACACGCCACTAGAACACACTTAACCCCTTGATCGCCCCCTAGTGGTTAACTCCTTCACTGCCAGTGACATTTTTACAGTAATCAGTGCATTTTTAATAGCATTGATTGCTGTATAAATGACAATGGTCCCAAAAATGTGTCAAAAGTGTCCGATGTGTCCGCCATAATGTCGCAGTCACGATTAAAATCGATGATCGCCGCCATTACTAGTAAAAAAAAAAAAATTAATTAAAAATAAAAATGCCATAAATCTATCCCCTATTTTGTAAACGCTATAACTTTTAAGCAAACCAATCAATAATCGCTTATTGCGATTTTTTTTTTTTTGTTAATACCAAAAATATGTAGAAGAATACGTATCGGACTAAACTGAGGGAAATAAATGTTTTTATATATTTTTGGGGGATATTTATTATAGCAAAAAATAAAAAATATTGAAGAATTATTGCTCTCGCTCTACCGATCACGGCGATCACGGCGATCACGGCGATGCCTCACGTGTGGTGTGAACACCGTTTTCATATGCGGGCGCTGCTCAGGTATGCGTTTGCTTCTTTTTTTTTTTTTTACTCTTTTCCTTTTTTTATTTTAATTTGTAGAGCATTTACAAACAAACATTAAAACACGCATAGTCCATGTAGGTATTGTGGTGAATAGTACAAATTTGATATAAGAGATCAATTCATGTTACCTGGTCGGGTGCTCCACCCCCTTATCCCACCCAGAACCCCCCCTCCCCCTGTACACATACTACTAGTTTCCAAATTCCAAAAGTCGGCAGGGCGGGCGCGCAGGCCGTGGGAGGAAAGGGGCCCCCCGGTCCGCTCAGCGGCGAAGATAGCTAGGGCGACTCTAAGGGATTTGTGAGTATGGGGCCGCCGGGGGGGGGGGGGGGGGGAGTCTATCCACCCCGTCGTCTCCAACCCTCGGCATGCGTCCCAGCTCGCTCAACCAGGGGCTCCATATACGGGCAAATTTCTTGAGGTTGTTCTGCCGAATAAACATTGCCCTCTCGCACCATATCATGGAGTTAATCGACTCAGTCCATTTCGTCGAGGAAGGAGGAGTCCTAGCTTGCCAGTTCTGCGCTATTAGCCGCCTTGCCTGCAGGGCCGGACTGGGAATAAAATTCAGCCTGGAAAAAATTTCATACCAGCCCCACAGCGTTATTATACCAGCGCAACAGCATAACGTCATTATTTTCTGGTTCATGAAAGGGAAAACCATACATTATTGCATATATATATATATATACACGGTGGGGGGTGGAGAGCATTGGGGTGGGGGCTGGAGACTGATGGGGAGAGCTGGAGAGCACCAGGGGCAGAAAGAACAGGGGTGGGGAGCACGGGGGGCTGGACAGCACTGTGGGGGTGGGGAGCACGGGGGGCTGGACAGCACTGTGGGGGGTGGGAAGCACTGGGGTGGGAGCTGGAGACTGATGGGGAGAGCTGGAGAGCACCGGGGGCAGAAAGAACGGGTGGGGAGCACCGGGGGCAGAAAGAACAGGGCTGGGGAGCACGGGGGGCTGGGGAGCATGGGGGGCTGAAGAGCACTGTGGGGGGGTGGAGAGCACTGGGGTGGGGGCTGGAGACTGATGGGGAGAGCTGGAGAGCACCGGGGGCAGAAAGAACAGGGGTGGGGAGCACGGGGGGCTGGACAGCACTGTGGGGGGTGGGGAGCATGGGGGGGGTGGAGAGCACTGTGGGGGGTGGGGAGCCCAGGGGGGCTAGCTGGAGAGCACCGGGGGCTGGACAGCACTGTGGGGGTGGGGAGCACAGGGGGGGCTGGAGAGCACTGTGGGGGTGGGGAGCACTGTGGGGGGTGGGGAGCACGGGGGGCTGGACAGCACTGTGGGGGTGGGGAGCACAGGGGGGGCTGGAGAGCACGGGGGGGCGAGCTGGAGAGCACCGGGGGCAGAAAGAACAGGGGTGGGGAGCACGGGGGGGCTGGACAGCACTGTGGGGGGTGGGGAGCATGGGGGGGGGGGCAGAGAGCACTGGGGTGGGGGCTAGAGAAGGATGGGGAGAGCTGGAGAGCAGGGGGGGGCAGAAAGAACATGGGTTGAGAGGGGGGGGCTGGAGAGTGTGGTGGGGGAGGAGAGCACTGGGGGGAGCACAAGGAGAACTGGAGGGGGGCTGGAGAGTCTGGTGGTGGAGGAGAGCACTGGGGGGGGGGGGGCAGAAAAAGAATTTGGATAGGGGGATCAGCAGGGGGGCGGCATATAGAGGAGATTAGCTTTCTATATTCCTCCATGCAGCCGCTGAATGCTTGATTCTCCTCCTCTCCCTCCTCCAAGCATTCAGCGGCTGCATGGAGGAATATAGAAAGCTAATCTCCTCTATATGCCGCCCCCCCCCCGCTGATCCCCCCTATTCAGGCACACACTTAGGGCTGTACTGAGTACTCACATCTCTCCTCCTCCTGTGATTACGGAGCTGGCCGGGTCTGTGTTCTGCGGCCGCGCACCGCGCTGTAACACGGTCCCGCCCCCCTAGACCGGCTCGTGTTATAGGTGGAAGACTGATTCTATCTACTATCACACGAGCCGGTCTAGGGGGGCGGGACCATGTTACAGCGCGGTGCGCGGCCGCAGAACACAGACCCGGCCAGCTCTGTGATCACAGGAGCAGGAGAGAGGGGACTCAGGGGAGCACTGCAGCCGCAAACCGGCCCCAGGGCAGGCGGCCTACCGGGAAATATCCCGGTATCCCGGTAGGCCAGTCCGGCCCTGCTTGCCTGATACAAACATCTCAGCAAGGCGACTTTGGTAGGAGGTGGTATATTACCATCCTCGAAGATTCCCAGGAGGCAGGTCCTAGCCTCTGGTTCCAAAGTGGTCCCAAAGGTTCTGTTCAAGCTGTCCACTATTTCTACCCAATACCTGAATAACTTTGGGCACTTCCATTCCATGTGAAAAAGATCGCCTCTGGGCTTTCTACCAAATTTAAACAATTTTTGAGGGGTATAATAGGCTCTGTAGATTAAAAACAGATGGGAAACCCTCTGCGAGGGGGATATTGAAACCAGGCCACCCTGTTCGAGGACCCGGTCCCATTGTTCCGGGGTAATTGGCCCTAAAATCTTTTTCCCACCCCCTTCTACTTCTATCAGGTCCCTTGGAGCTCATAGCTCTGTTTCCCAAGATATCGTATATCCTGGAAATCAGGCCCCCTCGTTGGTCTCGGCTTCGTTATTTCCTGGAATAGGGGAGTCTTGACCCAATTAATAGTCGAAGATCTAAATTGGGCCTGAATACCGTGTCTGACCTGCAAGTATTTGTAGAAAGACCTATTTGAGATATTGAATTGTCGTCTTAGGTCCTCGAATGACTTCAAGTGGTTTCCCTCGTATAGCTGGATTAACCGGCTAATACCCTGCCTTTCCCACTCTAGAGATCTCTCTATGCCCATTATTTCCTCTAGATTCTTATTGTACCATAGTGGGGTATACTCGTTCAGCCCGTTGTATCCCATTATTAATTTTGTTGCCCTCCATACTCTGGTCATTAAGTCGCTCGTCGGGCACCTATAAGTGAACGAGTCTGCTTCCAGCGCCTCTATTAGTGAGTTATAGGGAGCACCCAGTATCGCCATTCTATTGCCACCACACCCGCCTGCCAGGAGCCCGCCATTTGCCAATTGCTGGAGTTGAGCCGACAAAAAATATAACCGTGGGTGAGGGATCGCCGCCCCCCCCACTCCCGACAGGGAGCTGCAATGTTTGTAAACCGATCCGGGCTTGACCCTTTTTCCAGATTAAGTCCCTGAACAGGGATTCAATCTTCTTAAACCATTTCTGGCTAATCCAAGCTGGAGAATTATGGAGAATATAAAGAACTTGCGGGAGCCAGATCATCTTAATTAAATTGCAGCGCCCTGCTATGGATAGGGGGAGGCGACTCCATATCTCCACTTTTTGTTTTAGTTTAGACAATAATGGGGCTAGATTATCACTAATATAATGGTTTGTATCGCTAGAAATCCATACCCCCAAATATTTGAGCTTGGTCACCACGTCGAGGGCAGGGATTATAGTGGGTGTCTGATCGCCACTCCGAGCCAACGGTAGCAGGGCTGACTTGCTCCAATTGATGACTAAACCAGAGTGTTGCCCAAATTCCTCCATCATGCACATCACTACCTCGAGTGAAGAGTTAGTGTCGCCGATAAAAAATAAAACGTCGTCGGCAAATAGTGCGATTCTTTCCTCCCCTAACTGGCGCCGGAATCCCTGGAGATCCAGACGCATTCTCGTCAGGATCGCCAGGGGTTCCATTGCCAGAACAAAGAGGAGGGGAGACAGGGGACATCCCTGCCTCGTCCCCCTTTCCAGTTGGAACAGCTCAGAGTAGTCCCCACCCATTCTGATTTTAGCTCTAGGCTCATTGTATAAAAGTTTAACCCATTTAATGAAGGCAGGCCCAAAACCAAATCGCTCCAGGACCAGCCATAAATAGTCCCATTCCAGGCTGTCAAAGGCTTTAACGGCATCCAAGGCCAAAATGGCCTTGGGGCTTGCGTTATCAGTTGGAGTTTGCATATTAAGAAAGACTCTTCTAATATTGGTGCTAGTTGACCTGCCTGGAATGAAACCTGCCTGGTCCGGGTGGATTAGCTTATGTATGCATTTGTTTAGTCGAATCGCCAAAACCTTCGCCAAGATCTTAATGTCGGAGCATAACAGCGAAATTGGGCGGTACGAGGTAACTTCCTGCCGATCCTTCCCCTCTTTAGGTATCAGAATGATATTGGCCTCGAGCATCGAGGTGGGCAATCTGCCCCCTTCCAGTGCCCACCTCAAAGTTTCCAACAATTCGGGCAATAATACCTCACCATACCGTTCGTATAGCTCTATTGGCAACCCATCGGGGCGTGCATTCACTTCTGCATGCGAGCTCAAGGGGACCAAGGGGCACTTTAAAAAAATATATATATTTTATTGTAATTTTACTTTACATTTTTTAGTTTGACACTTTAAAAAAAAAAATAATAATAATTTTGATCGCGTTTTCTTATTACAAGGAATGTAAACATCCCGTGTAATATGACATGACAGGTCCTCTTTACAGTGATATTTGGGAGATCAATAAAACGGTTGTAGCCTCCCAGCCGAGGCGCCGTCGTTCGTTTGAATGCAGAGGCCGGGGGTGACGTCATACATCGCGCCCGGCCTCCAAACGATCATAGAGACTCCGGCGACCATCTGGTCTGCCAGAAATCTCTATGACGGACCTCCGGGGCCGGCGGATCCGTTCTCCGGCTCAGCGATGGAAGTCGGTAGAAGCACCGGAGGGCGGCGTCCCCGGGGCGTCCCCGGGGCGGATTAACACAGAGACTAGTGGAGCTGCAGCTCCAGGCCCCTCCCTCTATATAGGCCCCTCCCACTATATAGGCCCATGTCAGGGGCTTATCAATATCTGTGCCCTCCTGAGGGAAGAGGAGCCCTCTGTGCACACATGGAGGAGACAAGTCACTGCAGATCAGTCCTGTCTCTGCCGGTGTTGTGCCGAAAACAGTTCCCCCCTGGATATCGGTTTCCCCTGGCTCTCGGCTCACATCGGAACTCCGCCTGTCCAGCCCTCTGCACTGCTGTTCCGCCTCTTCTACCCCCAATGCAAATCACACCTCTACTGTCCCTGCCCCTGTGCGCGTCCCCGTCCCCTGTACAATATTATTAGTCCATCTACGAACACATATCTATATATATATTTACTCCTTCCATATCTAAATACTCCTTCTATATATATATAGTGCAATATTATTACTCCTTCCACATTATATATATATATATATATATATATATAACATTTTTTATTAATAAATAAATAATAAACAAAACAAAAAAAAAATATATATATATATATATATATATATATATATATATATATAAACTATTTTGTAAGGGTAAATAAAATTATTGGTTGCAAATATATTCCATTACCATTTAGCAGCGCTTATCTGGATGGTTCTTATTACCAGAAAACCAATACTTGTATATATACACTTAAAAACCAACATGTATATAAAATCGGTAATATTGTGCTGTGGAGATCATATACCACTTATCATAGCCAATCTGATCTGACAGTACATCAATAACTTAATAAAGTGAGATTATAGTCCATGGGTTTATAACATAAGTGAAGACAGGGATGTGATCTGCTTGTTAAGCTTCCACCAAATTGCTTCACCCGTGCGTATTCCACACTCCCCTCCGGGGTTTAAACTCACCAGAATCTCGAACAATATCAGCATTGAGTCATGGTCTCCCAGGATCTGCAGTCACTCTCCTTGTGTATCCTCTCCACACATCAGCAACAATCGGCCCGTGTATTCTCAATATAAAGAGGAGGAAAAAAGATCCAAATAGTCCAGTACGTCTTAAACTGACTTTATTTCCTTTTAAAACCAATTTCCGCTTTGCACAATAAAAATTCAATCTTTTCACACTTGTTCTCCTTTATCTATCTCTGCGAATAAGGCCAATCACTGGTTGTCATACACTCCAGATGGGTTAAAGTGTATTTGCCTGGAAGATAAGCTGGTGGTGGAATAGGACAAAAATTGCTCACACCATTCACAATCTCCAAACAGCCTTCCGGTTTGTGATAGCCACCTTGTGGAGCGCAGATGCGTAGATGCGTCACTTCCGGTCGTCGTGTCGGTCACGCCCAGACGCGTTTCGTCATTACGACTTTCTCAATGGGCGTGGCCTAATGACGCAACGTGCCGGCTTTTATTCTAGTCTCCTTTTCTCCTCATGTGCGCCGCTAATCTAATCAGACTGCTGCGCATCAATGGGAAAATGGACAGTGAATGAGTGCAACCATACCTCTCTAATTGTCTATTACTAGACAACCAGTTCATGGCCATACATTATACATATGGTGTTTCAAAAGTCATTTCGAGCTATTTTTATTATAGTTTGCAATAATTATAATTAAAAGTCATAGACAATGCTCATCCACTAGATAGCTATATGTTTTAAACTACATCTTAAAATGCATAAAAAAACGTAATTACACCAATTGATATACAGATATATAAAAAACAACCTAAAATTACAAAGGGATCTAGACTGGTTATTCCCTTTGGCGGACAACTCATAGAAGTACAGGTTACTCACTATATAATTTTAATAAACTTCCCAAAAATCTCAAAATCTCAATTAAAATATTAAAAAATTAAAATTCATCAAATTTTACAGAAATTAAAATATACAAAGTTCATAGATTTCAGACTCGGGGTTAATAGTCACTAATAAAACAATTGATATCGAGTTCTATGTTTAACCCCTTAGGTGCCAATGTGCCCATCAGGAAAATCCATTTCGTCTCGCGCATTGACAGCTCACGTACCACATTAGAGCCCCTCCAGGAGGGCTTGATGTGGTCAATACCCCAAAATGATAGACCTGATGGGTCCTGATCATGATATATTTTGAAATGGAGTGAGACGTTGTGGTCCTTGTAACCAATTGCAATGTTATGTATATGCTCGGCTATCCTGACACGCAGAAGCCGTTTAGTTCTTCCTACATACATTAGTCCACAGGGACATTTCAAAGCATATACCACGTGAGTGGTATTACAGGTAATAAATTTGTCTATAGAAAACTCCCTGTTATTTGCTGTGGAGATGAATTCCTGCATGCCCCTAATTGGATACTGTACTTCACGGCAAGGTTTGCATTTCCGGCATGAGAAAAATCCGTCCCTGTCCCAAAATGTAGGGGGTCGGGACGGTGGGTCCAGTACTTTTTTAACAACCCTGTCCCCAAAACTGGGTGCTCTTCTATATATAAACTGTGGGTTCATTGGCAATTCCTTTTGTAATGTTTTATCCAAACAAAGGATATGCCAATGAGTCCTAAACAATGCTTCAACCTCTCTAAATTGGGAGTGAAAGTCTGAAATGAATCCCCATTCCTGTTTGTTACCTTGTGCTATATCTAACACCTTATCCCTCAAGGTGTCTTGTCGTGGAATTGCACCTATTTTTTCTACAATGGTGTCAAGGGCGTCAGGTTTATAACCCTTTTCTACAAACCTGTCCCTGAGTATTTGGGATTGTGAGAAATAGTCTTCCAGTGTAGAGCAACTGCGTTTTACCCTCATCATTTGACCCTTAGGGACATTTTTTAACCATAAGGGGTGATGGCCACTATGTACTGGTAAAAAGCTATTTCTGTCGGTACTTTTAAAAAATACTTTAGTTTGGAGGGTATTATCTACTCTAAAAATGGTGACGTCTAAAAAATCGATCTCTTCCTGATTAATTTGGCTAGTAAGCTTAATATTATTATTATTTTTATTGAGTGAGTCTAAAAACGAGAGTAACGATATTTTTGATCCTGCCCATATTAGCAATAGATCATCTATATACCGGTTATAAAATAATAATTCGTCTCGTTTCTGTTGGAACACAGATTTGTCCTCCCACTCGCCCATGAAAAGGTTGGCTATGCTAGGCGCGAATCTAGCGCCCATAGCCACTCCTTTCTTCTGGGTGAAAAAGCTACCACTGAACCAAAAATAATTATGAGAAAGACAGAAGTCTAAAGCATTTCTCAAAAAAATCTTCTGCCCATGAGGAAGATCTTCCCTCCTGCTAAGTGCCCAATTAAGTGCCAAGAGGGCATCCTCATGTTGAATTACCGTGTAGAGGGAAGCCACATCGCATGTTACTAAATATACTTCCTCTTTTCCTACCAAATTGATGTCCTGCAGCTTCTGCAACAAACTTTTGGTATCTTTTAAATATGCTTTAGTATCTAGGACACTTTTTTGAAGGAAACGGTCTAAGTATTGGCCCAGGCGTGCGGTAATTGATCCTATACCGTTCACTATAGGTCTGGGTGGGGGATTGGTCTGGTTTTTATGTATCTTTGGGAGGGTATAAATGGTGGGTATGCGGCAACTGCTTGGGACAAGAAATCTTTTTTCTTTCGTTGTCAGTACATGTGTCTGATAGCCCCATTCTATTAGGGATTCCAGCTCTTTCTTATATTGAATAGTAGGGTCCCTCTCCAATTTGCCGTATGTATCCTCATCAGATAACATCTCTATTAATTGTCTGTTATAATAATCCTTAGACATTATAACGACCCCCCCACCTTTATCCGCGGGTCTTATAATAATATCCTTTCTTTTTTCTAAGGATTCTATCCCCTCTTTGATATGTCGGGGGTTTGGATTTTTTGAAACTTTCAATCCATCCAAATCTCTTAATACCAAAGATTTAAACACATCCAAATGTTGGTTTGAAACACTCGGAGGGTTAAATAAAGAGCGATTTTTTAAGCCGCTATCGACCGCTGCCATCCCTACTGATCCATTGCCTGTAGCACTCACTGGATTAGAGGTTTTATTTAGAAAATATTTTTTGATACTTAGCTTACGCATGTATTTGTGTACATCTACATAGACATTAAACTTATTGATTGGCCTTTTTAAGCCGCACTTCAAGCCTTGGTGTAAAATGTTTTTTTCTTTCTCATTTAAAATTGCGTCACTCAAGTTAAAAATGCCCCCTGTTAGGTTTCTCGCATTCTTTTTTTGTTGGGCCCTCCGCCCTGCCCTGCATCCTCTGATGCGTTTCTCCCTGGTCCTGGGATCTGTGTGGGATTGTTCTCCCGATACTGTAGATCCCTCCATTCCGGTTCCCTGTAAGTATTCGGCACATATTGTACCTGACCTTGGGGGGGTCTGCCACGAGGGGGGAAACCCCGTCCCCTCCTCTGGTTTCCCCTGCCCCGTCCTAAAAAAGGACGCGGTGATGTATAATAGTTGCCACTACCCCAATTCTCTAGTACCTCATACTTATTATTAATAGGAACTTGGTATTCATTATTTACATAGGGGTATGGTGGGGGATGGTATCCACCCCCTCCTCTCCCCCTCATACCTCTGCCTCTATTTTTTTGACCTCTTTTAGGGGTGCTTGTATGGTTTGTCTGTTTATAGGCTCTACTATTTTTGTCATATTCCCAAGCTTGATATTGGGACGACAAATGGGGCTGTTGTGAGTCTACTAGATGGGGATTTATTGGTTCTCTAGACTGAGGTTCGGTTTGGGTTTCAGGTTGGGGCACCATATTAGCCATATTGTCATTGGGTTCCCCAGAGTTTTGCCATGAGTAAACTTTATTCATTTTAAAATCATTTTGGTCTCTAAAAAACTTTTTTTACCTTCTTTTTTTGAGTGTCCTTATCTATCTTTTCTAATTTTTTTGAAATTCTATTATTAAAATCTATATACTGCTGGGAGTCTTTAATGGGGTCTAGTTGTTGCCGAAGATCCTTGATCCTTGATTCCAATTTTGTCATTTTCTTTCGTTTGCGTTTTAAAATCAATTCCTGCAGCTTCAACCCGACTCCATTAAAGAATCCCAGCCATTCTGAGATGGATTCCGCATCTTCCAGCCCGTCCTGTGGTGTTACTTCCCACCTCAGACTGCGTACTATAATCTTTTCTTTAATGTACTGCTCTAGGGTGCCAATGTCCCACCAGGTCCGCACCTGTTTCTCTAGGACGCTACCTAGAGCAGTCAATACATTATCATAATTGACTTCCAAAACACTAGGTTCATTTACTGAGAACAAGCTATTAAAATCTATCTGTCTATTGTTTAAAAATTTAAACACATCCATTGTCAGCCAGAGTAAAGGAACGAAACACTATTCAAAAAAAAGCAAAATCGATGTCAGGCGCCTCAATACATCTTTTTCCCTTATCTCAGCGCAAAGGAATGGTAGATATCCCCTATATAGACAGTGATTAGAATTATATAGGTTACCCTATAGCAGCCGCTTAGAAAAACATGTAAACTATTTTGTAACGGTAAATAAAATTATTGGTTGCAAATATATTCCATTACCATTTAGCAGCGCTTATCTGGATGGTTCTTATTACCAGAAAACCAATACTTGTATATATACACTTAAAAACCAACATGTATATAAAATCGGTAATATTGTGCTGTGGAGATCATATACCACTTATCATAGCCAATCTGATCTGACAGTACATCAATAACTTAATAAAGTGAGATTATAGTCCATGGGTTTATAACATAAGTGAAGACAGGGATGTGATCTGCTTGTTAAGCTTCCACCAAATTGCTTCACCCGTGCGTATTCCACACTCCCCTCCGGGGTTTAAACTCACCAGAATCTCGAACAATATCAGCATTGAGTCATGGTCTCCCAGGATCTGCAGTCACTCTCCTTGTGTATCCTCTCCACACATCAGCAACAATCGGCCCGTGTATTCTCAATATAAAGAGGAGGAAAAAAGATCCAAATAGTCCAGTACGTCTTAAACTGACAATATGTGCCGAATACTTACAGGGAACCGGAATGGAGGGATCTACAGTATCGGGAGAACAATCCCACACAGATCCCAGGACCAGGGAGAAACGCATCAGAGGATGCAGGGCAGGGCGGAGGGCCCAACAAAAAAAGAATGCGAGAAACCTAACAGGGGGCATTTTTAACTTGAGTGACGCAATTTTAAATGAGAAAGAAAAAAACATTTTACACCAAGGCTTGAAGTGCGGCTTAAAAAGGCCAATCAATAAGTTTAATGTCTATGTAGATGTACACAAATACATGCGTAAGCTAAGTATTAAAAAATATTTTCTAAATAAAACCTCTAATCCAGTGAGTGCTACAGGCAATGGATCAGTAGGGATGGCAGCGGTCGATAGCGGCTTAAAAAATCGCTCTTTATTTAACCCTCCGAGTGTTTCAAACCAACATTTGGATGTGTTTAAATCTTTGGTATTAAGAGATTTGGATGGATTGAAAGTTTCAAAAAATCCAAACCCCCGACATATCAAAGAGGGGATAGAATCCTTAGAAAAAAGAAAGGATATTATTATAAGACCCGCGGATAAAGGTGGGGGGGTCGTTATAATGTTTAAGGATTATTATAACAGACAATTAATAGAGATGTTATCTGATGAGGATACATACGGCAAATTGGAGAGGGACCCTACTATTCAATATAAGAAAGAGCTGGAATCCCTAATAGAATGGGGCTATCAGACACATGTACTGACAACGAAAGAAAAAAGATTTCTTGTCCCAAGCAGTTGCCGCATACCCACCATTTATACCCTCCCAAAGATACATAAAAACCAGACCAATCCCCCACCCAGACCCATAGTGAACGGTATAGGATCAATTACCGCACGCCTGGGCCAATACTTAGACCGTTTCCTTCAAAAAAGTGTCCTAGATACTAAAGCATATTTAAAAGATACCAAAAGTTTGTTGCAGAAGCTGCAGGACATCAATTTGGTAGGAAAAGAGGAAGTATATTTAGTAACATGCGATGTGGCTTCCCTCTACACGGTAATTCAACATGAGGATGCCCTCTTGGCACTTAATTGGGCACTTAGCAGGAGGGAAGATCTTCCTCATGGGCAGAAGATTTTTTTGAGAAATGCTTTAGACTTCTGTCTTTCTCATAATTATTTTTGGTTCAGTGGTAGTTTTTTCACCCAGAAGAAAGGAGTGGCTATGGGCGCTAGATTCGCGCCTAGCATAGCCAACCTTTTCATGGGCGAGTGGGAGGACAAATCTGTGTTCCAACAGAAACGAGACGAATTATTATTTTATAACCGGTATATAGATGATCTATTGCTAATATGGGCAGGATCAAAAATATCGTTACTCTCGTTTTTAGACTCACTCAATAAAAATAATAATAATATTAAGCTTACTAGCCAAATTAATCAGGAAGAGATCGATTTTTTAGACGTCACCATTTTTAGAGTAGATAATGCCCTCCAAACTAAAGTATTTTTTAAAAGTACCGACAGAAATAGCTTTTTACCAGTACATAGTGGCCATCACCCCTTATGGTTAAAAAATGTCCCTAAGGGTCAAATGATGAGGGTAAAACGCAATTGCTCTACACTGGAAGACTATTTCTCACAATCCCAAATACTCAGGGACAGGTTTGTAGAAAAGGGTTATAAACCTGACGCCCTTGACACCATTGTAGAAAAAATAGGTGCAATTCCACGACAAGACACCTTGAGGGATAAGGTGTTAGATATAGCACAAGGTAACAAACAGGAATGGGGATTCATTTCAGACTTTCACTCCCAATTTAGAGAGGTTGAAGCATTGTTTAGGACTCATTGGCATATCCTTTGTTTGGATAAAACATTACAAAAGGAATTGCCAATGAACCCACAGTTTATATATAGAAGAGCACCCAGTTTTGGGGACAGGGTTGTTAAAAAAGTACTGGACCCACCGTCCCGACCCCCTACATTTTGGGACAGGGACGGATTTTTCTCATGCCGGAAATGCAAACCTTGCCGTGAAGTACAGTATCCAATTAGGGGCATGCAGGAATTCATCTCCACAGCAAATAACAGGGAGTTTTCTATAGACAAATTTATTACCTGTAATACCACTCACGTGGTATATGCTTTGAAATGTCCCTGTGGACTAATGTATGTAGGAAGAACTAAACGGCTTCTGCGTGTCAGGATAGCCGAGCATATACATAACATTGCAATTGGTTACAAGGACCACAACGTCTCACTCCATTTCAAAATATATCATGATCAGGACCCATCAGGTCTATCATTTTGGGGTATTGACCACATCAAGCCCTCCTGGAGGGGCTCTAATGTGGTACGTGAGCTGTCAATGCGCGAGACTAAATGGATTTTCCTGATGGGCACATTGGCACCTAAGGGGTTAAACATAGAACTCGATATCAATTGTTTTATTAGTGACTATTAACCCCGAGTCTGAAATCTATGAACTTTGTATATTTTAATTTCTGTAAAATTTGATGAATTTTAATATTTTAATATTTTAATTGAGATTTTGAGATTATTGGGAAGTTTATTAAAATTATATAGTGAGTAACCTGTACTTCTATGAGTTGTCCGCCAAAGGGAATAACCAGTCTAGATCCCTTTGTAATTTTAGGTTGTTTTTTATATATCTGTATATCAATTGGCGTAATTACGTTTTTTTATGCATTTTAAGATGTAGTTTAAAACATATAGCTATCTAGTGGATGAGCATTGTCTATGACTTTTAATTATAATTATTGCAAACTATAATAAAAATAGCTCGAAATGACTTTTGAAACACCATATGTATAATGTATGGCCATGAACTGGTTGTCTAGTAATAGACAATTAGAGAGGTATGGTTGCACTCATTCACTGTCCATTTTCCCATTGATGCGCAGCAGTCTGATTAGATTAGCGGCGCACATGAGGAGAAAAGGAGACTAGAATAAAAGCCGGCACGTTGCGTCATTAGGCCACGCCCATTGAGAAAGTCGTAATGACGAAACGCGTCAGGGCGTGACCGACACGACGACCGGAAGTGACGCATCTACGCATCTGCGCTCCACAAGGTGGCTATCACAAACCGGAAGGCTGTTTGGAGATTGTGAATGGTGTGAGCAATTTTTGTCCTATTCCACCACCAGCTTATCTTCCAGGCAAATACACTTTAACCCATCTGGAGTGTATGACAACCAGTGATTGGCCTTATTCGCAGAGATAGATAAAGGAGAACAAGTGTGAAAAGATTGAATTTTTATTGTGCAAAGCGGAAATTGGTTTTAAAAGGAAATAAAGTCAGTTTAAGACGTACTGGACTATTTGGATCTTTTTTCCTCCTCTTTATATTGAGAATACACGGGCCGATTGTTGCTGATGTGTGGAGAGGATACACAAGGAGAGTGACTGCAGATCCTGGGAGACCATGACTCAATGCTGATATTGTTCGAGATTCTGGTGAGTTTAAACCCCGGAGGGGAGTGTGGAATACGCACGGGTGAAGCAATTTGGTGGAAGCTTAACAAGCAGATCACATCCCTGTCTTCACTTATGTTATAAACCCATGGACTATAATCTCACTTTATTAAGTTATTGATGTACTGTCAGATCAGATTGGCTATGATAAGTGGTATATGATCTCCACAGCACAATATTACCGATTTTATATACATGTTGGTTTTTAAGTGTATATATACAAGTATTGGTTTTCTGGTAATAAGAACCATCCAGATAAGCGCTGCTAAATGGTAATGGAATATATTTGCAACCAATAATTTTATTTACCGTTACAAAATAGTTTACATGTTTTTCTAAGCGGCTGCTATAGGGTAACCTATATAATTCTAATCACTGTCTATATAGGGGATATCTACCATTCCTTTGCGCTGAGATAAGGGAAAAAGATGTATTGAGGCGCCTGACATCGATTTTCCTTTTTTTTTGAATATATATATATATATATATATATAATTACTCATTCCATATATATATATTGTAAAAATATTATTACTCCTTCCACATTATATGTGTATATATATAAATAAATAATTACTCCATATATATATATATATATATATAGTACAATATTATTACTCCTTTCACATTATATATATAATGTGGAAGAAGTAAATATATATTTATTTATATATAACACATCATCATTATTATCCCTTCATATTATTGTGTCTAATTTATTCTTACCCCTCCTACGTCTTTATCATTTTTATCCCCTCCTAATATTTAATATTATTTATTGATATCCCTTCTATTATTTTTAGATACTGGAAATTCTCCCGGCAGCCCCTATTATTATTATTATTACTCCTACTACCTATTAAATATCTTTCAGTATACACATCATCATTATCATCTCTTCCTATTATTTTATATTATTTTTTATTGCCCCTCCTATTATTTTATTTATTATTACACCTCCGATTATTTTATCTAATATATTATTACCCCCTCAAAGTGGCAGTTGGTGATGAACCAAGCAAGCAAACTAAAAAAATCATTACAAAAAGATCATCAATTCCAGCCTCCCTATGCCATCAATTGCCCCCACTGTGCCCATCAATTGCCCCCACTGTGCTAGCAAATGCAGCCACAGTGCACATTTGATAGCAAGCTGACTAATGCTATTGAATTTGGTTCCCCCACCCAATATAGCTTCCACAGCATTTCAAGGGTTAAAAACACTTGTGTATGGTTTACCTGACTGCTCTACTCTTTGTATAAATCATTCTTACTCTTCTTTCTTACCCCAGACTCTTTTTGTCCAGGGGAAACGGAATTTGATAGCAAGCTTAATAAAGCCATCGAATTTGGTTCCCCCTAGACATGTACATTTCGTTATGTTCCGAATCTAAATTTTTCATTATTCGGACATTCGGATGCATCCGAATTACCGAATTACAATACTAACGAATTTAACCGAATCCGAATTTTTTTTCGAATCGAAAAATCGCGGACGAAATTCTAAATATCTCAGGGTCACTTAGTGATAGAATATATGGATATGTTGTAGTGCTAGTTCTACTGTGTTCTACTAGTTTACTGTGTTTGCATACCAAATTTGGGGTTTCTAGCTATAAGTGGCCCCGAGATATGGGGCCCCAAAGTCGGGTCGAAAAATTTCATTCTCTGCTGCAGAAAAGTGCTTGACATTTTGTGACCCGATTTGGGGCCACGTATCTCGGGGCCACTTATAGCTAGAAACCCCAAATTTGGTATGCAAACACAGTAGAACTAGCACTACAATCTCTCCAAATTTGGGGTTTCTATCACCAAGTAACCCCGAGATACATGGACCCAAAGTCGGGTCACAAAATATCTTCGAATCCGGTTGAAATAGTTTCAAACGCGGTTGAAATAATTTCAAATCATTTTGATACTATTTCAAGCGTATTCGAAAATATTTTGCGACCCGACTTTGAAAAAAAAAATGAAATTGATTCTAACAGTCTGCAGATCTGCAAAAACAAAAGAAGTGAAATTGCTGTTAATAGTCTACAGGAGATCTGCTATTAAATTATATATTTTTTTCTATTCTGTTCTAAACCCCCCCAAAGTCGGGTCACAAACTGTCAAGCACTTTTCTGCAGCAGAGAATGAAATTTTTCGACCCGACTTTGAGGCCACATATCTCGGGGCCACTTATAGCTAGAAACCCCAAATTTGGTATGCAAACACAGTAGAACTAGCACTACAACATATCAATTTTGGAGTTTCTATCACTAAGTGACCCTGAGATATTTCGAATTTCGTCCGCGATTTTTCGATTCGAATAAAATTCGGATTCGGTTAAATTCGTTAGTATTGTAATTCGGTAATTCGGATGCATCCGGATGTCCGAATAATGAAAAATTCGTCCGAATTTCGATTCGGAACATAACGAAATGCACATGTCTATCTGAAACCAGAAGTGACTAAATCATTGTGGCTTCTGGTTTAATTCAGTGCCTAGGATACTGGGGTACAGATGTTCCTTGGTCTCCTCCTCCTGCTTGGCCTCCTGAAGCTGATTGATGTGCTCCTAGTAAAAGCAGAAGAGCCTGGGATCCACATGAGGGGGACGGGGGAACTATCTAGTGGCTATACAGTCGCCTGGATCACTTTTACTATACAGCTATGAACCAGCTGAGGAAAACGGGTACAAGCTGATGGTCGCTACTGCAGCCATCAACTTGTTCTTAACACTTCACACTTTGGACATACTGTATACAATCACAGAACTGAAGTTGTTAAAAAAAAGTAAGTATTTGGCAATTTGCACAGTCGAGACTGGCAAGAGAAGGATCACTTTGACGCAGCTGGCCAGCTTGAGCATGAATTACAATATATGCAAACCAAGATTCCCAGTTTTCATGCAAAAGTTTACTAGAAATAGGTAAGGTAGTATAGAGCCTCATACACACAATTGGACTTTCTACAAACTTTCCCGTGGATTTTTGTACAAAGGGCGTCGGCCATAGGCCATGCATTCTATGCATGAAGGTAAAAAAAAAACTCCCTTGTGCAGCTCCCCCTCGTACCCAGAGCAGGTAAGTATGACATGTTTGGTAAGTACGTTTTAATGACCACTGAAGTCCTGTGTGACTCTGGTGCTTGCAATGCTTGTTCCTGTTTGGGGGAGGACTCACAGGAAGGGATCACATGGCCCCTATGGTAGGTTCATAGTGATCTCCGATCTGGACGTAGACAGGAAGGGATCACATTGCCCCTATGGTAGGTTCATAGTGATCTCCGATCTGGACATAGACTGGACGTAGACTAGGGTTGCCACCTGCCCTTTAAACCCGAACACATATTAATTACACAGATTCTGTGGCAGATTAAGGTGGTAATTAAACTCACTTGGTGCCTTATCTGCATTAAATTAGCCTCAGAAGCTGTGCAATTCATAGGTGTTCGGGTTTAAAGGGATGAGGTGGCAACTCTAACGTAGACAGGAAGGGATCACATGGCCCCTATGGTATGTTCATAGTGATCTCTGACCAGGCAATGGCAAGGCAGGGATCACATGACCCCTATGGTAGGTTAATAGTAATCTAAGACCAGGACATATCCAGGAAGGGATCGCATGGCCTCTATGATAGGTTTATAGTGATCTCCAACCTGGCCATAGACAGGAAGGGATCACATGGCCCCTATGGTAAGTTCATAGTGATTTCTGAGCAGGACTTAGCCAGGCAGGGGTTATATGGACCCTATGGTAGGTTCATAGTTATCTAAGACCAGTAAATAGCAAGGCAGGGATCACATGACCCCTATGGTAGGTTCATGGTGATCTCTGACCAGCATATAACCAGGCAGGTATTATATGGACCCTATGGTAGGTTCATTGTGATCACTGACCAGGACATAGCAAGGCAGGGATCACATGACCCCTATGGTAGGTTCATTGTGATGTCTGACCAGACCATAACAAGAAGGGATCACGTGGACCCTATGGTATGTTCATAGTGATCTCTGACCAGGATATAACCAGGCAGGGATCACATGACCCCTATGGTAGGTTCATAGTAATCTAAGACAAGGACATAGCCAGGAAGGGATCACATGGCCTCTATGATAGGTTTATAGTGATCTCCAACCTGGCCATAGACAGGAAGGGATCACATGGCCTCTATGATAGGTTTATAGTGATTTCTGAGCAGGACTTAGCCAGGCAGGGGTTATATGGACCCTATGGTAGGTTCATGGTGATCTCTGACCAGGATATAACCAGGCAGGGATTATATGGACCCTATGGTAGGTTCATTGTGATCACTGACCAGGACATAGCCAGGAAGGGATCACTGTCCTATATATGTATCTCTATATACTATATCCACCGTATATACCCAGATATAGAGGTGTGATGTGTGTACTCTCTGTATATACTATATATCCACTGTCCTATATATCTCTACAGTGGTGTGAAAAAGTGTTTGCCCCCTTCCTCATTTCCTGTTCCTTTGCATGTTTGTCACACTTAAGTGTTTCGGAACATCAAACCAATTTAAACAATAGTCAAGGACAACACAAGTAAACACAAAATGCAATTTGTAAATGAAGGTGTTTATTATTAAAGGTGAAAAAAAATCCAAACCATCATGGCCCTGTGTGAAAAAGTGATTGCCCCCCTTGTTAAAACATACTATAAAACTGTGGTTGTCCACACCTGAGTTCAATTTCTCTAGCCACACCCAGGCCTGATTATTGCCACACCTGTTCACAATCAAGGCATCACTTAAATAGGAGCTGCTTGACACAGTAAGGTCCACCAGAAGATCCTTAAAAGCTACACATCATGCCGAGACCCAAAGAAATTCAGGAACAATTGAGAAAGAAAGTAATTGAGATCTATCAGTCTGGAAAGGGTTATAAAGCCATTTCCAAAGCTTTGGGAATCCAGCGAACCACAGTGAGAGCCATTATCCACAAATGGCGAAGACATGGAACAGTGGTGAACCTTCCCAGGAGTGGCCGGCCGCCCAAAATTACCCCAAGAGCGCAGCGACGACTCATCCAAGAGGTCACAAAAGACCCCACAACAACGTCCAAGGAACTGCAGGCCTCACTTGCCTCAGTTAAGGTCAGCGTTCATGCCTCCACCATCAGGAAAAGACTGGGCAAAAATGGCCTGCATGGCAGAGTTCCAAGGAGAAAACCACTGCTGAGCAAAAAGAACATCAAAGCTTGTCTCAATTTCTCCACAACACATCTTGATGATCCCCAAGACTTTTGGGACAACATTCTGTGGACCGATGAGACAAAAGTGGAACTCTTTGGAAGGTGTGTGTCCAAGTATATCTGGCGTAGAAGGAACACTGCATTTCAGAAAAAGAACATTATACCAACAGTAAAATATGGTGGTGGTAGTGTGATGGTCTGGGGCTGTTTTGCTGCTTCAGGACCTGGAAGACTTGCCGTGATAAAAGGAACTATGAATTCTGCTGTCTACCAAGAGATCCTGAAGGAGAATGTCCGACCATCTGTTCGTGTACTCAAGCTGAAACGAACTTGGGTTCTGCAGCAGGACAATGATCCTAAACACACCAGCAAGTCCACCACTGAATGGCTGAAGAAAAACAAAATGAAGACTTTGGAGTGGCCTAGCCAAAGTCCAGACCTGAATCCTATTGAGATGTTGTGGTATGACCTTAAAAAGGCCGTTCATGCTCGAAAACCCTCTAATGTAACTGAATTAGGACAATTCTGCAAAGATGAGTGGGCCAAAATTCCTCCAGGACGCTGTAAAAGCCTCATTGCACGTTATCGCAAACGCTTGGTTGCAGTTGTTGCTGCTAAGGGTGGCCCAACCAGTTATTAGGTTTAGGGGGGCAATCACTTTTTCACACAGGGCCATGATGGTTTGGATTTTTTTTCACCTTTAATAATAAACACCTTCATTTACAAATTGCATTTTGTGTTTACTTGTGTTGTCCTTGACTATTGTTTAAATTGGTTTGATGTTCCGAAACACTTAAGTGTGACAAACATGCAAAGGAACAGGAAATGAGGAAGGGGGCAAACACTTTTTCACACCACTGTATATACTATATCCCCCATATATACCCAGATAGAGAGGTGTGACGTGTGCTATCTGTATATACTATATATCCACTGTCCTATATATCTCTATATACTATATTCCCTGTGTATATACCCAGATATAGGAGGTGTGACGTGTGTACTCTCTGTATATACTATATATCCACTGTCCTATATACTATATAAGTAATATTCCTGATGGGGGGGGGGGGGGGTATGGGTGTAATATTCCTGATGGGGGGGGGGTATGGGTGTAATATTCCTGATGGGGGGGTTTGGGTGTAATATTCCTGATGGGGAGGGGGTAATATTCCTGATGGGGAGGGGGTAATATTCCTGATGGGGAGGGGGTAATATTCCTGTTGGGGGTAGTATGGGTGTAATATTCCTGTTGTGGGGGGGGGGGGGGTGTGGGTGTAATATTCTTGCTGGGTGGTAGTATGGGTGTAATATTCCTGCTGGATGGGAGTATCGGATGTAATATTCTTGCTGGGTGGTAGTATGGGTGTAATATTCCTGCTGGATGGGAGTATCGGATGTAATATTCTTGCTGGGTGGTAGTATGGGTGTAATATTCCTGCTGGATGGGAGTATCGGATGTAATATTCTTGCTGGGTGGTAGTATGGGTGTAATATTCTTGCTGGGGGGAGTATCGGGTGTAATATTCCTGCTGGGGGGAGTATCGGGTGTAATATTCCTGCTGGGGGGGGGGTAGTATGGGTGTAATATTCCTGCTGGATGGGAGTATGGGTGTAATATTCTTGCTGGGTGTTAGTATGGGTGTAATATTCTTGCTGGGGGAAGTATCGGGTGTAATATTCTTGCTGGGTGGTAGTATGGGTGTAATATTCTTGCTGGGGGTAGTATCGGGTGTAATATTCCTGCTGGGTGGTAGTATGGGTGTAATATTCCTGCTGGGTGGTAGTATGGGTGTAATATTCCTGCTGGGTGGTAGTATGGGTGTAATATTCCTGCTGGGTGGTAGTATGGGTGTAATATTCCTGCTGGGTGGTAGTATGTGTGTAATATTCCTGCTGGGTGGTAGTATGGGTGTAATATTCCTGCTGGGTGGTAGTATGGGTGTAATATTCCTGCTGGGTGGTAGTATGGGTGTAATATTCCTGCTGGTGGGAGTATGGGTGTAATATTCCTGCTGGGTGGTAGTATGGGTGTAATATTCCTGCTGGGTGGTAGTATGGGTGTAATATTCCTGCTGGTGGGAGTATGGGTGTAATATTCCTGCTGGGTGGTAGTATGGGTGTAATATTCCTGCTGGGTGGTAGTATGGGTGTAATATTCCTGTTGGGGGGAGTATGGGTGTAATATTCCTGCTGGGGGGGGGGGAGGGGGTTTGGGTGTAATATTCTTGCTGGGGGGATGTCTGTGCAGAAAGTTCTTGTCGTATGATGGACATGGCGATGTTCACACCTAGGTGTTCCGGATTCCCGAATCGCTGCAAAACGCGGCACGCTCTTGCGATCCCTTTACTTTCAATATCACCCCAATCAAGGCAAGTTTTTGCCGCGATTGTCACCTGACAAATTACAGGACTGCTTTTGGGAAACAGGCATCCTGCAATTTAGTTTTTTTCGTGATTTGTCAGGTGACAATATTGTCCCGTGATTGGGGTCCCATTGAAAGTAAAGGGATCACAAACATGTCACGCGTTTTGCAGGATTTTTGTGAATCACAGTAATTCCGCCTGCGATCCACCGCTAATATATACTTTGCATTGACCTTGTATAGCGCTTTTCTCTCTGAGGACTCCAACTACTGGAGATGGCGTTGGCCGGGAATCGAACCCGGGTCAGCTGCTTGAAAGGCAGCTATGCTTACCACTGCACCACCAACGCAAGGTAGTGTGGGAGGAAACCGGAGTACCCGGAGGAAACCCACGCAAGCACAGGGAGAACATGCAAACTCCATGCAGATAGTGTCCTGGTCAGGATTTGAACCATGGACCCCAGTTCTGCAAGGCTAACCCCTAAGCCTCTGTGCTGCCCATATGCGGCCTCTGCTCTCTAAGGCCATGAGTACATCAGTTATGTTCACTCAAAGTGCCTCTGGAAGAAATCCAAACTTAACCTAAACCACAATCATATATATATATATATATATATATATATATATATATATATATATATATAATATAACACTCCAAAACACACCCAAAGAATAACACACACCTCCACAACATATACAAACTTATCCTAATCTACAATATATGACACTCCTATAATAAAATGCACCCAAATAACAATAAAGAGGGGTACAGTGGTCCCCAAATTAGCAACACAATGGAGCTAATTATTCCATTCACACTTAGGTATTATTCACATGGAGGGTATGAATCTTTACCCCATGGGAGGGCCGTGTTTACCGTAATGGGGATGCACAGGTGTTCCCAGCATCCCGTGTAGGCAGTCCCATTGCTGTCAACTGGGGTACAGCGACTGTACCCAATGTGACATCGGCGAGGGTGCCGTTGCACGGCCCCGTAACGCACCCAGGGTGCGTCCGCGCAACTGCACCTGCATGGATGTCCTTTTTGGGGTAAACACAGCCCCCACACGGGGGGGAAAGATTCATACACGCCATGTGAGTGAGTCCTTGGACTTCTCCATAAAAGTACCTCACTGGCAGGAAGAGTTCTCATTTCTCCAGCAGAGAAAGCCTAAAGAAAGCTGGAAAGACTCCTCCCACCATATCACATTCTAAAAGGAAAGGTATAACAAGGGGAGGGGGCGTATGGGAGAGGGAGAGAGGGAGGAAAGGAGGGGGGTTAGGTTGGGGTAAGGAAGGGGTGTGGGGGTTCCCCCCAACCCTCACCCCCTTCTTCCTCCAACCTCCCCTCCCCCCTTTCCTCCCTCTCTCCCTCTTCCATACTCCCCCTTGTTCTACATTTCCCTTTAGAATGTGATATTTTTGATTAACCTTAAAGCTTAAAGTCTACATTTACATTCTTGGCATATTTTGGAGGACTTGGTTCGGTTACCCCCCCATGGTCCCTAGGAGGGTTCCTCAGACTTTTTGTTGAGTCTTCTTCTAGGAATAGCCAATTGTCTTGTTTGTCCAGCTACATTGATGGTGATTTAGAAGCTCCAAAAACAAAAATGGAGGCCTGATGGGAGGACCCTCCAGTTACTGGAGTGGCAGCCGCCACCAGTGTAGGGACCTGTGTTGTTGCAGCCGTACCTGGTCCCTAGGAGGGTTCCTCAGACTTTTTGTTGAGTCTTCTTCTAGGAATAGCCAATTGTCTTGTTTGTCCAGCTACATTGATGGTGATTTAGAAGCTCCAAAAACAAAAATGGAGGCCTGATGGGAGGACCCTCCAGTTACTGGAGTGGCAGCCGCCACCAGTGTAGGGACCTGTGTTGTTACAGCCGCACCTGGTCCCTCAGACTTTTTGTTGAGTCTTCTTCTAGGAAAAAGCCAATTGTCTTCTTTGTCCAACTACTTTGATATTTGGTGATTCAGAAGCTGCAGAAAGGGAAGTAGAGGGCAGATGGGAAGACCCTCCGGTTACTGAAGTAGCAGCCGCCACCAGTATAGGGACCTGTGTTGGTACAGCCGTACCTGGTCCCTGGGAGGGTTCCTCAAGCTTTCCATTGAGTCCTATAACACTCTATCCCAAAGCACAAAACGTGGACTATGCAGAAAATATAATGTGGCACTCCTGTTGGTGAAGATAGCTGAAGGTATTGCTCTCTTGAAGATAGGTGCTGATGAGAATCTTTCAAGAGAGCGATGGCGTAGTGGACTCCGGTGATGATGGCTTGACTTGAAGATCTTCTCCGTCATGTTCACTAGCAAATCATCTCTGATTCCTCCTCCTCATCTCCTAGTTTAACATTTTTTCCAACGTTTTGCCCATCTTCACTCCCAAAAAAGCTGCACCCCTTCCATTTAAGTGCAATCCATCACTGCTATAAAGACGGTGACCGAATGTAAAGTCAACCCAGTTCTCCATGAAGCCAAAGCCCTCCTTCCTGCAATAGTTCCTCAGCCAGTTGTTAAGATCCCTAAGCTCCTGCTGCCTCTCCGGTGTGGCTCGAGGTGCAGGCAATATTTCTGAAAATACTGCCTTGGAGGTCCTTTTCTTCAATATGGCCCCTAATTCTCTGAAATCCTTTTGTAGGGCGCTCCATCTTTCTCGAACTTTGTCATTGGTACCGATATATACCATGACAGCTGGATCCACTCCAGCTCCATCCAACAATTTGTCCATGCAATCTACAATGTTCCGAACCCGAGCGCCCGGTAAACAACATACTGTTCGGCGATGAGGGTATTTGGGACCGATTGTATCCTTCCAATAACTGAATCCCCGACCACTAGTATCTGCCTATCCTTGCTTGTAACCTTGCCCCCATCTTCACTGGAGACGTTCCCCTGGCATTTTGGTGGAGTATCAACGTGAACGTCACATTCTAGTGGGTTTTCCATGTGAATGTCGCACTCTGGTGGAGTCTCCTTGTGGAATTCGCACTCTGGTGGAGTGGCCGTGTCCAGGTCGCACTCTGGTGGAGTGGCCATGTCCTGGTCGCACTCTGGTGGAGTGGCCATGTCCTGGTCGCACTCTGGTGGAGTGGCCATGTCCTGGTCGCACTCTGGTGGAGTGGCCATGTCCTGGTCGCACTCTGGTGGAGTGGCCATGTCCTGGTCGCACTCTGGTGGAGTGGCCATGTCCTGGTCGCACTCTGGTGGAGTGGCCATGTCCTGGTCGCACTCTGGTGGAGTGGCCATGTCCTGGTCGCACTCTGGTGGAGTGGCCATGTCCTGGTCGCACTCTGGTGGAGTGGCCATGTCCTGGTCGCACTCTGGTGGAGTCTCCTTGTGGAATTCGCACTCTGGTGGAGTGGCCGTGTCCAGGTCGCACTCTGGTGGAGTGGCCATGTCCAGGACGCACTCTGGTGGAGTGGCCATGTCCTGGTCGCACTCTGGTGGAGTGGCCATGTCCTGGTCGCACTCTGGTGGAGTGGCCATGTCCTGGTCGCACTCTGGTGGAGTGGCCATGTCCTGGTCGCACTCTGGTGGAGTGGCCATGTCCTGGTCGCACTCTGGTGGAGTGGCCATGTCCTGGTCGCACTCTGGTGGAGTGGCCATGTCCTGGTCGCACTCTGGGGGAGTGGCCATGTCCTGGTCGCACTCTGGTGGAGTGGCCATGTCCTGGTCGCACTCTGGTGGAGTGGCCATGTCCTGGTCGCACTCTGGTGGAGTGGCCATGTCCTGGTCGCACTCTGGTGGAGTGGCCATGTCCTGGTCGCACTCTGGTGGAGTGGCCATGTCCTGGTCGCACTCTGGTGGAGTGGCCATGTCCTGGTCGCACTCTGGTGGAGTGGCCATGTCCTGGTCGCACTCTGGTGGAGTGGCCATGTCCTGGTCGCACTCTGGTGGAGTGGCCATGTCCTGGTCGCACTCTGGTGGAGTGGCCATGTCCTGGTCGCACTCTGGTGGAGTGGCCATGTCCTGGTCGCACTCTGGTGGAGTGACCAAGTCCTGGTCGCACTCTGGTGGAGTGACCAAGTCCTGGTCGCACTCTGGTGGAGTGACCAAGTCCTGGTCGCACTCTGGTGGAGTGACCAAGTCCTGGTCGCACTCTGGTGGAGTGACCAAGTCCTGGTCGCACTCTGGTGGAGTGGCCATGTCCAGGTCGCACCCTGGTGGAGTGGCCATGTCCAGGTCGCACCCTGGTGGAGTGGCCGTGTCCTGGTCGCACTCTGGTGGAGTGGCCGTGTCCAGGTCGCACTCTGGTGGAGTGGCCAAGTCCTGGTGGCACTCTGGTGGAGTGGCCATGTCCTGGTCGCACTCTGGTGGAGTGGCCATGTCCTGGTCGCACTCTGGTGGAGTCCTAATTTGAACATCACTTTTTGGCGGCGTCTCAATGTCTTGGTGGACAGACCTGCCGCGTGAGTCTTGCGTGTAGTCAATACCGCGTACATCTTCAATAAAAAAAAAAAGAGAGGAATTAGATTTAGCACCTTCACCTACATTTCATATATTTTTCTTGGTACAACATCAAATTATAGAGCGAAACGTTCAAAACGCTTGTGCCAGAGACAATGAATAAAGGTCGACATGACAGGGACACAAGGATGGCTAATGTTGGCCTTCGTATAAAAATGCTAGTTGCCTGCCACTCATCCCGACCCACTGGCTGGCAATAATCGCATGAAAAATCAGACAGGCTGGTTGTACACAGCCCGTAATTAGCCTGCCCATACATGGTTAGAATCTCGGCTGGTCCCTGCTGAACCGGCCGAGATTGGAACGGTCTATCGCCGGCTTTAGGAGCACAGACACTTTTAATTACAGCACTTAGGTTAAAGGCATAGTGCATAATAAAATGTTGATGGATAATTAATTAGCGCGGTTTTATTTGTAGTCATTTTGTCTCTGTATGGCCGTGTTTACAAGGGTGATGAGGCCGTATAACATGAACGGGACGTTTTCTGCAACATCTGTAACTTCCAGGTGCTGCATGCAGGCAGTCCATTGAAAATGATTAGAAGGCACAGCTGCACACGCAGCCACTTCTCCTAATATGACATACACAGTCTGCATTCAGGGCCATTCGCCCCCCACACCCAGGCCCGCTGTTAGAAATCATGGGGCCCCATACAGCTTGCATGACTGGGCCCCCTCCACCTATAAGAGCCGGGGCCTGAACCTGCCCCCCCCCCCCCGGCTCACATTCAGCCAGCAGAGGAAAAGGAGGCGGTGTGCTCTGTGAAGAAATTAGGCTGTGACAACATTTTCCTAGCAGTGTAAGGGGTATAAAACCTTACAGCACGTTTACTATGTGTATATAATGTGTCATGTTTAACCAGGGGGTGAGGAGGCAATATAACACCTTCTTACCACCTGTCAAATGACTTCTGAAGAGCAACCTGAATGTGGATTGCTGTTCAGAGGGCACAACGTGTTTAAATGAGCCCTAAGACATTTCAGACAATCCATTCTTTTTTGTCCATTCAGCATGGAACAGGAGGGACTATTTCATGTTTTCTTTGGGGCACTGCTAAGTAATCTTCTGGTTTTCAGCAAGTACAAAATCACGGGGAGGCGGTGCTAATAAGAGATCTATAACCGTCCATCTGCATGTGTGTGGCCCCCCCAGTAGTGTGTACACGCCGATTGTTGGACATGAAAACAAAAGATTGACACATATGACTACAGAGTGGCAATCAAAATGAAACCTTCAAAGAGACAGCGGGAAAGAGATTAGACATGTGCACAACAAAAAAAATTTGTTTTTTTTTTTTTTTTCGTTTCGTTTTTTTCGTTTCCGTCGAATCGTAACGATTCGTACATTCATAAGTCGTCGTTGTTCGGATTCGTAAGTCGTCGTTGTTCGGATTCGTAACAATTCGTACATTCATAAGAGTTATTTTTTCGTTGATTCGTTTTTTCGTTAGTTAAATTTTTGGACGCATTCGTATTTATTCGTACATTCGTAACATTCGTAATCAGAGCATAATTCATAATTTGATGTAATGTGTATGCTATTATTACATTTTACTAATTTACGAATTGAAATTAAAGTTACGAATCGAAAAAAAAGTTACAAATCTTTTGGTTCAATAGAGACACGGAAAATTACAAAATCGAAAAAAAAAAAAAGTTACGAATTGAAAAAAAATTGTATTTTTTTGTTCAATCCATTCGAAGCACGGAAAATTACCAATTCAACAAAAAATTAAAAAAAAAACATTAGTACATTCGTTGTTTCTAATTAGTTTTTTTCGGATTTTCGTTGTTTTTCGGATTCGTTCGATTCGAATGATTCGTTATTCGGATTCGTACGATTCGTTCATTCGTACGAAAACGAACGAACGAAAAAAAAAAAAAAACGAAAAACGAAAAAAAAAACTAAACGAATTGCACATGTCTAGAAGAGATCTGGGTCCCATATCGGATGCTGATTGGGGGGCGGCATTGCCCGCACTGCCCATGGTCTCTTTATCTTCCACAGAAATGAACCCAACTATTCATTTCACACAGGACTTATCACACCCCTGAGAAATTGTTTACATGGCAGCGTAAAGAGCCCCCTCTTTGTCCTAAATGTAATATGGGGACGGCTAATGTAATACATATGTTATGGAGATGTCCGAAACTCCATCACTATTGGCAACTGGTTATTTCTACTGGTAACTCTGTCTGTAAGTCAGAATGGATGGAAGAACCCGGGGGGGGTGCCCTTTAAGTATGATAGATGAATCTAGGACCCCGGAAAACACCCATGTACCCCGATAGTTAGGACTCTCTTTCAGGCCCGTAAATGTATAGCCCAATTAATGGATGGATCTCCACATCCTCTAACATTAGGCGAATGGAAAATGCAAATAAATGATACGTTACTTAGAGAAAAATAAATCTATCTACATAGGAAGTACTCAGAATAATGTGGTAAGGTGTGGGGCATGAGGCTGACTATCACGGGTTCAGCACTCACAACCATCAATTATGTAGAGTGGCACAAGGGGGTTTGAGGACAGATATAGTTGTGATGATGACCTTTTATTACGCTGGATATATATGAACCTCTAAATATAGCAGTGTAAAAACTTGAATGATGAAAGATAAAGATATTAGTAGGCTACAATGTTATGAGGTCGGTTTCTGCTAAACCCCTTCAATACCGCCTGCTGTCATATGACGCCCACAAGGTGGATCTCCCATCCTGGGTGGGCGTCATATGACGTCCTCAGATTCCCGGCCGCCTGGGGGGCGCGCGCGGGCCCGCGGCATCGCTCGGGACCCGGTGCGAGTGCCCGGTGGCCGCGATGTCCGCCGGGCACCTGCGATTGCCCGTTAAAACAACGGGACCGCGCGGGATCGTGGAGCTGTGTGTGTAAACACAGAGCTCCACGTCCTGTCAGGGGAGAGGAGACCGATCATGTGATCCCAGTACGGAGGAACACATGATCGGTCTCCTCCCCTTGTGAGTCCCCTCCCCCCACAGTTAGAATCACTTCTATAGGGAACACATTAACCCCTGCAGCGCCCCCTAGTGTTAACCCCTTCCCTGCCAGTCACATTTACACAGTAAGCAATGCAATTTTATAGCAACGATCGCTGTGTAAATGTGAATGGTTCCAAAAATGTGCTATCCGTTTCTGACCCCTTCCTCCCTCCATTTCCCCTTCCCTCATCCTCTCCCTCCCCCCACCCCCCTCAACCATACTCCCCCCTAGCCCGCCCCCCTCTTTGTGTTTCCCCTTGTGTCCCTCTTCGTGCTCCTTATTGTTTGTGCAAAAAAAAAAAAAAAAAAAAACCCTGTGCTATATCTATCCGATATGTGTGTAATAAATAATGTGTTGTCGCCTCTATCGTATGTGTATTGGTGTTTAGTGGGCATTACCCTTGTTGTCTACCACACCCCAGTACCCCCCCCCCCCCAGAAAGACCGCCCCCTGGTGTCCCCCTATTAGAAAAAAAATAGGCATTTGCATATGAGTCACTTAAGAAAAAAAAAAAAACAGAAAAAGAAAAATAAAATATGGTAACACAAAAAAAAAAAAAAAAAAAAAAAAAAAAAAAAAAAAGAAGTACTCCAAATTCACACTTGTCATCCCCCTAAGAGATAATAAAGGGGGAGAGGAAGAGGGAGAGAGGGGGGGGGGGGAAGAAAGAGGAGGAGGAAAAAAAAAAATAAATAAAAAAAAAATAAAAAAATAAAAAAATAAAAAAAAAAAAAGTCAAATAGAGCTTTATTTTGGTGGTATTTGATCACCTCTGGGTTTATTTTTTGCGCTATAAAATGAAAAAAGACCGAAAATTTAGAAAAAAATAAATAAATAAATAAAAAAAAAAAAATAAAAAAAAAAAAACACATTTTTCTTGGTTTCTGTGATAAAATTTAGCAAATTATTAATTTTTCTTCATAAATTTTGGCCACAATTTATACTGCTACATATCTTTGGTAAAAATAACCAAAAATTTGTGGAAATTATTTGGTCTGTGTGAAAGTTTTAGAGTCTACAATCTGTGGTGCAAATCATAAAAAAATTATCACATCTGATGTACTGGTGGCCGATCTCATTTCTTGAGACCCGAACAAGCCAGGAAAATACAAATACCCCCCAAATGACCCCTTTTTGGAAAGTAGACATTCCAAGGTATTTAGTAAGAGGCATGGTGAGGTTTTTGAAGTTGTAATTTTTTCCCACAATTCTTTGCAAAATTAAGATATTTTTTTATTTTTCACAACATTTTCATTGTAATAGCTTATTTCTCTCACGTAGCATGTGTATACCACAAATGACACCCCAAAATAAATTCTGCTACTCCTCCTGAGTATAGGGATACCACATGTGTGGGACTTTTTCACTGCCTGGCCACATACAGTGGCCCAACATGCAGGGAGCGCCATCAGGTGTTCTAGGAGCATAAATTACACATCACATTTCTCAACCACCTATTACACTTTTGAAGGCCCTGGAGAACCAGGACAATGGAAACGCCCACAAAGTGACCCCATTTTGGAAAGCTAACACCCCAACGTATAATCTATGAGGCATAATGAGTCTTTTGAATGGTTCATTTTTTTCCAGAAGTTTTTGGAAAATGTGGAAAAAAAATGAAAACGCATTTTTTTTTTTTTTTTTTTTTTTTTTTTTTACACAAAGTTGTCCGTTTATAAGATATTTCCAACAGGTAGCTATTAGATAGCACAAATGACACCCCAAAATACATTCTGCTACTCCTCCCGAGTATGGCGATACCACACATATGAGACTTCTACACAGTCTGGCCACATACAGAGATCCAAAATGCAAGGAACACTATCAGGTGTTCCAGGGACACATAGCATGCACATACCAAGAATTACACCCCAAAATACATTATGCTGAGCAAAGCGTAAACAAAAGCTTACCTGTGGTTGTAGTAGCGCAGTTGTACACAGGAGGATAGCACTGGTCCAGGCAGCAGTCAGGGACTTGGTCAGCAACGGCGAACACAATTGTCCAGACAGGAATACTGTCCATATAAAGTCCAGGGTCAGTGCAGGCAGAAATATTGTCAGCAGTGCCAAAAATATTGGTCCCGGTAGTAGGCAGGACATGTGGTGTGGTCAGTGCGACAGGCAGAGGCATGACGGCAGGAAGTCCTACAGGCAGCAGGCAGAAGTAGGGCCTCGTTCAGTACAGAATGGGAACAGGGGTAGAGGCTTCTCCCACCCAAATCTCTTTGAAGCCTCCGAGTCTCCAGACCCTATTCTAGGAATGAGAAAACGAAAAAATCGTTTTCTTCATCCAGAAAAACAATTCTGGAGCCCCTCACATATGTGAGACCCCTGTGTTGAATCCCACCAGTCCAGTAGCAGGGTACAAGATCAGTCCAAGAGGCAGGCAAATATCATGGTCAAACAGTCCAAGGTCAGTTCCAGAGCAGGCAGAGGTATTTACAGAATCGTTAGGCAGAAGCATGGTCGTATAACAAGCCAGGGTCAGTTCCAGATCAGGCAGAGGTAGGTACAGAATCGTTAGGCAGAAGCATGGTCGTATAACAAGCCAGGGTCAGTTCCAGATCAGGCAGAGGTAGGTACAGAATCGGCAGGCAGAAGCATGGTCGTATAACAAGCCAGGGTCAGTTCCAGATCAGGCAGAGGTAGGTACAGAATCGGCAGGCAGAAGCATGGTCGTATAACAAGCCAGGGTCAGTTCCAGATCAGGCAGAGGTAGGTACAGAATCGGCAGGCAGAAGCATGGTCGTATAACAAGCCAGGGTCAGTTCCAGATCAGGCAGAGGTAGGTACAGAATCGGCAGGCAGAAGCATGGTCGTATAACAAGCCAGGGTCAGTTCCAGATCAGGCAGAGGTAGGTACAGAATCGGCAGGCAGAAGCATGGTCGTATAACAAGCCAGGGTCAGTTCCAGATCAGGCAGAGGTAGGTACAGAATCGGCAGGCAGAAGCATGGTCGTATAACAAGCCAGGGTCAGTTCCAGATCAGGCAGAGGTAGGTACAGAATCGGCAGGCAGAAGCATGGTCGTATAACAAGCCAGGGTCAGTTCCAGATCAGGCAGAGGTAGGTACAGAATCGGCAGGCAGAAGCATGGTCGTATAACAAGCCAGGGTCAGTTCCAGATCAGGCAGAGGTAGGTACAGAATCGGCAGGCAGAAGCATGGTCGTATAACAAGCCAGGGTCAGTTCCAGATCAGGCAGAGGTAGGTACAGAATCGGCAGGCAGAAGCATGGTCGTATAACAAGCCAGGGTCAGTTCCAGATCAGGCAGAGGTAGGTACAGAATCGGCAGGCAGAAGCATGGTCGTATAACAAGCCAGGGTCAGTTCCAGATCAGGCAGAGGTAGGTACAGAATCGGCAGGCAGAAGCATGGTCGTATAACAAGCCAGGGTCAGTTCCAGATCAGGCAGAGGTAGGTACAGAATCGGCAGGCAGAAGCATGGTCGTATAACAAGCCAGGGTCAGTTCCAGATCAGGCAGAGGTAGGTACAGAATCGGCAGGCAGAAGCATGGTCGTATAACAAGCCAGGGTCAGTTCCAGATCAGGCAGAGGTAGGTACAGAATCGGCAGGCAGAAGCATGGTCGAATAACAAGCCAGGGTCAGTTACAGAGCAGGCAGTGGCATAAGGGTTGTGAAGGTGTGTGAAGGCAGGAACTGAGGATTACGTTTACCATACTTCACTAATAATTTATTGAAGTATGGTAACTGCGAAAACAGTCACCTATGCAGAGGCCTGGTTCGGAGGGACATTGTGCACCATAATAAGATGTGTCTCTTCTGACTCCTGCTCTGGTACACACCTTACATTTTTTTTACATCGTTGGCCTGTTGGTTTGGGAGGGAGTTTAATCGGGAAAGTGGCACTCGGAGAGTAGACTAAGAACATCTGATCGGATATTTTCTGGTGGGCCGTTCGGGAATACAAGGGCAGTGAAAACTTCCTCCTGGTAGCCAAGGAAGCATTTGGGGTTTTGGGTGGAGTTGCGGTAAATTACATACGAATTATATATTGCCAATTGAAAAAAAATAAATTGCGACTTTTTTGTACCAATGGTATGTCCGTCTTGTAGCAAGGTATAGTTCCATCATTTGGTCATTGAAGTCGACTCCCCCCATAAACAAATTGTAATTATAGCTGCATTTAGGTTTTAGTATGGGGCCATTCCTTCTGGGGATTTCCACGAAGGTATTGTGGATTTAAGACAACATGTAGACATCCCTTTTGTCCCTCCACTTCACTGCCAAAATCTCCTTGTTTCGCAGACTTGCCGTTTCTCCTTTTCTCAATTTCTGATTGACAAGACTTTGAGGAAAGCCCTTCGTTTTTTTTTTTTTACGGTGCCACATGCTGGTGTCTTCATCCGGTGGAGGTTGTGGAACAGGGGCAGGGATGTGTAGAAGTTGTCTACATATAAATTGTAGCCTTTTTCCAGTAAGGGGTATATGAGGTCCCAAACAATTTTCCCGCTTGATCCCAAGTAGTCCGGGCAATTAGGGGGCTGCAGCTGGGTGTCCTTCCCTTCGTACACTTTAAAAGCATACATGTACCCTGTGACTCGGTCGCATAATTTGTACACCTTCACCCCATAGCGGGCCCTTTTGCTGGGAATAATTCAAGTTAGACTTACCGGTAACTTGTTTTCCAAGAGTCTTTCAGGACAGCACCTGAGAGAGTGGCTCCTCCCCTTGCAAACAGGAAACACCTCTTCCACCAAACTTTAAAAGGAGGCTCCTTCCCACCAGTAGTCAGTAGTAGTAGAGAACCTCCGGCCCCAAACTGGAACACATAATCGAGATATGGTTAGTCACAGTATATATATATGTAAAAATACATTAGGGCGGGATGCTGCTGTCCTGAAAGACTCTTGGAAAACAAGTTACCGGTAAGTCTAACTTGAATTTTCCCTAATCGTCTTTCAGGACAGCACCTGAGAGGATAATAGAGACTTACCCCCTTAGGGAGGGACAACAGCCTGCAGAACTTTTCTGCCAAAAGCCTGATCTCCTGCTGACAGGAGGTCCAGCCTGTAATGACGGACGAAGGTTGACAAACTTGACCACGTAGCCGCCTTACAGATCTGGTCTGGAGAGGCACCAGCTCTTTCTGCCCATGTAGTGGCCTGTGCCCTAGTTGAATGAGCCTTAATCCCCTTTGGGGGAGGTAGACCCATCTGCGAGTAGGCTACAGAAATGGCTGTCCTAAGCCACCTAGCCAAAGAAGACTTAGATGCTTGTTTGCCCTTCCTGCTTCCAGAAAAAGAGATGAATAGCGAATCTGAAGACCTGAAAACTCCTGTCGCCTCCAAGTACTGTACTAAAGTACGTCTCACGTCTAGGTTGTGAAACTGCTCCTCCTTCTTACCCGTAGGGTTGGAACAGAAGGTTGGGAGAATAATCTCCTGAGATCTGTTATGCAAACTTGCCACTTTTGGCAAAAACCCTGGGTCTACCTTAAGGACAATTCTATCTGGGAAGATTGATAAAAAAGGCTCTTTCACTGACAGAGCATGCAACTCACTAATCCTTCTTGCCGAAGTGATTGCTACAAGGAAAACCGTCTTTAAAGTTAAATTCTTTATTGATATGTTCTGTAAAGGCTCGAAAGGTTCTCTTGTAAGAGCCTGCAAAACCACTGAGAGATCCCAATTGGGAAAAAACCTGACCGGGACCGGTCTAGACCTGGAAAGTGCCCTGAAAAATCTCACAATCAAAGATTCTGAAGACAAGGACCTTTCCAGATAGACCCCCAAGGCAGCCACCTGTACTTTAAGAGTGCTGACTGCAAGACCCTTATCTGCCCCTTTTTGTAAAAATTCCAGAACTGAGACCAGGTCTTTCATACCTCTATGTTCTGCAAGACAAAAGGAAGCATAGACTCTCCATACCTTGGCATAAATGGCTCTAGTTACCTTCTTCCTACTAGAAAGTAGAGTGGTTATTAGCCGTTCAGAAAAACCTTTACTTTTCAACAATTGCTCTTCAGATACCAGGCCGTGAGTTTTAGACTGCCTACGTCTGGATGATGTAGAGGCCCCTGAGTTAATAAATCGTGACTCAGGGGAAGTTGCCAACCTGGCTTTATCGCCAACTGAAGAACTAAGGAGAACCAGGCTCTCTTGGGCCAAAATGGGGTGATCAGAATTACTGACACCCTTTCTTTCTGAATCTTTCTCAGCACCAGCGGAATTAACTGGAAAGGGGGAAAGGCATACCCCAGGTGAAAATCCCATTGATGTGCCAGAGCGTCTGTCCCCTGAGACCCGTCGTCTCTCTGGAGGGAGAAAAATTGAGGAAGCTGAGTGTTTGCCCTTGAGGCAAACAGGTCCACCTGTGGAAGGCCCCAGGTTCCGCTGATCAGAGCGAACACCTCTCTGCTCAAGCTCCAATCTGCTTCCTGAACCCTCTGTCGGCTCAGATAATCCGCTACCTCGTTTAACGTACCCTTGAGGTGGACCGCGGATAGGGAAAGTAAGTTGTCTTCTGCCCAAACTAGAATCTCTGTTGACACTGAGAGAAGAGATCCGCTCCTTGTGCCTCCCTGTCTGTTCAGGTATGCTACAGTAGTGGCGTTGTCCGATAGTATCCGGACATGGAACCCTAGGAGGTTTGGGGAGAAGGCAGTTAAGGCTAACGCTACCGCCTTTAGCTCTCTCCAATTTGATGATCTTTTGGACTCGGCCTGGGACCATGTCCCCTGCGCCAAGTCCTGACCCATGTGGGCCCCCCATCCCCACATACTGGCATCCGTTGTGACCACCTTTTCGGTAGGAAGAAACCAAAGAAAGCCCTTCTGCAGGACTGCCTGATCTCTCCACCACCACAACGAGCGTTTGACCCTGGTGGGAATTCTCACCCAGGTGTCGAGGCTCTCTGTCCTGTGGTCCCATGCACCCAACAGGAACCTCTGGAGAGGCCTGAAATGCAGCCTTGCCCACTGTATGGCTGGCATTGATGAGGTCAATGTCCCCAGCACTGACATAACCCTTCGCACTGAAACCAACTGATTTGTCTGAAGGGAAGAAACTGCCCTTTGAACCTTGGTCACTTTCTCCTCTGGGAGAAAAATTTTCTGTTCTACCGAATCTATCCGGTATCCCAGAAAGAGCACCTGCTGGGCTGGAGAAACATTGGACTTCTGGACATTCACTACCCACCCCAGTGCCTCCAAGTGACCGCGTGCTTTGACCAGATCCTCCTGCAGCCTCTCCCTGGAAGGGGCGAAGAAGAGGAGGTCGTCCAAATATGGGATTACCATAATCCCCTGGAGACGAAGGGGGGCCAGGGCCTCCGCCATTACCTTCGTAAAAATCCGAGGGGCTGACGAAAGACCAAAGGGAAGGGCCCTGAACTGAAGATGTACAATCTCCCTGCCCATGTCCACCGCAAATCTCAGAAACTTTTGAGACTGAGGTGCCATAGGGATGTGCAAATAAGCATCCTTTAGATCTATAGATGCCATGAAGCAATCTTTGGTCAGCATGTTCCTGACCGTAAAAATTGAGTCCATGCAAAACCTTTTGTACTGGACTGACCTGTTTAAAGGTTTCAGGTTGAGGATCAACCGGAAATTCCCAGATGGTTTCCTTATTAGAAATATGTGGGAATAGAATCCCTGGCCCTGTTCTTCTTGGGATACTGGTACAACGACCCTCTGGAATCTCAGATCCCTTAAAAGGTTCTTCATGGCCAAGGCCTTTGTTGTATCCCTTGACAATCTTGTCACCGAGAATCTTTCTGGCGGGCATTCTGAAAATTCTATTCTGTAACCCTGAGCCAGCGTGTCCAGAATGTATTGACTCTCTGTCATACTGGCCCAAATTGGGAGAAAGCCCTGAAGCCTTCCCCCTACTGGCGGGTCCAAGTCATTGCGCCTTACCGGAGGCCGCAGGAGGATGGAAAAGGACATTTCCTTTCCCTCTGCCCTTCTGCGACGACCAGTTCCTTCTTTTTTCTTGGGGTTTGCCTTGTTCCTGTGTCCTTTGGGGACGAAAAAACTTCCTAACAGGTTGTTTTTTCTTTTTGATCGGAAAAGACTTCTTTTTATCAGCTGTCCTATCTAACACAGCATCTAGGTCGGGACCAAACAGCAAATCCCCCTGAAACGGAATCCCACACAACTTGTTCTTGGATGCCGTGTCCCCCGGCCAAGTCTTCAACCATAGAGCCCTTCTGGCCGAGTTGGTTAAGGCTGCAGATCTAGCCGACATTTTGATAGACTCCGCTGAAGCATCCGATATAAAGGCTACCGCAGCAGAAAGGGTTGAGAAGGAATCCAAAATCTCCTGTTTTGGAGAGTCTGCAGAAATATGGGCTTTAAGTTGGTTCAACCAGAACTCCATATTCCTAGAAACGACAGTAGTCGCCATTGCAGGTTTCAGATTCCCCATGATGGAATTCCAAGCCCTCTTTAAATGCTGGTCCATCCTCTTATCCATGGGGTCTTTTAATACCCCCATGTCCTCAAAGGCTAAGTCGGTAGACCTAGAGACCTGGGAGAAGGCGGCATCTAGCTTGGGATTCTTGTTCCAAACTTCCGCCGGGTCTTCATCGAAAGGAAAACGCCTTTTTAAATTTTTAGGAAAAAAAGGTTTTCTTTCTGGCTCTGCCCACTCCCTCTTAATAGTCTCAGAGATAACTGAGTGTACCGGGAAGCTGCGATTTTTCAGTTCGCTGAGTCCTGCGTACATTTTGTCATGCAGGGACAACTCCTTTCTTTCTTCCTCTAGACCCAGTGTAGTATATATGGCTTTTAACAGGCCGTCTACCTGCTCTAAAGACAATTTAAATCTAGAAGGTAACTCTTCACCTTCGTCGTCCCCCTCAGATTCTTCTCTAGACAGGGCGGGGGAGTGCCCCCCTTGGGTAAGAGATAATTCATTCTCCACCGAAGGGATCATAGGTGAGCCTAGGGAAGACTGTGAGGCAGATGGTTGACTCAGAGATGGGTTAGCCAGTGACGAGCGAAATGATTGAATAGTTGCATCCAGTTCCTTTTTAACAGATGCAATCAAATCGCTGCAGGCAGAGGAAGCCTCCTCCTTCACTAGTGAATCAATGCAGGATTGACATAACGTCTTCTTCCATCCCTCTGGTAATTTAGCCTTACAGGAGGGGCATTTCCTTTTTGCTGCTGGATCAGAGCTCTTGGCCTGCCGTGAGACAAAAGGAGACAAACCCACCCCAGTGAGAACAACCCGTCCCATATTGTAAAGGGCTCACCACAGGTGCACAGTGAAAAGCCAGTGCCTCATGTGCCCAGACAGGCCCCTGCCACCAGGGGGGGGGGGGGGGGGGGGATAGGAGAGAGAGACCCCATAGTAAAGGAGGGCAGTGTACAAACTGCCCCTTACCTGGGCCTTGCTGGTGCCTGTGCCTGTCCCACTTGCTGCAGCCATTGACTCCATTGAGGTGCGCTGCGCTACTGTGTGGCTGAGAAACGCCGGTTCCGGACTCCAATAGCGCCAGTGCGCCGGACCGGAACCGCCTAATGAACACCAGCCCCGTTCCTCCCTTCTCCCCCTGCGACTTCCGGCGGAAATGACGCCTGCTTCGTGGGTCCCGCCCCTTCCGGAGCCTCACTTCCGGCGGATGGAGTCACCGCACGCCATCCCCAAGATGGCGGCGGCGTCACAGGCAGTAAGCGGTGAACCGGGAAAAACAAAAAAAAAACAAACGGTCACCGCTCTGCCCTGCCGCCGCCTGGGGATAGGACCCACAGCATTCCGGACTCCTGTGAACCCATCTGGAAGGGGGAGAAGGAGCCCAGCCAGCAGCCTCAGATATCGCTGTGGAATGGGAGGAAACAGCTCTCTGAGGTAGGAAAAAAATTGGTGAAAAGTGGAAAAACTTGGCTATCAGGCACAGCACCTGAGAGCCCCTGATTCCCACGAAGTGTTCCCTCCGGAGGAAACACAAAAACTGACTACTGGTGGGAAGGAGCCTCCTTTTAAAGTTTGGTGGAAGAGGTGTTTCCTGTTTGCAAGGGGAGGAGCCACTCTCTCAGGTGCTGTCCTGAAAGACGATTAGGGAAAAATTGTTTGATATTAAGCCTGCCACTAAATTTAACAAGGGACTCATCCACACATATGTGTTGGTCCGGGATAAACAGCTGGGGGAATACTTCAGAAAAAAAATTTAGAAGTGGACAAATTTTGAAAAGCCTGTCATAATTTGGGTCATTTCGGGGAGGGCACTGGGTATTGTCGTTGAAATGAAGGAACCTCATTATCATGAGGTATCTGGTTCGGGACATTACCTTGGAGAAGACTGGCATGTGTTGGAGGGGCTGGGTTGACCAATAGGACATCAAAGTGTTTTTTTTGGTGAGTCCCATGTTAAATGTGAGGCCTAAAAAAACCTTGAACTCCTCCACCATTAGGTCTCTCCATTCATAGGGATGGGCATAATATGAGGTTGGGTTTTGCAAAATAAATTGCTGGGCATAAAGGTTGCACTGGGCCACAATTGACGCTAACATCCCCTCGGTAAAAATTAAGTAAAAAAAAATTATTGGGGAAAAATTCTCTGTGTCCACCTGGACTCCTTGCTGGGCAGTGAAAGGGGGAATGTTGGCTTCTCCTGAATTAGGAGGAAGCCACAAGGGGTTTGGAAGGGCATAGGGAAGGCTGGCATGGGTCCTTGGCCTTTCTTGCTGAGGTACTGCGGTGCTGGTGGATGGCACTGCTTCCTCACCAGAACGCCTTAGTTGGGCGGGCCGAATATCTTCCTCCTCTGAGTCACTCAGTGTTCCACTACTGAGGACTGGCTCGTAATTTATGTCCGTCTGAGAATAGGAGTCTGAAGAGGAATCTGAAAAAGAGAGCTCCCCGTTGCTCTCGTCGGCCTGGGAAAGAATTTGGAAAAGCCTCTTTTGGACATGGTTGCTGGTGCGACTACACAGGTGTGCACTGCACTGCACTGATGGGCACTGATGAGGCAGCACTGAGGTGGCACAGGTGGGGCGGCACAGATGGGGTGGCAAAGGTGGGCACTGATGAGGCAGAACAGATGTGCACTGATGAGGATTTCACAGATGGGGCAGCACAGATGGGCACTGATTGTGAAGATGTGCAGATTGACACAGGTGGGGCACTGTAATTTGTCTGTCTTACTGTCAACTCACTGTCACTAGCACAGATCCTCTCTCTCCTCACACGCTGTCTCTGTGTGAGGAGAGAGAGCCGGCAATGAGAGATGATCTCATATGTTTACATTTGAGATCATTGCTCATTGGCCAGGGCGATCGCGCTGTAAACGGCCGCTGTGATTGACCATTTACAGCGATCTGTGATCGCGGGAATTGGTCCCGGGAATTTACATCCGCGCCGAAGCCATCATTTGGCTACGGCCGGATGTCAAGTGGTTAAAAATAAAAAAGCAATATAAAAAAAAAAAAAAAAAAAAAAAAAAAAAAAAAAAAAAAAAGCACCCCTGTCCCCCCTGCTCTTGCCCAAAGGCGAACACAAGCGTCGGTCTGGCGTCATATGTAAACAGCAATTGCACCATGCATGCGAGGTATCACCGCGAAGGTCAGACCGAGGGCAGTAATTTTAGCAGTAGACCTCCTCCGTAAATCTAATGTGGTAACCTGTAAAGGCTTTTAAAAATGTATGTAGTTTTTCACGTCTGTGCGCAATTTTAAAGCATGTCGTGTTTGGTATCCATGTACTCGGCCTAAGATCATCTTTTTTATTTCATCAACAATTTGGGCAATATAGTGAGTTTTAGTGCATTAAAATTAAAAAAAAGTGTATTTTTCCCCAAAAAATGCGTTTGAAAAATTGCTGCGCAAATACTGTGTGGAAAAAAAAAATGCAACACCCACCATTTTAATCTGTAGTGCCTTTGCATTAAAAAAAAATATATAGTGTTTGGGGGTTCAACGTAAATTTTCTTGCAAAAATTTTTTTTTTCATGTAAACAAAAAGTGTCAGAAACGGTCAAGTCGTTAGAAGAGTGGGTGATGTGTGGCATAAGCTTCTAAATGTTGTGCATAAAATGCCAGGAAAGTTCAAACCCCCCCCCCCCCAAATGACCCCATTTTGGAAAGTAGACACCCCAAGCTATTTGCTGAGAGCAATGTTGAGCCCATTGAATATTTTTTTGGCCCAAGTGATTGAATAATGACAAAAAAAAAAGTTGTCACTAAATGATATATTGCTCAAACATGCCATGGGCATATGTGGAAATACACCCCAAAATACATTCTGCTGCTTCTCCTGAGTACGGGGATACCACTAGACATGTGCGATTAGTTTCGTACAAATTCGTACGAATTTACGAACCCGTAGTACAAATTTTTTCGAATACGAATTCCGTACGGAATACGAAATTCCGTTTACGAATTTCGTCACCGAATTTATTCGAATCCGACTACCAAATATCGAATTTCAACTAATATGAAAGAAATTATTATAGCAGATATAACGAATGATTTCGAATGAATTCGAATGGCAAAGTGTCATTTTTGCAGGAAAAATTCCTTTTACGAATTTCAGCTCCAAATTATTCGAATCCAACTACCAATATCGAATTTCAACTAATTCGAAAGAAATTATTATTGCAGATATAATGAATGAATTTGATTGATTCGAATGACAAAGTGTCATTTTTGCAGGAAAAAAAAGCTATTTAAAATCACTTGCGGCTATTGCCAGCAAATGAATTGTCGGCTCCGTAACACAGAGAACAGTCATTCATTGATATATAAAAAAAAAAGCATAGGGGTCCCCCCAAATTCAATAACCAGGCCCTTCAGGTCTGGTATGGATATTAACCAGTTCAATACCCGCCCATAGTCATATGACGCCCACAAGGTGGATCTACCATCCTGGGTGGGCGTCATATGACGTCCTCGGATTCCCGGCCGCCTGGGGGGCGCGCGCCCGCGGCATCGCTCGGGACCCGGTGCGAGTGCCCGGCGGCCGCGATGTCCGCCGGGCACCCGCGATTGCCCGTTAAAACAACGGGACCGGGCGGGACCGTGGAGCTGTGTGTGTAAACACACAGCTCCACGTCCTGTCAGCGGGGTGGAGACCGATCATGTGATCCCAGTACAGAGGATCACATGATCGGTCTCCTCCCCTTAAGTCCCCTACAGTTAGAATCACTCCTATTAGGGACACACATTAACCCCTCCAGCGCCCTCTAGTGTTAACCCCTTCCCTGACAGTCACATTTACACAGTAATCATTGCAATTTTATAGCAACGATCGCTGTGTAAATGTGAATGGTTCCAAAAATGTGTCAAAAGTGTCCGAAGTGTCCGCCGCAATGTCGCAGTCACGAAAAAAAAAAAATCGCAAATCGCCGCCATTACTAGTAAAAAAAAAAAAAAAAAAAAAAAAAAAATTCAATAAATCTATCCCCTATTTTGTAGACGCTATAACTTTTGCGCAAACCGATCAATATACGCTTATTGCGATTTTTTTTACCAAAAATATGTAGAAGAATACGTATCGGCCTAAACTGAGGAAAAAAATTGTTTTTTTTAAAAAAAAAAATGGGATATTTATTATAGCAAAAAGTAAAAAATAGTGTTTTTTTTCAAAATTGTCGCTCTTCTTTTGTTTATAGCGCAAAAAATAAAAACCGCAGGGGCGATCAAATACCACCAAAAGAAAGCTCTATTTGTGGGGAAAAAAAGGACGTCAATTTTGTTTGGGTGTAACGTCGCACGACCGCGCAATTGTTAGTTAAAGCGACGCAGTGCCGAATCGCAAAAAGTGCTCTGGTAAGGAAGGGTGTTTAAAAGCCCTGTATTGAAGCGGTTAAGGGGAACCCCAGCCAAAAAAAAATAAATGGCGTGGGGTCCCCCTAAATATCCATACCAGACCCTTTATCCGAGCACGCAACCTGGCAGGCCGCAGGAAAAGAGGGGGGGGAGGAGAGCGCCCCCCCCCTCCCGCCTGAACCGTACCAGGCCACATGCCCTCAACATTGGGAGGGTCTCAGACCCCCAAAGCACCCTCCCAATGTTGAGGGCATGTGGCCTGGTACGGTTCAGGCGGGAGGGGGGGCCGCTCTTCTCCCCCCCCTCTTTTCCTGCGGCCTGCCAGGTTGCGTGCTCGGATAAAGGGTCTGGTATGGATATTTAGGGGGGACCCCACGCCATTTTTTTTTTTGGCTGGGGTTCCCCTTAATATCCATACCAGACTTGAAGGGCCTGGTTATTGAATTTGGGGGGACCCCTACGCTTTTTTTTTTTTAATCAATGAATGACTGTTTTCTGTGTTACGGAGCTGACATTTCATTAGCCGCAAGTGATTTTAAATAGCTTTTTTTCCTGCAAAAATGACACTTTGTGCAGGAACCGTTCTCTACATTAGATATACTGAATCTCGAATTCATTCGAAGCATTCGTTATATCCGCTATAATAATTTCTTTCATATTAGTTGAAATTCGAATTGTATTTGGGTTTACTAACGATTCGTAACTTGAAATTCGATATTTGTAGTTGGATTCGAATTGTTCTCTGTGTTACGAGAACCGACAATTCATTAGCCGCGTTAATGATTCGTAACCTTACTAACGATTCGTAAAGATTCGAAAAAAAATTACGATTCGTACAAATTCGAATGGAATTTCGTACACGAATTACGAATTTTTTTATATACGAAACGGGACGAAACAAAGCAAATTTTTTGACAGTTCCCATGTCTAGATACCATGTGTGGGACTTTTTGGGAGCCTAGCCGTGTACGGCACCCCAAAAACTAAGCACCGCCTTCAGGCTTTCTAAGGGTGTACATTTTTTATTTCACTCCTCACTGCCAATCACAGTTTCGGAGGCCATGGAATGCCCAGATGGCACAAGCCCCCCCTCCCCCCCAAGACCCCATTTTGGAAAGTAGACACCCCAAGCTATTTGCTGAGAGGTATGGTGAGTATTTTGCAGATCTCACTTTTTGTCACAAAGTTTTGAAAATTGAAAAAAAAAGAGAAAATATAAAAATAAAATAAAAAGGGTTTTTCTTTACTTTCTTCATTTTCAAAAACAAACGAGAGCTGTAAAATACTCACCATGCCTCTCAACAAATAGCTTGGGGTGTCTACTTTCCAAAATTGGGTAATTTGGGGGGGGGGGTTGTGCTATTTTGGCATTTTATGGCCTTCAAAACTGAAAATTGAAACTTCGAAAATTTGCAACCTTAGAAATCCTGAAGGCGGTGACTGGTTTTCAGGGTCTCGTACGCAGCTAGACTCCCAAAAAGTACCACACATGTGGTATCCCTGTACTCAGGAGAAGCAGCAAAATGTATTTTGGGGTGCAATTCCACATACAACCATGGCATGTGTGAGCAATATATCATTTAGTGACAACTTTTTGTATTTTTTTTGTCATTATTCAATCACTTGGGACAAAAACAAAAATATTCAATGGGCTCAACATGCCTCTCAGCAAATAGCTTGGGGTGTCTACTTTCCAAAATGGGGTCATTTGGGAGGGGGGGGGGGGGGGGGGTTGTGCCATCTTGGCATTTTATGGCCTTCAAAACAGTGATAGGTAGTGAGGAGTGAAATCAAAAATGTATGCCCTTAGAAATCTTGAAGGCAGTGATTGGTTTTCAGGGTCTCGTACGCGGCTAGACTCCCAAAAAGTACCACACATGTGGTATCCCCGTACTCAGGAGAAGCAGCAGAATGTATTTTGGGGTGCAATTCCACATATAACCATGGCATGTGTGAGCAAAATATCATGTAGTGACAACTTTTTGTAATTTTTTTTTTCCTTTTTTTGGTCTTTATTCAATCACTTGGGACAAAAAAAATAAATATAGTAACACTCTACGAATATATAAGGAGGAAACCTCAGGGCAGAGCATGTGATAAGCTTGAGTCCTGGGTAAGGGGTAGTAGATATTACATCTTATGTTTATTTATGAAACTAGAAAGAGACAGTTGAGTCTGAGGTATATATTGTGTGGGGTTATATGTTTTGGTAATAGATTTAATCGGATACCAGACGGGTATTTATAGATATGGATATTATGTGATATGTGATGATTGTAGAGTGTATTCCTCGCTTCCCTTAAAATAAATAAAGATTTAAATTTGGAAAAAAAAATTAAAATATTCAATGGGCTCAACATGCCTCTCAGCAAATATTAGACATGTGCAAAAGGAAAAAAATTTGTTTTGTTTTAATTCGTTAATTAATTTCGTTTAGTTAGTTTCGTTAAATTCATTTTTCGGATATCGTTTCGTTTTCGACCAAATTTCAACATGATTCGAAATTATTTCAACCGCATTTGAAACTATTTCAACCGGATTCGAAAATATTTTGCGACCCAAATTTGGGTCCACGTATCTCAGGGTCACTTAGCGATAAAAAACTAATTTGGATATGTTGTAGTGTTAGTTCTACTGCGTTTGCATGCCAAAGTTGGGGTTTCTAGCTACAAGTGGCCCAGATATGGGGCCCCAAAGTCGGGTTGAAAAATGTCATTCTCTGCTGCAGAAAAGTGCTTGACATTTTGTGACCCGAATTTGGGACCACGTATCTCGGGGCCACGTATCAAGGCAACTACATATGCTACATGTCATTGTCCACTTGCCACAACAACTGCCACAAGTGCAAATAGAAAGAAAGAATATACAACCATTTTCTGAATTTCGAATAGTATGAATTCAAATTTTTTAATTAATTAATTTTAACTTTGGATAGAAAAGATTATAATAAAATAGAAAAATGACTAGAAAAACAATAGAACAGAATAGAATATATTATATTTTATTCTGTTTTATTGTATTCCTAGTCTATTCTTTTATATTCTATTAAAATCTTTTCTATTAAAATCGAAATGATATACTAATTTCGGAAGAGGGTTATATATATTTTTTTTCCCCGACATTCGAATTTCGTATAGAATGAATTCGAATTTGAATGGAAAAGATTAGAATAGAAATAGAGCCTAGAAAAATAATAGAATATAGATACTATTTCATTTAATTTTTTTTTTGCAGAATGCAGATTACTATTTGTTCCCATAAGATCTCCTGCAGACTATTAGTATCTATTTCTTTTTTTAGCAGATCTCCTGTAGACTATTAACAGCCATTTCACTTTTTTTTTTGCAGATCTTCTGCAGACTGTTTTTTTCAAAGTCGGGTCGCAAAATATTTTCGAATCCGCTTGAAAAATAGTATCAACATGACTTGAAACTTTCAACCGCATTTGAAAATATTTCAACCGGATTCGAAAATATTTTGCGACCCGACTTTGGGTCCACGTATCTTGGGGTTACTTGGTGATAGAAACCCCAAATTTGGATATGTTGTAGTGCTAGTTCTACTGTGTTTGCATGGGGTTTCTAGCTACAAGTGGCCCCGAGATATGTGGCCCCAAAGTCGGGTTGAAAAATGTCATTCTCTGCTGCAGAAAAGTGCTTGACATATTCCCCATATCTGGGGGTCACTTGGTGCTAGGAACCCCATAACTTGTGGCAGGTGACATGGCAAGTGAACAATCCACAACTTGGTCACGTGGCACTCGTGGCAGTTGTCTTGGCAAGTGAACAATGACATACAGCATATGTACTTGCCTTGCGATCGACATCCGTGACAGCCATTTCACATCTTTTTTTTTTTATGTGACAGATGTATACAAGTAAATAACCATCTTCCAAAATGTATAATTCAAATAGAAAAGATTAGAACAGAATAGAAAAAAAATATATAATTTAATAGCAGATCTCCTGTAGACTATTAACAGCCATTTCACTTTTTTTTTTGCAGATCTTCTGCAGACTTTTGGAATCAATTACATTTTTTTTTCAAAGTCGGGTCGCAAAATATTTTCTAATCTGCTTGAAATAGTATCAACATGATTTGAAACTATTTCAACCGCATTTGAAACTATTTCAACCGCATTTGAAACTATTTCAACCGGATTCGAAAATATTTTGCGACCCGATTTTGGGTAGAAATTTGGAGAGGTTGTAGTGCTAGTTCTACTGTGTTTGCATACCAAATTTGGTGTTTCTAGCTAGAAGTGGCCCCGAGATATGTGGCCCCAAAGTCGGGTCACAAAATGTCAAGCACTTTTCTGCAGCAGAGAATTAAATTTTTCGACCCGACTTTGGGGCCACATATCTCGGGGCCACTTGTAGCTAGAAACCCCAAATTTGGTATGCAAACACAGTAGAACTAGCGCTACAACATATCCAATTTGGGGTTTCTATGACTAAGTGACCCTGAGATATTTCGAATTTCGTCTGCGATTTTTCGATTCGAAATAATTTGGATTCGGTTAAATTCGTTAGTATTGTAATTCGGTAATTCGGATGCATCCGAATAATGAAAAAATTTGTCAGAATTTCGATTCGGAACATAACGAAATGCACATGTCTAGCAAATATCTTGGGGTGTCTACTTTCCAAAAAGGGGTCATTGGGGGGGGGTTGTACTGCTCTGCTATTTTAGCACCTCAAGAAATGAGATAGACAGTCATAAATTAAAAGCTGTGTAAATTCCTTAAAATGTACTCTAGTTTGTAGACGCTATAACTTTTGCGTAAACCAATAAATATGCGCTTGACATTTTTTTTACTAAAGACATGTGGCTGAATACATTTTGGCCTAAATGTATGAATAAAATTGAGAGTTTATTAGATTTTTCTTATAACAAAAAGTAGACAATATCTTTTTATTTTATATTGTGCTGCTCTCTTTTATAAAACTATGAACGGCCGCTATGTAAGCAGTCTAACATGGTGTGGGGCGTGGACTTAACCCCCTTGAGCCATGATTGTAAAAGTAAACCCTCTCTTAAAAAAAAAAAAAAAAAAAAACAGCCTGCAAGACAAAAGGCATAATGAGCTAGTATGCATAGCATACTAGCTCATTATGAATTACTTACCTGAGATCGAAGCCCCTGCAGCAGGCCTCGCCATGATACCCGGAGTGACTTCCGTGTATCGCGGCCCCGGCGCTGTGACTGGCTGGAGCTGCAATGACATCACTCCTGCATGTGCACGGGAGCCGTCAGTGTGCGGTGGGGATTTTGAAAACCATATTTATATCAAGGAGTTCGATAGATAGATAGATAGATATGACATTGGGGTGTTTAGCTCAAGTGGATAGATGCGTTTTTGGTGCAGTGAGTCCACATCAGACAGGCATTTATATTTAAGGGCTTGGTAGCCCACATTTATTAAAGGGAAGAACAAAATAAAAGTCCATCCAGGAATCCCACGCAGGGGTCAAAGCTTCAATTAAATATATAAAATACAAATGAAAATGCTAGCCCACCTGGCTACTCTTCAACAGCACTGCTGCTATAGGTACTTGCTTGGATGCACACCATCTTAGGCTCCTTGGACGCACACAGCTTCAAGCCTCTCAATGCACACAGCTTTAGGCTCCTTGGACGCACACAGCTTTAGGCTCCTTGGACGCACACAGCTTCAAGCCTCTCAAAGCACACAGCTTTAGGCCCCTTGGACGCACACAGCTTCAAGCCTCTCAATGCACACAGCTTTAGACTCCTTGGACGCACACAGCTTCAAGCCTCTCAATGCACACAGCTTTAGGCTCCTTGGACGCACACAGCGTCAAGCCTCTCAATGCACACAGCTTTAGGCTCCTTGGACGCACACAGCGTCAAGCCTCTCAATGCACACAGCTTTAGGCTCCTTGGACGCACACAGCGTCAAGCCTCTCAATGCACACAGCTTTAGGCTCCTTGGACGCACACAGCGTCAAGCCTCTCAATGCACACAGCTTTAGGCTCCTTGGACGCACACAGCTTCAAGCCTCTCAATGCACACATCTTTAGGCTCCTTGGACGCACACAGCTTCAAGCCTCTCAATGCACACACACAGCTTCAAGCCTCTCAATACACACAGCTTTAGGCTCCTTGGACGCACACAGCTTCAAGCCTCTCAATGCACACAGCTTTAGGCTCCTTGGACGCACACAGCTTCAAGCCTCTCAATGCACACATCTTTAGGCTCCTTGGACACACACAGCTTCAAGCCTCTCAATGCACACAGCTTTAGGCTCCTTGGATGCACACAGCTTCAAGCCTCTCAATGCACACATCTTTAGGCTCCTTGGACGCACACAGCTTCAAGCCTCTCAATGCACACAGCTTTAGGCTCCTTGGACGCACACAGCTTCAAGCCTCTCAATGCACACAGCTTTAGGCTCCTTGGACGCACACAGCTTCAAGCCTCTCAATACACACAGCTTTAGGCTCCTTGGACGCACACAGCTTCAAGCCTCTCAATACACACAGCTTTAGGCTCCTTGGACGCACACAGCTTCAAGCCTCTCAATGCACACAGCTTTAGGCTCCTTGGACGCACACAGCTTCAAGCCTCTCAATGCACACATCTTTAGGCTCCTTGGACGCACACAGCTTCAAGCCTCTCAATGCACACAGCTTTAGGCTCCTTGGACGCACACAGCTTCAAGCCTCTCAATGCACACAGCTTTAGGCTCCTTGGACGCACACAGCTTCAAGCCTCTCAATGCACACAGCTTTAGGCTCCTTGGACGCACACAGCTTCAAGCCTCTCAATGCACACAGCTTTAGGCTCCTTGGACGCACACAGCTTCAAGCCTCTCAATGCACATAGCTTTAGGCTCCTTGGACGCACACAGCTTCAAGCCTCTCAATGCACACAGCTTTAGGCTCCTTGGACGCACACAGCTTCAAGCCTCTCAATGCACACAGCTTTAGGCTCCTTGGACGCACACAGCTTCAAGCCTCTCAATGCACACAGCTTTAGGCTCCTTGGACGCACACAGCTTCAAGCCTCTCAATGCACACAGCTTTAGGCTCCTTGGACGCACACAGCTTCAAGCCTCTCAATGCACACAGCTTTAGGCTCCTTGGACGCACACAGCTTCAAGCCTCTCAATGCACACAGCTTTAGGCTCCTTGGACGCACACAGCTTCAAGCCTCTCAATGCACACAGCTTTAGGCTCCTTGGACGCACACAGCATCTATCCTCACACAAAGGCACTCAGTAGCAGCCACTGCTCCACATTCCTCCCCCCTTCTGCTCTCACCAGCCCCTCGTTATATGGGCTGTGTGCACCTGGGCACACACCCTGCTGGCTGTCCACAAGACCCGGACACAGGGTTGGAGATCCCGTCCCACCCAAGACTCTGAAGGATCTCCAAACTACAGAACCCCTTCCAGAAATAGCAAGATCCGGAGAAAACTGCCAGAGCAGTTTTCTCTGTTTTAAATGTACGCTCTGTAGCTCTGCAATCCGCTGATATGCAGACTCTGTGTCCACTTTAATCCCATTTTCATAGGGACAGAGCCTGGCTCTGCCACAATATATATGCATTATGTATATATAATATGGTTTGTGATATCAGGATAAATTACCTTTTAGAATTACAAATTTCTCCTATCTAGTGGGAACCATTGAATGCTCCCAGGTGTTAATTGCATTCCCTTTTGTTTTACCTTGTCTTTGCAGATGTCACGGCTCCCTCACCCCAGGGGTCATTAATATACTAATGTCGGAACTGTTTGGGCTGTGGGATCAAAGGAGGGGGTTCATTAATTCATAGACTAAATGGCATCGGTAGTTTATACTTCAACCATGGACATTTTAGGAGGCTTCAGTATTAGCCAATCAAAGTGTGAGCCATCGAGAACCAATGAGCATTTAGACTTCAGAATTAGCCAATCAGAAATTGATGATGTTCCATCTTCTGATTGGTGGAGAATGCATATAAAATAGGGGAGAGAGAGCTGATGGCCTGTTCAGTTCCAGACCATTGGTGCAACAGGATGTCTGTGTAAAGTATACTTGTAACCTATTTCTTTCCTGGGACTTGTCTTGAGATATTGATAACCGTATTGATAGTGTATGTCTATTGTAACCATATGGCCTAAATTATCTTTGCAGCCTAAGCAACACTGTACCTGTAACATTACTTGGGATATATGATAAGTTTTTTAATTATTCTAATGTTTCTTTAATGCATAAATGTTGTTGTTTTATCTTTTTTCACTGTTATTGTTTGTTTTTATTCTTGTATAGACAAAGGTTTAATCACTTATTTTTTTTATTTTTATTTTTTTTGTATCATTAATCATTTAAGTGAGATATAAATTTAGCTACAACAAGTGATGGCACAATCTCCTTCATTAAACGGCATACTCGGTGCGCCTGCATCGTTGTCTATGGTGCGCATGTGCCGTAGACATCCGTGCCATTGTGAGTGGCGCGCTCCCGTGCTGGTCGGGACCCCCGTGAGTCCGGTCGCGGGCCCCGTGGACTTGATTGCTGCGGGGACCCCCGCGATCCTTCTCACGGGAAGGCTGAACGGGGAGATGCCGAGATAAACAGCATCTCCCCGTTCTGCCTAGCAACTAGTGATGCCGATCTCTGCTCCGTGTGATTGGAGCAGAGATCAGCATTCACTAGCTGACAGCCATGCCCCCCCCCACAGTAAGAAACACACCTCTAGGCATACTTAACCCCTACACTGTCCCCTTGTGGTTAACCCCTTCACTGCCAGTGTCATTTATACAGGAATCAATGCATTTAAATAGCATTGATTGCTGTATAAATGACAATGGTCCCAAAAATGTCCAATGTGTCCGCCATAATGTTGCAGTCACAATAAAAATCGCTGATCGCCGCCATTACTAATTTTTTTTTATTAATAAAAATGCTATAAAACTATCCCCTATCTTGTAAACGCTATAACTTCTGTGCAAACCAATCAATCGCTTATTGCGATTTTTTTTTTTTTTTACCAAAAGTATGTAGAATACGTATCGTCCTAAACTGAGGAAACGTTTTTTTTATGTATTTTTGGGGGATATTTATCATAGCTAAAAAATAATGCGTTTTTTTTTCAAAATTGTCGCTTTTTTGTTTATAGCGCAAAAAATAAAAACCGCAGGGGCGATCAAATACCACCAAAAGAAAGCTCTCTTTGTGGGGAAAAAAGGACGTCAATTTTGTTTAGGAGCCACGTCGCACGACCGCGCAATTGTCAGTCAAAGCGACGCAGTGCCGAATCGCAAAAAGGGGCCTGGTCCTTTGGCTGCAAATTGGTCCGGTCTGAAAGTGGTTAAGGAGGTATTTCTTGCACCTACAGGTAAGCCTTAATCTAGGCTTACCTGTAGGTCAAAGTGGTCTGTAAGGGTTTACAACCACTTTAACTCTTCGGCATCTACCAGACAGAGAAGTACTGGTTGTGGGTGTGTTCACACATCAGACTTGTATCTGTAGAAAGAAAAGGAAATACAAGTTACACAATGCAGAATCTTCTTTTTTTTTTTTTTTTTTTTCCTACAAATTCTCAATCTTCCTCCACACAGACCAGACACCCCGACTGCAGTGATGTGTCCCCTCCGTGTCCTCCTGTGGGCTCTTCTCTGTCCAGGCACAGGTATGTAGATACATTATAAAGCGGTGATGATGGAGTATTATCTATTTTTATTTTTCCAACATTTCACTATTAATAGTTTAGACTTTTCTATTATTTGTACAGTATTGTATAAGTTGCAACATTTTCCTTTTTATTGATAGAAATGTATCTAAGTTGGCCATGCTTTGTAGCCGGGATGTAATGTGTCATTATAAAGCGGACATATTATAGAATAAAATGTGTACTTTGTATCTTCAGTCACATTCCTTCCATGAAAACCAACATTGGCCAAAACCAGATAAAACTCTGATGAATGGAGGGGGGGATGGGCGGTGACAATGTTATACACAGATGGACAGTTGTATTCGCTCCTGCCGGGTGCTGATCATTTCTTTAGTAGGAAAACTTTTACATTTGGAGCTCTACCATCCCCCGGCTATTCTGAGGATAGGACTAACAAACCTTCCTTTACACGGCTCCCCATCCAAGGGGCTTTTAGATGGCACTTCAGTCCATGCAGATATTAGACGTTACAGAAGGCAATATATTTTTTGAACCCGAAGGGTTTTCTCTTTCAGTGGGTGACAATTGGCAGGTGACATTTATCATGGTTGACAATGGATTTGTGTGCTTTTTCTAGACATGTGCACTGACAAAAAAATTTGTTCATTTTCGTTTCATTCGTTTTTTTGCTTTTTTTGGAAATTCGCAAATTTAAAAATTTTGGGAATTTTCACATTTCTATTTTCGGAATTCCGAATTTTCGGACTTTCGGAATTCGGGAATTCAAAGATTTGAAAATCCCAAAATTTTAAAATCTGAAAAGAAAATCAGTTAAATCAGTTTAATTACTAACTATTAAATTAACGAGTGTGAATTTATCCGAAGTTACAAATTATCTGAAATAACGAATGCCGCATCTAAACAAATGTAACGGAAAAAATTAACAATAAATAATTATAATTAAAAGGTTTTATTATTAATTTGTTCCGTTCCATTTGGTTAGATCCGGCATTCGTTATTTCAGATAATTTGTAACTTCGGATAAATTCGTATTCGTTACGTTCACTAAAAAACAAATTTGAAAGGGAATTCCAATACCTATCATTAATAGTTATTATTTAGTTTTTAACAGATTTTCTTTCTTTTCAGATTTTCAATTTTTCGAATTTTCGAAATTCGAAAATTCGGAAATCCTGGATGAGGGTCTGCTATGTTATGGGGGTTCCTGTTGAATTCTTTACAAATAAAGGGAGTATGCAAGGACATGGGAATTACCAGCATTTCAAACAGCTTTTCTTCCTTTGTAAATGTCACTTTTGCTGTACTACTTGTTTAGATGGTAGAGATGAGCCACTTCACAGGCAGGTTTAGGGGACCACTTTTTGCATTAAATGTAATTCTCCTTACCAAACAATCATTTTTAAAAGTTAGTTTTGCAATGGTACATGTCCCCAGAGACAATATGCCCAACCCATGCATACCCAATGCGTTTTTTGCCAATCGTTTAGCTATTATGCCGTGTACACACGGTCGGATTTTCCGACGGCAAATGTGCGATCGGAGCTTGTCGGAAATTCCGACCGTGTGTAGGCTCCATCGGACAGTTTCCATTGGAATTTTCATCGCACAAAAGCTGAGATCTCGTTCTCAAATTTTCTGACAACAAAATCCTTTCGCGTAAATTCCGATCGTGTGTAGACAATTGCGACGTATCAAGCAGAAGAGCCGCATTGGCTATCAAACTTCATTTTTCTCGGCACGTCGTACTTCACCGCATTCTGGAAGTTCAGAATTTCCTACAACTTTCTGCAACCGTGTGTATGCAAGACAAGTTTGAGCCAACATCCGTCAAAAAAAACAAACCCATAGATTTTGTTGTCGGAATGTGCGATCGTGTGTACGCGGAATAAGTCTGACAAATTGATGTGATTAAGCCCCAGTGACTCAGGGCTGGCAATAGGGAGATGCAGGCAGTCCCCACCCCCTATAGCCTCAGCATAGGTGCCTGGCCCTTTAAGCAAATGGAGGGTGGGGCAATCCCAGCAGGGGCTGCCTGCAGCTTTCTTCCAAAAGTGCATTGTGTCCCCCCCCCAGTCTCCTGTATATCTTCCCCGTCCAGAGCCCCCTGGTGGTGGGAGCCGGCAGACAGGCTTACAAAGCAAAGGATCTTCTCCCTAAATGGTTGGAGATGGTGGGTGGTTCTGGGGTGTGGCCACCTTCTACCTGTCCTCCCACAGGTGACCACTGCACTCTGGCTGAAGCTTTTAAAGATGGGGTGACACCGAGGAGGAAGAAAGATGGCAGCCGGCCTTCATCCTCCAGTCATGTGATAAGAGGCTGACCTCTCTGCTTTCCCCTGACCTGCCACTGCTTACTGACCTGCCTTGCTTCTAATTACTGACCTACTGCAATATACTGTCCTGACACTACATACTGTCCTACCACTATATACTGCCATATCAATATATACTGCCCTACCACTATATACCCATGGGTAGGTGCTGCTTGGTGCGGTGGCAGTAAACACACTGTCAAATAACATTTGTATTGAAGGAATGGCCCAAAGATACAAACTTCCCAGTGAGTTCCATGCAAACTTGTAGATTGGAGGAGGTTCTGATGCCCCGACAGCATCTGTCTCCGAGGGCGGAATGTGGCCAGTCAGAGCCCAATGGGGAGGATTCCGATGCAGTATGGCGTGTCCCTACTCGTCCGGTTGTCCAGAACCTTTTCCTATCGCTTTTTACTCTCCCTGACAGGCGGGTGAACTGTCCCTGCACTATCCACTCACCAAAATGCCCAGAGACAGGCACTTAAAAAGGCTCTGCTGACCCAAGTTGGCTGCCGAGGTCACCTGAATGGAGCATAGCCAACTAGAATGCTGCCCAGGGGCCCCAGGAAACCATAGAGAATCCAGGTTTTTCTTGACTTCCTCTCCAACTGCAGTCCTGTTCTGGCTGAGCGCCACCTACAGCAGAGAACAGAGACTGCAGTGCCTACATACCGCCATGTCACTATATACTGCACTATCTCCATATTCTGCCCTACCGCTACATACTTCCCAACCTATATTCTATATACTGCCCTACTACATACTTCCCAGCCTATATTCTATATACTGCCCTACCACTACATACTTCCCAGCCTATATTCTATATACTGCCCTACCACTACATACTTCCCAGCCTATATTCTATATACTGCCCTACCACTACATACTCCCCAGCCTATATTCTATATACTGCCCTACCACTACATACTCCCCAACCTATATTCTATATACTGCCCTACCGCTACATACTTCCCAACCTATATTCTATATACTGCCCTACCGCTACATACTTCCCAACCTATATTCTATATACTGCCCTACCACTACACACTTCCCAACCTATATTCTATATACTGCCCTACCACTACACACTTCCCAACCTATATTCTATATACTGCCCTACCACTACATACTTCCCAGCCTATATTCTATATACTGCCCTACCACTACATACTTCGTAGCCTATATTCTATATACTGCCCTACCACTACATACTTCCCAACCTATATTCTATATACTGCTCTACCACTACATACTTCCCAGCCTATTTTCTATATACTGCCCTACCACTACATACTTCCCAGCCTATATTCTATATACTGCCCTACCACTACATACTTCCCAACCTATATTCTATATACTGCTCTACCACTACATACTTCCCAGCCTATATTCTATATACTGCCCTACCACTACATACTTCCCAGCCTATTTTCTATATACTGCCCTACCACTACATACTTCCCAACCTATATTCTATATACTGCCCTACCACTACATACTTCCCAACCTATATTCTATATACTGCCCTACCACTACATACTTCCCAACCTATATTCTATATACTGCCCTACCACTACATACTTCCCAACCTATATTCTATATACTGCCCTACCACTACATACTTCCCAGCCTATATTCTATATACTGCCCTACCACTACATACTTCCCAGCCTACATTATACACTGTTATCAAAAGTATTGACATCTTTACACACACAATCTTTAATGACATCCCAGTTTTAGTCTGTAGGGTTCAATATTGAGTTGGCCCGCCCTTTGCAGCTATAACAGCTTCAACTCTTGAAAGGCTGTCCACAAGGTTTAGGAGGGTGTCTATGGGAATGTTTGACCGTTCTTCCAGAAGCGCATTTGTGAGGTCAGACACTGATGTTGGACGAGAAGGCCTGGCTCGCAGTCTTCGCTCTAATTCATCCCAAAGGTGTTCTATCGGGTTGAGGTCAGGACTCCAGGCAGGACAGTCAAGTTCCTCCACCCCAAACTCGCTCATCCATGTCTTTATGGACCTTGCTTTGTGCACTGGTGGAAATCATTTGGTGGTGTGGGGGTTGTTTTTCAGGGGTTATGCTTGGCCCCTTAGTTCCAGTGAAGGGACCTCTTAAGGCGTCGGCATACCAAGACAATTTTGACGATTTGATGCTACCTAACTTCTTGGGAACAATTTGGGATGAATTAGAGCAAAGCCTACTAGCCAGGCCTTCTCGTCCACATCAGTGCCTGACCTAACAAATGTTCTTCTGGAAGAATGGTCAAATATTCCCATAGACACTCTCCTAAACCTTGTGGACGGCCTTCCCTGAAGAGTTGAAGCTGTTATAGCTGCAAAGGGTGGGCCAACTCAATATTAAACCCAACGGACTAAGACTGGGATGCCATTAAAGATCGTATGTGTAAAGGCAGGTGTCCCAATACTTTTGGTAATATATATACCGGCCTGCCCTTACATACTGATAACTGCCACTCCACAATTTTATACTACCCACTGAACAGCCCTGTCATTACACAATGCTTACTGTCCTGCACTACATACTGTCCCTAGTACTTCCTCTATGTACTGCTCTGCACTGAGCCTACATATTACACCCGCACATCACACACACTACACTTGTCTGCTGAAGCAATTCACATTATAAATACAGTGGTGTGAAAAAGTGTTTGCCCCCTTCCTCATTTCCTGTTCCTTTGCATGTTTGTCACACTTAAGTGTTTCGGAACATCAAACCAATTTAAACAATAGTCAAGGACAACACAAGTAAACACAAAATGCAATTTGTAAATGAAGGTGTTTATTATTAAAGGTGAAAAAAAATCCAAACCATCATGGCCCTGTGTGAAAAAGTGATTGCCCCCTAAACCTAATAACTGGTTGGGCCACCCTTAGCAGCAACAACTGCAACCAAGCGTTTGCGATAACGTGCAATGAGGCTTTTACAGCGTCCTGGAGGAATTTTGGCCCACTCATCTTTGCAGAATTGTCCTAATTCAGTTACATTAGAGGGTTTTCGAGCATGAACGGCCTTTTTAAGGTCATACCACAACATCTCAATAGGATTCAGGTCAGGACTTTGGCTAGGTCACTCCAAAGTCTTCATTTTGTTTTTCTTCAGCCATTCGGTGGTGGACTTGCTGGTGTGTTTAGGATCATTGTCCTGCTGCAGAACCCAAGTTCGTTTCAGCTTGAGTACACGAACAGATGGTCGGACATTCTCCTTCAGGATCTCTTGGTAGACAGCAGAATTCATAGTTCCTTTTATCACGGCAAGTCTTCCAGGTCCTGAAGCAGCAAAACAGCCCCAGACCATCACACTACCACCACCATATTTTACTGTTGGTATAATGTTCTTTTTCTGAAATGCAGTGTTCCTTCTACGCCAGATATACTTGGACACACACCTTCCAAAGAGTTCCACTTTTGTCTCATCGGTCCACAGAATGTTGTCCCAAAAGTCTTGGGGATCATCAAGATGTGTTGTGGAGAAATTGAGACGAGCTTTGATGTTCTTTTTGCTCAGCAGTGGTTTTCTCCTTGGAACTCTGCCATGCAGGCCATTTTTGCCCAGTCTTTTCCTGATGGTGGAGGCATGAACGCTGACCTTAACTGAGGCAAGTGAGGCCTGCAGTTCCTTGGACGTTGTTGTGGGGTCTTTTGTGACCTCTTGGATGAGTCGTCGCTGCGCTCTTGGGGTAATTTTGGGCGGCCGGCCACTCCTGGGAAGGTTCACCACTGTTCCATGTCTTCGCCATTTGTGGATAATGGCTCTCACTGTGGTTCGCTGGATTCCCAAAGCTTTGGAAATGGCTTTATAACCCTTTCCAGACTGATAGATCTCAATTACTTTCTTTCTCAATTGTTCCTGAATTTCTTTGGGTCTCGGCATGATGTGTAGCTTTTAAGGATCTTCTGGTGGACCTTACTGTGTCAAGCAGCTCCTATTTAAGTGATGCCTTGATTGTGAACAGGTGTGGCAATAATCAGGCCTGGGTGTGGCTAGAGAAATTGAACTAAGGTGTGGACAACCACAGTTATAGTATGTTTTAACAAGGGGGGCAATCACTTTTTCACACAGGGCCATGATGGTTTGGATTTTTTTTCACCTTTAATAAAAAAACACCTTCATTTACAAATTGCATTTTGTGTTTACTTGTGTTGTCCTTGACTATTGTTTAAATTGGTTTGATGTTCCGAAACACTTAAGTGTGACAAACATGCAAAGGAACAGGAAATGAGGAAGGGGGCAAACACTTTTTCACACCACTGTAGATTAGATTGGAATTGAAAATAACAATCATATAAAAAAAGCAATAGGATATAAAGAATATAACAGTCTTCTGAAATTCGAAATTCAAATAGAATTAGAATAGAAAATAAAATTATAGAACAGAAAATAGAATAGAATTAACAGAAAAATAATACAATTAAAATAGACTAGAAAGAATATAACCATTTCCCAAAATTCTAATAGAATCAATTTGAATAGATTAGAAAAGGAAGATGGTTCTATTCATTCTATTCTGTTATTTTCTTTTTCTATACTATTGTCATCTTCTATTCTAATTCTATTTGCATATTGGAAAATTATTATAATCTATTTAATTCTATTCTTTTTTTATTCTGTTCTATTTTCTAGCCTATATTCTGTTTTTCTCTATTATATTCTATTTTATTTTCTGTTATTTTCTATTCTATTCCTTTATTTTCTATGCTATTTTATTCTTGGGGAAAAAGATTCGAATTTGAAAACTTTTTGAATCAATTTGTAGATTCAAATCGATTTGAATAAGAATTAAGCGAATTCTGAAAATGAAACACATTTTTTTTGTTCTTCACATGTCTACCCCCCCGGGCCTCTCCCAGCGTCACGCTGGCAGGATAAATAGTGGGAGGCGTCCGCCACCAAGAAATTGAAGCCAAGAACCGCCCCCCCCCACATGAATCAGCCAAGATGGCGGAAAGCACGCCAGCACAGTGACGCAGAAGAATGACGTCACACGTGCGCCCTCATGTGTGGCGCCAATGTGCATGAGGACGCCAGCCCGTCCCATCCCCCACCCCCAGAGGGCGGACAAGGAGGGATAGGGGGCGGGGCCTGGTGCCCATCGCAGCACCCGGGTACTAGACAACAAGCCCCTCCCACTGATCCAGATGTTGGATTTTTTATTCATTAGTCTCATGGGATTCCAGATGGTTCTACATCAATGTGTGTTATATGAGGGGGGAGGGGAGCGTACACTGTGACCTGACTGGGATCTGTATTCTGTCTGTACAGGAAAATTTCAGGAAATATTAACCTGGCAGGGATCTGACCTTCTCATCCCCATCAGACAGGATTTCACCCTCAACTATCCATTTACAGGAAGATGTGACCGGATTGATTGGAATTATAAAGACCCAACCAGAGACATTGACACCACAAGATTTGTACAATCCAGGGGATGTAGACAAGGGATAAATGATAACCAACTCTCCCCCAATACAAGGATATCAGGGGATGGAAGTCTCATCATATCCAATGTGACTCTGGAGAATGACGGGATATACAGTGTGGATATATTTAACTCTACAGGACACCATATACAGGAAAAATGTTACATCATCCATGTAGAAGGTAAGTCCATCCATTCCCCACCCCCAGTCCTAGCAGTGTCCTCCCCTCTCCGTGTCTTTATATCCATACATTATATAGTAGAAGATCTGGGAGAGACGTATGTACAATGTCCTCTGATTACTGCCCCATCCTCTCCATTCCCTGTGGAGTCACATCTGCAGTGCTCAGCCCTCCTGAAGTTGCTGTGATCTGAACTGTGCTGTGCCTTCTGCTCGGGGTCCCCATGTGGTAGATGTGACCATTGATGGCGGGGTGACAGATCCCCAATGGAGGGCGGAGCTTCTGCCAACAGCAACCAATCAGGTTTCACCTCTAAGGTGACACCGAGGAGGAAGAAAGATGGCAGCCGGCCTTCATCCTCCAGTCATGTGATAAGAGGCTGACCTCTCTGATTTCCCCTGACCTGCCACTGTTTACTGACCTGCCTTGCTTCTAATTACTGACCTACTGCAATATACTGTCCTGACACTACATACTGTCCTACCACTATATACTGCCATATCAATATATACTGCCCTACCACTATATACCCATGGGTAGGTGCTGCATGGTGCGGTGGCAGTAAACATGCTGTCAAATAACACGATTTGTATTGAAGGAATGGCCCAAAGATACAAACTTCCCAGTGAGTTCCATACAAACTTGTAGATTGGAGGAGGTTCTGATGCCCGACAGCATCTGTCTCCGAGGGCGGAATGTGGCCAGTCAGAGTCCAATGGGGAGGATTCCGATGCAGTATGGCGTGTCCCTAGCCTGTCCCTACTCGTCCGGTTGTCCAGAACCTTTTCCTAACGCTTTTTACTCTCCCTGACAGGCGGGTGAACTGTCCCTGCACTATCCACTAACCAAAATGCACAGAGAAAGGCACTTAAAAACGCTCTGCTGACCCAAGTTGGGTGCCGAGGTCACCTGAATGGAGCATAGCCAACTAGAATGCTGCCCAGGGGCCCCAGGAAACCATAGAGAATCCAGGTTTTTCTTGACTTCCTCTCCAACTGCAGTCCTGTTCTGGCTGAGCGCCACCTACAGCAGAGAACAGAGACTGCAGTGCCTACATACCGCCATGTCACTATATACTGCACTATCTCTATATTCTGCCCTACCACTACATACTTCCCAACCTATATTCTATATACTGCCCTACCACTACATACTTCCCAGCCTATATTCTATATACTGCCCTACCACTACATACTTTCCAGCCTATATTCTATATACTGCCCTACTACTACATACTTCCCAACCTATATTCTATATACTGCACTACCACTACATACTTTCCAACCTATATTCTATGTACTGCCCTACCACTACATACTTCCCAACCTATATTCTATATACTGCCCTACCACTACATACTTCCCAACCTATATTCTATATACTGCCCTACTACTACATCCCAGCCTATATTCTATATACTGCCCTACCACTACATACTTTCCAGCCTATATTCTATATACTGCCCTACCACTACATACTTTCCAGCCTATATTCTATATACTGCCCTACTACTACATACTTTCCAGCCTATATTCTATATACTGCCCTACCACTACATACTTTCCAGCCTATATTCTATATACTGTCCTACCACTACATACTTCCCAACCTATATTCTATATACTTCCCAACCTATATTCTATATACTGCCCTACCACTACATACTTCCCAGCCTATATTCTATATACTGCCCTACCACTACATACTTCCCAACCTGTATTCTATATACTTCCCAGCCTATATTAATTCTATATACTGCCCTACTACTACATACTTCCCAACCTATATTCTATACATATTACCAAAAGTATTGGGATGCCTGTCTTTACACACACAATCTTTAATGACATCCCAGTTTTAGTCCATAGGGTTCAATATTGAGTTGGCCCACCCTTTGCAGCTATAACAGCTTCAACTCTTCTGGGAAGGCCATCCACAAGGTTTAGGAGGGTGACTATTGGAATGTTTGACCGTTCTTACAGAAGCGCATTTGAGGTCAGGCACTGATGTTTGATGAGAAGGCCTGGATTGCAGTCTTCATTCTAATTTATCCCAAAGGTGTTCTATCGGGTTGAGGTCAGGACTCCAGGCAGGACAGTCAAGTTCCTCCACCCCAAACTCGCTCATACATTTCTTTATGGACCTTGCGTCATGCACTGGTTCTAATCATTTGGTGGAGGGGGGATTATGATGTGGGGGTTGTTTTTCAGGGGTTGGGCTTGGCCCTTTAGTTCCAGTGAAGGGAACTCTTAAGGTGTCAGCATACCAAGACATTTTGGACAATTTGATGCTCCCAACTTTGTGGGAACAGTTTGGGATGAATTAGAGCAAAGACTACTAGCCAGGCCTTCTCGGCCACATCAGTGCCTGACCTCACAAATGTTCTTCTGGAAGAATGGTCAAACATTTCCATAGACACCCTCCTAAACCTTGTGGACGGCCTTCCCAGAAGAGTTGAAGCTGTTACAGCTGCAAAGGGTGGGCCAACTCAATATTGAACCCTCCGGACTAAGACTGGAATGTCATTAAAGATCATGTGTGTAAAGGCAGTTGTCTCAATACTTTTGGTAATATAGTGTATATACCTGCCTGCCCTTACATACTGATAACTGCCACTCCACAATTTTATACTACCCACTGAACAGCCCTGTCATTACACAATGCTTACTGTCCTGCACTACATACTGTTAGGTTTTTTGTAATTTCCCTCTCAGCTCCTCTTTCCCTCAGCTGGACTTTGACGGTCAATGGAAAAACTCTCTCCCCCCCTCCCCCCTGTCTGTCCAGACAGGCAAAGACACCATACACCGCATGTGGTTGATCAAAGAATACGTTCATTTTCCCAGCTATACAGAGCATATACAATCAAAAAAAGGGGGGTTGCGGATTGGATAGGGAGAACGCCCCCATGAACAACCAATCACATTCAAGCATTTTGTTACACAATCAATATTGATCTGCAACACATTCATAATAGTTCTGCCTTCAGACTCAACGTCACAATTCACTCTAAAAAATGTTCCACGCAATATATGTCCTTGACAAGGTTCTCAGCATTTTCTGGTAAACACGCCAAGGAAAAAGTTACCGTGAGAAGCACATTTTCTACAGGGAAGTAAACTTGTTATGAGAAAGTGTGAGATAAACAGAGTTATCTGGAAGAGCACCCCGGGAAGAAAATGAAGCCAGTTCATGGTACCTTGTGTGGCCTTTTTCAATTTGTCTTTAATGTTTCTATTCATTCTCTTCACTACTCCTGCGCTCTGGGGGTGATAGGGGATGTGGAGCTTCCATTGTATCCCCAGAACTCTCACTAAATCTTTGGTAAGTTTTGCTGTAAAAGCGGGCCCTTGGTTAGGGATGGGCCCGGTGCTCGATGCAAACCCATGTTCGCATCGAGCACCGGGCGTTCGCTCGATCGGCGAGCCCAGAACTATTTGGGCCGTTCGCATCACATTCGTGTGATGCGAGCGGCCCCGCAATGCATTGCGGCCGGCGCAGTGCATTGCTGGCTGATGATTGGCCAAGCATGCACTGTGACCCCGCATGCTTGGCCAATCACAGCGCCGGAAACTCGGAGAGCCATAATTGGCTACAGGCAGGACGCCTGTAGCCAATTACAGCTCAGGGGCTTTAGTACACGCCCCCTCTTATAAAAGGCCGCCACGCCGTCTGCGCCGGTCACATGCTGTTCCGGCGTAGATAGAGCAGGATCGTTCTGTGTCACTCTGCTGGATTTAGTTAGTTAGAGAGATTTACTTAGAGAGATTGAGTTAGATTCATTTAGAAAGATTGATTTAGAAAGAGGGGCTTGTAGTGTGTTCGTGGCAGGCAGGCAGAGCTCCTATATTTTGTTCCCAGAAGCACCTATAGGACTTGTAGTGTGTTCGTGGCAGGCAGAGCTCCTATATTTTGTTCCCAGAAGCACCTATAGGACTTGTAGTGTGTTCGTGGCAGGCAGGCAGAGCTCCTACATTTTGTTCCCAGAAGCACCTATAGGACTTGTAGTGTGTTCGTGGCAGGCAGGCAGGCAGAGCTCCTATACTTTGTTCCCAGAAGCACCTATAGGACTTGAAGTGTGTTAGTCCCATCACACAGACCTATATTTTCTTCCCAGAAGCACCTATAGGACTTGAAGTGTGTTAGTCCCATCACACAGAGATCATATATTTTGTTCCCAGAAGCACCTATAGGACTTGAAGTGTGTTAGTCCCATCACACAGACCTACATTTTCTTCCCAGAAGCACCTATAGGACTTGAAGTGTGTTAGTCCCATCACACAGAGATCATATATTTTGTTCCCAGAAGCACCTATAGGACTTGAAGTGTGTTAGTCCCATCACACAGACCTACATTTTCTTCCCAGAAGCACCTATAGGACTTGAAGTGTGTTAGTCCCATCACACAGAGATCATATATTTTGTTCCCAGAGGCACCTATAGGACTTGAAGTGTGTTAGTCCCATCACACAGACCTATATTTTGTTCCCAGAAGCACCTATAGGACTTGAAGTGTGTTAGTCCCATCACACAGAGATCCTATATTGTCTTCTCAGCAGCACCCACAGGACTTCTAGTGTGTTAGTGGCATCACACAGAGCTCCTCTATTTTCTTTGCAGAAGCACCCATAGGACTTCTAGTGTGTTAGTGGCATCACACAGAGCGCCTATATTGTCTTCTCAGCAGCACCCACAGGACTTCTAGTGTGTTAGTGGCATCACACAGAGCTCCCCTATTTTCTTTGCAGAAGCACCCATAGGACTTCTAGTGTGTTAGTGGCATCACACAGAGCTCCTCTATTTTCTTTGCAGAAGCACCCATAGGACTTCTAGTGTGTTAGTGGCATCACACAGAGCTCCTATATTGTCTTCTCAGCAGCACCCACAGGACTTCTAGTGTGTTAGTGGCATCACACAGAGCTCCTCTATTTTCTTTGCAGAAGCACCCATAGGACTTCTAGTGTGTTAGTGGCATCACACAGAGCTCCTATATTGTCTTCTCAGCAGCACCCACAGGACTTCTAGTGTGTTAGTGGCATCACACAGAGCTCCTCTATTTTCTTTGCAGAAGCACCCATAGGACTTCTAGTGTGTTAGTGGCATCACACAGAGCTCCTATATTTTCTTCTCAGCAGCACCCACAGGACTACCGACTACAATGGCTGGAAGACCGCCAAGGGGAGGCAGAACGTGCAGAGCCAAGAACACAGGGCAGGCAGGCTCTGTTTCTAGTGGACGTGGCCGTGGCCGTGGTCGTGCATCGTCATCAGCACGTGGCCATGGGACACGCGCATCTTTGTTTTCGGCAGCTGGACATGTGGAGCCGCATCATGCTGAAGGCTTGGTAGAATGGATGACCAAGCCCTCCTCATCCTCCTCATCCGCTCTCACCCAGGCTCAGGGTACTGGCAGAGCAGCTGCCAACGCGTACTCAATGGCATCATCAGCCACCCCTTCCCTAGACCCACCATGTCCTCCTGAGGAGTCCCCCGAACTCTTTGAGCACAGTGTTGGGTACATGCTCCAGGAGGATGCCCAACGATTCGAAGGCTCGGATGATGATTCGCAGTACAGGGACCCCGGCTATGGAATGCTCTACCAAACAACATCCGCATGGAAGAAAACCATCAGGCCTTCAGGAAAAAACTCAAGACCCACCTCTTCTAATACATGGCATCCCAACATGAGCAGTCAAGCGCCTCGAGGCGATTCAGTTCGCAGTTGCAGCGCTATACAAATCATTCATTCATTCATTCATTCATGATACCCAGCTTGAGGAATCTGGCAGTACTGTTCCACCAGCTGCAGCTTACTGCCAGGTTTGCTCTAGTGGTGAAGAGGGAGGGGATGATGAGGTCACTGACTCCACGTGGGTGCCTGAAGGGAGAGAGGATGAGGAGGAGGACGAGGAGGAGGAGAATGCGGCGTCACATGTCCAACGAGGCAGGATGCCCCCTGGAGGCCAGGTAGAGGCCAGCACAGCAACTGTACAACACCGCAGAGCTCTGCCTGTGCATGGCGCTGCCTCTGCACGTTATCAGAAAAGTTCTTTGGTGTGGGCCTTTTTTGAGACGAGTGCATCAGATCGCACCACTGCTATTTGCAATATTTGTCTCAAGCGAATCTCGCGTGGCCAAAACATCAGCCGCTTGGGCACCACAAGCATGACCAGACATATGTCGACCTGCCATGCAGCTCATTGGCAGGCACACATAAAAGACCCACACCAAAGAACTAAGCGGACCTCTCCTTGCTCCTCATCAGCTGGGATCTCCATCCCCACTACACCTTCAGTCCTCTCTGAAAGCTGCTCTGAGAGGACTGAAGGTGTAGAATTAGGTGTGTCACAACCAAGTACTTGCAGTACACCGACATCCGATTGCAGCAGGCAAATTTCCCTGCCCCAGCTGCTGGACCGTAGAAAGAAGTACACTCCCAGCCATCCACATGCCCAGCGGTTGAATGCTAGCTTGGCTAAATTGCTAGCACTTCAACTGCTGCCTTTTCAGTTGGTAGACTCGGCCCCCTTCCGTGAGTTTGTTCAATGTGCGGTTCCTCAGTGGCAGGTTCCCAAACGCCACTTTTTCTCACGGAAGGCGATTCCGTCTCTCTACCGGCATGTGGAAGGCAATGTCCATGCCTCGCTGGACAAGGCGGTCAGCGGTAAGGTGCATATTACCGCTGACTCATGGTCCAGCAGGCATGGACAGGGACGGTACCTTTCTTTCACGGCCCATTGGGTCACTCTATTGGCAGCTGGGAGGGATGCAGGACAAGGTGCAGTAGTGTTGGAGGTTGTTCCGCCACCACGCCTCCAAAACGCTACTACTGCTACTGGTTGTGACACACCTCTCTCCTCCACCCCCTCCTCTTCTTCTTCCTCCAGTGCTCTGTCCTTGGAACCAGCGGTGCTCCGTAGGCGTACAAGGGGCTACGCGAGTACGCAGGCAAAAAGATGCCATGCCGTGCTTGCGCTGGTGTGTTTGGGGGACAGGAGCCACACTGGGCCAGAGGTTCTGGCAGCTCTGCAGGGGCAGGCCGAGAGGTGGTTGACGCCACGTCAGCTTAAGCCAGGAATGGTCGTTTCTGACAATGGCACCAACCTCCTCTCCGCCCTGCGACAGGGGAAGCTCACCCATGTGCCCTGCATGGCTCACGTCCTCCTCAACCTGGTGGTGCAGCGGTTCTTGGGCAGGTTCCCAGGCTTACAGGATGTCCTGAGGCAGGCCAGGAAAGTCTGTGTGCATTTCCGCCGATCTTATAATGCCAGTGCTCGGCTGACTGAGCTGCAAAAGGAGCTGAACCTGCCCAAGAACCGCCTAATATGTGACATGCCCACCAGGTGGAACTCAACGTTGGCCATGCTGCAGCGACTGCACACGCAGCAGAGGGCCATCAATGAGTACCTTTGCGACTACGGCACCAGGACAGGGTCAGGGGAGCTTGTTTTTTTTTCCCCACGTCAGTGGAGCATGATCAGGGATGCATGCACTGTCCTCTCACCATTTGAGGAGGCCACGAGGATGGTGAGCAGTGACAGTGCATGCATCAGTGACACTGTCCCTCTTGTCCACCTGTTGGAGCATACGCTGCGTGGGATAATGGACAGGGCACTTGAGGCAGAACAGAGGCAGGAAGAGGAGGACTTCCTTGCCTCTCAAGGCCCCCTTTATCCGGACAGTGTTCCTTCTGTCCCACCCATCACACAGGAAGAGGAGGAGGAGGAGGAGGAGGAGGAGGAGGATTGTGTGAGCATGGAGGTGGAGCCTGGCACTCAGCAGCAGCAGTCTTTTAGGGATGATGTACAGTCCCAACAAACCAGTGGACTTGTACGTGGCTGGGAGGAGGTGGCTGGCGATCATGTCATCCTCAGTGACCCAGAAGACTCCGGACCGAATGCCTCAGCTAACCTACGCTGCATGGCCTCCCTGATCCTGCAAAGCCTGCGGAAGGATCCTCGTGTTCTTCGGATCAAGGAGAGGGACCATTACTGGCTGGCCACTCTCCTTGATCCGCGGTACAAGGGTAAGGTTGCGGACCTTATCTTGCCGTCGCAGAGGGAGCAGAGGATGAGACATCTCAGGGAGGCCTTGCAGAAAGGTCTGTGCAACGCGTTCCCAGAAACTGGGAGGTTACAAACTCCTGGTCCTGGGCGACGAGTTGCTGAGGCTTCGGTCAGTAGCAGAAGGAGCGGTGGGGAAGGTGGACGTCTGACCGATGCGTTCAGACAATTTTTTAGTCCGCAGCCCCAAGGTATGATCGGTTCCAGCAACCATCGCCAGCGTCTGATATACATGGTACAGGAATACCTTGGGGCAAGGTCAGACTTAGACACCTTTCCCACCGAAAATCCTCTGGCTTACTGGGTCCTGAGGATGGATCACTGGCCAGAGCTTGCACAGTATGCAATTGAGCTACTGGCCTGTCCTGCCTCCAGCGTTCTTTCCGAATGCACATTCAGTGCTGCTGGAGGATTTGTCACCGATCATAGGGTGCGCCTGTCCACCGCCTCGGTTGATCGACTGACCTTCATCAAAATGAATCAGTCTTGGATCACCACCAGCTACCAGGCACCTGAGGCGGATATAACCGAATAATTTTTAATGTCACATCCCTTCAAGACTGCCTATGCTGATGCTGAGTGACTGTCCTCTTATGTTCACTGACTATCCTCTTCCTCCTCCTCAATGATCCATGCCACCACACCAGTGCCTAAGGCACAATTTTTCAGCCCCTGTTTAACAGGGGCGTGTACATACAATTTTTATAAAAAAATGCTTCGCAACACGTGTGACTGCTGTGCTCCAAGTACAGTATCTGTGAGGGGTTGCAGTGTTGTGGCACCAGCACCAGTGCCTAAGGCACAATTTTTCAGCCCCTGTTTAACAGGGGCGTGTACTTACAATTTTTTAAAAAAATGCTTCGCAACACGTGTGACTGCTGTGCTCCAAGTACAGTATCTGTGAGGGGTTGCAGTGTTGTGGCACCAGCACCAGTGCCTAAGGCACAATTTTTCAGCCCCTGTTTAACAGGGGCGGGTAATTACAAATCTTGATCTAATAGTTCACAGCAGGGCCCATTCCTGCGCCCACCAAGAGTAACTATGAGGGCCTACAGTCTTGTGGCAACACCGTCCACCACCACCGCCAAAGGCCCAATTTTTCTGCCCTGTTCATTAGGTGCTTGCAATTACAAATCTTGATCTAATAACTCACAGCAGGGCCCATTCCTGCGCCCACCAAGAGTAACTATGAGGGCCTACAGTCTTGTGGCAACACCATCCACCACCACCGCCAAAGGCCCAATTTTTCTGCCCTGTTCATCAGGTGCTTGCAATTACAAATCTTGATCTAATAACTCACAGCAGGGCCCATTCCTGTGCCCACCAAGAGTAACTGTGAGAGCTTACAGTCTTGTGGCAACACCGTCCACCACCACCCCCACCCCCAATTTTTCTGCCCTGTTCATCAGGTGCATGCAATTACAAATCTTGATCTATTAACTCACAGCAGGGCCCATTCCTGTGCCCACCAGTCTTGTGGCTACACCAACATCTAATAGGGCAAATTTCTGCAGAGTATATACGCCAGGCCCCTACTTTCAAACATCCAACTTACAAACGACTCCTACTTGCAAATGGAAAGAGAAAACAGGAAGTGAGAGGAAATCTACCCCTAGGAAGGGAAATTCTATCCTGTTAGATTTAATTTGGGAAAAAGGTATCTCCTCTCTACTGATACTTTATCACCAATCCTTGTTTCAATTAAAACCCCACTTTTTCCAAAAACATTTGTCATTGGGACGGAAAGTGAGGTGACATGTTCTGAACAGATGTGCAAAGACAGCAAATGTTACAGGGGTGATAACCCCTCCCTATGTTCTCCAAAAAGCTTAAAAATAGATTTTTTGGGGATGGAGCTACACTTCATAATGTACCTGTTCAGATTCTTTTTTCAAAAGTTTTTATTGAACATAAAACAAGTATACAGATATTACAAACATGGAGTAACATCCATTCAGAATCAATATATGGAACTTATGTGTTACAGAACGTAATGAAATGGCTGTACATAAATTTCTGATATTAGTGTGTACAGAAAGGAAACACATCATAACGTAAAATAATAAAGCATGGACATAAAACACTACTTGTAACATCTGGTGATGTATGGGATGCTCACCAAAAAGAACAAAATAGATCTGTGTCTATAAATGATAAAATGTAGACACGTATTATTATCTCTAAAGCTCAAGAGTACAAAACTGCTATTATGGGAAGGAATTCTATATCTAGATACCCAAAATGGGATTAAACTTATGACAGAGAGATGGAGCTTTAAGGTATGTATGTGAATTGATATGAAGTCCTAACATAAGAGAGAGAATGGAAAAGACTGAAAAGGTAAGAGATAATGGAGACTGGTGTGGACACACTTGGCATTTAAACAATTGCTTGTATAGCTATCGACAATTCATAGAATGACCCAATACATAAGACAAGTCATAGAATCACCCAATACATAAGACAAGTCATAGAATGACCCAATACATAAGACAAGTAAACCTAATAGATATATCCTATCCTAAATGTTAATAATAGGAAAGGGGAACCTAAGGTGAGGGAAGATAAGGGAGGGGAGGACAGGTAACATGTAAGGCCGAGCCAAAGGATCAGGAGGGAAATGTGTAGACCAGCTACACATTAAGTATCGGGAAGGGAGCTGTGGGATAGAAGAGTATCATCCTGTAAAGCTTGAAATTCTTGGGTAGTGGTGAATTGTAGCCAGCAAGACCAAGTTTGGTTGAATTTAAATTGCGTTTCTTTGGCTTGATGTATGATCTCTTCCATTTCAGCTGTTTTTTGAATACGAATAAACCAATCTTTGACTGTTGGTGAAAGAGTAGAGCGCCAGTTTCGGGGGATACACATATTTGCTCATGTGCATGGGCAAGGAACGGAAATATGTGCGCATGGAGTGAGCTGGATAGTGTAACATAAATTGAGCTGGGGAGTATTCCAGTTTATAAGATGTGATATCTTGTATGAGTCTATGTACCTTTTTCCAGAAGGGTTGTATTTTGGTGCAGGACCACCAAATATGCAACAATGTCCCTAGATCTGTACCACATCTCCAGCACATGGGTGAAAGGGAAGGGTAGAATTGGTGTAGCTTAGAAGGTGTATTATACCATCTTGAGAGAATTTTAAAGGCGTTTTCCTGTACACAAACATTCAGGGAACCTTTATGGGTGATTGTGTATATGGAGTCCCAGTGGTTATCAGGAATATGTATTGAAAGATCTTTGTGCCATTTAGCTATACTCCAATGATCAGTGTATGGTTGCTGTGCAAACAATAATGTATAGGAAGAGGAGATAAGGTGGCGTTGGGGTTCCTTTTGCAGACACAAGTCTTCGAAAGGGGTTGTAGGGCGAGACCAATTTGTATGGTGATCTTGTGCGTCCAAGAAACGTTTGATATGTAGAAATATCCAGTATGACATCCTCTTATGGTGAAGTGTGGAAGATATCTCAGAGAATAATTGTTTGTCCTGTTTGTAGAAATGCATAGCTCTAACATTTTCCTGTGGCCAAACATCTCTTAGAAAGGAAGTTGTCATACCTGGAGGAAACGTAGGGTTTAGTCTGAGCGGAGTTAAAGGGCCGTTAACTGAAGATATTTTGTATTTATCACATGCATGTGTGTGGGCTCGTAACGTTGGGAGAATCAATGGGTGGGCCATAAATAGCTTCGAGACTTTATTAATAAGTATCCAAGGGGCCTGGGCTAACGGAATCGGGGAGAAAGAATGTTCCAGATGGACCCAATCTTTGGTAGAATAGTGAACATTCCAATCTACAATTCTATTTAAGTGAATGGCTATCTGGTATTTGCGTATGTCTGGTACACCTAAACCTCCTCTCAATTTTGGGGAAGTGAGTCTGACAAAGTTTATTCTGGGTCGAGTCGTACCCCAAATAAATTTTGTGCATATTTTACGATATGTTGTAAAGAAAATTGGAGGAATGTGTATGGGGACTGTTTGTAAAATGTATAATAACCTCGGCAGTATGTTCATTTTAATGATGGCCGTTCTACCAAACCAGGAAAAGAGCCCTACAGACCATTTTTTTAAATCCTCAGTAATAGTTCGTAACATTGGTTGATAATTAGCAGAGTATACATTTGATAACGAGGTAGGTATTTTGATACCTAAGTAAGGGAGCTATCATCCCATTTAAACGGGAAGTTTTGTTGGCATTGTGTGCATTGTGATGTGGGTAGGGTAATATTCAAGGCTGTAGACTTCGCAAAATTTATCTTAAGATTTGATAAGAACTGAAAGTGTTCAAGGGTCTTATGGAGATTTGGGAGCGTAATAAGCGGTTCAGATAAAAATAGCAAAATATCGTCAGCAAAAGCTGCAGTTTTATAGGTGCGATCTTTTATTTTAATCCCTTTTATGTCCGGGTTTTCTCTAATGTTTCTTAATAAGGGCTCCAACGTCAGGATAAAAATCAATGGGGATAGAGGGCAGCCCTGACGGGTACCATTGGACACGGAGAAGGCACTGGACAGGTGGCCGTTAATTCGGACCTGTGCAGTTGGTTTAGAGTATAACATGAGGATATAGTTAAGCATACGTTCAGGTAGACCAATGGATTGTAAGGTTGCTATCATAAAGTCCCAGGCCACTCTGTCAAATGCCTTCTCCGCGTCCAACGATAAAAAAAAACCTTTAATTTTGGATGTAGTTAGCCAATGGTGAATATTTAGGGCCTTGAGGGTATTATCCCTCGCCTCCCTGCCTGGAACAAATCCCACTTGATCCAAATGAATTAGGTCAGGGAGAAGAGGTTGAAGTCTAATGGCCAAAATTTTTGCATACCACTTAAGGTCAACATTTAATAATGAAATGGGTCTATAATTAGTAATTAAAAGTGGATCCTTTCCTGGTTTGGGGATAACCGTGATGTGAGCAGTCAATAAATCACGTGGGGGTAAAGTAGGAATTGCATAAGAATCAAATGTAGAAGTAAAGTAGGGAGTCAAAATATGGGCATAAGATTTGTAATACCCTACCGTGAGGCCGTCTGGGCCTGGGCTTTTGCCTGTTTTCAACATTTTCAATGCTGCCCCTGTTTTCTCTATAGTAAAGGGTTTGTCTAAAGTTTGATATATTTCGGTTGTGATGGGTGATGGGCTATATTTACGGAGAAACTCCTTCATCAGAGTGTGTCTGTCTAGGTCATGTGCTGGAGGTTTAGGGGAAGTGAGATTGTAAAGTTTTGAATAATATTGGACAAAATTCGCAGCAATGTCTGGTGTGGATGATATTTTGTGACCCTTAGCATCAATGATAGAGTGGATTGTGTTAGCCTTTTTCTTAGATTGTAGGGCTCTGGCAAGCAGTTTTCCCGCTTTGTTGCCATATTCATAAAAGGATTTTTGACGTAACATGAATTTACGCATAGTTTGTTTACCTAATAAGTCAAGCAGTTGCTTTCTTAGAGTTATCAGGGAAGATAAAGTGTTGAGAGCCAACGTTCTTTTATGTGTTTTTTCTAGTTGGAGGATGTCACGGGTTAAGTCGTTGAATTTTTTTTGTGTGAGTTTACGCCTCTTAGCTGCTGCGGCAATAAAGACACCTCTGACAACACACTTATGTGCCTCCCAGTGTATAGACGGAGATGTCTCGGTGACGTGGTTGGTTGCGAAATATTGTTTCAGGGAGTCTTCTATTTCTGCAGAGATAGATAGGTCTGTAAGTAGTGATGGGTCTAGTTTCCACGTATGTGAATGGGTCTTGTGCTCAGGAAAGGATAAACAAATAGAGATCGGGTGGTGGTCAGACAGATACATGGGGTCAATGGACGTGTTTTCTAGAAAGGGAAGGTCAGGTTGAGACAGAAAAAAGTAGTCGATTCTGGAATATTTACCGTGAGGAATAGAGAAAAAAGTATAGTCTTTACAGTCTGGATACATGGTGCGCCAAGAATCGTGCAAGAGCAACGATTGTAATTCGCATTTGATTGCTTTAAGGGCTGAGTACGTCATAGAGGATGTGCCAGTTGAGGTGTCTAACAAAGGATTCATTGGAAGATTGAAGTCACCTCCTAAAATCAGGGTACCTTCTTGGAAGTCCGTTAAAGATTTAACGATATTACGGAAGAAGGAAACCTGACCACAATTTGGAGCATAAATGTTGGCTAATGTCATTTTATTGCCTTTTAAAGGTGCCCTTCAAGAATAGATATCTACCACATTTGTCTATCAATGTGTCAGTGATTTGTAAAGGGATATGTTTAGCCAAAAGAATAGATACACCTTTTGTTTTAGTTGTGGCATCCGTTGCGTGATAAACAGTAGGGTAGTTCATATTATATAATTTTGGTATAGAATCCCCACGGAAGTGGGTCTCCTGTACAAAAATCATATCAGCCCGTTTTCGTTTCATCGTCAATAATAATTGAGATCTTTTTTCAGGTAAATTCAAACCCTTAGTGTTTAGTGAAACTATTTTCAGTGGCGTTGTAGGCATGATTGGCTGTGTGGAAGACATAACGCGTACAAGGGTAAGTTATACCTGAGAAATAAGGGTAAATCACTATAGATCGTAAAATGAAATACAGGGAAATAAAATAAAAAATAAAGAACTAAAGTACGAACACTGTATGGATATGTTCAGTCCTATGGGACGGCCTCGGGGAGAGAAAATCGAGGGTTAATATGACTTAGGCACGTATAAGAAATTGAGTATTAAAAGGATGTAAGAGGAACCGGCGGTAGGTGAGATCCGGCTCACCTACTGACTTGGAAGGGACAGACTGCCGGTCAAAGTCAGTGGTATTGGACAGACTAATGTTAAGAGAAACTGTAAACAGTCAAGAAACCACTGTGTGAGAGGTGACCAGTATAAGAAGAAATGTGTGAAAATCTATTTGTATTATCACGTCGGACCATGAACCTTTATATAAATAACATTTAATGTGTTAGAAGTACGGGGGGGTATATAATAGATCTGGAACTGGGGTTATTGCCTTGAATGGAAACTAAGTAATGATCCATCAATGAGGAACTATGAGTGTACTTTAATACTTATAACCAAAAATAACATTGATAATAGTGCACTTAGAAGGAAGTAAGGTGTTAAGAATAGAGTTCTGCATCTAGGATATTACATTCGATATTCAGACGCAGAGAGCAAACACCTAGGGTGTAATATAAGAACGGAAACCCTCTGAAAAATGTTATAATGAATAGGTAACAATCAACCTAAGAACAGTGACCTTTATATTGGCTAAATATTAGGCAGGCAATTCTTACGTTTGAAGGCTTTTGTAAAGGATCCCTCGAATAGAAACTGTGTAATAGTGTGAATATATATGACATTCACCTTATTGAGGTAATAACTTAATTCACCACAAGATGGCACTGTGACCAAAGAAATAAAAGAGACTCTTCTATGGAGATAAATCATCACAGAACTATTTCAGTAAAACGTCTGCAGGGTCTAAAACCCATATATAACTGAATTTTTAAATTACATAAAGGGGGTTTTAATATCTCAAAAAAAAACATCTTCCCTTCCAATTTATAATTCAGCAGACTATATGATAGAATACCTGAAAGTAAATGAAAGGTAAAGCATAGTATATGTGCATCAGACATAGTTAAGCTAAACTGATCCAGTAAAACAGAAGGGGGGTAGAAGGGTGTTGGAGTATACTTCTAACGATCTCTGCGGACTCTTCTGGTCAGTGGAGCCTCCGGAGGACTAGAAGATTGTGATGATGGAGCAAGATTGGTATGCAGTCTCTCAGTTGAAGGTGATCGACGTCTTCGGAAGTGAGAGGTTTGCGTTTCCATCATATCCATGCTACGAGGCCAGGGCTGTGGGCTAGAAATCTGAAATTCCGCATACCAGTTCGGTACTGGAGTAAAGGGAATGTCGAGGATGTGGCAGAAGGAGTCCAGTTCTTCAGGTGCCCTGAGTATTGCTGTACGCCCGTGGTTAGTAGCTGAGAGGGCAAAAGGAAATTTCCATCGCTAAGGGATGTTCTTAGCTTGTAGTACCTCCAGTAACGGGCGTAGATCTCTCATATTCTTAAGGGTTATGGCAGAAAGATCCTGGTATATAGAAATGGAATGGCCTTCATAAACCAACGATCGTTTTACTCTCGCCTGCCTCAGCACATCTTCTTTTAGTTTATAGTCATTTATATAGCAGATTACATCTCTTGGGGGATCTGTGTCCCTCCCTTTGGGTCTAAGAGCTCTGTGAATCCGCTCCATTGCAATGGTGTCATGGCTAGGGCTTTCAAGTAGCTGATTGAATATGGCTGACACTGTGGGTTGAAGCTGCACATTATCTACACTTTCAGGCAGGCCTCTCACCCTCAAGTTATGCCTTCTTCCTCTGTTGTCGAGTTCTTCCACATGTCTCTGTATTTCCCTCAGCTGCATGGAGTGTGTGCTGACTGAGGCGCCAATTTTCCTCAGAGCAGAGCTGTGAATGGCAGTTTTCTGTTCTACCTCTTGCACCCTGCCTGCCATAGCCTGCAGTTCTTGTTTTAATTCAATAATGGCTGTGGTGAGAGTGTCTTTAATATCAGTTGCTACAGCTCTCAAATCTTGTAGAGTAAGATGAGGAGAAGTACTCACAGTTTGTGCCATCATAGCAGGCGCCTGTAATGCTGGTGTCAGAAGAATGCCTTCTTGCTGCTGTGAGGTGGCTGAGGTAAATGACTCCATATTGGGCCTATGAGCTCCAGTTACCTCAGGGATACTCTGGCTGTTCAGCACCCTGTTTCTTCTTGGAGATCTCGATCGAGATGTCGATGAACTGCGGGAGGCTGTCCCCATACTCGGTGGGGCGAAATTATCGCTTAAAATCCCCGTTCAGGCATAGAAAAGGTCCCGGTCTGACAGAGCTAGTGGATTAAGCAGCCATCTCTCCTCACGGCTAGCCACGCCCCCCACCTGTTCAGATTCTACTTAAGAACAAACCTAAAGCCGCAAGTGGTTTTAAATGGCTTCTTTTTTTCCTTTACAAATGTCATTTTGTGCAAGGACAGTTCTAAACACGGGAAACACATGCCACTTCACAGGCATACTTTGGACACCCCCCAGGTACCATATTTAAAGGAAAATTTCACTTTTTTTTTTTCACTTTATGCATCATTAAAATGACTGCTCCCGAAAAAACGTTAGTTTTTAAAAGTTCTTTTTGCATTGATATATGTCCCCTGGGGCAGGACCCGGGTCCCCAAACCTGTTTTATGACATTAACATGCATATTGGCCATTGTAATTAGCACTTTTGATTTCGAACGTTCGCGTCCATTATAACGTATAGGGTTCGAAAATTCGCGCGAACTTTCGGTCCGTTCGAAGGTTCTGGTGCGAACCGAACCCGGGGGTGTTCGGCTCATCCCTACCCTTGGTCAGAGTATATGGTAGCTGGCAGACCATACTTGCTAATCCAATGATTGACCAAATACCTGGTGGCTATCTCTGCGGTCTCTTCTGTTACGGGAATAACTTCCGGCCATGAGGAAAATGGATGGCGTATTATTACGCAAAGATATTTGATACTACTTTTCTGTTTGGGCATGTGTGTAAAATCAATCTAAGTCTTGTAATGGTCCTAAGGGCGCTGGTAAGTGTCCCTGAACATTATTCTGGACACAAGTTAAGCAGGAATCAATTAGTTGTTCAATGAATAGATGAGTGGAATTGGTGCAAAAATTCTGGTTATACATTTGCTGTAGGGGTTTCTTACCTATGTGTCCGGGGGCCATGGAGATAATCAAAGGGGCTACTGTTTCTGGAATACCCATTATCCCCTCCTTGTTTGACCACAAGCCGTCCGGGTTGTGTGTCAAACCATGTGATTCCCAACAGGTAATGTCAGACAATTGAGCTTTCTTCTGGCTCTGGCTGGGAAATTTGGGGACGAAAAATCTGTAGAAAACAATTGGAGGGTTGATTGCCTCCTCAGCAGCAATTTTGGCTGCTCTGTCTGTTGTTTCCCTTAGTAGCATCAGATTTGTCATAGGAATGACCTTTTACTTTTATGACATTAATTTCTGAGGGTAAATGGAGTGCACTTAATAAATCCTCTACCCAAAACTTGATTTGAGATTTGCTTATTATCCGCTGTCTTGTACCCGCAGGCCTTCCAGATAACACCATAGTGTATCTGTCAGTGTAAATGTTTACTTTTTGTCCTTTGAATAACTGACAGGCACGTGTCATAGCATAGAGCTCTGCCTGCTGAGCTGAAGTCGCTGCTAGTGGTTTCGCTTCTAATTTTATGTCTGGTAAAGTCACCACAGTATACAGTATCATTGCTTAGAACAGCTGCCGTCAACAAAAACATTTATCTGGTCAGTAGATGTAGAAATGTTTTGTAAAAGGTGCACTACAGTATGTGTTGTGTACAATGTAGTATCAGTTTCTAAAGTGATTTTGGATGTTTCTTTTACTGTCATGTTTACTGCCACAGGCAGCAACAGCTTGTAGGCAAGCTGGCATTCCTTGTACCTGAACGGGGAGTTTTTTGGATAGATAAGCCACAGGTCGGTAGTGGGTACCATGCGCTTGGGCCAGTACGGCAGCCAGCGCAGGGCCCCTGACTATACAGTAAAGCATAAAGGATTTCTTATGATCTGGTAAACCCAGTGCTGGAGCACTGGCCAAAGACTGTAATAAGGTCCGTGTTATTTCCTCAGTGTAACACCTGCTTGGGGGCAGTGGCTGCAGTAGAGGGGTGCAAGGATTGAATCATAAAAAGAACAATCTGGGATCCACTGCCTGCAGTAGACAATAGAACCAAGAAAAGAAAGGAGGTCAGAGTCTTGACTCTTTCCGGGGACACTTGCCTGGTCCCGCCTGAGATAATACATCCTAGGTATTCCACCCTCTCCCTGCACCACTGGATTTCTTTGCGAGACACCAAGTGACCCTCAAGAGAAGTGAGTCATCAGGCTTTCAGAGTCTTCTGGACACTGTGCCCCGCTCTCACTACATAACAGTAGGTCATCTACATATTGCAGGAGTACTGATCCCTGTGGGAGCACCCAGTCATCCAGGGTTGGTTTTAACACCATGGAAAATGCTGCAGGACTGTCCAGAGCCTTGAGGAAGACGGGCCCAAGTCAGTTGGCCCGAGTCCGAGCCCCAGGCAAAGATCCTTTGGAAATCCTTGTGAACATCAATGCTAAAGAAAGCATTGGACGAGTCTAGTACCGTATATACAGTGGAGGAAGCAGGGATGTTTATAAAAATTCCCGTGATGTCTGAGACTAGTGGTGGAAGTGGTTATACATTTGTTCACGAAAAGAGAGAGAGCAGCGCCGCTCTGAGCGTAGTGGATCTGATTACAGTGGGAACTCTATGTGAAAATAAAAAGAAAGTATGTACTCACACTTTGTTTAAAAATATCAGGCACGTAACGGTATCTTTATTTAAAAAGTTTTTTACACCGCCTGATGAAGGAGCACGCATGCTCCGAACGCGAGCGCTTCCAACCACGCCTACCAACGTCATCAATCCTGCTGACGTGCCTATCCTGGGACGCACTCACCTCGGAACCACGAGACGCAAGGGACCGTGCGTTTCCCCACCATAGCCATGACACCGGAGGACGGCCGAGGACTTCAGACAAAATAAAGATACCGTTACGTGCCTGATATTTTTAAACAAAGTGTGAGTACATACTTTCTTTTTATTTTCACATAGAGTTCCCACTGTAATCAGATCCACTACGCTCAGAGCGGCGCTGCTCTCTCTCTTTTTTCCTTTACACCAGAGTCTCTTCTGCTCTATGGAGCCGGCTGCCGCATCTTACAAGCACACACTGTTATTCCTGGACTGAGAAAAAAACTGTCCAAAAAACACATCAGTGTTTCTCCCCTTCAGCCCCCACTCTCTCTCGCCCACCCTCAGTGTCACTCCATCTGTGACCCCCCATACTCGCTCATCACTAGCTGTCGTTGGCGCTCCATCCTCCCCCTCTCCAATACATTTGTTCACCCCCCCTCAAATCCTGTACTAGCCTCCACTCGCTGCTGGCTTTCTTTACTGAATGGGTGTATTCCAGGGTTGTCCACTTGGTATTGACCAGTTTAATTACCTGGGTCACCTTTGGATCTCCCATAGTCAATTCCAATGAAGAATAAAGTTTTTTTTCCTTTTTGGCTTTTCCTCATTATCAGTTTTAATCATAGCATGGGGTGGCGGAGGTACTGGCACATAATCCTCTGAATCCCCTATGTCATAACAAAGAGGGTTGGACAGGGGCAGAGGCAAGTGTTGGTTTTTTTAGGGGACTTGCCTAAGGAAGGATGATGCTTCTCTAATGGATGAGGGAATCACTTATACTCTTTTAATGCTTTACACCACATTTTATAACATTCAGTCATATATTCTTTATCATAAGGAAACGGTGGATAATTATACTGCTTATGTTGGCCACACATTTTAGTGACTTCATCCCATTCCTCTGCAGGACATGGTCTGCACTCACTTAGCCCCGCAATTTGTAGAGCATGTGCTCTGGTCAATATGTTTTTCCAGAAGGGTTCAGTATAATGTGTTCCATAGTTTCCAGACACGAAATCTAAAGGAGTGGGCTGATCCGGCTTACCTTCCGAACCTCCCTTTCCCGGCAGATTTCCCAGGTTTACAATTCTTATACTTTATTTTATATTATAACTCTATTTATACACATCAGCTGCAGAACATAGTTAATGACTTGGGACAAGCCACAAAAGTTCTTTACCCGTTTCACATTCAATAGTACCTATGACACCTTTAACAATTAAAGCTTCTTAAAATTTAAAAGTTTTTTTTCTTGGCAAAATGCCAAATTACACTCCCTTTGGCCAGAGGTTCCCCTGATTATAAGTAAGCTTTGTACGTTATTACTTTCCTTATTCTTATAACCAAACTATTTTTATTTAGATTTCAAATTTCTTGGCAAAGTGCCAACAGGTTTAAACAGTACTTTCAATTGCTGTAATACTAATGCTGCAAACAATTTCCCACTATCCGTTACGGTTGGTGAGATATTAGCATTTGAACCCTTGTTGGCAAAACGCCAAATATCCAAAATTTGCACCTGACTTCCCCTGCGCAAAAGATGTCAGTGGCAAAAGGAATTCACATAACATGTTTTGATCAAAAGTTAGCCTCACCAATCGATGTATTACCCCAGAAAAATGTTACAACGTCCCTGTTGTCACGATGTATCAAAGACCCTCCTGGAACACAAAACTATTATGTACCGTATTTATCGGTGTATAACAAGCACCCCAAGTTTAGGAGGGAATTTTAAGGAAAAAAGTTTTTTTAGGAGAGAAGTTTAGGGGAAAAAAAAAAACTTACATTTAAGCGTCTTTTGCAGCCTTGCCCACGTTTAAATTTCCCGCCGCGAGACAAACCGCGCATGCGCCGCCGAAGGGCCGAAGCGCGGCCAAAAAACACGAGCCGACTGTTCGGCTCCGCTCGGAGTCCCGCCTCCCTGCTGTTTCGGGTGCGAGCGCAGGGCAGCGGGACTACGAGCGGAGCTGGACAGTCGGCTTCGGCCTTTTTCGGCCCTTTTCGCCGCCGCCCGCTTTTTTTGTCATTTTTTTGGGGGGGTATCGGCGTATAACACGCACCCACGACTTTCCCCCGATTTTAAGGGGGAAAAAGTGCGTGTTATACGCCGATAAATACGGTATATTTAAACCTGGTAATAACCTCCGGGAATACTAGCAACCAAATAAGTATTTGATCCCTTATACACAAATAGGCCTGTTAAACACTCTGGGTAACGTCCTGCCAAAAATATTTAGGCCCCTTTCACACTGGGGCGGGAGCCGCAGTGACGGTAAAGCAGCGCTATATTTAGCGCTGCTTTACCGCCGTTTTGCCCGCTCGCGGTGCGGTTTTTACCCCCCCCGCGAGCGGCCGAAAAAGTTAAAATCCCCCGCAGAGCGGCGCTTTGCGGCGGTATTACCGCGGTGTCCCATTCAAATCAATGGGAAGGAGCGGTATAGGAGCGGTGAATAAACTGCTCCAAAGATGCTGCTAGCAGGACTTTTTTTGCTGTCCTCCTAGGGCACCGCTCCAGTGTGAACGCCCGCCGGCTTTCACACTGGAGTGAATGGGCTGTTTTTTTCAGGCGGTGTACAGGTGCTATTTTTAGCGCTGTACTGTCTGAAAACCGCCCCAGTGACAGAGTAAGCTGTTCAAAAATACTTTGAAAAAGTAATTTTAAAGAAAGCTTATCTGTTCAAATGTACCCCACTTCTGGTACCATCTCTTAGGTTTTCTGTAATGTCCCCCTCAGCTCCTCTTTCCCTCAGCTGGACTTTGACGGTCAATGGAAAAACTCTCTCCCCCCTCACCCCTGTCTGTCCGGACAGGCAAAAAGACACCATACACCGCATGTGGTTGATCAAAGAATACGTTTATTTTTCCAGCTATACAGAGCATATACAATAATCAAAAAAAGGGGGGTTGCATAGGGAGAACGCCCCATGAACAACCAATCACATTCAAGCATTTTGTTATACAATCAATATTGATCTGCAACACATTCATAATATTTCTGCCTTCAGACTCAACGTCACAATTCACTCTAAAAAAATGTTCCACCCAATATATGTCCTGGACAAGGTTCTCAGCATTTTCTGGTAAACACGCCAAGGAAAAAGTTACCGTGAGAAGCACATTTTCTACAGGGAAGTAAACTTGTTATGAGAAAGTGTGAGATAAACAGAGTTTCTACAGAAAAACATCTTTTGTACAATATTATTAAATCTTAAAGGGTAACTCTACACTACCCACCTTTCCTTACACATACTGTCCCTAGTACTTCCTCTATGTACTGCTCTGCACTGAGCCTACATATTACACCCACACATCACACACACTACACTTGTCTGGTGAAGCAATTCTGCTTGAATAGAATAGATTAGAATTGAAAATAACAATCATATAGAAAAAAAGCAATAGGATATAAAGAATATAACCATCTTCCGAAATTCAAATTTCAAATAGAATTTGAATAGAAAAGGAAATTATAGAACAGAAAATAGAATAGAATAAACAGAAAAGAAATTGAATAGAAAGAATATAACCATTTCCCAAAATTCAAATAGAATCAATTTGAATAGATTACAATAGGAAGAAGGTTCTATTCATTCTATTCTATTATTTTCTTTTCTATACTATTGTGTCATCTTCTATTCTAATTAATTCTATTTGAATATTGAAAAATTATTATAATCTATTTAATTCTGTTCTTCTTTTTTTTTTTTTTTTTATTCTGTTCTATTTTCTATCCTTTATTCTGTTGTACTCTATTATATTCTATTTTTTTTCTGTTATATTTTCTATTCTATTCCTTTTATTTTCTATGCTATTTTATTCTTTGGAAAATGATTTTGAATTTGAAAACTTTTTGAATCAATTTGTAAATTCAAATCGATTAGAATAAGAATTAAGCAAATTCTGAAACAAATCTCACTAAATTAATTTATGTAAATAAGGAATCGAAACAAAACACATTTTTTCGTTCTTCACATGTCTACCCCCCGGGCCTCTCCCAGCGTCACGCTGGCATGAAAAATAGTGGGAGGCGTCCGCCGCCAAGAAATTGGAGCCAAGAACCGCCCCCACACATGAATCAGCCAAGATGGCGGAAAGCACGCCAGCACAGTGACGCAGAAGAATGACGTCACATGTGCGCCCTCATGTGCGGCGCCAATGTGCATGAGGACGCCAGCCCGTCCCATCCCCCACCCCCAGAGGGCGGACAAGGAGGGATAGGGGGCGGGGCCTGGTGCCCATTGCAGCTCCCGGGTACTAGACAACAAGCCCCTCCCACTGATCCAGATGTTGGATTTTTTATTCATTAGTCTCATGGGATTCCAGATGGTTCTACATCAATGTGTGTTATATGAGGGGGGAGGGGAGCATACACTGTGACCTGACTGGGATCTGTATTCTGTCTGTACAGGAAAATTCCCGGAGGAAATATTCACCCGGCCGGGATCTGACCTTCTCATCTCCATCCAAAGTCATCTCACCCTCAACCATCCAGATACAGAGAGATGTGATGATATTTATTGGTTATATCAATCACCCGGACATGATTACACCATAATATTTATACACTCGGGATGTACACTGAGAGAATCTGAGGACAAACTCTTCTCCAATATGAGGATATCAGAGAATGGAAGTCTCATCATATCCAATGTGACTCTGGAGAATGACGGGAGATACAGTGTGGTTATACACAACTCTACGGGACTCTATTCACATAGAGATTATTACACCGTCCATGTAGAAGGTAAGTCCATCCAACTCCCACCCCCAGTCCTAGCAGTGTCCTCCCCGCTCCATGTCTTTATATACACCGTCCATGTAGAAGGTATGTCCATCCAACTCCCACCCCCAGTCCTAGCAGTGTCCTCCCCGCTCCGTGTCTTTATATACACCGTCCATGTAGAAGGTATGTCCATCCAACTCCCACCCCCAGTCCTAGCAGTGTCCTCCCCGCTCCGTGTCTTTATATACACCGTCCATGTAGAAGGTAAGTCCATCCAACCCCCACCCCCAGTCCTAGCAGTGTCCTCCCCGCTCCGGGTCTTTATATCCATACATTATATAGTAGAAGATCTGGGAGAGACGTATGTACAATGTCCTCTGATTACTGCCCCATCCTCACCATTCCCTGTGGAGTCACATCTGCAGTGCTCAGCCCTCCTGAAGTTGCTGTGATCTGAACTGTGCTGTGCCTTCTGCTCGGGGTCCCCATGTGGTAGATGTGACCATTTGATGGCGGGGTGACAGATCCCCAATAGAGGGCGGAGCTTCTGCCAACAGCAACCAATCAGGTTTCACCTCTTAGGAAAGAGTCATTTCTAATAGGAGTTTCTGTCATATTTCAGGTTGTCAGTAATATAATGGGCTTCTTCAGTAGATTCTAAATGTTTTGTCAGTAAATAAGTGTGGGGGGGTGACAACCCTGATGGGGGGGCTGTGTTCATTGGGAGTCAAAGGCTCGATGTTACCCAGCCCATAGCCCGCATTATACAGATGCATGGTCAGATTAAGTCATAGGGAATGGCTGATACTAAAATCTTTGCTGACTCATAGAACGTGCGTTATGATTTATGGCACCAGTTTGGCTGGGCCATTAATTCCAACATTTTAGCGCTACACTTTATGCACTTTTTCCACTTGAAACAAAATGATCTGTTTGTTGTGTTAGCTGCTACTGTTTGTTTTGGGGGTCACATGACTGAAGAAAATGGGTGTGATGTTAGTGGGGGGATTTAGTGTTTGGGGGAGGGGTGCACACACACAATCTATCTCCTCCAGTCTCCAGGAAGATGTCTGCACACCTGATTATAGGTAAGGATGGGGGAGGGGCATGCTGTGTATATATTGGATCTGATCAATGGAAATGATTCTCTCTCAGTTCCAGTATCGGTTCCGGATCTGAATGTCTCATGTCTCTGGAATGGCAGCGCTGAGATCTCCTGCAGGGCGGAGGAGGGGACTAACCCGAATATCCGTCTATCTGTGATTGGAGGATTCCAGGAGGAATATTCTGATTCTGCCAATAACATTACAGCCATTGTGGAGTCACCGGGGCCCTGGAACATCACCTGTACTGTGGAGAATGGGGTCAGCCGTTTGGGGGAGAGCAGAGCCGGGGTCACCTGTCCAGGTGAGGAGACATCAGAAGTGGATGGAGAAATGTCTGTAGATGACAATATAAAGGGATTTTCTTCCCAGAAAATAGGTGTAGATACCCCCCTCCTTCCAAGTCACCCCTTGTCTCCACCCCCTACCCACCTCCGGGCACTGTCCCTTGTCTCCACCCCCTACCCACCTCTGGGCACCGCCCTTGTCTCCTCTCCCTACCCACCTCCCAGTACTCCCCCTTTTAGAGGATACACAACTAATCATTTTGGGGTGCCATGTAATTTATATGAATTATAATTTGTATCCCAGCAACAATAGACCTTCTCCCAGCAGCCAGCAACAGTAGACCTCTCCCTCACCAGTAGATCCCTCCCAGCAACAACAGACCCCCCCCCCCCCAGCAAAAAAAATACCCCCCCAGTAACAATACACCTACCCCAGCAAAAATAGACCCCCCACGATCAACAACTGATCTCCCAACAGCCAGCAACAATAGATCCCCCATTAGCAATAATACATCGCCCAGCAAAAATAGATCCTCTGTGACAATAGACCCTCCAGCACAACCCACCACCCCTGGACATTACACACATTTAGTGCTGAATAAAATCCCTGACAATATATATTTGTCTGCAAATCACTAAATGAGATTTATATCAATAAAAAGGTCCTTTGTCTCCAATCTGGGAAATGGAACACCCCCCCCCCCACCCCCACCGTCTCCACTCTTCATTGAAATTGTTTCTTTAAGTTTACATCTAAATTTCAGGTCATCAGGTTATCTGTAGACAAAGTACATTTTTAAAGGGTAACTCCACTTTTGTGGGAAAACAAAAATAGCAAATAAAATAAAATAATATAGGGTATACAATTGACACAAATCATATTGTAATTGAATGTTAAAAAAATGACCTTTCCTTTTCAATCTGCAGCTCTGTAATTCTCTGTAAATTGCAATATGGCCGCCTGGAGGTGTTCAATGTCATTTCCTGCTTGTGTGATTGGCTCACTGATTTCCCCAGAAGTCTGCACTAAGATAGAAGTCAGATATCAGGCATCCCCTGCAACAAAAATGTCATTTTTTGTGAGATACTTCCAAAGGGAAATCACCTCCATAGGGATGCAAACCCTGCCACTTTCCTCATTAGAACCCTGCAGGTGAAGCAGGTGGTTGATAATTAAAAAAAACACTCCCATTAGACTCACTTATCACATGGACACAGACAAACACACAGCAATTTCTTCAGAATAAAAGGTAGGACTCTGCAACAAAGTTGGGAATGTTTAACTTCCTCCCTCCCGACGGCTCTCGCGTTCTGGGAAGAAGTCATGATGTCCTTCCACCCTCACCACGCATGCGCGCCCGCAAGGGTGCACGGTACGGCGATCGGTTGTGTGCTCTGTCCCTGGGACATGGCGCATTACTAATCCCAGTAAAGAGCCGATGATGAGGCCCTTTACCCATGTGATCAACTGTGTCCAATCACATGTAAACAAGGAAATGCTGGTTATCGGCATTCCTCTCCTCACCAGGCCCGGATTTACTCCCTTTGCTGCCCCAAGGCCGGGTCCTTCAATGCCGCCTCCCCCCCCACACACACGCCACCATTCTCGTCCTTTATGCAATCATAGTACAGGAGGTGGTCAGAGACTGCAGTTCCTATGGACGTTAGTAGATAATGGCCGATCGGCCCTCTCACCTAACCCAGCGATACAGCAACGGTTCCTCTGATCAGGAGTCGGCTCACTCTGAATTTCCCGTGGTGACTACGCTGGGTAGAGCCCAGATCTGTATTCCTGCAATGACTTCGTTCCATTCTCCGCCAGGGATGGCGCTAGGCTGTGTGGCTTTCCCTCTGCTGGTGCAGGGCAGTGGAGTTCTCTCTCCCTCCATTAGTACAGACCCCTCCCCCCCCCCCCGGAAAACCTCCCTTCCATTAGTACAGACCCCCCAGGACAAACCACCCCCCTCCAATAGTACAGACCCCCCCAGGACAAACCACCCACTCCAATAGTACAGACCCCCCAGGACAAACCACCACACTCCAATAGTACAGACCCTCCCCCTTCATTAGTACAGACCCCCCCTCTGATATGGTACATAAAAACACCCGGGCGGCAGCTGGAGAGAAGAGGACAATGTGCAGCCGTGCCGCCTGGGTGGAGAGCAGATGTTCAAAGCATGCAGGAGACACAGGGAGGAGAAATAGAAAACGGACCGCCCCGTGACGTCACTCCGCGGCTGCCGCTGGTCACGCTCCACACAGAGACCCGCCGCTCTGCCTCAGATTTTTATCCCCGGCTGCTCTCCTTCTCTGACAGGAGGCGGGAGTGCGGGGAGGGGCTTAAGCACAAAACACAGCAGGGAGAGAGCCGCCTCTGCAAACGAGAGGAGGAGGGAAGGGAGCACTCTGGCGCTTCAGGAGCACTGCACCCCGAGCAGCCTAGGATCAGCTCTGAATGCAGTGCCGCCCCTGCACCACTGCTGCCCTGAGGCCTGGCCTTGTGGGAAATCCGGCCCTGCTCCTCACACTGACAACGTGAGGAGAGCCGGTCAGGGCCGCTGATAAGCCAGTACAGCTGACCCTGTTGCACTGGGCCCGGCCAGCAGGGGGGGCCTGAGCAATCTGGACAGTTTAGAAAAAAGGAGGAGGAGAGCGTCACCCCAGGAGCCTGGATATCACCACCGCTCAGATAAGAAACACCTGGGGTCTATGGATAAGGGAAGAGAGGACTTGTATTTCTGTCAGCACCCGAGCCTCCCTCCCCCCCCTCCTCGGGAAGGACAGAAAACCTGAGCTCACCTCCAGGCAAGATATGAGGTGATGGATTGCATTCTTCTCCTGTGATCACCATTGTTCTGCCTCTGTACAAATCTGTGCTGTAAACTTACCCTGTACCTCAGGACAGGTCTGGTGAAAGTGAAAGCAAAATTCCTGAACATGTTAGGAATATAATGGGACTTTACAGTTACTACATGAGATGCATTTCACAATCATTCTTTTTAATATATGTGTATGTTGAATATATTTATGTAGGAGCTGAAAAGTCCCAGTATATTCCTAACATATTCATAAAGTTGAGCATTAACAGTAAAATGGGTATATGTGTATATATATATATATATATATATATATATATATATATATATATATAATATATATATATATATATATATATATATATATATATATATATATATATATATATAATCACAGGCCATCTCCAGGAAATGAAATAAAGTCTAATCTTGCGGGGTGTGTGTGGGGGGGGGGGATACACTTTCACTTACCCGTTTCTATGCTCCAACCAGCTGCAGAGCCCTCTACTTCCACCAAACCTCAGCCTCATCACATACAGGAACATTGACCCTGTATGGTATAATAAGGGGGGCCGGGGGGTGACCATAGTCTGTAAAACATACACAGGCGCTGTAGGGAACCAGTCAGCGCTGGAAGAAGCCAGCTAAAGCAAGGCAGTAAGTAAAGCTGGGTACACACACATCAAAATTCAGTTTAGCGGGGATCAGAAATGTTTTGATCTCTGTAGCCCTCCCTGTTAGAAGCCAATCATTAGACCACCTTAGTATATTCATGCCATCCCACATACTGACTCCTACCACCTGCCCATCAGTGATGCCAAGCAGTGCTGCCTTTCAGTGCCCATCAGTGTTACCCATTAGTGCTGCCAATCAGTACCCATCAGTGCTGCATATTAGTGCCGCCTCATCAGCTCACATCACCAAAGGAGAAAAAATACTTATTTACATAATTTTATAACGGAAACTAAAAAAACTTTTTTATTTTTTTTATTTTGGCCTTAGCTTTTAATTTTCTTAGCAAAAATAAACAGTGGTAATTAAATGCCACCCAAAAAATAAATCTCTACTGTCTCAAATGTATAAAAATGTAGTTTGGGTACAGCATTGCATGACCACGAAATTGTCATTCAAAGTGAGCGATGAAAGCTAAAAATTGTCCTGGGCAGGAAGGGGGTGAAAGTGCCCGGTAGGTAAGTGATTACATAATCATTTAACTCTTCATCTCCATCCTTGAAGGACACATTTTTTTAATCGTCTGAAATAAAGCAGTAGAGATCTATCTCAATATATCAATCCTTTGGGTTCATCATATTCAAGAAAATGACCCATGGGGTAGATTTACTAAAGTAGGTGAACATGTTCCCTTTGCACAGTTATTTCCAATTATTATCTTAGTGAAATAATGTGAGCAAATATACTGTCTTTTTTTTTTTCCTTTTTTCCTTGCACACAATTGGATAAGTATAAAAAGGAATTTTGCGCAATAATAGCTAAATAAATAAATATAAAGTGCAATATGAAAAGTGACCGGTAGTTGGCGCTGGTGCTAAAAATTCAAGTGAGTAGTAATAACTTAAAAATGAATTAATAAATATATACACATGTTGGTGACGAGCAATAAATATGTCTAATGGTTTGTCAAATATTTAAAGTATCATATGCGTATTAAAAACCTGAAAAGAAGGCAATTGTATACTGTGCAAAAGCTAGTGTGCATATAGCAATGTAAAATAAAGTGAATCCGTGACTGGTGAAACGAGGATAAATAAATATAAACTGATAATATATAAAGGAATCGATGAACTATATGTATGTATGTGTGTGTGTGTGTGTGTGTGTGTGTGTGTATATATTGGATAATCTTTGCTAAATAAATGTCTCCTTTACCGTGTCCCCTCCACCATGTTTCCCTCACCATATCTCCTCTGCAATGTCCCCTTCACCGTGTTTCGTCCATCAGATCTCCTTCACCGTGCCCACTCCACCTTATCACCTCCACCATGCCCCCTCAAAAGTATTTCCTCCACCACATCTTCTCCACTGTGTCTGCCTTTTCATGTCTTCAGTTTCTCTTCCACCACGTTCCTCCATCGTCTCTCCTCAACTATGTCTCCTACACCGTGTTTACTCTATCATGTATCCTCTCCAATGTTCCCTCTATCGTCTCTCCTCCACCTTGTCTCCTTCACTGTGCCCCTACACTGCTTCTCCTCCGCCATGTTCCCTCCACTGTCACTGATTTATGCCTCTTCTCGACTCTCTGATTCTGCTCATGTCCTGGTGTCTTTCTACTTGGCTATAACCTGACCAGGCTTTTGGCCTGGCTCCACCTTCAGCTGAACTTGGCATCTCCACAGCGCATTGTCAACTATGCCTCTGATTCATCAGATATCAGCACTCCCAAGTTCCTGCTCAGTGTCTACACCTTGACACTTGTGCCTTTCCTTCACTCCTGTAGACCCTGTCTCAATGTCCAGGGGTTCTCAAATGGGAACTGTGCAAGAGACCTTCCTCATCATCTCAGGGTCTACATACAGGTAGGTGACAGTACCATTCAGCCAAATGGAGCCTGAAAGGAGGGCCTTGCCTATGGATGCTCTCTGTCAGCAAATAACAGCAGGTCTTAGCCTGATGGCTGGTAACATTTTCCTGACATCTGACATGAAAGGACACAGTGGAGATGACAAAGGGGGGGGGGGGGCACTTTGGAGGGAGCACAGTGGAGGAGACACCCTAAACATGGTTGAGGAGACACCCTGAAAGAGGCATGATGGAGCCAATTCCATTAACTTTATCCTGGAAGATTTAGCCCTTTTGGATTTGAGAAAAATGGGCCAATACATTGATTATTATTTATACATATACTTCATTCATTTCTGCCTTTTCTAATCTTCCCATGTTGTAATTTCTCCTCCTCCAGCCCCCCTCTCTGACATCACTGTGAGCATCTCCTGTCTCCCAAATGGCAGTGCAGTGGCAGTCTGTTTGGTGAAAGGTTCAGATCCGCATTATTCCTGGAGTTTGGATGGAAGATCCGTCTCCTCAGATAGCTGGATTACTCTTCCTCCTCCGATCTCTGGAACCCTCCACTGTGATGTCACCAATCAGATCAATAATCTAAGTAGAGCTATCAACATCTCCTGTGCAGGTGAGTGAGAGAAATGTCTCCAGGCTGAATTAACCGCTAAAGTTTTTCCTGAGATAAAGTATTTCAGACACAAAGATTACAATCCAGGAAAATGTGTGTAGCGCATCCCACATAGGAGCCTTTGATAAATAGGGATTCCCCACCCTGCACAGCCAGGCACACCACATTTTCACAGGCTCCCAGAGTCAGAAAACAGCCCAGTGCTTGTTTTTGAGTTTTTATTGAGAGGATAAAACTTGGATAGGGAATAGGGTTATTATGGGATGCCCACTTGACTTTAAAAAACTCTTCAGGGGCAACTCTTCTATATACAGTCTCTATATACACTCCTCTTCTCTACTGTCTGGAAAATGTATAAAAATCTAGTTTGGGTACAGCATTGCATGACCACGAAATTGTCATTCAAATTGTGAGAGCGATGAAAGCTGAAAATTGTCCTGGGCAGGAAGGGGGTGAAAGTGCCCGGTAGGTAAGTGGTTACATAATCATCTCCAGCCTTAAAGGACGTTTTTTTTTAATTGTCTGAAACAAAGCAGTAGAGATCTATCTCAATATATCAATCCTTTGGGTTCATCATATTCAAGAAAATGACCCATGGGGTAGATTTACTAAAGTAGGTGAACATGTTCACTTTGCACAGTTATTTCCAATTATCTTAGTGAATGAGTGTGAGCAAATATACTGTCTTTTTTTTTCCTTGCACATGATTGGATAATCTTTGCTAAATTAACCATGTCTCCTTTACCTTGACCCCTCCACCAGGTTTCCCTCACCATATCTCCTCCAATGTCCCCTCCACCATGTTTTTTATCCATCAGATCTCCTTCACCGTGCCCACTTCACCTTATCACCTCCACCATGCCCCCTCCAAAGTATTTCCTCCACCACATCTCGGACATTCTCCGCTGTCTCTGCTCCTTCATGTCTTCTTCAGGTTGTCTCTTCCACCACGTTCTTCCATTGTCTCTCCTCAACTATGTCTCCTACACCGTGTTTACTCTCTCATGTCTTCTCTACAATGTTCCCTCCATTGTGTCTCCTCTACAGTGTCTCCTCCACCTTGTCTCCTTCGCTGTGCCCCTACACTGCTTCTCCTCCACCTTGTTCCCTCCACTGTCACTGATTTATGCCTCTTCTCGACTCTGATTCTGCTCATGTCCTGGTGTCTTTCTACTCGGCTATAACCTGACCAGGCTTTTGGCCTGGCTCCATCTTCAGCTGAACTTGGCATCTCCACAGTGCATTGTCAACTATGCGTCTGATTCATCAGATATCAGCACTCCCAAGTTCTTGCTCAGTGTCTACACCTTGACACGTGTGCCTTTCCTTCACTCCTGTAGACCCTGTCTCAATGTCCAGGGGTGCTCCAATGGGAACCGTACAAGAGACCTTCCTCATCATCTCAGGGTCTACATACAGGTAAGTGACAGTACCATTCAGCCAAATGGATCCTGAAAGGAGGGCCTTGCCTATGGATGCTCTCTGTCAGCAAATAACAGCAGGTCTTAGTCTGATGGCTGGTAACATGTTCCTGACATCTGACATGAAAGGACACAGTGGAGGAGACAAAGAGGGGGGACACTTTGAAGGGAACGCAGTGGAGGAGACACCCTAAACATGGTTGAGGAGACACCCTGAAAGAGACATGATGGAGCCAATTCCATTAACTTGCTTTATCCTGGAAAATTTAGCCCTTTTGGATTTGAGAAAAATGGGCCAATACATTGATTATTATTTATACATATACTTCATTCATTTCTTCCTTTCTAATCTTCCCATAATGTGATTTATCCTCCTCCAGTCTCCCTCTCTGACATCACTGTGAGCTCCTACTGTCTCCCGGATGGCCGCGCAGTGGCGGTCTGTTTGGTGAAAGGTTCAGATCCGCATTATTCCTGGAGTTTGGATGGAAGATCCGTCTCCTCAGATAGCTGGATTACTCTTCCTCCTCAGGTCTCTGGAACCCTCCACTGTGATGTCACCAATCAGATCAATAATCTAAGTAGATCTATCAACATCTCCTGTGCAGGTGAGTGAGAGAAATGTCTCCAGGCTGAATTTACTGCTAAAGTTTTTCCTGAGATAAAATATTTCAGAAAGATTAAAATCCAGGAAAATGTGTGTAGCACATCCCACATAGGAGCCATTGATTAAATAGGGATTCCCCACCCTGCACAGCCAGGCACACCACATTTTCACAGGATCCCAGAGTCAGAAAACAGTCCAGTGCTTGTTTTTGTGTTTTTATTGAGGGGATAAAACTTGTATAGGGAATAGGGTTATTATGGGATGCCCACTTGACTTTAAAAAACTCTTCAGGGGCAAATCTTCTATATACAGTCTCTATATACACTCCTCTTCTCCTCCAGCACTCACTCGCTTGCAGAAAAGAACAGACTCAGCTGCACACATTAATGATCCTGGCTAAAAGGGCAACAGCCAGATCTTGTAGCAAAAAGCCCTTTACAGGCAGGGACCCCGGGCCCCTTGGGTTGTGTAGCAAATAGTGTTCAGCTTGCTTCCCTGTGGCTACTGATCACAGCACTGTCAGCCCACCTAGCTGCAGCTGCCCTTTTCATTAGCCCACCTGGATACTTCTCCCCAGTCCTCCCAGGCTGCACATTTACCAGTCTACCTGGCTGTCTTCTCCCTGGAGATCTCCTGGATGTGCTGACGCTCTCCTGCTGTCCTCAGTCTTGCTCCCATGAATCCAGGACCGGACTTCTGTGTGTTGTAAGAGGATCCTTCCAGCATCTGAGCCCCAGGCCTGAGGTCACCCCCCCAGACTAGGGGGCACCCTCAAGGGCCACCGACAGCCTCCTCAGCACTCCATCTCCAGATTTCACCTGACTGCCCCCTGCTGGCAAGACTGAGTATTTATGGGGTGCCCTCCCCCTGCCAGCACATTTGCTTGGGATTGGCTGGGGCCCTCCTCAATACTTCAGGCAGCTCCTTCTAACCTCCCTCCCATTCTTTTGGAAGTTTTTCCAAGGTTCCAGAAAGTAGCGGGAGGAACCAGAGGTGCTGTCTGATAAGTCATCCATCCTCCCTGAGTCACTCAACCCTGACCCAGATTCAACACAGGCTTGGCTGCCAGCCAAGCCAAATTTACCTACACTAGCAGAAAAACCTATTTACCCTAGCACCTAGCTAGAGGGTGCTACACCTGTAACAGAATGCTCAGCTTCCATCGGAGCCTTTTACCTTTCACTATGGATCACACCCAGTGGGGTAGCATTAGTGGGGTCACAGGTTTTGATTTACTGGGTGCAAAATGTTTAGGGGCACTAGGAAACTGTTTAAGCTGACAGCCAATCATGGGCATTGGAGGTATTCCCCACCCCAGGGCACTCCTCTTGCATACATGCAGCAGAGGGGTGAGGAATGCATCCGCTGCCCATGATTCGCTGTCAGCTTTACCGGTTTTCAGACAGGATAGCTTGGGTGGAATCTGAACTTGCCTGAGCTAATCCCTACCCAGGATGGCAACCCGGCCACTGGCAACCCACAATACACCACTGATGACACCTTCATATAAAATGTAGAGGGACAAAAATAAAAAAACCTAAACAGAGACCCAACATTCAGTAAAAGAGGTCCTACAAGTACATAATGTGAGGAGAACACCAGAATGAGCTGCTTCATAATCTTATTTATAATTATGAGATAGGTTTTATCAGGACATTTGTAGATGAAGACCAATTCCAGCTAAGACTTTTTATAAAATATTATAACAGATGAGAAGAGTTAGCCCCCGTATACACGGTTGGAAATTCCAACCACAAAATTGGTTGGATTTTTATATTTATTCCAAAACTGGTGCTGCATACACACGGTCGGACAAAGTTCCGAACGCGGTGAAGTTCGTTGTGTACTACGTAGAGGCTAGTAGCCAATAGCTTTGGTCTCGTAATTTGATCTAAAAATGCATGGAATTCCCTACACCCGATCAGAAAAAGTCCGATCGGATTTTGTTGTCGGAAAATTTGAGATCCTGCTCTCAAATTTTTTCCGTCGGAAATTCAGACAGAAAAAGTCCGCTAGAGCAACATGATCCGATCTGACTTCCGACTGTGTGTACGGGGCATAAGACCGTCTGGCAGTTTTCTTATTGCTGTCTTGCTCCATATTGGTAAGATTTTCTTTCACTTCCTGTGTGGTCACCATGATGGGAAATGAGGGGAGATCTCCCTAATGGGTAATAAGGAAGATACCAGCAGAGGAGAATTTCTGAAAGAAGATATATTTTTACAGCATTGGCAAAACCAATATTGATTGAGATATAGGCAAACAAACTGCAAGTATACTATACTCCCCCTAGCAAGTTCTGTGGTGGGGACAGGGAGCTGTCATTTGCGGGGAGCAGTCATTGACAGTGGATTGTGTCCCCTTTCAGCGGGGTTCTTCTTTCAGTCAGTCAGCGGACATCATTTATCGTGGATTTTCATCGCTGGAGGCCATGATTGATGAATGATTTACATTGTGGGATTTTTTTTTGTTTCCTTTTTTTTTTTTTTAACCTACCTGTCAACCGCTCACAGTAAATATATTGCGAGCAGGTGGCAGGTACAGACACAATTACATATATGTACATGCCGGCCTTCTTCCAGCTTTGCATGCGCCCCCTGCCAACCCATACTGTAATTGGACACAGCAGGAGCTTGGCAGCAGATTTAAGCCAATGATTTTAGCTGAAACCTGCTGATTGGCTGTGTCCAATCACACACAGAGTTCTGTGTTTACAAACACACAGAACTTTGTGTACAAGGAACAGCGATCTGGCTGTTTCTTCTGCCTAAAAAGCAGGGAGAAAAAACAACCAGATCAGAAAGTTGAAGCAGCACACATTACACATTGTTAGGCACACAGTTAACCTCTTGATTGCCCCGAGACGCCAACTCCTTCCCAGCCAGTGTCATTAGTACAGTGATAGCGTATAGTATTATCACTAACGATGTCAGTTAGTGACCCTCCCAGATAGGGTGGTGGACAATCTGGCACTAACTGACACTATCAGTCACACTTTAGGTCACTTATCTCCACCATTACAGAATAGTGCCTATAGCTGTGTAAATTCCAGTATATATCCTATAGTTTGTAGACGCTATAACTTTTCCATAAACCAATCAATATACTCTTATTGGGATTTTTTTATTTTATTTTTTTACCAAAGACATGTAGCAGAATACATTTTGGCCTAAAAATATTTATGTATTGTTTCATTGGGTATGTTTTATAACAGAAAGTAGAAAACTCTTACCACAAAGAGCTCTATTTGGGTGAAAAAAATATATACATTTAATTTAAATAAAGCATTGCATGACCACGCAACGTGTCATCTGGACGATTTAACCCCCTTCATGACCAGGCCATTTTTTGCCATGTGGCATTGCTTTATTTTAACTGACAATTGCGTGGTCGTGCGATGCTGTACACAAATAATATTTATGTCCTTTATTTCCCACAAATAGAGCTTTCTTTTGGTGGTATTTGATCACCTCTGCCGTTTTTTTTTTTATCTGCGCTATAAAAAAAAAAGGCCGACAATTTAGAAAAAAAACAAACCCCTATATTTTTTTACTTTCTACTATAAAAATTGAAAACATCAAATTTCTTCATAAATTTAGGCCAATATGTATTCTGCTACATGTTTTTGGTAAAAAAAATAAAAATACCAATAAGCATATATTTATTGGTTGGCGCAAAAGTAAGATCTACAAACTATGGGATATTTTTATTTATTTATTTATATTGCCTAGTAGTGGCGACGATCAGCGACTTATAGCGGGACTGCAATATTGCAGTGGGCAACACGGACATGTCTTGAGGGACTAGTGACACTAATACAGCAATCAGTGCTAAAAATATTCACTGTCACTGTACTAATGACACTGGCTGGGAAGGGGTTGACATCAGGGGTGATTAAAGGGTTAACTGTGTACCTAGCCTGTGCTTTGGGGAGGTTATTTTACTATGGGAAGACATTGGTCATGTGTTCCTGCTTTTCAGAAACACAGGATCAATACCTTCCCTACTGACAGAACGGCAATCTGCCTTGTTTACATGGCTGGGGATTCTCTTCATCTTTAGCTCACATAACTGAAAATAAAGGGGCCCACCAATTACCCTTCTCACTCCGGAGTCCGCTGTATCTACAATGTGTGTAATCCAAAAGAAATATGAAAAGATCTGTAGAGATTGCCCCAGAGAATCCAGTACAACAACATATCACTTATCCAAAAATGATTCTATACAATTAACACAAAGCCATATAGAAAAGAAAAACCCTTACATAGAGAACTAAAGGAAAGAACACACCATGGTATCAGCAAACCCAATAAAACATCACCCACCATGCTGTATAGGCGACCCGGCTATAGCTTATAAGGTTTAAACATGAAACATATAGTATACTATTGCCAGTGTTTGGTGATGTGATGTCTGGTGACTCTCACATGGTCATGTCCTCTCCCGGCCTGCTGTCATTGTGTGATAATAATCTGACCTTCTATTCTCCATGTTTACTGGATGAGTTATTAAATGGCCGGCTATGTCCTTATCAAGACAACCAGAATCTCTGCCCTGTTACCAGTGTGACTGTCCTGTTATACTGACACTGCTGTACTGAAGATCTGACTGGGAATGATATATAATATTACTATTCTCTACAACTCTCTCTCATTGTTTTCCCATATTTTCTCTCTATTCAAAAGAAAACACTAGTCACTGACCTGAGGAAGATGAAGAATGAGAAGAATCGGAGTGAGGAGGACAAGGAGTAGGGATCCAACAGATGAAAATGGAACCAACTTACTGCAATTAAAGTGAAACATTTCCACAGATTGTATGAGAACAATAACATGGCGTATGTAAAGAAACTCAAACATAGGCTTTAACCATGGTCCGATTCAGCCAACCATGTCCTGCCATCTCCAGCTTTGAGCAGACAAGTTTCGTCTCTCACCAAACGGGCTAAAAGATGAGAACCCCCAACAGCCAAAGTTTGTTCCAAGCTGGTCTTCAGACCGAACCCTGAGCTCATCCTCACTCTGCATGAATTTCTGTGCTTTGATATTCTTGCACAAAAAATACTCCAACAGAAAAATTAGGTTTGATGTTTCAGTGTTAATAATGGGTCTATTTGTTTTGCTGGGTAAATACTGTATGGACCATTCATGTTTGTTTCTTATTACAGAGCATTGTCATTAAAATTGGATAACACTTGTCGCTTCCTCATGCTGCTTCTGAGTTGGCATCCTTTTTTTTTGCTTTGATACAAGTTACATCATGATGTTAATATTTTCCGTTTGGCCTACTTGAGTGCACTGGAATCCTGAATTGTTTGGGATACAGACATAGTGTGGACTAACATTGATTTATTAACCACTTAAGCCCCGGACCAATTGTCAGCCTAAGGACCAGAGGTCTTTTTACAATTTCGCACTGCACTGCTTTAACTGGTAATTGCGCGGTCATGCAATGCTGTACCCAAACAAAATTTGCTTCCTTTTCTTCCCACAAATAGAGCTTTCTTTTGATGGTATTTGATTGCCTCTGCGATTTAAATTTTTTGCGATATAAATGGAAAGACCGAAAATTTTGAAAAATTTTCTACTTTTTGTTATAAGAAAAATCTAAAACTCAATTTTAGTCAAACATTTGGGCCAAAATGTATTCAGCCACATGTCTTTAGTAAAAAATAAATGTCAAGCGTATATTTATTGGTTTGCGCAAAAGTTATAGCGTCTACAAGCTAGAGTACATTTTCTGGAATTTACACCGCTATTAATTTATGACTGCCTATCATTTCTTGAGGTGCTAAAATGGCAGAGCAGTACAAATGACCCCATTTTGGAAAGTAGACACCCCAAGCTATTTGCTGAGAAGCATGTTAAGCCCATTGAATATTATTTTTTTGTCCCAAGTGATTGAATAATGACAAAAAAATACAAAAAGTTGTCACTAAATGATGTATTGCTCACACATGCCATGGTTATATGTGGAATTGCAATGTGAAATGCATTTTGCTGCTTCTGCTGAGTACGGGGATACCACATGTGTGGTACTTTTTTGGCAGCCTAGCCGTGTACGGCACCCCGAAAACCAATCATCGCCTTCAGGATTTCTAAGGGTGCAAATTTTTGATTTCACTCCTCACTACCTATCAGTTTAGAAGGCCGTAAAATGCCAAAATGGCACAACCCCCCCCAAATGACCCAATTTTGGAAAGTAGACACCCAAGCTATTTGCTGAGACATGTTGAGTCCATGGAATATTTTTTATATTTTGCCACAAGTTGCGGGAATATTACAAACTTATTTTTTTTTGCCCAAATTTGTCACTAAATGATATTTTGCCCACACATGCCATGGGCATATGTGGAATTACACCCCAAAATACATTCTGCTGCTTCTGAGTACGTGGATACCACATGTGTGGGACTTTTTGGGAGCCTATCTGCGTACGGGCCCCCGAAAACCAAGCACCACCTTCAAAATTTCTAAGGGAATACATTTTTGAATTTCACTCCTCACTACCTATCACAGTTTTGAAGGCCATAAAATGCCAAGATGGCACAACCCCCCCCCCCCCCCCTAAATGACCCCATTTTGGAAAGTAGATACCCAAGCTATTTACTGAGAGGCATGTTGAGCCCATTGAATTTTTTTTTTTTTTTTTTTGTCCCAAGTGATTGAATCATGTCCTGGCATTTTATGCACAACATTTCGAAGCTTATGTCACACATCACCCACTCTTCTAACCACTTTAAGACAAAGCCCTTTTTGTTTAAAATTACGTTGAACCCCCAAACACTATTTTTTTAAAACAAAAAGGCACTACAGAATAAAATGGTGGGTGTTGCATTTTTTTTCCACACAGTATTTGCGCAGCAATTTTTCAAACGCATTTTTTGGGGAAAAAATGCACTTTTTTTATTATAATGCACTAAAACACACTATTGCCCAAATTTTTTATGAAATAAAAAAGATGATCTTAGGCTGAGTACATGGATACCAAACACGGCATGCTTTAAAATTGCGCACAAACGCGCAGTGGCAACAAACTACATACATTTTTAAAAGCCTTTACAGGTTACCATTAAATACTCTAAATACCATTAGATTTATGGAGGAGGTCTAATGCTAAAATGACTGCCCTCGATCTGACCTTCACGATGATACCTCACATGCATGGTGCAATTGCTGTTTACATATGACGCCAGACCGACGCTTGCCATTGTCATATATGCGCTTTTTTTTTTATAACTGGTAGTGAAATCACCTCCTACAGCGTTGGAGTCACAGCTTTATGTATCGTGGGAGCAAACGCTGTTGCTGTCAAGATAAATCCACGCTGCAACTGAATGGCATACTTGCTATGCAAAATATGGTTAACATTAAAACAAAGTAACATTAGAGTAAAACAGTAAGACCTTACCATACCTGCAAAGCAACTACCAAAAAACAGTAAAAAAAAAAAAAAACATTTTTAACGCAACCCGTGCCTAAAATATATATATGCCGAAGCATGGGGGCAACCTCCTGCAAAAAGTTATGCCGAATACACCCAGTCAGACTTTTCCACAGGCAAGCCGCCGTCGGCATTTCGACCGTATGTACACGGCATTAGGAGCAAATCGCTCCTCCGCCCCTGCTGCCCCCATGCTTCGGGATATATGCTCGTTTTTTTTAAACTGTGGTGGCGAAATCACCTCCTACAGCACTGGAGTCACGGCTTTATGTATCGTGGGAGCAAACGCTGTTGCTGTCAAGATGGATAAATCCATGCTGCAGCTGAATGGCGCACCTGAAAACAAAAAAATGGTTAACAATAAAACACAGTAAAAAGTAAAGTATAAAAAAATTACATACCTGAAAAGCAAGCATGATAAAACATTGCAGAATAGAATACAGTTAAAGAGCAACAATAGAGAGAACAATAAAACAACTATTTTTGTTTTTTATTTTATATTTTTGGAGTTTTTACACTTTTTTTTTTTTTTTTTTTTTTTTTTTTTTTAACTGTAACGGTTCGGTCTCGAAATGCAATGGCATCTTGGGAGACCTTGTGTAAGTGTATCCTAGTCTGTGAAATGCTGTACCCTACGCTAAAACTTCACTAGTGTGTGTGTGTGTGGTAGCTGTGACAGACCTAGCCGGGACACAGGCTTTTTCAGAGGACTACATGCGAGCCTCCTGCCAACTGATTACGGCCCCCCCCAAGACACACTCTCTGTATATGCATTTGGCATTAGCAATAGACTGAATGGGACACAAGCTGTCAGATGCTAATGTCATGAACTCAAGCCACCTGTCTGTTGTGTAGATGAGGCTGGTCTGGCTTGTAAGGAGTATTCCACACAATGTTGTGCTAATTAACCCTGTGTTAATGTTTATGGAATGTCTGTTGAATAGTCATTCAAATTAACTAGGAGCCTTAAAGTCTTCTCTCAGTCAACTAGTCTGGGGCAATGATTAAGATAATTAGCTCATGCTAATTAGGTTAGCTTTTAGTCATCTGGATATATATATATATATATATATATATATATATATATATATATATATATGTGTGTGTGTGTGTGTGTGTGTGTGTGTGTGTGTGTGTGTGTGTGTGTGTGAGAAATGTCAAAGAATTCCTGATGTACTCCAAGAAATAGTGCTGTCTAATTCTTGGGGGTTCCTATAACCAGATCCATTGGGCTCATGTCCCAGGACTTAGGAAGCATTTATGGCGGACACCTTGAGTACAGGATCCGTCACAGTAGCGTTCAAAACATTCACCAATGCAAAGACCAGGATTGTCAGGACCGCGTGGACAATAATAATGGGTGTCACGCCTAGATCCGCGCTTGGTACAGACACAACATCTTCTTTGGGGGGCTCGTTGGGTAGGGGTACTCTCAAGGACATACGGAAAATGCCTCTCATGCAGCCGGCTTACTGCATTTGGTTGGGAATGGTGAGGTGCAGAACCGCCTGTATATAGGAGGTCTGTGACAATCTCTTCCTGGAATGTAAGGAAGGATAAAGTCCCTCCTGAAGCTCTGTATAGGACATGAGCAAAGCCAATTGGAATAAGTAAACAGACACTTTTTTGTTACCAGTGTCTGGCCTTATGGGCAACTAGATATGGCGCCAAAAACTGGTCGTTGAGGTTCACCCCTCCCATATTTTGGTTATATTCATGGACACAGAGGGGTTTCTCCACAACACCAGCCACTGTACGAATTTGGACTGTTGTGTCTGCATGAAGGGAGGTAAGAACGAAAACATTCTTATTATCCCTCCACTTCATAGTGAGCAAGTTATTACACTTCAAGCAGGCTCTCTCTCCCAGCCTAAGATGGGAATCTACAAGCCGCTGGGGAAAGCCCCCGCGATTAGGTCACACGGTGCCACATGCTCCAATCCGCTGATCAAACAAATGACTAAACAGTGGCACGCTCATGTAATAATTGTCCACGTACAAGTGGTACCTCTTTCCGAATAAGGGTGACACCAAGTTCCACACTATCTTGCCAGCGCTCCCTATGTAATCTGGGCAATTCTCCGGTTCTACGTAACTATCTTTCCCTCATAAACCGTAAAGCTCCATACATAGCCTGTTGCCGTGTCACAGAACTTATAGAGCTTGACCCCGTATCTGGCGCGCTTGCTGGGAAGGTGCTGTTTGAAAGACAAGCGGCCAGAAAATTTAAGCAGGGACTCATCAACGCAGACAACTTGATTGGGAGTAAACAAGGCTGCAAAACGTTGGTTAAAAAGGTTTATGAGGGGCCAAATTTTGTAGAGCCGATCATATTCAGGGTCTCTACGAGGGCAACAAAGTTAATTGTCGTTAAAGTGCATGAACTACAGGATCTGCTCGTATCGTTTCCTGGCCATGGAAGCAGAGAACATGGGCATATGGGCGGGTGGACCAATAAGTCCGCAGCATCGTGAATTTATGTATGCCTATGTTGAGGGAAAGGTCTTGCATTTGGAAACCGTAATTGGTTTCCAATCTCTGGCAAGGGAAGGCACCTGGGGATTAGCGGCGATGTGTTGACCAGCATATAAATTACTTTGGTCCATAATAGATCTATAGAGATCTTCCGTGAAAAACAGCGAATAAAAATAAAGTGGCTTAAAATCAGCTGTTTCCACCTGACTACTGGGTTGGCCAGTGAATTTGGGAAGTACGGGTTCTGCAGAAGTGGTGGGCACCCAATCAGGATTGGCAAATTCTGCAGGAAGGACACTATGGGCACGACGGGCCTGCCTTTGTCGTCTTATTGGTGGCAGCGGGACACTACTTGTGCTTGGTACCTCGCCAGCTTGAACTGCACTTATGGGACTCACCACGTCACCAAGTGTTACTGCAGTGCTGGATGTACGTCCAGGGTGTACTAGGCCACTGGTGCTTGCCAGTTCACCAGAAGAAATAGCGGCGCTAGTACTTCTCTGCTCCATACGAGGGAACTGCGGTTCTTGCACCTCAACAACAGCAGAAGATCGGGATCGAGTACGCCTGACCTTAGCAGGGACCTCACTTTCATCGTCAGATCTATCTGTCATGGAGTCGCTGTCGAATACAGGATCGTATTCCGAGCCTGAATCTGACAGATGAGTGACCTCCTCTTCACTATCTGTCATGCTCAGAAACGTGTAGGCCTCTTCACTAGTGTACCTTCGATTTGCCATTTTGGGCTCTAAATTTAATGGTACACTAGTGAGACTCACAGGGAAAAAAGCTCCTAGGCTGTCAGCGACTGTATCAAAACGCTACCAAAAAACTGTTAGCGATCGCAGGGATCAGGCCTGACTCTGCAAACGCTGCAGTTATGTGTTTAGTTTTTTGTAAGTGACAGTGATCGATCGATACTGCACTTGGGTGGGCTGGGCTGGGCAGAGGGGGAAAATGCAGGTGCTAGCAGGTATCTGGGATGATCCCGCTAACAATGCATTTTTTGGAACCCTAAACTGCTGGGGACGCTAGTATAGATCTGATCAGATCAGATATTGATCTGTTCAGATACTATACCACTAAGGGAGGTGTATGCTTTGCACATGAGTGTTTGCTGGCACTAACCTGGGGCGACGCAGACCCTATTTGACCCTAAAACCTAATTTATATCACCGGCGGGGCGATCAGGAAAATCAATGGCCGCCCCTCACCTCGGATCGCTCCTGAAGTGAAATGGACCTTCTCCGCCCGCTGGAAGGCAGGCACATACAGGTACGTTGATGTACCTGTACGTGCCATTGTGCTGACGTATATATCTACAGGAGGCGGTCCTTAAGTGGTTAAATAGAAATTTGCGGGATTTCACTCTATACCTGTAAAATGTATGGCCTATGAAAAATATGCGCTGATACTTTGTAAGTCTTTTGTCACAAAAAAAGAAGTCTGCCTGCTCTCTCCCTCTTGAATTGCCTCCTATATTAAGGAAACCAATGTTGTGTGTCCTTTGTGTGATGGCTGAAATATAACTTCTCTCTGCTTCTACAGTTAAATCCTGTTTGAAAGGATTAGGTTATGTGTATCAAACCGTTTTATGCTTTTTATATTATCTCTCAGAAATATGACAATTAGGGATGAGCTGAACACCCCCCTGTTTGGTTCGCACCAGAACCTGCGAACAGACCTAAAGCTCATGTGAACTTTCGAACCCTATTAAAGTCTATGGGACTCGAACATTCCAAATCAAAAGTGCTAATTTTAAAGGCTAATATGCAAATAATTGTCATAAAAAGTGTTTAGGGACCTGGGTCCTGTCCCAGGGGACATGTATCAATGCATTTTTTTTTTTAAAACGGACGTTTTTTCAGGAGCAGGGATTTTAATAATGCTTAATGTGAAACAATAAAAGTGTAATATTCCTTTAAATTTCATACCTGGGGGGTGTGTATAGTATGCCTGTGAAGGGGCGCATGTTTCCCGTGCTTAGAACTGTCCCTGCACAAAGTGTAATTTTTGCAGGAAAAAAAGCTATTTAAAATCACTCGTGGCTAAATTCATTGAAAGTCATTGATAAAAAAAAAAAAGCGTGGGGATTCCCCTAAGTTCAATTACCAGGCCCTTTAGGTCTGCTATGGATATTAATGGGAACCCCGCTTAAGGGGTCCCCCTAAATATCCATACCAGACACTTCAGGTCTGGGATGGATTTTAAGGGGAACCCCGGCCCAAAAAAATGGCGTGGGGTCCCCCCTCAAAATCCATACCAGACCCTTATCCAAGCGCGCAACCTGGCAGGCCACAGGAAAAGAGGGGGGGGGGACGAGAGAGCCCCCCCTCCCTCCTGAACCGTACCAGGCCACATGCCCTCAACATTGGGAGGGTGCTTTGGGGGTCTATGACCCCTCAAAGCACCATGTCCCCATGTTGATGTGGACAAGGGCCTCGTCCCCACAACCCTGGCCATTGGTTGTGGGATTCTGCAGGGGGGGGGGGCTTATCGGAATCTGGAAGCCCCCTTTAACAAGGGGACCCCCAACCCCAGAAGGAGTGCTAACCCGTAACACTCCGCCATGATACGATTGTTCAAGGTTGCTTTGCTGAAAAAGCGTAAGAGTTCTTTAATGTGTTTGAAGCCAGAGGTACAATTTACTGTTAACATAAATGTTTAGATACTGTTTTAGAAGGTATTGGGCCGGGACCGGAGGGACTCCAAGGGAGTCTCCACCGGCTCTACAGATTCTGAGTGTTCATCACTCAGGTTGTGGGACCATTGCCCTCCCCACTCTTCTGCAGGGGGAGGTGAGGGAGAGCCCCCCGCGTGATTCCACAGGAGTCCCCCTTACAGGGGGTCTCTGGGGTTCTCTCCCACACGCTCCCCCACGGGAGCACTGCGGTTTTCCGCGTGAGTATTGGCACTCTCCCAAGTGCGGTTTTGTGATGCATTCCACAATGCACTCCCTACTTGCGTTCCCATCCCCTCCCCCACCCCCCCTCCTCCCACCCCCCCCCCCTCCTCCTCTTCTCTCCTAATCTTTTCTCTCTCCTCTTCTTCTCCTTTCTCTGCCCTCGGGCAGGACCTCTTGAGCTTGGTGGTCAATGTAAGAGGGGTGGGCGGATACTGTTACTCCAATGGCCACCCTAAAAATCACATCCTATAATGTCAGAGGCTTACATCACGCTGCTAAAAGACACCAATTGCTGAGGGAATTAAAACTAACCTCGAGCTCCATAGTGTTCCTACAAGAAACACACCTCACGCATAATACTGCCGTGAGAATCGCCTCGCCATACTTCACAAAATGGTACTACAGCCTCTCAGACATTAATAATGCAAAGGGGGTGGCCATTGGATTTCACAGAGATGTCCCCTTTCAGCTGGAGGAAATGTCCTCTGATGACAGGGGTAGATTTTTATTCTTGAGGGGTTCTATGGGAAATACCCAGTGCACGCTGGTTAATGTATACAGCCCTAACACCCAACAGCCAACCTTCTTAGCCAATATTCTCTCCAAACTATCCGCCTTTGCGAAAGGCATTATTATTATGGCGGGAGATCTTAACGTACCACTTGACCCGGTTCTGGACACGTCCCAAGGCAAATCTACCATTTCATTTAGAAGAATAGCGTTCATTAAAAAGAAGCTACATGAACGCCAACTCATTGATGTTTGGCGCACACTACACCCAAAGGGCAGGGACTACTCCCATTATTCCAAAACTCACGATTCTTATTCAAGGATCGACAACATCCTACTAGATCACTACCACTTACCCCTTCTAAAACATGCCTCAATTGGGGTCGCCACTATTTCAGACCATGCCCCAGTCCATATGCTACTCGCTATGCCCTCTCTTGCTAGGCGCTCGACTAACTGGAAGCTCAATGAGTCCCTACTGAACAATTCTGTAGACGCAGCCCTCTTAGAGGGCGAACTCAAACAATTCTTTGTGGATAATGACTCCACCGAGATCACCCCACCCCTGCTGTGGGAAGCCCATAAGGCCACTATGAGGGGTAAGCTCATTGAGCTGGGCACCAGAAGGAAAAAAGAACAGACTAAACAAATGCAGGACCTGATGGCACAGGTATCCAAGTTAGACAAACAGCATAAATTGTCCCAACACAAAGCCCATCTAGACGCCCTGACACAGAAAAGGGAGGAGCTATCCAGCCTACTGGAGACTCAAACGAAAAGACAATTCCAAATTTTCTACCAAAAGTGGTATGAATGGGGAGACAAACCAGGCAAACAACTGGCACGCTCGATTACTGCAAAGAAATCGGCCTCATTCATTCCCAAAATCCAAAACTCTACAGGAACGTTGGTACACTCCTCCCCTCAGATTGTCAAAGCCTTCCAGGCCTACTACGCTGAGTTATACCACGTCAAAGGGGAACTAGATGGGCTTTCACCCCCCGCTAAACGCTCCCGTATACTAAAATACCTCCAGCAGGCCAACTTACCTAAACTCCCCAGACAGTCCCTCGCACAATTAGAGGCCGAATTTACGGCCGAAGAGTTTAAGCTGGCCCTAAAAAATACCCCTGCAGGAAAGGCGCCCGGCCCCGACGGGTTCACAGCAAAATATTATAAGACCTTCGGCGAGACCCTAATCCCTAGACTGACTGCTTATGCAAACTCGATTTCAAACACCACGGGGTATAGACCAGAATCACTTGCTGCCCATATCACAATCATCCCCAAACCTGGCAAAGACCCCACCCTGTGCGCCAGCTATCGCCCCATCTCCCTTCTGAACCTCGACTTGAAGCTCATGGCCAAAGTTATGGCTACCAGACTTCTCCCCCTCATCCCTAAATGGATCTCAACCGACCAAACAGGCTTCATCCCCACTAGAGAGGCGAGGGACAACTCCCTTCGCTCAATCTCACTGATACACCATGCCCGTAGGTGCTCCCAGTCCACCCTCCTCCTGTCAACAGACGCTGAAAAAGCGTTCGATAGGGTGGACTGGGACTTCCTCAAAATGACATTGCGGCATCTGGGACTAGGCCCCAAAATGTACTATAGGATAGCGTCACTTTACTCCCAACCGTCGGCCCAAATCCGAATCAATGGCACGCTGATCGATCCCTTTACCCTACATAATGGAACCAGACAGGGGTGCCCGCTGTCTCCCCTGCTTTTCGCCATTTCCCTAGAACCCTTTTTAGCGCATATCAGGCAGAATAATAGTATCCATGGAATCAAAATAGGAACCAGTGACCACAAATATGCCGCGTATGCAGACGACATTCTTTTCTTTATACAGCAGCCACATATCACTCTCCCCAATATCATGTCGGCCTTTCGGACCTACCAATCTTTATCAAATTTTAAAATAAACCTATCCAAATCCGAAATTCTGAATATAAACACCTCGCCTTCTGCTGTCGCCCTGCTGAAACCTCAGTTCCCCTTTCAATGGCAACATAAAACTCTGAAATACTTAGGAATCTATCTCACACCTGACCCTAGAAACCTCTTTAGACACAATTATATACCACTTCTGAACGCCATCAAGTCGGACCTACGTCGGTGGTCCTCGCTCTCACACTCTTGGCTGGGCAAAATTAGTATAATCAAGATGAATATCCTTCCCAGGGTGCTGTTCACTTTTCAGATGCTGCCACTGGGTGTTCCCATAGGACTTTTCTCCATCTTGCAATCCATGGTCTCCCGATTTATATGGAAAGATAGACACCCCAGAATATCTAGATTAACGCTGTACAGGGGTAAAAAATCAGGGGGTCTGGCCCTACCGAACTTCAAAGCATATTACCAGGCAGTCACCTTAGCCAGGATGGCGGACTGGAAATATGCGAGAAAGTCAAAACGCTGGGTACAAATTGAGCAACAATTAAGTGAGGTAGATTTAGCTACGATACCGTGGATCCCAGGAGCTTATAGGAACCTGTCACCTCACGCCTCTCCCTTGACCAAATCCACTTTGGCACTTTGGGATGCTATGCATAGACAGTTCTCCTGGCAATTCAATTCCCCCTTGATGCCGATTCTCTCGCACAATTTTTTCCCGCCAGGCCAAATGGACGTAGGCTTCAAGAACTGGCGCCCCGACGAACCTATCCTCCTTCATCACATCCTGGGGGCCAACGGTATCAAACCGCTTGTAGAAATACTATCCCCTAACCCTCCTACCACCATGGATGCATGGAGGTACAGACAGATCCAGGGTTTTATACGCTCTCTCCCCCAACCAATACGAAGCTTTCAAGAGCTAACACCAATTGAATATGTGTTCTCGCTGAAAGATCCACCACTACACTGTATCTCTTCTTTCTACAAGGGCCTCATACAACTACTCAACCCAGCCTATCCGGACTTCCTCAGCAAATGGGAGGCGGACCTCCACACGACAATTCCGGACCTCCAGAAAGACAAAATCCTACAGTTGACACATGTATCTTCTATCTCCTCCAAAACCTCAGAAATGAATTACAAACTACTTACGAGATGGCATCTCACACCAGCCAAACTTCACACCATCTTCCCCTCCAACTCCCCGTTATGCTGGAGGAGCTGTGGGAAGGTAGCAACTCATGCGCATATCTGGTGGTCATGCCCAGTCATACAGCCCTTCTGGACCGGGATTGTTCATCTGATTAACCAGATTGCCAGCGCGTCCATCCCGATGGACCCTGGGACGGTGTTACTGCACAATACTGTGGAATCGGTGGGCCCGTACAAACGCTCTATTGTCCCCCACCTCTTAAATGCGGCCAAATCCCTTATCCCTGCCAGGTGGGGTCAACCCGCGCCGCCAACACTAAAAGACTGGATACAAGCAGTGAACCATACTTCCCTCATGGAGGAACTTACTCTCACAGCAAAGGACAACTTTCACAGGTATTCCACTACCTGGCTGACTTGGATTGAATTCAAGAATTCAACCAGCTACATGGATATTTGCCAATCACCCCAAACGACAACACAACCCTGAAAGGGTACCCTCTGCATGCCACAAAGGCTAAGCGACTTGCTCTCGACAACGGATTGCTGTAGACAGGATCTCTGGGACAAGGTCATATTATATAAAGTAATAAGTACGGTATATGTTTTACACATCCATAGAGGTAAATGTTCAATGTCGGTCAACCAAGCTCACACCTGCTTTTCTCCTCTCTTTATCTTCTCTCTCTCACCCTCCCTTTCTCTTCTCCTCCCCTTACCCGTATCTCACCCCCTCTACCCCTCTCGCCTCCCACCCCCCCCACCAGAAAAGGTCATATGGCAGTTAGTAAACGTTTGTAGATGGAAGTCATGATCTCAGCTGTTTAACTAGACCCCCGACCCGTCAGGTTGCGAGGGCGACCAACAATTTAAGTACGTACGCTGTGATGATGCTCAGAGAAACGGATTTAAGTTGTAATGTTCTGCAAATACAAAGGACTTGTTGTAACCTGTATAAGCTGTATGTTAAAAATGTTCAATAAACAAAAATTAAACGAAAAAAAAAAAAAAACAAGGGGACCCCCAGATCCCGCCCCCCCCGTGGGAAATGGTAAGGGGGTACAAAAGTACCCCTACCATTTCACCAAAAAAGTGACAACAATTTTAAAAATGACGGTCTTTGACAATTCCTTTATTAAAATCTTCTTTCTTATGGTCTTCCTTCTTCCTTTCTTCATCCTTCGGTTTCTTCATCTTCTTCTTCCATCTTCTTCCATCTTCTTCTTCCATCTTCTTCTTCCTCCGATCCGCTTCTTCTTGCTCTGGTCTTCTCCTCTGGCATCTTCTTCCACGGCGTCGGTGTCTCTTCGTGGGCTGCTCCGCGCAATGGGAGGCTCCCGCTTTGTAAAGCTTTGCTGCGTCTGACAGCTCTTTTATAAAGGAGGGCGGGGCCAACTGGTGACCCCGCCCCCATCTGACGCACGGGGACGTCATGGGGACTTCCCTATGGCTTTCCCCATGACATACCAGACCTGAAGGGTCTGGTATGGATATTAAGGGGGACCCCTACATAATTTTTTTTAATTTGAAGCGGGGTTCCCCTTAATATCCATTGCAGACCTGAAGGGCCTGGTTATTGAATTTGGGGGAATACCCACGCTTTTTTTTATTTTATTTTTTTTTATTTTTTTTATCAATGACCTTTTTTTTTTATCAATGGCTTTCAATGAATGACTGTTCTCTGTGTTACGGGAGCCGGCAATTCATTAGCCGCGAGTGATTTTAAATAGCTTTTTTTCCTGCAAAAATTATACTTTGTGCAGGGACAGTTCTAAGCACGGGAAACATGCGCCCCTTCACAGGCATACTATAGACACCCCCCAGGTACGAAATTTAAAGGAATATTACACTTTTACTGTTTCACCTTAAGCATTATTAAAATCACTGCTCCCGAAAAAACGGCCATTTAAAAAATGTCCCCTGGGGCAGGACCCAGGTCCCCAAACACTTTTTATGACAATAACTTGCATATAGGCTTTTAAAATTAGCACTTGAGATTTCTCCCATAGACTTTTACAGGGTGCTAGCGGTTTTTTGAATTTGCCGCGAACACCCCAAATTGTTTGCTGTTCGCTGAACAGGCGAACAGGCAATGTTCGAGTCGAACATGAAGCTCATCTCTAATGACAATGAATATAATTTTTTTTAATAGGAGGCAATTTTAGAGGCAGAGGTTGGCTAAAATTGCCTCCTATTAAAAAAATGAGCTTCTGTGCAGCAAAGTAGTATAATTTTAATATAGTGTCTGAGACAAACATAAGTCTCAATGATTCTTTGTGGCCGAGATATGACTTCTCCCTACTTCTCATAATGCCTTCAATTAAAAAAACATTCATCTTTTTTAAATCTGTTCAATTTTTATATAGTGTCCCAGCACAAATACATTTTCATTTAATATTTTAGGCTATTCAATATGTATACATAAATAAAAAAACTTGATGCTGAATTAAGCTTTCATTCGACAACTTCCCATTTCTTTTCTAAATGTCGAGACTTCCAAGAGCAGGAACAGGATCATCATCCTTTTCAAATCATCAAATGCCAAGTGGCCAATATATGAATGACATATATCCGTTTGTTAAACTTTGAAGGAAATTATCTTATAAATCTATGCCCTTGGGACTCTACCTTTACAAACCTCCCAGGGCACTTCCTCACACACTCTTAAGGTACTTACTTCCATAGTCTCAGTCAGGGACTATCTTTATTTTACATTTTTCAATGCCACCAGAATTCAGTTTTATTAGATGACTTGATATGGGTGCATTTCCATGCCTTATTGTCGTTATGGTTTACTTTTCCTTTCTCTTTTCCTTACCAAGATGTTAATAAATCAGCTCATCATGTCTCCAAATCCTCCCTCCTCCAAGTGCTTTAAAACAACAAACTTTCTGTGTTTTCAAAATGTGTTTACGAATGCTCCGCTATTTGAATTCATGTATAGTGAACAGTGGTGAATGTTTTTTTTTTCACCACCTCTGTTTTATTTTGTCTAATGTGACCCTGATCACATCTTTCTCTCTTGAACCATGTCAATGTTTATATGTGAAAATAGTTTCAATAAAATTATGATTTGAAAAAAATAATTCAGGCAAATATGTTTCTTCTCTCTGCTTCCACAATTGCTTTACCTCAAAAAGGATGAAATTTTGTTCAAATATTCCTCTTAACCACTTTCAGACTGGACCATTTTGCTGGCTTAAGACCAGACCACTTTTTTCGATTTGGCACTGCATCGCTTTAACTGACAATTGCGCGGTCGTGCGACGTGGCTCCCAAACAAAATTGACGTCCTTTTTTTCCCACAAATAGAACTTTCTTTTGGTGGTATTTGATTGCCTCTGCGGTTTTTATTTTTTGCACTATAAACAAAAGAATAGCGAAAATTTTGAAAAAAAACATTATTTTTTTTACTTTTTGCTATAATAAATATCCCCAAGAAATATATAAAAAAATAAAATTTTCCTCAGTTTAGGCTGATACGTATTCTTCTACATATTTGTGGTAAAAAAAAATCGCAATAGGCATTTATTGATTGGTTTGCGCAAAAGTTATAGCGTCTACAAAATAGGGGATAGTTTATGGCATTTTTATTAAGATTTTTTTACTAGTAATTGCGGCGATCTGCGATTTATCTTGACTGTGACATTATGGCGGACACGTCGGAGAATTTAGAATTTTTTTGGGACCATTGTCATTTTTACAGCGATCGGTGCGATTAAATTGCACTGATTACTGTAAAAATGACACTGGCAGTGAATGGGTTAACCATTAGGGGGCTAGGGAAGGGTTAAGTGTGTGCTGGGGAGAGTTTCTACCTGTAGAGGGAGGGTCTGTGTGTAACACTACACTGATCAGCTCTCCCAATTACAGGGAAAGCTGATCAGTGACAGTGTCACTAGGCAGAACGGGGAGATGCTTGTTTACTTTAGCACCTCCCCATTCTTCCTCTCTATGAGACGATTGCGGATATCCCCACAGTGATCGAGTCCACGGGACCCGCGTCCCGACTCATGGAGCTCTCGCCGCCGGCAGCGTGCACGCGAATGGCACATCTGCAAATTCAAAGGGATGTACCTGTATGCCCATATGCCTGTCCGTGCCGTTCTGCGGACGTATATGTACATGCAGCGGTCGTAATGTGGTTAATAAAAAGAATGACACTTTATTCAGAAAATCATCTTATAATCTGTGTCTGAAAAATATAGTTTAATTTAATATTTTTTGCTTTAATAGACCTACTGTCTGCTACAATGTTGTCTCCTATTAATAATAGGGATCAGATTCTTGGCAGTAAAACAGTATTGTTGTTATGTTTTATCTATGCAAAAATACAGTCTACTTTCATATCTATTGATGAAATCTGCCTGCTCTCTTCTTTAGAAATGTTTGCCTATCCAAATAGGTTTAAAGCAAGGAATGCAATTCTGTAAATTTAGTTTGTATAAAATGTAAGAAAGCAAGAAGTAATTGTTATGTATAGATGCAATCTACCTGTTCAAATCTGAAGAAATTTTGTAAAAAAAAAGGGCTGTGAGAAGAATGTTCCTTACATTGGTGATCAGTGAGAAGAATGTCCCTTACATTGGTGGTCAGAGGGAAGAATGTCCCTTACATTGGTGGTCAGAGTGAAGAATGTCCCTTACATTGGTGGTCAGTGAGAAGAATGTTCCCTGCAGGTCTGGTATGGATTTTAAGGGGAACTCCACGCTAAATAAAAAAAATGGCGTGGAGTCCCACCAAAAAATCCATACCAGACCCTTTATCCGAGCACGCAACCTGGCAGGCCGCAGGAAAAGAGGGGGGACGAGAGAGCGCGCCCCCCCTCCTGAACCATACCAGGCCACATGCCCTCAACATTGGGAGGATGCTTTGGGGGTCTGTGACCCCTCAAAGCACCATGTCCCCATGTTGATGGGGACAAGGGCCTCATCCCCACAACCCTGGCCGGTGGCTGTGGGGGTCTACGGGCGGGGGGCTTATAAGAATCTGGAAGCCCCCTTTAACAAGGGGACCCCCAGTTCCCACCCCCCTGTTTGAAATGGTAAGGGGGTACAAAAGTACTCCTACCATTTCACAAAGAAAGTGTAAAAAAAATGTTAAAAAACACACTGACACCGTTGGGAAAAGTCCTTTATTAAAAATAAAAAAAATAAAAAAAAGATTGCAGCGGTGGTAATCCACTCTTGTTATCCAGCGATGGCTGATCTCTTCTCCGGGGTCCAGCGATGGCTGATCTCTTCCGATGATGTCCAGCGCAGAGCATCCTGTCTCCATGGAGACACTGCAGGAATGCGGATATAAAATCATTACACGTTGGTACAGAACGCCCACCCTGCTAAACAAATTCTATCCCCAAGTCTCTAATAGATGTTGGAGATGTGGAAATGAAGAGGGCTCCATGGTTCATATATGGTGATCATGTCCCGTGATCCAGACATTCTGGGAAATGGTCCACGACACAAGTAGTAGTCACGTCAGAAAATTTAAACTGTACTCCGGCCCAATACCTCTTGCACCATACTAAACTAGAAAAGCTAAAATTTCTGGGAAAATTGTGTGAAGTGTTCTTGCCTCCGCCTACTGGAGTGGGCGGAGTAACTGGGTGGAGTGGCTTGAGTAACCGTTGTGTGGTTGGAGTGGCTGAAGTAACTGTGAAAAGTGTTTGAAAGCTTAATATTTAAAAAAGTATAAAAATAGTAGTATAAAAGTTGAAGAAGTCTCATCATTAGCTGAAAGAGCTGAACAATTTTTTAAAAAGTGCATTTTTTTTTTTCAAAAATGATTTTTTTTTTTCTAAAATGATTTTTTTTTTCTAAAATGATTTTTTTTTTCAAAAATGAATTTTTTTTTTTCAAAAAATATATATATTTTTTTCAAAAAATATATTTTTTTTTTCAAAAATGAATTTTTTTAAATTTTTTTTTATATCATGTTGGGGTGATAATGTTTTGGCTGATCATGGGGGGGGGGGGGTCATAATGTTTTGGCTGATCATGGGGGGGTCATAATGTTTTAGCTGATCATGGGGGGGTGATAATGTTTTAAGCCTGCAGTCATTTACAGGGGGTGTAAAGGTTTGTTATACTTACCTCCTCTGTGCACTGCACACATTCATAAAATGGCGCATGTGGTGTTTTAATAGCATTTTTTTTTGTGAATTGAAATAATGTTTTGGGAAAAACGCAGTTACTGCATACTCAGATGCGGTAAGATATCACTTTCTGAATGGAGCCCATTGTAATACTTTCTAACAGAATTCTATTTTTGTGTCATTTTAACCATTTCAGCCCCAGAAGGTTTTACCCCCTTCCTGACCAGAGCACTTTTTTGCGATTCGAGACTGCGTCGCTTTAACTATCAGTTGCGCGGTCGTGCGACATTGCACCCAAACAAAATAGAGCTTTCTTTTGGTGGTATTTAATCACCTCTGCGGTTTTTATTTTTTGTGCTATAAACAAAAAAATTGCGTCAAAAACAATATTTTTTACTTTTTGCTATAATAAATATCCCCCAAAAATATATAAAAAATAATAATTTTTTCCTCACTTTAGGCCGATACGTATTCTTCTACATATTTTTGGAAAAGAAAATCGCAATAAGTGTATATTGATTGGTTTGCGCAAAAGTTATAGCGTCTACAAAATAGGGGATAGTTTTATGGCATTTGTATTATTATTATTTTTTTCCTTGAATATTTCTATAATCAGGCAGGCCATTGCACTACATGGTTGTTGGTAGATCTAAGGAGATTGTATAATCAGATTTGTGAGCTTTAGAGGAAACTCTCCGGAGATGAACTATTACAGAAGCAGCAATGACATCACTTTCCTAGAAGAGCTTCCTGGTGAACAGGAAGTGAAAGTGGTCAAATGTCTGGAATCTTTTTGCTTATCTAATCAAATCTATTTATTGTGAGTAAAGAAAAAAGTGTTGTGACACATTCCAATTTTGACATCAACAAAGACAAATAGTTTTTACCGTATTTATCGGTGTATAACACACACCTTCAATTTAAGAGGGAAGCTTCAGGGAATTTTATTTTCTTTTCAAAATAAACCACTTGAAGAAAAATAATGGTCAGTGCCCATCAATGCAGCCTGATCGGTGCCCATCTCCCATCAATGCAGCCTGATCTGCACCCATCTCCCATCAATGCAGCCTGATCTGTGCCCATCTCCCATCAATGCAGCCTGATCTGTGCCTATCTCCCATCAATGCAGCCTGATCTGCGCCCATCTCCCATCAATGCAGCCTGATCTGTGCCCATCTCCCATCAATGCAGCCTGATCTGCACCCACCTCCCATCAATGCAACCTGATCTGTGCCCATCTCCCATCAATGCAGCTTGATCTGCGCCCATCTCCCATCAATGCAGCCTGATCTGCGCCCACCCCCATCAATGCAGCCTGATCTGTGCCCATCTCCCATCAATGCAGCCTGATCTACGCCCATCTCGTATCAATGCAGCCTAATCTGTACCCATCTCACATCAATGCAGCCTGATCTGCGCCCATCCCCCATCAATGCAGCCTAACCTGTACCCATCTCCCATCAATGCAGCCTGATCTGCGCCCACCCCCATCAATGCAGAATGATCTGCGCCTATCCCCCATCAATGCAGCCTAACCTGTACCCATCTCCCATCAATGCAGCCTGATCTGCGCCTATCCCCCATCAATGCAGCCTAACCTGTACCCATCTCCCATCAATGCAGCCTGATCTGCGCCCATCTCCCATCAATGCAGCCTGATCTGCGCCCATCTCCCATCAATGCAGCCTGATCTGCGCCTATCCCCCATCAATGCAGCCTAACCTGTACCCATCTCCCATCAATGCAGCCTGATCTGCGCCTATCCCCCATCAATGCAGCCTAACCTGTACCCATCTCCCATCAATGCAGCCTGATCTGCGCCCATCTCCCATCAATGCAGCCTGATCTGCGCCCATCTCCCATCAATGCAGCCTGATCTGTGCCCATCTCCCATCAATGCAGCCTGATCTGTGCCCATCTCCCATCAATGCAGCCTGATCTGTGCCCATCTACCATCAATGCAGCCTGATCTGCGCCCATCTCCCATCAATGCAGCCCGATGCCCACTATCTCTCATGCAGTAAAATCATGCAGGAAATCACTGAGCCGCCATCTCCTGTTTACTCGGCTCTCAGTTGGCAGTCACACACACAGTCCCGCCTCAGCCATCGGCATTGGACCAGCTCGTGTGATTGACAGAACACTGGTCTAATGCCGGTGGCGGAGGCGGGACTGTGTGTGTGATGTCAGAGCCGAGTGAGAGCCGATCGTACGAAGATGGCGGCTCAGTGAATTCCGGCGGCACTTGTCCCCCTCCTTCCCCTCCGAGGTAAACTATGGGCGTATAACATGCACCCGTGATTTGCTCCCTATTTTCAGGGGGAAAAGTGTGTGTTATACACCGATAAATACGGTAATTGTCAGTAAATTACAGCTTCTAGATGATTACTTCTGTTGTGAGGAAATAACTGTGAATTTCTTTAATCTTTACCAGATCATGAGACCCTCCAGACCTAATATACACCAAAAGTATTGTGACACCTGCCTTTACAAACAAACATGAACTTTAATGCCATCCCAGTCTTAGTCCGGAGGGTTCAATATTGAGTTGGCCCACCCTTTGCAGCTATAACAGCTTCAGCTCTTCTGGGAAGGCCGTTCACAAGGTTTAGGAGGGCATCTATGGGAATGTTTGACCGTTCTTCCAGGTGAACATTTGGGAGGTCAGGCACTGATGTTGGATGAGAAGGCCTGGCTCGCAGTCTCCTCTCTAATTCATCCCAAAGGTGATGTATCAGGTTGAGGTCAGGCCAGTCAAGTTCCTCCACCCCAAACTCGCTCATCCGTGTCTTTATGGACCTTGCTTTGTGCACTGGTGGGCAGTCATGTTGGAACAGGAAGGGGCCGTCCCCAAACTGTTCCCACAAAGTTGGGAGCATGAAATTGTCCATAATGTCTTGGTATGCCGACGCCTTAAGAGTTCCCTTCACTGGAACTAAGGGCCCAAACCCAACCCCTGAAAAACAACCCCCATACCATAATCCTCCCTCCCCCCGCACCATAATCCCTCCTCCCCCACACCATAATCCCTCCCCCCATAATCCCCCCTCTCCACCAAACTTTACACTTGGCACAATGTAGTCAGGCAAGTACCGTTCTCCTGGCAACCGCCAAATCCAGACACATCCATCAGATTTCCAGACAGAGAAGCGGATTGGTCACTCCAGAGGACACGTCTCCGCTGCTCTAGAGTCCAGTGGCGGCGTGCTTTACACCACGGCATCCGACGCTTTGCATTGCATTTGGTAAGGCTTGATTCACACAAATGTGTTTTTTAATGCATTTTGCATTTTGCAGAAATGCAGGGACATTTTTTAACATGGGTTCCTAAGGAACATGTTCACATCAGTGCATTTTTGTGCCTCTGCGTTTTTGGAAAGGGTCGGGGACTTTTTTTATGCAAAATGCAGCGTTTTGCATGTAATAGAATTCAATGCATTTTTTGTGCATTTTGCAGATTTGTACTACAGTCCATTCACCATGGATTCCTATGGAACACGTTCTGTTGTGCAAATCTGCAAAATGGAAAAAAGCACTAAAAATGCCACAGGTGTGAATCCAGCCTTATAGTATAAAAAACAAACAAAACAAAAAAAAACCTAGTGGCTGGAGATCACATACCACCAAAAGAAACCTCTATTTGTGGGACAAAAAATCATACAAATTTCAGTTACACGTATACAGCATCACATGACCGCGCAATTGTCAGTTAAAGTAACGCAGTGCCGTCTCACAAAAAAGAAAAAAAGGCCTGGCCATGAAGGGGGGGGGGGGGGGTAAATCTTCTGGAGGTCAAGTGGTTAAGGCCCCTTTCACACTTCATTTCTAGAAATGCCTGTGTAAGTGGCATCAAAATCGTGACAAAGTAGTGCAGGGACTACTTTGAAGTCGGAAGGACTTGAAGTGGTACTAATATGAATGGCTGTCATTGGAAATCATGGGGAACGACTTGTCATGCGACTTTGCAGTCCCAAATCGTGGGACAAGTCGTATAAGTGTGAAAGGGGCCTAAGGGAGACTGCACAAAAAAAATAGCATGGGGGGGGCACCAAAATTCCACCCAACTTAACAGGTCTGTTGAGGGTTTTTATGGAGGAACTCACAGAAAAGACAAGAAAGGGGGGCGGTCCCCCTCAAATCCAGAGCAGACCCTGATCTGTGCATGAAGCCCACCCACTACCAGATTTATATGAATTGTACATTGGCAGCTGCATATGTGGATGTCGGCAGTGAGTGGCGGGTGGTGGAATGAATGAACCCCCATGGGCATGCGTCATCCCGGCTCAGCCAATCAAGATTGTTAACTACTTGCCGACCAGCCGCCGCAGTATTACTGCAGCAGAACGGCACGGCCGGGCGAAACAACGTTATGTGACGTTGCTTTGCCCTGTGGCCACTAGGGGCATGTGTGCGCTGCCAGAGGCACGTGCGCGCGCCCACCGCTTGGATAGTCTGGTACCCATACTCTGTAACATGGTGTCACCCCAAAGGGCCAATTTATAAATGAGTGACCCCATCCTGGACACTACAGGTCTACCTGGAGGGAGAAAATCCTACCTGTTGGTAATTAATAAAGTACATGATTGGATGTTCTGGAGTTTAGTGGCCATTTCTGTATCAAATATCCCAAATGTGATCCTTCTTCTACTTTCCTGCTCAACTCTACCCAACTACCCTACACTAGTGGTGGGATCTCATGTGAGGAGCCTACAAGTCTTCTTACCCTCTAATGGTCATTTGGCTTCTGCTCTTTAACCTGAGGAGATATTTAACCACCTGGGATCCGCGCTATAGCCGAATGACGGCTACAGCGCGGATCTAAGATGCCGGGACGACGTCTATAGACAACGAGCGGCGTGCGCGCCCCCTGACGGGCATGTGCGCCGCGCTCTGTGATCAGCAAGTCTGTGAGACTTGCTGGATCACAGATCCAAGTAAGGGGTCGATCCTGACCCCTTACTACGTGATCAGCTGTCAGCCAATGACAGCTGATCATGTGATAATAACAGAGCTGGTAATCGGCTTCTTTTTCTCCTCGCGCTGACAGCACGAGGAGAAAAAAAAAAAAGGCGATCACCGGCAGCAGTGAGAGGTACATCAGTCCCTCTCACTGCAATGTGCCCAGGGTCCATGGTGCCCACCTTTGCCCTAATAAAAGTGCCGCCTACCAGTGCCCACTAGCTCCACCTGTCAGTGCCCTCTGTCAGTGCCCACAGTGCCAGTGCCCACAATGTGTCTTTACAGTGCTCCTTTACAGAGTTAACTGGTAATGATGTCACCCCATTGCAAAGATGGTCATCTTATCTTCTGACCACAGCAGATGGGGAATGACAGATATGAAATTAGAGAAGCTCACTGCTTCCATCTTCATTCAGTACAGAGACCATCACTTCTTTGTGCTGACACCCACCATGGCCAACCTGGATTCTCAAGAGGGGGGCAGTGGAGCCTGAGACACACTGTATGCTGGGGGGGACAGGTTGGTGGTGTACTGTACATTATAGCACCTAGGGATGGGCCCGGTGTTCGATTTGAACTCATGTTCGAATCGAACATCGGGCGTTCGCCAGCTCGGCGAGCCCAGAACTATTTGGGCCGCTCGCATCAAATTCATGTGATGCGAGCAGCCCACAATGCACTGCGCCAGTTGCAGTGCATTGCTGGCTGATGATTGGCCAAGCATGCACTGTGACCCGCATGCTTGGCCAATCAAAGAGCCAGCGGCGAGGAGAGCAATAATTGGCCACAGGCTCAAGGGGTTTAGTACACAGCCCACAGTATAAAAGGCGGCGGCGGCCTCGCATATTGTGTTGTGTTGTCAGTGTCAGCGTGTCAGTGTTATGTTCTGCTGACTGCTGACATTATGTGCTATTATTCTGGGGATTTGTGTGTGCGTGCTGTTAGTACAGCATTGCAGTATCCCATCTGGGGGGTGTGTATAGTATGCCTGTGAAGGGGGGCATGTTTCCTCTGCTTAGAACTGTCCCTGCAAAAAGTGTAATTTTTGCAGGAAAAAAAGCTATTTAAAAAAAACTGGCGTGGGGTCCTCCTCAAAATCCATACCAGACCCTTATCCGAGCACGCAACCTGGCAGGCCGCAGGAAAAGAGGGGGGGGACGAGAGTGGCCCCCCTCCCTCCTGAACCTTACCAGGCCACATGTCCTCAACATTGGGAAGATGCTTTGGGGGTCTGAGACCCCCAAAGCACCTTGTTCCCATGTTGATGAGGACAAGGGCCTCTTCCCCACAACCCTGGCCATTGGTTGTGGGGGTCTGCGGGCGGGGGGCTTATCGGAATCTGGAAGCCCCCTTTAACAAGGGGACCCCCAGATCCCGGCCCCCCCTGTGTGAAATGGTAAGGGGGTACCCTCCGCCCTCCGTTATAAAAGACCTGTCAGACGGAGTGAAGCCTCACACAGCGGGAGCCTCCCATTGCGAGGAGCGGCCCGACAGAAGAACAGACGCCGAAGCCATGGAAAAAGATGTCGGACGAGAAGACCAGCGCAAGAAGAAGCGGAGCGGAGGAAGAAGAAGATGGAAGAAGAAGTACTATCATTACCAGTCCCCCATCACGAAGTGTCCGAGGTGTACTGCGCATGCGCAGTACACAGGACACCCTGATTCCGAAAATTGCCGAGGATGAACGGCGCCTGCGCCATGAGTCCACTTTCAAGCCCCACCATCCAAGTGGACATAGAGTTAGAATATAAAAGAGCCGTGCGCAGCGAGGCCGTGCCCGAAGCGTGGCGAGCGAAGCGAGCCCGCGAGGGGCCCTCTAAGTTTGACTAACCCTATGTCCGCTTGGATGGTGGGGGCTTCTCCTCGACTCACGGCGCAGGCGCCGTTCATCTTCCGACAATTTCCAGACATCTTCATGCTCCGTACTGTGCATGCGCAGTACACTTCGGACACCTAGTGACAGCCGGACACTTGGTGATAGAACACCGGAAGGAGAAGATGAAGAAACCGAAGGATAAAGAAAGGAAGACCAGAAGAAAGAAGAAAGAAGATTTTAATAAAGGAATTGTCAAAGACCGTCTCCTGTCATTTTTAAAATTTTTGACACTTTTTTGGTGAAATGGTAGGGTTACAAGTACCCCCTTACCATTTCACACACGGGGGGGTGGGATCTGGGGGTCCCCTTGTTAAAGGGGGCTTCCAGATTTGGATAAGCCCCCCGCCCGCAGACCCCCACAACCAATGGCCAGGGTTGTAGAGAAGAGGCCCTTGTCCTCATCAACATGGGGACAAGGTGCTTTGGGGGTCTCAGACCCCCAAAGCATCCTCCCAATGTTGAGGGCATGTGGCCTGGTACGGTTCAGGAGGGGGGGGGGCGCTCTCGTCCCCCCTCTTTTCCTGCGGCCTGCCAGGTTGTGTTATTCCAGCTCAATTCAGCTGTGAGGATACGGAACTGAAAAGCATACTGTCCCACAGAAGCGGACTCTTGACGGAGACGTAAAAGAGCGCTAGCCGCTGAGGAGACACGACCCGGCTCCTCGAAGATATTCCGAAAAAGTTTCAAGAAATCAGACAGGCTAGAAACCACTGGATCATTCAGTTCCCACAGAGGGAATATAATATATGCTACTTTCCCCCGATCGGACAGGACGTTTTGGGGCTGAAGTTCAAAATGAATTGTTCACTGGCTAAGGAACCCCCTGCAAGCCTTGGAGTCCCCAAAAAAACGGGCTGGAGCTGGTAGTTGTAATGGATGTGTGGCTGCGACTGATGCGATAGGTGCAGCAGCAGATAGCGGTTGAGGTTGTTGAACCGGGGGTCCTAATGAGGCCTGAACCTGTTCAAAACGGGATGTCAAATTCTGAAGGAATCGCATCACCTGGATCTGATGCGATTCTTGGGTCTCAAGTCTGCAAACTAAGCCCTGCAATGGATCATCTGCGGGTAGCGGCACATCAGCTGGGTCCATGGCTGATCAAACTGTCAGGTCACCTGAGACCAGGTGAAAGATGCACTCCGTAGGAGTCGGAAGTGCACCGCTAGGTAGTGGACCTTAGGACTGACTTCTGCAGATTGTACCCAGGGGGATTCAGGACACAGGTCTACTGGATCACTAACAGATCCCAGTGGGAGCTAGAGCATAGATTCCCCAGTGCGCGGAGTCTAAGAGCCGGCAGGTGTTCGCCAGAGCCTCCAGTGGCGAGGATGGACTTTGCTGCAGTCTGGCTCCAGGTCGCGGCCCCTAGGGTCTCACAGCTCACGGTAGACTACAGGAGAAGGAAGCAGCAGGCTGGAACGATAAGGATAGTAAGGGGTAGGGATGAGCCGAACACCCCCCGTTCGGCTCGCACCAAAACCCGCGAACGGACCTAAAGTCTGTGCAAGCTTTCGAGCCCTATTAGTTATAATGGATGCGAACGTTCAATATCAAAAGTGCTCATTTTAAAGGCTAATATGCATGTTATTGTCATAAAAAGTGTTTGGGGACCTGGGTCCTGCCCCAGGGGACATGTATCAATGCAAAAAATGTTTTTAAAATCGGCCGTTTTTTCAGGAGCAGTGATTTTAATAATGCTTAAATTGAAACAATAAAAGTGTAATATTCCTTTAAATTTTGTACCTGGGGGTGTCTATAGTATGCCTGTGAAGGGGCGTATGTTTCCTGTGCTTAGAACTGTCCCTGCAAAAAGTGTCATTTTTGCAGGAAAGAAAGCTATTTAAAATCACTCGCGGCTAATGTTAATTGACAGCTCCCGTAACACAGAGAACAGTCATTCATTGAAAGTCATTCATAAAAAAAAAAAGTAATTGATAAAAAAAAAAAAAGCGTGGGGGTCCCCCCAAATTCAATAACCAGGCCCTTCAGGTCTGGATATTAAGGGGGACGCAGCCAAAAAAAAAAAAAATGGCATAGGGTCCCCCTCAAAATCCATACCAGACCCTTGAGGTTTGGGATGGATTTTAAGGGGAATCCCAGCCAAAAAAAATGGCGTGGGGTCCCCCTCAAAATCCATACCAGACCCTTATCCGAGCACGCAACCTGGCAGGCCGCAGGAAAAGAGGGGGGGACGAGAGCGGCCCCCCTCCCGCCTGAACCATACCAGGCCACATGCCCTCAACATTGGAAGGATGCTTTGGGGGTCTGAGACCCCCAAAGCACCTTTTCCCCATGTTGATGAGGACAAGGGCCTCGTCCCCACAACCGTGCCCAGTGGTTGTGGGGGTCTGCGGGCGGGGGGCTTATCGGAATCTGGAAGCCCCCTTTAACAAGGGGACCCCCAGATCCCGCCCCCCCCTGTGTGAAATGGTAAGGGGGTACAAAAGTACCCCTACCATTTCACCAAAAAAGTGTCAAAAATTGTAAAAATTACAGGAGACGATCTTTGACAATTCCTTTATTAAAATCTTCTATCTTCTTTCTTCATCCTTCGGTTTCTTCATCTTCTTCCATTTTCTTCTTCCTCCGATCCGCTTCTTCTTGCGCTGGTCTTCTCGTCTGGCATCTTCTTCCATGGCGTCGGCGTCTGTTTTTCTGTCGGGCCACCCCCCGCAATGGGAGGCTCCCGCTGTGTGAGGCTTCGCTCCGTCTAACAGGTCTTTTATAACGGAGGGCACCTGGTGACCCCCCCCCCTCTGACGTCATGGGGAAAGCCATAGGGAATTCCCCATGACGTCCCTGTGCATCAGAGGGGGAGGGGTCACCAGGTGCCCTCCATTATAAAAGACCTGTCAGAGGCAGCGAAGCCTTACATAGCGGGAGCCTCCCATTGCGAGGAGCGGCCCAAGAAGAGACACCGACACCGATGCCATGGAAGAAGATGCCGGACGAGAAGACCAGCGCAAGAAGAAGCGGATCGGAGGAAGAAGAAAATGGAAGAAGATGACGGAAGGAGAAGATGAAGAAACCGAAGGATGAAGAAAGAAGAAATAAGATTTTAATAAAGGAATTGTCAAAGACCGCCTCCTGTAATTTTTAAAATTTTTGACACTTTTTTGGTACCCCCTTACCATTTCACACAGGGGGGGGGGCGGGTTCTGGGGGTCCCCTTGTTAAAGGGGGCTTCCAGATTCCGATAAGCCCCCCGCCCGCAGACCCCCACAACCACCGGGCACGGTTGTGGGGACGAGGCCCTTGTCCTCATCAACATGGGCACAAGGTGCTTTGGGGGTCTCAATGTTGAGGGCATGTGGCCTGGTACAGTTCAGGCGGGAGGGGGGGCGCTCTCGTCCCCCCCTCTTTTCCTGCGGTCTGCCAGGTTGCGTGCTCGGATAAGGGTCTGGTATGGATTTTGAGGGGGACCCCACGCCATTTTTTTTTTGGCTGGGGTTCCCCTTAAAATCCATCCCAGACCTCAAGGGTCTGGTATGGATTTTGAGGGGGACCCTACGCCGTTTTTTTTTTTGGGCTGGGGTCCCCCTTAATATCCATCCCAGACCTGAAGGGCCAGGTTATTGAATTTGGGGAGACCCCCACGCTTTTTTGTTTTTGTTTTTTATCAATGAATGACAGTTCTCTGTGTTACGGGAGCCATCAATTCATTCGCCGCGAGTGCTTTTAAATAGCTTTTTTCCTGCAAAAATTACACTTTTTGCAGGGACAGTTCTAAGCACAGGAAACCTGCCCCCCTTCACAGGCAACCTATAGACACCCCCCAGATGTGATACTGCAATGCTGTACTAACAGCACGCACACACAAATCCCCAGAAATAGAGCACATATTGTCAGCAGTCAGCAACACACTGACACGCTGACACTGAAACACAATATGCAAGGCCGCCGCCGTGGGGCATGTACTAAAGCCCCTGAGCTATAATTGGCTACAGGCATCCTGCCTTTAGCCAATTATGGCTCTCCTCGCTGCCGGCGATGTGATTGGCCAATCATGCGGGGTCACAGTGCATGCTTGGCCAATCATCAGCCAGCATTGCACTGCGACTGGCGCAATGCATTGCGGGCTGCTCGCATCACATGAATTTGATGCGAGCGGCCCAAATAGTTCTGGGCTCGCCGAACGTCCGATGTCCATCCCTAGTAAGGGGATAAGGCAGAGTTCAGGGCAACTAGCAGACAGGAACAACAGAGTACACACCAAAGGTTCAGGGTCACAGGGATGGTCAGGGACATGCCAAAAGGTCACAAGCAGACAGGACACATTGCGCGCACACCAAGGCCAGCAACAGCGCCACACATCAAGCACACGGCAAACTGGAAACACAATGGTTAATCAGCTCCCCTGGCTTGCAGTGCACAGGTTAATATAGGGTTCCCTGATAGGGCCTGGGGTGGAGCCATGCTTAGAGGAGAGGGTATAAAAACCACCAGGTGGAAGTGGTTGGCCTTTTAGTCTGAACACATGAGGAGAGGTAAGTGAACAGAGGAAGATTACTGCATAACCATGGCAGAGTGCTGATCACTATACAAAGCAGTGTATGGGGAGATTATCATAGTGGCTTTATTCTGATGTGCAGCATATCAATCCACAAATTACACAAGTGTGTATATAGAGATAATTGTGATGATAGTTTGACTTCTTTATATGGTTTATCTGTAAGCAGCACTGCACTGCTTTGAAGTATAAATCGAATTCAGTGTTACTTTTAGCCATATTATAATTTCTATATCCTTCCCCTTCAATTCAAGACCCCCCCCTCCCCCACCATAATCTTTTCTGATGCCCTGTACACATGAGTGGATTTTCCGTTGGAAACTTTTTGGATGGTTTTTCCAACGGAATTCTGCTCAAGCTTGGCTTGCATACACACGGTCACACAAGTTCACTGAACTTTTGCCTGCCAAGAACACGGTGATGTACAACACTACGACGAGCCGAGAAAATTAAGTTCAATGCTTCTGAGCATGCGTCAACTTGTTTCCGAACATGCATAGGAATTTTGTGCATCGGAATTGGTACAGACTATCAGAATTTCCAATCAGAACTTTTTCTGACCGAAAATCCTGCTCTCAATCCTTTGCTGGGGGGAACTACGTCGCTGGACATTTTTATTTTTTTAACCACTTGGCGTCGGCGCTATAGCCAAATGACGGCCACAGCAAGGACCTGAATTTCCAGTAGGCTGTCATGACGTCCTCCCCTTTTCACACTCCCAGAACGCAACCTGCAGGGTGCACGTGGCAAACAAACTCAGTAACCTTTTTTTTTTTTTTTTATCACGCTGACAGCATGAGAGAAAAGCCGATCGCCAGGCTTATGTGTGAGGGACATCGGTCCTGAAGAGGGAGGCACATCTGCCTCATCTGTGCCCACAATTACCGCCTGCCAGTGCCGAGTGCCACCTATCAATGCGTGGTGCCAATCAGTGCCCATCACTGCCACCTATCAGTGCCCATCACTGCCACCTATCAGTGCCCATCACTGCCACCTATCAGTGCCACCTAATCGTGCCCATCGGTGCAGCCCATCAGCATACATCAGTGAAGGAGAAAAATTACCTGCTTGCTAATTTTTTTTATAACAAAATATTAAATATAATTTTTTTAATTTAACAAAAAATAAAAACTACAGAGGTGGTCAAATACCACCAAAAGAAAGCTCTATTTGTGTGAAAAAAAAATATAAAAATGTAATTTGGGTAGTGTTGTATGACCGCACAATTGTCATTCAAAGTGCATCAGTGCTGAAAGCTGAAAATTGGTCTGGGCAGGAGGGGGTTAAGTGCCCTGTAAGCAAGTGGTTAATAAAGGAATTGTCCCAAACTGTATTTTTTTTTTTTTTTTTTTTTTTTTTTTTTACACTTCTGTGAATGAGTACAATGTACCTGATACCCATTCACATAGGGGTGCAGGACCTGGGGGTCCCCTTGTTAAAGGGGGCTTCCAGAATCCGATAAGCCCCTCCTGCCTGCAGACCCCCACAACCACCAGGCAACGGTTATTGGGATGAGGCCCTTGTCCCCATCAACATGGTGACATGGTGCTTTGGGGGAACCTAAAGCACCTTCCCCATGTTGAGGGCATGTGGCCTGATACGGTTCAGGAGGGGGTGCACTTTCTTGTCCCCCCTTTTTCTGCTGCCTGCCAGGTTGCGTCCTCAGGTAAGGGTCTGCTATGGATTTTGGGGGGGGGACCCACGCCATTTTTGTTTTAAATTTCCCCTTAATATCCATAACGGACCTGAAAGACCTGGTATGGATTTGGGGTGGACACACAATTTATTTTTATTTTAAATTTTGGATGCGGGGTTCCCCTTAAAATTCATACTGGACCCAAAGAGCCTGGTAATGGACTGGGGGGGGGCACTTTTTTTTTCAATGATTTGTATCTATATTGTCGGTAGGGATGGGCCCAGTGTTCGATTCGAACCCATGTTCGAATCGAACATTGGGCGTTCGCCCGCTCGGCGAGCCCAGAACTATTTGGGCCGTTCGCATTAAATTCGTGTGATGCGAGCGGCCCGCAATGCACTGCGCCAGTCGCAGTGCATTGCTGGCTGATGATTGGCCAAGCATGCACTGTGACCCGCAGGATGCCTATGGCCAATTATAGCTCAGGGGGTTTAGTGCCGGCGGCCTTGTATATTGTGTTCCAGTGTCAGTGTGCTGACTGCTGACATTATGTGCTGTGATTCTGGGGATTAGTGTGTGCGTGCTGTTAGTACAGCATTACAGTATCGCATCTGGGGGGGTGTCTATAGTATGCCTGTGAAGGGGCGCATGTGTCCTGTGCTTAGAACTGTCCCTGCACAAAGTGGCAGGCCACAAGAAAAGAGGGGGGACGAGAGCCGTACCAGGCCACATGCCCTCAACATTGGGAGGGTGATTTGGGGTCCCCCCAAAGCACCTTGTCCCCATGTTGATGAGGACAAGGGCCTCTTCCCCACAACCCTGGCCATTGGTTGTGGGGGAATAAAGGAATTGGCAAAGACAGTCTCCTGTCATTTTTACAATTTTTGACACTTTTTTTTGGTGAAATGGTAGTGGTACTTTTGTACCCCCTTACCATTTCACACGGGGGGGGGGGGGGGTGGGATCTGGGGGTCCCCTTGGTAAAGGGGGCTTCCAGATTCCAATAAGCCTGCAGACCCCCACAACCAATGGCCAGGGTTGTAGGGATGAGGCCATTGTCCTCATCAACATGGGGACAAGGTGCTTTGCGGGGGACCCCAAAGCACCCTCCCAATGTTGAGGGCATGTGGCCTGGTACGGTTCAGGAGGGAGGGGGGCCGCTCTCGTCCCCTCTTTTCATGCAGCCTGCCAGGTTGCGAGCTCGGATAAGGGTCTGGTATGGATTTTGAGGGGGACCCCGCACCATTTTTTGGCCGGGGTTCCCCTTAATATCCATAGCAGGCCTGAAGGGCCTGGTAATTGAATTTGGGGGGACCCCCACGCTTTTTTTGTTTTATTTTTTATCAATGACTTTCAATGAATGACTGTTCTCTGTGTTACGGGAGCTGTCAATTCATTATAGCCGCGAGTGATTTTAAAAGCTTTTTTTCCTGCAAAAATGGCACTTTGTGCAGGGACAGTTCTAAGCACAGGAAACATGCGCCCCTTCACAGGCATGCTATACACACCCCCCAGGTACAAAATTTAAAGGAATATTACACTTTTATTGTTTCACTTTAAGCATTATTAAAATCACTGCTCCTGAAAAAACGCCCGTTTTAAAAAATAAAATAAAATTTGCATTGATACATGTCCCCTGGGGCTGGACCCAGGTCCCCAAACACTTTTTATGACAATAACATGCATATTAGCCTTTAAAATTAGCACACTTGATTTCCAACGTTCGCATCCATTGTAACTAATAGGGTTCTTATGTTCGCACAGACTTTAGGTCCGTTCGCGGGTTCTGGTGCGAACCGAACCCGGGAGTGTTCGGCTCATCCCTAATTGCCGGGATCCGACAATTCATTTCAGCCGCGAGCAGTTTTAAATTACATTTTTTTTTCTTTAGAAATGTCATTTTGCTGTGGTATTGTTCTAAACACCGGGAAATGTGCCACTTTACAGGGAGACTAAGGACAACCCCAGGCATGATATTTGAAGGAATATTTAACTTTTGTTTCACTTTAAGCATTATTAAAATCACTGCTCCTGAAAAATGGCAGTTTTTACAACTTTTTTTTTTTTTTTTGCATTGATACATGTCCCCTGGGGCAGGACCCGGGTCCCCAAATACTTTTTATGGCAGTAACTTGCAAATAAGCCTTTAAAATTAGCACTTTTGGATTTTCATGTTAGTGTCCCATAGACTGTAACGGTGTTCCACGGCTTTGGAATTTGCCACGAATGTCACATAATGTTCTCTTTTTGGCGAACGGGTGAACACCCGATGTTCGACTCGAACATTGGGATCATCCCTAGTGAGGACCCAAGAACTGAGCATGTAGGCAGGTGTAGGTTTTACCTCCCTACACAGGTGGCACTGTTGCAACCAAATCACCCTGCAGGGAGAGTGGAGGAGAGGAGGAATGCTCATTCCTCTTAGGTCTCTGCATGTGTCATTGGGTGGACTGCTGTCCTATTGGACGCTGCCACCCAGGTGACCCCTGCAATCATCTTTAGTGAGGGCAGTGCTTATAACAAGGCATGTACCACTGCAGTTGGTGCGCAGGGACAGGAACCAGCTTGACAGGGAGAGTATGTCTTGCGTAGGGGAGGTTCCAGTGGAGGAGGGACAGTATAGGGACTGTCAGAGCTTCTAAAGGGGAACCTTTCCGCTACTAGCATTTGCTGCATCTGCCTTCCAGCCACCCCCTCTGTGCCAGGTGCTGCCCGTCTCTGTGCATCGCTCTCTACAAGTACCGCATAACCTTCTGTGAGTGTTGCTGTCAGTTCTAAGACACTGCATAGACTCTGTTACTGTAAGTTAGAATATTTTTGATAATACAATTTTGGCAATTTTAACTGCTGTCTATCTTCCCTCTGGGGTGCCTACCCCCCGGGGCCCTACAGCCTGCAAGCACAGAGGTCTCACCCATAGTCCTGGAAATATAAAACACACGAGATTTAAAGAGGAAGTAAACCCTCTCCAAAAAAAACACCCTGCAAGATAAAGGCATAATGAGCTAGTATACATAGCATACTAGCTCATTATGAATTACTTACCTGAGATCGACGCCCCCGCAGCGGTCCTCAGTCACCTCCTCCGTCACCGCCATGATACCCGGAGTGACTTTCGTGTATTGCATCTCCAACGCTGTGACTGGCCAGAGCTGCAGTGACGTCAGTCCCGCACATGCACGCGGGGGCCGTCAGTGATGGCACAATCTTATTCATTAAACGGCACGCTCAGTGCGCCTGCATCGTATCTACGGTGCGCATGTGCCGTATACATCGGTGCCGTCTTTCTTGCAAATATCTCCTTAACCGTGTAGGTTAAGGAGGTATTTCTTGCACCTACAGGTAAGCCTTAATCTAGGCTTACCTGTAGGTCAAAGTGGTCTGTAAGGGTTTACAACCACTTTAACTCTTCGGCATCTACCAGACAGAGAAGTATTGGTTGTGGGTGTGTTCACACATCAGAATTGTATGTTTAGAAAGAAAAGGAAATACAAGTCACACAATGCAGAATCTTCTTCCTCTTATTTCCTACAAATTCTCATTCTTCCTCCACACAGACCAGACACCTCGACTGCAGTGATGTGTCCCCTCCGTGTCCTCCTCCTGTGGGCTCTTCTCTGTCCAGGCACAGGTATGTAGATACATTATAAAGAGGTGATGATGGAGTATTGTTATCTATTTTTATTTTTCCAACATTTCACTATTAATCGTTTAGACCAGCCCTCAAAAAATCCACTCGCCTGCTCGCATTTTGCGAGTGGATTTTGAGGTCTTGCGAGTGTAGGATTGGAGGGGAGGAGAGCCGCCGCCGCTGCCTGTTTGATTAGAGCGCCAGGGGAACATAACTGCTTTCGTTTCAATAGCTGTGTTCCCCGCTGCGCGCTGTCATATACAGCCCCTCCCCCTTGTCCGGGGATCTTTGATAGACAGATCACCTGACCCAGGATTGGACGGGTGATCTGTCTATCAAAGTGACTCGGACAAGGGGGAGGGGCTGTATATGACGGCACGCGGCGGGGAACACAGCTATTGAAACTAAAGCTGTTATGTTCCCCTGGCACTCTAATCAAACCGTGGCGGCGGTTCTCCTCCCCTGCACAGGTAAGCTGCATTGGGAACACATGCTGCAGGGGGGGGACACTGGAGGCACTGGGGGGGCACAGGCGGCACTGGGGGAGGGGTCACGGGCTGCACTGGGGGGACACTGGCGGAGGGGGTCACGGGCTGCACTGGTGGACACTGGCGGAGGGGGGTCACGGGCTGCACTGGTGGACACTGGCGGAGGGGGGTCACGGGCTGCACTGGTGGACACTGGCGGAGGGGGTTACAGGCTGCACTGGTGGACACTGGTGGAGGGGGTCACAGGCTGCACTGGGGGACACTGGTGGAGGGGGTCACAGGCTGCACTGGGGTCACAGGCTGCACTGGGGGACACTGGGGTCACAGGCTGCACGGGGGGACACTGGGGTCACAGGCTGCACTGGGGGACACTGGGGTCACAGGCTGCACTGGGGGACACTGGGGTCACAGGCTGCACTGGGGGACACTGGGGTCACAGGCTGCACTGGGGGACACTGGGGTCACAGGCTGCACTGGGGTCACAGGCTGCACTGGGGGACACTGGGGTCACAGGCTGCACTGGGGGACACTGGGGTCACAGGCTGCACTGGGGGACACTGGGGTCACAGGCTGCACTGGGGGACACTGGGGGTCACAGGCTGCACTGGGGTGTCAGGCTGCACTGGGGGACACTGGGGTGTCAGGCTGCACTGGGGGACACTGGGGTGTCAGGCTGCACTGGGGGACACTGGGGTGTCAGGCTGCACTGGGGGACACTGGGGTGTCAGGCTGCACTGGGGGACACTGGGGTGTCAGGCTGCACTGGGGGACACTGGGGTGTCAGGCTGCACTGGGGGACACTGGGGTGTCAGGCTGCACTGGGGGACACTGGGGTGTCAGGCTGCACTGGGGGACACTGGGGTGTCAGGCTGCACTGGGGGACACTGGGGTGTCGGGCTGCACTGGGGTGTCAGGGGACACTGGGGTGTCGGGCTGCACTGGGGTGTCGGGCTGCACTGGGGTGTCGGGCTGCACTGGGGTGTCGGGCTGCACTGGGGTGTCGGGCTGCACTGGGGTGTCGGGCTGCACTGGGGTGTCGGGCTGCACTGGGGACACAGGCTGCACTGGGGACACAGGCTGCACTGGGGACACAGGCTGCACTGGGGACACAGGGGGACACTGGGGTGTCAGGCTGCACTGGGGGACACTGGGGTGTCAGGCTGCACTGGGGGACACTGGGGTGTCAGGCTGCACTGGGGGACACTGGGGTGTCAGGCTGCACTGGGGGACACTGGGGTCACAGGCTGGCTGCATTGGTGGACAAAGTTGTTAAATTATTTATGTAGAATTAAGTTATAAAAATAATTAAGTATCATTTCATGAGATAATTTGAGGTCATGTTTAGGGGCGGGACAGGGTAGGGGTTGGGCGGGGCAAATGGTGGCGAGTAACCCTTGAGGCCTGGCTAGTAGCCCTGGTTTAGACTTTTCTATTATTTGTACAGTATTGTATAAGTTGAAACATTTTCCTTTTCATTGATAGAAATGTATCTAAGTTGGCCATGCTTTGTAGCCGGGATGTAATGTGTCATTATAAAGCGGACATATTATAGAATAAAATGTGTACTTTGTATCTCCAGTCACATTCCTTCCATGAAAACCAACATTGGCCAAAACCAGATAAAACTCTGAATGGAGGGGGGATGGACGGTGACAATGTTATACACAGATGGACAGTTGTATTCGCTCCTTCAGGGTGCTGATCATTTCTTTAGTAGGAAAACTTTTACATTTGGAGCTCTACCATCCCCCGGCTATTCTGAGGATAGGACAAACAAACCTTCCTTTACACGGCTCCCCATCCAAGGGGCTTTTAGATGGCACTTCAGTCCATGCAGATATTAGACGTTACATAAGGCAATTTTTTTTGAACCCGAAGGGTTTTCTCTTTCAGTGGGTGACAATTGGCAGGTGACATTTATCATGGTTGACAATGGATTTGTGTGCTTTTTCTAGACATGTGCACTGACAAAAAAATTTGTTCATTTTCGTTTCATTCGTTTTTTTGCTTTTTTTGGAAATTCGCAAATTTAAAAATTTTGGGAATTTTCACATTTCTATTTTCGGAATTCCGAATTTTCGGACTTTCGGAATTCGGGAATTCAAAGATTTGAAAATCCCAAAATTTTAAAATCTGAAAAGAAAATCAGTTAAATCAGTTTAATTACTAACTATTAAATTAACGAGTGAATTTATCCGAAGTTACAAATTATCTGAAATAACGAATGCCGCATCTAAACAAATGTAACGGAAAAAATTAACAAATAATGATAATTAAAAGGTTTTATTATTAATTTGTTCCGTTCCATTTGGTTAGATGCAGCATTCGTTATTTCAGATAATTTGTAACTTCGGATAAATTCGTATTCGTTACGTTCACTAACAGACAAATTTGAAAGGGAATTCCAATACCTATCATTAATAGTTATTATTTAGTTTTTAACAGATTTTCTTTCTTTTCAATTTTTCGAATTTTTGAATTTTCGAAATTCGAAAATTCGGAAATCCTGGATGAGGGTCTGCTATATGTTATGGGGGTTCCAGTTGAATTCTTTACAAATAAAGGGAGTATGCAAGGACATGGGAATTACCAGCATTTCAAACAGCTTTTCTTCCTTTGTAAATGTCACTTTTGCTGTACTACTTGTTTAGATGGTAGAGATGAGCCACTTCACAGGCAGGTTTAGGGGACCCCTTTTTGCATTAAATGTAATTCTCCTTACCAAACAATCATTTTTAAAAGTTAGTTTTGCAATGGTACATGTCCCCAGAGACAATATGCCCAACCCATGCATACCCAATGCATTTTTTGCCAATCGTTTAGCTATTATGCCGCGTACACACGGTCAGACTTTCCGACGGCAGATGTGCGATCGGAGCTTGGCGGAAATTCCGACCATGTGTAGGCTCCATCGGACAGTTTCCATTGGAATTTCCATCGCACAAAAGCTGAGATCTGGTTCTCAAATTTTCTGACAACAAAATCCTTTCGCGTAAATTCCGATCGTGTGTAGACAATTGCGACGCATCAAGCAGAAGAGCCGCATTGGCTATCAAACTTCATTTTTCTCGGCACGTCGTACTTCACCGCATTCTGGACGTTCAGAATTTCCTACAACTTTCTGCAACCGTGTGTATGCAAGACAAGTTTGAGCCAACATCCGTCAAAAAAAAAACCCATAGATTTTGTTGTTGGAATGTGCGATCGTGTGTACGCGGAATAAGTCTGACAAATTGATGTGATTCAGCCCCATTGACTCAGGGCTGGCAATAGGGAGATGCAGGCAGTCCCCACCCGCTATAGCCTCAGCATAGGTGCCTGGCCCTTTAAGCAAATGGAGGGTGGGGCAATCCCAGCAGGGGCTGCCTGCAGCTTTCTTCCAAAAGTGCATTGTGTCCCCCCCCCAGTCTCCTGTATATCTTCCCCGTCCAGAGCCCCCTGGTGGTGGGAGCCGGCAGACAGGCTTACAAAGCAAAGGATCTTCTCCCTAAATGGTTGGAGATGGTGGGTGGTTCTGGGGTGTGGCCACCTTCTACCTGTCCTCCCACAGGTGACCACTGCACTCTGGCTGAAGCTTCTAAAGATGGGGTGACACCGAGGAGGAAGAAAGATGGCAGCCGGCCTTCATCCTCCAGTCATGTGATAAGAGGCTGACCTCTGCTTTCCCCTGACCTGCCACTGCTTACTGACCTGCCTTGCTTCTAATTACTGACCTACTGCAATATACTGTCCTGACACTACATACTGTCCTACCACTATATACTGCCATATCAATATATACTGCCCTACCACTATATACCCATGGGTAGGTGCTGCTTGGTGCGGTGGCAGTAAACACACTGTCAAATAACATTTGTATTGAAGGAATGGCCCAAAGATACAAACTTCCCAGTGAGTTCCATGCAAACTTGTAGATTGGAGGAGGTTCTGATGCCCCGACAGCATCAGTCTCCGAGGGAGGAATGTGGCCAGTCAGAGCCCAATGGGGAGGATTCCGATGCAGTATGGCGTGTCCCTAGCCTGTCCCTACTCGTCAGGTTGTCCAGAACCTTTTCCTAGCGCTTTTTACTCTCCCTGGCAGACGGGTGAACTGTCCCTGTACTATCCACTCACCAAAATGCCCAGAGACAGGCAATTAAAAAGGCTCTGCTGACCCAAGTTGGCTGCCGAGGTCACCTGAATGTAGAATAGCCAACTAGAATGCTGCCCAGGGGCCCCAGGAAACCATAGAGAAACCAGGTTTTTCTTGACTTCCTCTCCAACTGCAGTCCTGTTCTGGCTGAGCGCCACCTACAGCAGAGAACAGACTGCAGTGCCTACATACCGCCATATCACTATATACTGCACTATCTCTATATACTGCCCTACCACTACATACTTCCCAACCTATATTCTATATACTGCCCTACTACTATATACTGCCCTACCACTACATACTTCCCAACCTATATTCTATATACTGCCCTACCACTACATACTTCCCAGCCTATATTCTATATACTGCCCTATCACTACATACTTCCCAACCTATATTCTATATACTGCCCTACCACTACATACTTCCTAACCTATATTCTATATACTGCCCTACCACTACATACTTCCCTGCCTATATTCTATATACTGCCCTATCACTACATACTTCCCAACCTATATTCTATATACTGCCCTACCACTACATACTTCCTAACCTATATTCTATATACTGCCCTACCACTACATACTTCCCAACCTATATTCTATATACTGCCCTACCACTACATACTTCCTAACCTATATTCTATATACTGCCCTACCACTACATACTTCCCAGCCTATATTCTATATACTGCCCTACCACTACATACTTCCCAGCCTATATTCTATATACTGCCCTACCACTACATACTTCCCAGCCTATATTCTATATACTGCCCTACCACTACATACTTCCCAGCCTATATTCTATATACTGCCCTACCACTACATACTTCCCAACCTATATTCTATATACTGCCCTACCACTACATACTTCCCAACCTATATTCTATATACTGCCCTACCACTACATACTTCCCAGCCTATATTCTATATACTGCCCTACCACTACATACTCCCCAGGCTATATTCTATATACTGCCCTACCACTACATACTTCCCAACCTATATTATACACTATGTTACCAAAAGTATTGGGACGTCTTTACACACACTTGAGCTTTAGTGGCATCCCAGTTTTAGTCCGTAGGGTTCAATATGGAGTTGGTCCACCCTTTGCAGCTATAACAGCTTCAACTCTTGAAAGGCTGTCCACAAGGTTTAGGAGTGTCTATGGGAATGTTTGACCATTCTTCCAGAAGCGCATTTGTGAGGTCATCAACTGATGTTGGACGAGAAGGCCTGGCTCGCAGTCTGCGCTCTAATTCATCCTAAAGGTGTTCTATCGGGTTGAGGTCAGGACTCTGTGATGGACAGTCAAGTTCCTCCACCCCAAACTCGCTCATCCATGTCTTTATGGACCTTGCTTTGTGCACTGGTCGAAATCATTTGGTGGCGTGGGGGTTGTTTTTCAGGGGTTGGGCTTGGCCCCTTAGTTCCAGTGAAGGGACCTCTTAAAGTGTCAGCATGCCATGACAATTTGGACAATTTGATGCTCCAAACTTTGTGGGAACAGTTTGGGATGAATTCCAGCTAAGACTACTAGCCAGGCCTTTTTGTCCACATCAGTGCCTGACCTCACAAATAATCATCTGGAAGAATGGTCAAACATTCCCATAGACAACCTCCTATACCTTGTGGACGGCCTTCCCAGAAGAGTTGAAGCTGTTATAGCTGCAAAGGGTGGGGCCAACTCAATATCGAACCCTACGGACTAAGACTGGGAGGCCATTAAATATCGTGTGTAAAGGCAGGTGTCCCAATACTTTTGGTAATGTAGTGTATATACCGGCCTGCCCTTACATACTGATAACTGCCACTCCACAATTTTATACTACCCACTGAACAGCCCTGTCATTACACAATGCTTACTGTCCTGCACTACATACTGTCCCTAGTACTTCCTCTATGTACTGCTCTGCACTGAGCCTACATATTACACCCGCACATCACACACACTACACTTGTCTGGTGAAGCAATTCACATTCTGAATAGAATAGATTAGAATTGAAAATAACAATCGTATAGAAAAGAAGCAATAGGATATAAAGAATATAACCATCTTCCCAAATTCAAATTTCAAATCGAATTTGAATAGAATAGAAAATAAAATTATAGAACAGAAAATAGAATAGAATAAACAGAAAAATAATACAATTACAAAAATAGAATAGAATATAACCATTTCCCCAAATTCTAATAGAATCAATTTGAATAGATTAGAATAGGAAGATGGTTATATTCATTCTATTCTATTCTGTTTTCTTTTTCTATACTATTGTATCATCTTCTATTCTAATTGTATTTGAATATTGGAAAATGGTTATAATCTATTTAATTCTGTTCTTTTTTTTATTCTGTTCCATTTTCTATCCTATATTCTGTTTTTCTCTATTATATTCTATTTTATTTTCTGTTATATTTTCTATTCTATTCCTTTTATTTTCTATGCTATTTTATTCTTTGGAAAAAGATTTGAATTTGAAAACTTTTTGAATCAATTTGTAGATTCAAATCAATTCGAAAAAGAATTAAGCGACTTCTGAAAATGAATGAAACAAATCTCACTAAATAAATTTTTTATGTAAATAAGGAATCGAAACAAAACAAATGTTTTCGTTCTTCACATGTCTACCCCCCGGGCCTCTCCCAGCGTCACGCTGGCATGAAAAATAGTGGGAGGCATCCGCCGCCAAGAAATTGGAGCCAAAAACCGCCCCCCACATGAATCAGCCAAGATGGCGGAACGCATGCCAGCACAGTGACGCAGAAGAATGACGTCACACGTGCGCCCTCATGTGGGGCGCCAATGTGCATGAGGACGCCAGCCCGCCCCATCCCCCACGCCCAGAGGGTGGACAAGGAGGGATAGGGGCGAGGTCTGGTGCCCATCGCAGCTCCCGGGTACTAGACAACAAGCCCCTCCCACTGATCCAGATGTTGGATTTTTTATTCATTAGTCTCATGAGATTCCAGATGGTTCTACATCAATGTGTGTTATATGAGGGGGAGGGGAGCGTACACTGTGACCTGACTGGGATCTGTATTCTGTCTGTACAGGAGATGTCCCGGAGGAAATATTCACCCGGCCAGGATCTGACCTTCTCCTCTACCTCAGAGTCCATCTCACCCTCAACTATCCAGGAAGATGTGACCGGATTGAATGGAATTATAAAGACCCAACCAGAGACATTGACACCACAAGATTTGTACAATCCATGCGATGTAGGCCAGGGATATATAATAACCAACTCTCCCCCAATACAAGGATATCAGGGTATGGAAGTCTGTTCATATCCAATGTGACTCCGGAGAATGACGGGATATACAGTGTGTATATATACAACTCTGCAGGACACCGTATACAGGAAGAATATTACATCATCCATGTAGAAGGTAAGTCCATCCAACCCCCACCCCCAGTCCTAGCAGTGTCCTCCCCGCTCCGTGTCTTTATATCCATACATTATATAGTAGAAGATCTGGGAGAGACGTATGTACAATGTCCTCTGATTACTGCCCCATCCTCACCATTCCCTGTGGAGTCACATCTGCAGTGCTCAGCCCTCCTGAAGTTGCTGTGATCTGAACTGTGCTGTGCCTTCTGCTTGGGGTCCCCATGTGGTAGATGTGACCATTGATGGCGGGGTGACAGATCCCCAATGGAGGGCGGAGCTTCTGCCAACAGCAACCAATCAGGTTTCACCTCTAAGGTGACAGAGGAGGAGGAAGAAAGATGGCAGCCGGCCTTCATCCTCCAGTCATGTGATAAGAGGCTGACCTCTCTGCTTTCCCCTGACCTGCCACTGCTTACTGACCTGCCTTGCTTCTAATTACTGACCTACTGCAATATACTGTCCTGACACTACATACTGTCCTACCACTATATACTGCCATATCAATATATGCTGCCCTACCACTATATACCCATGGGTAGGTGCTGCATGGTGCGGTGGCAGTAAACACACTGTCAAATAACACAATTTGTATTGAAGGAATGGCCCAAAGATACAAACTTCCCAGTGAGTTCCATGGAAACTTGTAGATTGGAGGAGGTTCTGATGCCCCGACAGCATCTGTCTCCGAGGGCGGAATGTGGCCAGTCAGAGCCCAATGGGGAGGATTCCGATGCAGTATGGCGTGTCCCTAGCCTGTCCCTACTCGTCCGGTTGTCCAGAACCTTTTCCTAACGCTTTTTAGTCTCCCTGACAGTCGGGTGAACTGTCCCTGCACTATCCACTCACCAAAATGCCCAGAGAAAGGCACTTAAAAACGCTCTGCTGACCCAAGTTGGGTGCCGAGGTCACCTGAATGGAGCATAGCCAACTAGAATGCTGCCCAGGGGCCCCAGGAAACCATAGAGAAACCAGGTTTTTCTTGACTTCCTCTCCAACTGCAGTACTGTTCTGGCTGAGCGCCGCCTACAGCAGAGAACCGAGACTGCAGTACCTACATACCGCCATGTCACTATATACTGCACTATCTCTATATTCTGCCCTACCACTACATACTTCCCAACCTATATTCTATATACTGCCCTACCACTACATACTTCCCAACCTATATTCTATATACTGCCCTACCACTACATACTTCCCAGCCTATATTCTATATACTGCCCTACCACTACATACTTCCCAGCCTATATTCTATATACTGCCCTACCACTACATACTTCCCAACCTATATTCTATATACTGCCCTACTACTACATACTTCCCAGCCTATATTCTATATACTGCCCTACCACTACATACTTCCCAGCCTATATTCTATATACTGCCCTACCACTACATACTTCCCAACCTATATTCTATATACTGCCCTACCACTACATACTTCCCAACCTATATTCTATATACTGCCCTACCACTACATACTTCCCAGCCTATATTCTATATACTGCCCTACCACTACATACTTCCCAGCCTATATTCTATATACTGCCCTACCACTACATACTTCCCAGCCTATATTCTATATACTGCCCTACCACGACATACTTCCCAACCTATATACTGCCCTACCACTACATACTTCCCAGCCTTTTGAATAGATTAGAATAGGAAGATGGTTATATTCATTCTATTCTGTTATTTTCTTTTTCTATACTATTGTGTCATCTTCTATTCTAATTAATTCTATTTGAATATTGGAAAATGGTTATAATCTATTTAATTCTATTCTTATTTTATTCTATTCTGTTCTATTTTCTATCCTATATTCTGTTTTTCTCTATTATATTCTATTTTATTTTCTGTTATATTTTCTATTCTATTCCTTTATTTTCTATGCTTTTTTATTCTTTGGAAAATGATTTCAATTTGAAAACTTTTTGAATCAATTTGTAGATTCAAATCGATTTGAATAAGAATTAAGCGAATTCTGAAAATGAATGAAACAAATCTCACTAAATAAATTTATGTAAATAAGGAATCGAAACAAAATGTTTTCGTTCTTCACATGTCTACCCCCCGGGCCTCTCCCAGCGTCACGCTGGCATGATAAATAGTGGGAGGCGTCCGCCGCCAAGAAATTGGAGCCAAGAACCGCCCCCCACACATGAATCAGCCAAGATGGTGGAAAGCACGCCAGCACAGTGACGCAGAAGAATGACGTCACACGTGCGCCCTCATGTGTGGCGCCAATGTGCACGAGGATGCCAGCCCGCCCCATCCCCCACCCCAAGAGGGTGGACAAGGAGGGATAGGGGGCGGGGGCCTGGTGCCCATCGCAGCTCCCGGGTACTAAACAAGCCCCTCCCACTGATCCAGATGTTGGATTTTTTTATTCATTAGTCTCATGAGATTCCAGATGGTTCTACATCAATGTGTTATGAGGGGGAGGGGAGCGTACACTGTGACCTGACTGGGATCTGTATTCTGTCTTTACAGGAAATGTCCCGGAGGAAATATTCACCCGGCCGGGATCTGAGCTTCTCCTCCCCATCAGAGTCCATCTCACCCTCAACGATCCAGATACAGAGAGATGTGATGGGATTTCTTGGAACGATAATGACCCAAACGGACCTTCTTACACCCCAATATTTATACACTCGGGATGTAGATTGCAGGAATCTGAGAACAATTTCTTCCCCAATATGAGGATATCAGAGAATGGAAGTCTCATCATATCCAATGTGACTCTGGAGAATGACGGGAGATACAGTGTGTATATATCGAACTCTACGGGACACTATACACAGACAGATTATTACACCGTCCATGTAGAAGGTAAGTCCATCCAACCCCCACCCCCAGTCCTAGCAGTGTCCTCCCCGCTCCGTGTCTTTATATACACCGTCCATGTAGAAGGTAAGTCCACCCAACCCCCACCCCCAGTCCTAGCAGTGTCCTCCCCGCTCCGGGTCTTTATATCCATACATTATATAGTAGAAGATCTGGGAGAGACGTATGTACAATGTCCTCTGATTACTGCCCCATCCTCACCATTCCCTGTGGAGTCACATCTGCGGTGCTCAGCCCTCCTGAAGTTGCTGTGATCTGAACTGTGCTGTGCCTTCTGCTCGGGGTCCCCATGTGGTAGATGTGACCATTGATGGCGGGGTGACAGATCCCCAATGGAGGGCGGAGCTTCTGCCAACAGCAACCAATCAGCTTTCACCGCTTAGGAAAGAGTCATTTCTAATAGGAGTGTCTGTCATATTTCAGGTTGTCAGTAATATAATGGGCTTCAGTAGATTCTAAATGTTTTGTCAGTAAATAAGTGTGGGGGGGGGGGGGGGTGACAACCCTGATGGGGGGGGGGGGGGGGTGGCCTGTGTTCATTGGGAGTCAAAGGCTCGATGTTACCCAGCCCATAGCCCGCATTATACAGATGCATGGTCAGATTAAGTCATACGGAATTACACTTTGTGGCCGTGTTTCTCTATTTCTTCTACCCACTGATTGAAATTTGACATCAACCCCCCCCCCCCCCCCCTGCATGGAGACAGACCTTCCATAAGTTTTGGGACACAATTTCCTAAAGATACATCCCAGCTGTTGGCTGATACTAAAATCTTTGCTCACTCATAGAACGTACTTTCTTTTGAGTGGGAATCATCTGGTAAGCCTGCATCTGTATCGGTGGGGGTGATGTCACACTGGTGGGGGCAAGTTCCATCTTTGTTAATATGGTGGTCTAAAGACCTTCGAGGCTCCGACTAAACACTCGGGACTTTATTACATTTTCTATGGATTCTCCATACAGGTTTTTGATTTATTTTCTTGGATTCATTCTTATTGCATTATTTATATGTGATAATTGACAGAACTAGTATGTTGCACCACTTTTTCCACTTGTTAATAGGTGTGATATATAGTTTGTCACAGGACTCGTTATTACTTACCTGTATCTTTGGGGGAGGGGTGCACACAGACACAATCCATCTCCTTCAGTCTCCAGGAAGATGTCTGCACACCTGATTATAGGTAAGGATGGGGGAGGGGCATGCTGTGTATATATTGGATCTGATCAATGGAAATGATTCTCTCTCAGTTCCAGTATCGGTTCCGGATATGAATGTCTCATGTCTCTGGAATGGCAGCACTGAGATCTCCTGCAGGGTGGAGGAGGGGACTAAGCCGAATATCCGTCTATCTGTGATTGGAGGATTCCAGGAGGAATATTCTGATTCTGCCAATAACATTAACGCCTTTGTGGAGTCACCGGGGCCCTGGAACATCACCTGTACTGTGGAGAATGAGGTCAGCCGGTCGGAGGAGAGCAGAGACGGGGTCACCTGTCCAGGTGAGGAGACATCAGAAGTGGATGGAGAAATGTCTGTAGATGACAATATTCACAGATTTTCTTCCCAGAACATAGGTGTAGATAACCACTCCCTTCGATTCACCTCTTGTCTCCACCCCCTACCCTCCCCCGGGCACCGTCCCTTGTCGCCTCCCCCGGGCACCGTCCCTTGTCGCCTCCCCCGGGCACCGTCCCTTGTCGCCTCCCCCGGGCACCGTCCCTTGTCGCCTCCCCCGGGCACCGTCCCTTGTCGCCTCCCCCGGGCACCGTCCCTTGTCGCCTCCCCCTACCCACCTCCCCTTGTCGCCGCCCCCTACCCACCTCCCCTTGTCGCCGCCCCCTACCCACCTCCCCTTGTCGCCGCCCCCTACCCACCTCCCCTTGTCGCCGCCCCCTACCCACCTCCCCTTGTCTCCGCCCCCTACCCACCTCCCCTTGTCTCCGCCCCCTACCCACCTCCCCTTGTCTCCGCCCCCTACCCACCTCCCCTTGTCTCCGCCCCCTACCCACCTCCCCAGTACTTCCCCCTTTTAGAGAATACAGAACCATTCATTTTGGGGTGCCATGTAATTTGTATGAATTATAATTTGTATCCCAGCAACAATAGACCTTCTCAGGCAACAACTGATCTCCCAGCAGCCAGCAACATTAGACCTCTCCCTCAACAGTAGATCCCTCCCAGCAACAACAGACCTCCCTAGCAAAAAAATCCCCCCCCCCCCCAGTAACAATACACCTACCCCAGCAAAAATAGACCGCCACAATCAACAACTGATCTCCCAACAGCCAGCAACAATAGACCTCCCCTCAACAAAAGATGCCTCACAGCAATACAAGACCCCCACCGCAACAATAGATCCCCCATTAGCAATAATGCATCACCCAGCAAAAATGAATCCCCCGTGACAATAGACCCTCCACCATCCCTGGACATTACACACATTTAGTGCTGAATAAAACTCCTGACAATATATATTTGTCTGCAATTCACTAAATGAGATTTATATCAATAAAAATGTCCTTTGTCTCCAATCGGGGAAATAGAACCAACCCCCCACCGTCTCCACTCTTCATTGAAATTATGTTTTTTTAAGTTTACACCTAAATTTCAGGCCATCAGGTTATCTGTAGACAAAGTACATTTTTAAAGGGTAACTCCACTTTTGTGGGAAAAAAAAATGGCAAATATAATAATACTAATATAGTGTATACAATTGCGACACAAATCATATTGTAATTGAACGTTAAAGTGACCTTTCCTTTTCAATCTGCAGCTCTGTAATTTTCTGTAAATTGCAATATGGCCGCCTGGAGGTGTCCAATGCAATTTCCTGCTTGTGTGTTTGGCTCACCGATTTTCCCAGAAGTCTGCACTAAGATACAAGTCAGATATCAGGCATCCCCTGCAACAAATTTTTTTTTTGAGATGCTCCCAAAGGGAAATCACCTCTATAGGGATGCAAACCCTGCCCCTTTCCTCATTGGAACCCTGCAGGTGAAGCAGGTGGTTGATAATAAAAAAAAAAAAAAACACTCCCATTAGACTCGCTTACCACATGGACACAGACAAACACACAGCAATTGCTTCAGAATGACAAAAGTTAGGACTCTGCAATGAAGTTGGGAATGTTTAACTTCTTCCCACCCGGCAGCTCTCTCATTCTGGGAAGAAGTCATGATGTCGTCCCACCCTCACCACGCATGCGCGCCCCCAAGGGTGCGTGGCGCAGTGATTGGTGGTGCGCTCTGTCCCTGGGACATGGCGCATTACCAATCCCAGTAAAGAGCCGATGATGAAGCCCTTTACCCATGTGATCAACTGTGTCCAATCACATCTGATCACATGTAAACAAGGAAATGCTGGTTATCTGCATTCGTCTCCTCACACTGACAGTGTAAAGCCCCATACACACGGTCGGACTTTTTCATGGATTCTGTCCGATCGGACAATGTTGTTGAAAAATCAGACCGTGTGTATGCACCATCGGACAGTGTACGTCGGATTGTCCGACGGACAAAGTCTTATCTCCTGCTGGAAAGATTTGCCGACAACACGGTCCGATCACACCAAATCCGATCGTGTGTACGGTTGTCCGACCGGACAAAGTGCTACGCATGCTCAGATCACATTACAAGACCAAAGCTATTGGCTACTAGCCTCTACGTAGTCCCGTCGTAGGCAACAAACGTCACCGCGTTCAGAATGATCGGATTTTCCGACAACTTTGTCTGACCGTGTGTACGCAAAACCAACATCAGACAAAGTATGACGGACCTGGTCCTCGGATAATCTGCGCGTGTGTATGGGGCTTAAGAGAGGAGAGCCGATCATCGGCATTTCCTCACAGGGGAGACTGTACAGATAATCGGGGCACTGATCATCAGTGATGCCAAGCAGTGCTGTGTAAATTCCAGTATATATCCCATAGTTTGTAGACACTAACTTTCCCATAAACCAATCAGAATACTCTTATTGGGATTTTATTTTATTTTTTTACCAAAGACATATAGCAGAATACATTTTTGCCTAAATGTATTTATTGTTTCATTGGGTACATTTTATAACAGAAAGTAGAAAACTCTTACCACATAAAGAAAGCTCTATTTGGGTAAAAAAATTGTATACCTTTAATTTAAATAAAGCATTGCATGACCGCGCAATTGCCAGTTAACGTGTCCTCTGGACGATTTAACCCCCTTCATGACTAGGCCATTTTTTGCCATGTGGCATTGCTTTATTTTAACTGACAATTGCGCGGTCGTGCGACGCTGTACACAAATAAAATTGATGTCCTTTATTTCCCACAAATAGAGCTTTCTTTGGGGGGTATTTGATCACCTCTGCCGTTTTTTTTATCTGCGCTATAAATAAGACTGACAATTTTTGAAAAACAAACCCCTATATTTTTTTACTTTCTACTATAAAAATTGAAAACATCTAATTTCGTCATAAATTTAGGCCAATATGTATTCTGCTACATGTGTTTGGTAAAAAAAAAAAAAAAAAAAGCATATATTTATTGGTTAGTGCAAAAGTAAGATCTACAAACTATGGGATATTTTTATTTATATTGCCTAGTAGTGGCGACGATCAGCGACTTATAGCGGGACTGCAATATTGCAGTGGGCAAATCGGACACTGACATGTCTTGAGGGACTAGTGACACTAATACAGCAATCAGTGCTAAAAATATTCACTGTCACTGTACTAATGACACTGGCTGGGAAGGGGTTGACATCAGGGGTGATTAAACAGTTAACTGTGTACCTAGCCTGTGCTTTGGGGGAGGTTCTTTTACTATGGGAAGGCATTGGTCATGTGTTCCTGCTTTTCAGAAACACAGGATCAATACCTTCCCTACTGACAGAACGGCAATCTGCCTTGTTTACATGGCTGGTGATTCTCTTCATCTTTAGCTCACATAACTGAAAATAAAGGGGCCCACCAATTACCCTTCTCACTCCGGAGTCCGCTGTATCTACAAAGTGTGTAATCCAAAAGAAATATGAAAAGATCTGTAGAGACTGCCTCAGAGAATCCAGTACAACAACATATCACTTATCCAAAAATGATTCTATACAATTAACACAACGCCATATAGAAAAAACCCTTACATAGAGAACTAAAGGAAAGAACACACCATGGTATCAGCAAACCCAATAAAACATCACCCACCATGCTGTATATGGGACCCGGCTATAGCTTATAAGGTTTAAACATAAAACATATAGTATACTATTGCCAGTGTTTGGTGAGGTGATGTCTGGTGACTCTCACATGGTCATGTCCTCTCCCGGCCTGCTGTCATTGTGTGATAATAATCTGACCTTCTATTCTCCATGTTTACTGGATGAGTTATTAAATGGCCGGCTATGTCCTTATCAAGACAACCAGAATCTCTGCCCTGTTACCAGTGTGACTGTCCTGTTATACTGACACTGCTGTACTGAAGATCTGACTGGGAATGATATATAATATTACTATTCTCTACAACTCTCTCATTGTTTTCTCTCTATTCAAAGGAAACCGCTAGTCACTGACCTGAGGAAGATGAAGAATGAGAAGAATCGGAGTGAGGAGGACAAGGAGTAGGGATCCAACAGATGAAAATGGAACCAACTTACTGAAATTAAAGTGAAACATTTCCCCAGATTGTCAGCCTGAAAATTGTATGAGAACAATAACATGGAGAATGTAAAGAAACTCAAACATAGGCTTTAACCATGGTCCGCTTCAGCCAACCATGTCCTGCCATCTCCAGCTTTAGCTTTGAGCAGACAAGTTTCTTCTCTCGCCAAACGGGCTAAAAGATGAGAACCCCCAACAGCCAAAGTTTGTTCCAAACTTGTCTTCAGACCGAACCCTGAGCTCATCCTTACTCTGCATGAATTTCTGTGCTTTGGTATTCTTGCACAAAAAATACTCCAACAGAAAAATTAGGTTTGATGTTTCAGTGTTAATAATGGGTCTATTTGTTTTGCTGGGTAAATACTGTATGGACCATTCATGTTTGTGTTGCTTATTACAGTGCATTGTCATTAAAATTGGACAACACTTGTCGCTTCCTCATGCTGCTTCTGAGTTGGCTTCCTTTTTTTTGCTTTGATACAAGTTACATCATGATGTTAATATTTTCCGTTGGTCCTACTTGAGTGCACTGGAATCCTGAATTGTTTGGGATACAGACATAGTGTGGACTAATATTGATTTATTAACCACTTAAGCCCCAGACCAATTGTCAGCCTAAGGACCAGAGGTCTTTTTACAATTTCGCACTGCACTGCTTTAACTGGTAATTGCGCGGTCATGCAATGCTGTACCCAAACACAATTTGCGTCCTTTTCTTCCCACAAATAGAACATTCTTTTGATGGTATTTGATTGCCTCTGCGACTTAAATTTTTTGCGATTTTTTTTATTTATTTATTTTTTTTTTTTTTTTTTGCGATAATTTTCTACTTTTTGTTATAAGAAAAATCTAAAACTCTATTTTAGTCAAACATTTGGGCCAAAATGTATTCAGCCACATGTCTTTAGTAAAAAAAAAAAAATGTCAAGTGTATATTTATTGGTTTGCGCAAAAGTTGTAGCGTCTACAAGCTAGAGTACATTTTCTGGAATTTACACAGCTTTTAATTTGACTGCCTATCATTTCTTGAGGTGCTAAAATGGCAGAGCAGTACAAATGACCCCATTTTGGAAGGTAGACACCCCAAGCTATTTGCTGAGAGGCATGTTGAGCCCATTGAATATTTTTGTCCCAAGTGATTGAAAAATGACATAAAAATACAAAAAGTTGTCACTAAATGATATATTGCTCACACATGCCATGGTTATATCTGGAATTGCACCCCAAAATACATTTTGCTGCTTCTCCTGAGTACGGGGATCCCACATGTGTGGTACTTTTTGGGAGCCTAGCCGTATACGGCACGCTGAAAACCAATCACCGTCTCCAGGATTTCTAAGGGTGCAAATTTTTGATTTCACTCCTCACTAGCCATCAGTTTTGAAGGCCATAAAATGCCAAAATAGCACCCCCCCCCCCCGAAATGACCCAATTTTGGAAAGTAGACACCCAAGCTATTTGCTGAGAGGCATGTTGAGTCCATGGAATATTTTATATTTTGCCACAAGTTGCGGGAATATTACAAACTTTTTTTGCCCAAATTTGTCACTAAATGATATTTTGCCCACACATGCCATGGGCATATGTGGAATTACACCCCAAAATACATTCTGCTGCTTCTGAGTACGGGGATACCACATGTGTGGGACTTTTTGGGAGCCTATCCGCGTACAGGACCCCGAAAACCAAGCACCACCTTCAAGATTTCTAAGGGAATACATTTTTGAATTTCACTCCTCACTACCTATCAGTTTTGAAGGCCATAAAATGCCAAGATGGCACAACCCCCCCCCCCCCCAAATGACCCCATTTTGGAAAGTAGACACCCAAGCTATTTACTGAGAGGCATGTTGAGCCCATTGAATATTTTTTTTTTTTGTCCCAAGTGATTGAATAATGTCCTGGCATTTTATGCACAACATTTAGAAGCTTGTCACACATCGCACACTTGAAGACAAAGCCCTTTCTGACACTTTTTGTTTAAAATTACGTTGAACCCCCAAACACTATATTTTTTTTAAACAAAAAGGCACCACAGATTAAAATGGTGGGTGTTGCATTTTTTTTTTTCCACACAGTATTTGCGCAGCAACTTTTTTTTATTTTAATGCACTAAAACATATTGCCCAAATTTTTGATGAAATAAAAAAGATGATCTTAGGCAGAGTACATGGATACCAAACATGGCATGCTTTAAAATTGCGTACAAATCCGCAGTGGCAACAAACTACATACACATTTAAAAGCCTTTACAGGTTACCACATTAGATTTACGGAGGAGGTCTAATGCTAAAATTACTGCCCTCGATCTGACCTTCACGATGATACCTCACATGCATGGTGCAATTGCTGTTTACATATGATGCTAGACCAACGCTTGCGTTCACCTTTGCGCAAGAGGGGGGCAGGGGTGCTTTTTTTTTTTAAACTGTTCCTTCCATTTTTTGTTATTTTTATTATCTCAGGGAATGTAAATATCCCCTATGATAGCAATAGAAACAGAAACAAGAGGGTGGGACTTTAGATGAAGTGGCTGGGGTGCGCACAAGAAAGTACATGTATATAATACAAATTCATTTATTTAGTCATAGGTAGATAAAACAATAGTCATTGGATACACAAATTGTACATCTGTTAAGCACAGAGTGTATACATAAGAATAACATGAACATGTATAGAGTCGCATAAATCTAGAATACATGCATGGTTAGATACAGAGTATATAGAGCAAGGATGTAGCCATGATAACTCAAACGACATGAACTAGTATCTATTTTATAGAATCAAAAAGTAGTATACAGGTGTAAAAATCCTAAGAAAGTCGCTGTAGCATCTATTGTAGCTTGACGCGTTTCGTGGATGTATTTCCACTCATCAGGAGCAGATGCGACAAGTACCTGCAAAAGGTGAAGAAGTAATATGGTACCACACTCTGTTATAGAGGGGAAAAGAAAGGATTTGTCAATAAAAATTAGGTCAAGTATATCTACCAGCCAGGGCAGGCACAGCAGGCATTGGCAGGCACATGGTGAGGCGGGGGCACATGCATCACCCCCACGGAAGCTGAGGCGGCGTATACAGACAGCATCGGTTGGAATGGAGAGTGCCACAGTGTGAGGAGAAACTCCTTATGTCAAACGGGTTGGGTATGATGACGACAAATAAAGTGTCTGTAGTGAAAAGAAGGGAAAATATAAAAATAAGTGTAAAAAATAGGTGTAAAAAATAGTGAGGGAATTAGTGGATCTGTGAAAATTTATCATAAAGTTTGAAACTAAATATTGTTGGTGGGTATATATAGTGGGCTGATGGAGTAGTTTAACTGCAGAAATCATGGAGCTGTAGAAGTGTAGGTAATGTTGAGTAGGCAATAGAGTAGTCATGTAAGGTACATGTAGGGATAAGGTAGGGTTATAAGAAATACTGGTAATCAAGTATATAAGACAGAGAATGTATGGATGAAGATGTATGGATTATGTCTGGCATGAAGTAAGGTACAACATTGGATGAATAGTGTAAGGGGTGTAGTGAGGGTGATGTGAAATGTTTGTGAGGGTATGTATATGTAAGTGTGGGGAAGAAAAAAGCCTTAAGGCAGTGACATTATGAAAAGAAATGTGAGGTGTAAACCAGGGTGGTGAGATAGCTTAGACGTGAGGAATAAGTGGCACTTACCCGGTGCTGTAGGTCATGCAACATCAAGCACGAATATGGCTGGTGTGCAGGAACTCCAGAGGGAGACTGACCATGTGAGTGGCCAGCTCCGACTGGGAGATTGTATGTATACGCCGCCAACACCACGTGTGTGGGCGTGTGGGGGAGGGGCGCCAACACCAAGACTGAATGGACGCTTGGCGTATGGCGCCGAGGGACACACCCCCAGCGTGACCACGCAGATGGAAGGAACACCATGTCAGCGCACTGACGCAAGCTATGCAGTGCGCATGGCATGGGAGACGTGGTGCCGATTCAACAGGGGACAGCCGCCCGAGCCTCCCAGACGCAACATTACCTACACTTCTACAGCTCCATGATTTCTGCAGTTAAACTACTCCATCAGCCCACTATATATACCCACCAACAATATTTAGTTTCAAACTTTATGATAAATTTTCACAGATCCACTAATTCCCTCACTATTTTTTACACCTATTTTTTACACTTATTTTTTTTATATTTTTATATTTTCCCTTCTTTTCACTACAGACACTTTATTTGTCGTCATCATACCCAACCCGTTTGACATAAGGAGTTTCTCCTCACACTGTGGCACTCTCCATTCCAACCGATGCTGTCTGTATACGCCGCCTCAGCTTCCGTGGGGGTGATGCATGTGCCCCCGCCTCACCATGTGCCTGCCAATGCCTGCTGTGCCTGCCCTGGCTGGTAGATATACTTGACCTAATTTTTATTGACAAATCCTTTCTTTTCCCCTCTATAACAGAGTGTGGTACCATATTACTTCTTCACCTTTTGCAGGTACTTGTCGCATCTGCTCCTGATGAGTGGAAATACATCCACGAAACGCGTCGAGCTACAATAGATGCTACAGCGACTTTCTTAGGATTTTTACACCTGTATACTACTTTTTGATTCTATAAAATAGATACTAGTTCATGTCGTTTGAGTTATCATGGCTACATCCTTGCTCTATATACTCTGTATCTAACCATGCATGTATTCTAGATTTATGCGACTCTATACATGTTCATGTTATTCTTATGTATACACTCTGTGCTTAACAGATGTACAATTTGTGTATCCAATGACTATTGTTTTATCTACCTATGACTAAATAAATGAATTTGTATTATATACATGTACTTTCTTGTGCGCACCCCAGCCACTTCATCTAAAGTCCCACCCTCTTGTTTCTGTAACTAAACCCCGGGATGGAGGTGCTTCCCCACGCCTCATTTAAAGTCCCAAAATTTATTTTTTGAGAATTGAATTCAGGGATGGAAGTGTCTGGGTGGTTGATCCTGCAGTGTTCCCCTGCCACCTATGCGCCAAACTCTACCATTATCTTAGATGTTCATATGCCCTAATTCAAAGGGATATGAATACCCGATATGGTCATTAAATACAAACCTACTTTTTTAGCCACACCATTAGTAGCCACAGTCACCCATGACATCTTCAGCATCAGCCCACGACCGCGGCTTTGGCAGCTGTCCTGCAGTCATTGGGCTACCAGCATTATGTTGTTGTTGGGGGTTTTTGCTTTACACCCATGGGAGCTGCGATTCCCTGTGTGGACTCCTCCCCCCCCTCCCCACACGCCTTTTGCGTCTGGGAGGCTCGGGCGGCTGTCCCCTGTTGAATCGGCACCACGTCTCCCATGCCATGCGCACTGCATAGCTTGCGTCAGTGCGCTGACATGGTGTTCCTTCCATCTGCGTGGTCACGCTGGGGGTGTGTCCCTCGGCGCCATACGCCAAGCGTCCATTCAGTCTTGGTGTTGGCGCCCCTCCCCCACACGCCCACACACGTGGTGTTGGCGGCGTATACATACAATCTCCCAGTCGGAGCTGGCCACTCACATGGTCAGTCTCCCTCTGGAGTTCCTGCACACCAGCCATATTCGTGCTTGATGTTGCATGACCTACAGCACCGGGTAAGTGCCACTTATTCCTCACGTCTAAGCTATCTCACCACCCTGGTTTACACCTCACATTTCTTTTCATAATGTCACTGCCTTAAGGCTTTTTTCTTCCCCACACTTACATATACATACCCTCACAAACATTTCACATCACCCTCACTACACCCCTTACACTATTCATCCAATGTTGTACCTTACTTCATGCCAGACATAATCCATACATCTTCATCCATACATTCTCTGTCTTATATACTTGATTACCAGTATTTCTTATAACCCTACCTTATCCCTACATGTACCTTACATGACTACTCTATTGCCTACTCAACATTACCTACACTTCTACAGCTCCATGATTTCTGCAGTTAAACTACTCCATCAGCCCACTATATATACCCACCAACAATATTTAGTTTCAAACTTTATGATAAATTTTCACAGATCCACTAATTCCCTCACTATTTTTTACACCTATTTTTTACACTTATTTTTATATTTTTATATTTTCCCTTCTTTTCACTACAGACACTTTATTTGTCGTCATCATACCCAACCCGTTTGACATAAGGAGTTTCTCCTCACACTGTGGCACTCTCCATTCCAACCGATGCTGTCTGTATACGCCGCCTCAGCTTCCGTGGGGGTGATGCATGTGCCCCCGCCTCACCATGTGCCTGCCAATGCCTGCTGTGCCTGCCCTGGCTGGTAGATATACTTGACCTAATTTTTATTGACAAATCCTTTCTTTTCCCCTCTATAACAGAGTGTGGTACCATATTACTTCTTCACCTTTTGCAGGTACTTGTCGCATCTGCTCCTGATGAGTGGAAATACATCCACGAAACGCGTCGAGCTACAATAGATGCTACAGCGACTTTCTTAGGATTTTTACACCTGTATACTACTTTTTGATTCTATAAAATAGATACTAGTTCATGTCATTTGAGTTATCATGGCTACATCCTTGCTCTATATACTCTGTATCTAACCATGCATGTATTCTAGATTTATGCGACTCTATACATGTTCATGTTATTCTTATGTATACACTCTGTGCTTAACAGATGTACAATTTGTGTATCCAATGACTATTGTTTTATCTACCTATGACTAAATAAATGAATTTGTATTATATACATGTACTTTCTTGTGCGCACCCCAGCCACTTCATCTAAAGTCCCACCCTCTTGTTTCTGTAACTAAACCCCGGGATGGAGGTGCTTCCCCACGCCTCATTTAAAGTCCCAAAATTTATTTTTTGAGAATTGAATTCAGGGATGGAAGTGTCTGGGTGGTTGATCCTGCAGTGTTCCCCTGCCACCTATGCGCCAAACTCTACCATTATCTTAGATGTTCATATGCCCTAATTCAAAGGGATATGAATACCCGATATGGTCATTAAATACAAACCTACTTTTTTAGCCACACCATTAGTAGCCACAGTCACCCATGACATCTTCAGCATCAGCCCACGACCGCGGCTTTGGCAGCTGTCCTGCAGTCATTGGGCTACCAGCATTATGTTGTTGTTGGGGGTTTTTGCTTTACACCCATGGGAGCTGCGATTCCCTGTGTGGACTCCTCCCCCCCCTCCCCACACGCCTTTTGCGTCTGGGAGGCTCGGGCGGCTGTCCCCTGTTGAATCGGCACCACGTCTCCCATGCCATGCGCACTGCATAGCTTGCGTCAGTGCGCTGACATGGTGTTCCTTCCATCTGCGTGGTCACGCTGGGGGTGTGTCCCTCGGCGCCATACGCCAAGCGTCCATTCAGTCTTGGTGTTGGCGCCCCTCCCCCACACGCCCACACACATGGTGTTGGCGGCGTATACATACAATCTCCCAGTCGGAGCTGGCCACTCACATGGTCAGTCTCCCTCTGGAGTTCCTGCACACCAGCCATATTCGTGCTTGATGTTGCATGACCTACAGCACCGGGTAAGTGCCACTTATTCCTCACGTCTAAGCTATCTCACCACCCTGGTTTACACCTCACATTTCTTTTCATAATGTCACTGCCTTAAGGCTTTTTTCTTCCCCACACTTACATATACATACCCTCACAAACATTTCACATCACCCTCACTACACCCCTTACACTATTCATCCAATGTTGTACCTTACTTCATGCCAGACATAATCCATACATCTTCATCCATACATTCTCTGTCTTATATACTTGATTACCAGTATTTCTTATAACCCTACCTTATCCCTACATGTACCTTACATGACTACTCTATTGCCTACTCAACATTACCTACACTTCTACAGCTCCATGATTTCTGCAGTTAAACTACTCCATCAGCCCACTATATATACCCACCAACAATATTTAGTTTCAAACTTTATGATAAATTTTCACAGATCCACTAATTCCCTCACTATTTTTTACACCTATTTTTTACACTTATTTTTATATTTTTATATTTTCCCTTCTTTTCACTACAGACACTTTATTTGTCGTCATCATACCCAACCCGTTTGACATAAGGAGTTTCTCCTCACACTGTGGCACTCTCCATTCCAACCGATGCTGTCTGTATACGCCGCCTCAGCTTCCGTGGGGGTGATGCATGTGCCCCCGCCTCACCATGTGCCTGCCAATGCCTGCTGTGCCTGCCCTGGCTGGTAGATATACTTGACCTAATTTTTATTGACAAATCCTTTCTTTTCCCCTCTATAACAGAGTGTGGTACCATATTACTTCTTCACCTTTTGCAGGTACTTGTCGCATCTGCTCCTGATGAGTGGAAATACATCCACGAAACGCGTCGAGCTACAATAGATGCTACAGCGACTTTCTTAGGATTTTTACACCTGTATACTACTTTTTGATTCTATAAAATAGATACTAGTTCATGTCGTTTGAGTTATCATGGCTACATCCTTGCTCTATATACTCTGTATCTAACCATGCATGTATTCTAGATTTATGCGACTCTATACATGTTCATGTTATTCTTATGTATACACTCTGTGCTTAACAGATGTACAATTTGTGTATCCAATGACTATTGTTTTATCTACCTATGACTAAATAAATGAATTTGTATTATATACATGTACTTTCTTGTGCGCACCCCAGCCACTTCATCTAAAGTCCCACCCTCTTGTTTCTGTAACTAAACCCCGGGATGGAGGTGCTTCCCCACGCCTCATTTAAAGTCCCAAAATTTATTTTTTGAGAATTGAATTCAGGGATGGAAGTGTCTGGGTGGTTGATCCTGCAGTGTTCCCCTGCCACCTATGCGCCAAACTCTACCATTATCTTAGATGTTCATATGCCCTAATTCAAAGGGATATGAATACCCGATATGGTCATTAAATACAAACCTACTTTTTTAGCCACACCATTAGTAGCCACAGTCACCCATGACATCTTCAGCATCAGCCCACGACCGCGGCTTTGGCAGCTGTCCTGCAGTCATTGGGCTACCAGCATTATGTTGTTGTTGGGGGTTTTTGCTTTACACCCATGGGAGCTGCGATTCCCTGTGTGGACTCCTCCCCCCCCTCCCCACACGCCTTTTGCGTCTGGGAGGCTCGGGCGGCTGTCCCCTGTTGAATCGGCACCACGTCTCCCATGCCATGCGCACTGCATAGCTTGCGTCAGTGCGCTGACATGGTGTTCCTTCCATCTGCGTGGTCACGCTGGGGGTGTGTCCCTCGGCGCCATACGCCAAGCGTCCATTCAGTCTTGGTGTTGGCGCCCCTCCCCCACACGCCCACACACGTGGTGTTGGCGGCGTATACATACAATCTCCCAGTCGGAGCTGGCCACTCACATGGTCAGTCTCCCTCTGGAGTTCCTGCACACCAGCCATATTCGTGCTTGATGTTGCATGACCTACAGCACCGGGTAAGTGCCACTTATTCCTCACGTCTAAGCTATCTCACCACCCTGGTTTACACCTCACATTTCTTTTCATAATGTCACTGCCTTAAGGCTTTTTTCTTCCCCACACTTACATATACATACCCTCACAAACATTTCACATCACCCTCACTACACCCCTTACACTATTCATCCAATGTTGTACCTTACTTCATGCCAGACATAATCCATACATCTTCATCCATACATTCTCTGTCTTATATACTTGATTACCAGTATTTCTTATAACCCTACCTTATCCCTACATGTACCTTACATGACTACTCTATTGCCTACTCAACATTACCTACACTTCTACAGCTCCATGATTTCTGCAGTTAAACTACTCCATCAGCCCACTATATATACCCACCAACAATATTTAGTTTCAAACTTTATGATAAATTTTCACAGATCCACTAATTCCCTCACTATTTTTTACACCTATTTTTTACACTTATTTTTATATTTTTATATTTTCCCTTCTTTTCACTACAGACACTTTATTTGTCGTCATCATACCCAACCCGTTTGACATAAGGAGTTTCTCCTCACACTGTGGCACTCTCCATTCCAACCGATGCTGTCTGTATACGCCGCCTCAGCTTCCGTGGGGGTGATGCATGTGCCCCCGCCTCACCATGTGCCTGCCAATGCCTGCTGTGCCTGCCCTGGCTGGTAGATATACTTGACCTAATTTTTATTGACAAATCCTTTCTTTTCCCCTCTATAACAGAGTGTGGTACCATATTACTTCTTCACCTTTTGCAGGTACTTGTCGCATCTGCTCCTGATGAGTGGAAATACATCCACGAAACGCGTCGAGCTACAATAGATGCTACAGCGACTTTCTTAGGATTTTTACACCTGTATACTACTTTTTGATTCTATAAAATAGATACTAGTTCATGTCGTTTGAGTTATCATGGCTACATCCTTGCTCTATATACTCTGTATCTAACCATGCATGTATTCTAGATTTATGCGACTCTATACATGTTCATGTTATTCTTATGTATACACTCTGTGCTTAACAGATGTACAATTTGTGTATCCAATGACTATTGTTTTATCTACCTATGACTAAATAAATGAATTTGTATTATATACATGTACTTTCTTGTGCGCACCCCAGCCACTTCATCTAAAGTCCCACCCTCTTGTTTCTGTAACTAAACCCCGGGATGGAGGTGCTTCCCCACGCCTCATTTAAAGTCCCAAAATTTATTTTTTGAGAATATGATAGCAATAGGTAGTGACAGGTACATGAAAGTCTATCACTGGCTGAAAAAAATGATACCAAGATAATACCTAAACCTGCAGGCATCATTCTGGTATAACCATTCAAAGTCCAGCAACATACCAGTACGTTGCTGGCCCTTGTTGGACATATATTGTAATCTTTTTTTTTTTTTTTTTTTTCATGCAGCCTGTTGGCTGAACGAAAAAAGATTGACCGGTGGGTATGCCCACCATTTGAATACCTCCCTTCATCCACCCACTTCTAATGATGGGCATACATGCATCATTTATATATGCTGAAGCATGGGTGCATCCTCCCGCAAAAAAGTTATGCCGCGTACACGCAGTCTGACTTTTCCACAGGCAAGCCTCCGTCAGAATTTCGACCGTATGTACGCGGCATTAGAAGCAAATCGCTCCTCCACCCCTGCTGCCCCCATGCTTTGTCATATATGCGCTTTTTTTTTTTTTATAACTGTGGTAGTGAAATCACCTCCTACAGCATTGGAGTCACGGCTTTATGTATCGTGGGAGCAAACGCTGTTGCTGTCAAGATAAATAAATCCGCGCTGCAACTGAATGGCGTACCTGCTAAGCAAATTATGGTTAACATTAAAACAAAGTAACATTACAGTATAACAGTAAGACCATACCTGCAAAGCAACTACCAAAAAAACATAGTAAAAAAATAAAACATTTTTAACGCAACCCGTGCCTAAAATATATATGCCGAAGCATGGGGGCAACCTCCCGCAAAAAAAGTTATGCCGCACACACACAGTCGGACATTTCCACAGGCAAGCCTCCGTCGGAATTTCGACCATATGTACATGGCATTAGGAGCAAATCGCTCCTCTGCCCCTGCTGCCCCCATGCTTCGGGATATATGCTTTTTTTTTTTTTTTTTTTAACTGTGGTGGTGAAATCACCTCCTACAGCACTGGAGTCACGGCTTTATGCATCGTGGGAGCAAACGCTGTTGCTGTCAAGATAAATAAATCCATGCTGCAGCTCAATGGCGCAGTGATCCCTTCTTGAGGGGCCGAATTTTGTAGAGCCGATCATATTCAGGGTCTACACGAGGACGACAAAGTGCATTGTTGTTAAAGTGCATGAACCGCAAGATCTGCTCGTATCATTTCCTGGACATGGAGGCAGAGAACACGGGCATATGGTCAATTAAGCAGGTGGACCAATAAGTCCGCAGCATCGTGAATTTATTTATGCCCATGTTGAGGGAAAAGCCCAGAAAGGTCTTAAATTCGGAAACCGTAATTGGTTTCCAATCTCTGGCAAGGGAAGGCAACTGGGGATTAGCGGCGATGTGTTGACCAGCATATAAATTACTTTAGTCCACAATAGATCTATAGAGATCTTCCGTGAAAAACAGCGAATAAAAATCAAGTGGCTTAAAATTTTCTGTTTCCACCTGAATACTGGGTTGGCCAGTGAATGGGGGAAGTACGGGTTCTGCAGAAGTGGTGGGCACCCAATCAGGATTGGCGAATTCTGCAGGAAGGACACTATGGGCACAATGGGCCTGCCTTTGTCTTCTTCTTGGTGGCAGCACTACTTGTGCTTGCCTCCTCGCCAGCTTGAACTGCACTTATGGGACTCGCCACATCACCAAGTGTTACTTCCGTGCTGGATGTATGTCCAGGGTGTTCGAGGCCACTGGTGCTAGCCAGTTCACCAGAAGGAATAACAACAGCAGAAGATTGGGATTGGGTACGCCTGACCTTAGCAGGGACCTCACCTTCGTCGTCAGAGCTATCTGTCATGGAGCCGCTGTCGTCTACAAGATTTTATTCTGAGCCTGAATCTGACAGATGAGTGACCTCCTCTTCACTATCTGTCATGCTCAGAAACGTGTAGGCCTTTTCACTAGTGTACCTTTGATTTGCTATTTTGGGCTCTAAATTTAGTGGTACACTAGTGAGACTCACAGGTAAAAAAAGCTCCTAGGCTGTCAGCGACTGTATCAAAATGCTACCAAAAAAACTGTTAGCAATTGCAGGGATCAGGCCTGACTCTGCAAACGCTGCAGTTATGTGTTTAGTGTTTTGTAAGTGACAGTGATCGATCAATACTGCACTTGGGTGGGCTGGGCTGGGCGGAGTGGGAAAATGCAGGTGCTAGCAGGTATCTGGGCTGATCCCGCTAACAATGCGTTTTTTGGAACCCTAAACTGCTGGGACGCTAGTATTGATCTGTTCAGATACTATACCACTAAGGGAGGTGTATGCTTTGCGTGTGGGTGTTTGCGGTATTGGCACTAACCTGGGGCGACGCAGACCCTAAAACCTAATTGATATCACCCACCGGGCGATCAGGGGGTTAAACCTTTATTGGGTAATAAATGGCGGGTGCCCTGACACTATAAAAGACAAACTAACTAACCAGCGTCACCCATGACAGTTATACGGTGATCACTGGTGAAAGGGTTAACTAGGGGCAATCAGGGGATTAAAACCTTTATTAGGTAATATATGCGGGTACTTGACGCTATATAAAAACCTGACGGGAACCTAAATAACTAACTGGCTAACCAGCATCACCAGTGACACTTATACAGTGATCGCTGGGGAAAGAGTTAACTCTAGGGGCAATCAGGGGGTTAAAACCTTTATTTAGGTTGTAATATGGGGGTACCTGACCTATAAACCTATTTATAAACCTATTTATAAGCCTGGGGATTAACCAAAAAAAAATAACTGGCTACCTAGCGGCACCAGTGACACTAATGCAGCGATCAGGAAAACGATCGCTTAGTGACACTGGCAAAAGGGGGTGAAAGGGTTACCTGGGGGGCAATCAAGGGGTTAAACCTTTATTAGGGGGGTAGGGGGCTACCTTGGACCTAAAGGGGCCTAAAGCTAACTGCCCTGACACTTTTTACAGTCACAAATGACACTAAATGCAGTGATCAGTAAATAAATGACCACTGCAATCAGTGACACTGTGACTGGGGGGGGGCAGGGGGTGATCGGGGGTGACTGGGGGGGTCAAAAGTGTGCCTATGTGTACCTGGTGTCAGTGTAGGGTTGTGCACTTACTTGGATGTCTTCACTCCTTCGCGTCCCGGTCAGAAAGACCACTACGAGGAGTGTGACATCACTTCCTCCTGCCTGTGTTTACAGTTCACAGGCAGGGGAAGCCTCTCATTCGCCAGGAGCGATCGCGAGGGGGTGACCAGAAATAAATGGCCGCCCCCTCATCTCGGTTTGCTCCTGAAGCGAAACGGACTGTCTCCGCCACCCCCACCCGCTGGAAGGCAGGCACGTTCAGGTACGTTGATGTGCCTGTACGTGCCATTGTGGCGGTCCTTAAGTGGTTAAATAGAAATTTGCATGATTTCACTCTATACCTGTAAAATTTATGGCCTATGAAAAATATGCGCTGATACTTTGTAAGCCTTTTGTCACCAAAAAAACCGAAGTCTGCCTGCTCTCTCCCTCTTGAATTGCCTCCTATATAAAGGAAACCAATGTTTTGTGTCCTTTGTGTGATGGCTGAAATATAACTTCTCTCTGCTTCTACAGTTAAATCCTGTTTGAAAGGATGAGGTTATGTGTATCAAACCGTTTTATGCTTTTATATTATCTCTCAGAAAAAATACAATGTATATAATTTTTTTTTAATAGGAGGCAATTTTAGAGGCAGGCAAAATTGCCTCCTATTAAAAAAATGAGCTTCTGTGCAGCAAAGTAGTATAATTTTAATATAGTGTCGGAGACAAACATAAGTCTCAATGATTCTTTGTGGCCGAGATATGACTTCTCCCTACTTCTCATATTGCCTTCTATTAAAAAACATTCATCTTTTTTAAATCTGTTCAATTATTATATAGTGTCCCAGCACAAATACATTTTCATTTAATATTTTAGGCTATTCAATATGTATACATAAATAAAAAACTTGATGCTGAATTAAGCTTTCATTCTGCAACTTCCCATTTATTTTCTAAATGTCGAGACCTCCAAGAGCAGGAACAGGATCCTCGTCCTTTTCAAATCATCAAATGCCCAGTGGCCAATATATGGATGACATATCAGTATGTTAAACTTTGAAGGAAATTATCTTACAAATCTATGCCCTGGGGACTCTACCTTTACAAACCTCCCAGGGCACTTCCTCAGACACTCTTAAGGTACTTACTTCCATAGTCTCAGTCATGGACTATATTTATTTTACATTTTTCAATGCCACCAGAATTCAGTTTTATTAGATGACTTGATATGGGTGCATTTTCATGCCTTATTGTCGTTATGGTTTACTTTTCCTTTCTCTTTTCCTTACCAAGACGTTAATAAATCAGCTTATCATGTCTCCAAATCCTCCCTTCTCTAAGGCTGGATTCACACCTATGCATTTTTAGTGCTTTTTGCATTTTGCAGATTTGCATTTCAGTCCATTTAACATGGTTTCCTATGGAACACATTCTGTAGTGCAAATCTGCAAAATGCAAAAAGCACTACAAATGCATACGTGTGAATTCAGCCTAAGAGCTTTAAAACAACAAACTTTCTGTGTTTTCAAAATGTGTTTACAAATGCTCCGCTATTTGAATTCATGTTTAGTGAACAGTGGTGAATGTTTTTTTTCCACCACCTCTATTTTATTTTGTCTAAACGTGACCCTGATCACATCTTTTTCTCTTGAACCATGTCAATGTTTATATGTGAAAATTGTTTCAATAAAATTATGATTTGGAAAAAAAAAATTCAGGCAAATATGTTTCTTCTCTCTGCCTCCACAATTGCTTTACCTCAAAAAGGATAAAATTCGGTTAAAATTTTAACTTTTTTATGTCTTACAGCTTAATTTATTATTTCTGGCTACAGAAAATCTGTCTCTCTGCCTCCAAATTTTCCTTTTAACCACTTTCTTTTCAAAAGTTTTTATTGAGCATAAAACAAGTATACAGATATTACAAACATGGAGTAACATCCAATCAGAATCAATATATGGAACTTATGTGTTACAGAACGTAATGAACTCAGGCATATACATGGCTGTACATAAATTTCTGATATTAGTGTACAGAAAGGAAACACATCATAACGTAAAATAATAAAGCATGGACATAAAACACTACTTGTAACATCTGGTGATGTATGGGATGTTCACCAAAAAGAACAAAATAGATCTGTGTCTATAAATGATAAAATGTAGCCAAATATTATTATCTCTAAAGCTCAAGAGTACAAAACTGCTATTATGGTAAGGAATTCAATATCTAGATACCCAAAATGGGATTAAACTTATGACAGAGAGATGGAGCTTTAAGCTTTAACCACTTTCAGACCGGACCATTTTGCTGGATTAAGACTAGACCACTTTTTGCGATTTGGCACTGCATCGCTTTAACTGACAATTGCGCGGTCGTGCGACGTGGCTCCCAAACAAAATTGACGTCCTTTTTTCCCCACAAATAGAACTTTCTTTTGGTGGTATTTGATTGCCTCTGCGTTTTTTATTTTTTGCGCTATAAACAAAGCAATAGCGACAATTTTGAAAAAAAACAAAAAAAACACATTATTTTTTAGTTTTTGCTATAATAAATATCCCCAAAAAATATATAATTTTTTTTCCTCAGTTTAGGCCAATACGTATGCTTCTACATATTTTTGGTAAAAAAAAATCGCAATAGGATTTTATTGATTGGTTTGCGCAAAAGTTATAGCGTGTACAAAATAGGGGATAGTTTTATGGCATTTTTATTAATAATTTTTTTACTAGTAATTGCGGTGATCTGCAATTTTTATTGTGACTGTGACATTATGGCGGACACGTCGGACAATTTTGAAACTTTTTGGGGACCATTGTAATTTTTACAGCGATCAGTGCGATTAAATTGCACTGATTACTGTAAAAATTACACTGGCAGTGAATGGGGTTAACTATTAGGGGACTAGGGAAGGGTTAAGTGTGTGCTGGGGAGTGTTTCTGACTGTAGGGGGAAGGGCTGTGTGTAACACTACACTGATCAGCTCTCCCGATTACAGGGAAAGCTGATCAGTGACAGTGTCACTAGGCAGAACGGGGAGATGCTTGTTTACTTTAGCACCTCCCCATTCTTCCTCTCTGAGAGACGATCGCAGATATCCCCACAGCGATCAAGTCCACAGGACCCGCAACCCGACTCACGGTGCGCACGCGAATGGCACAGCGGCAAATTCAAAGGGACGTACCTGTATGCCCATATGCCTGTCCGTGCCGTTCTGCCGACGTATATGTACATGCAGCAGTCGTAATGTGGTTAATAAAAAGAATGACACTTTATTCAGAAAATCATCTTATAATCTGTGTCTGAAAAATATAGTTTAATTTAATATTTTTAGCTTTAATAGACCTACTGTCTGCTACAAATTTGCCTCCTATTAATAATAGGGATCAGATTCTGGGCAGCAAAACAGTATTGTTGTTATGTTCTGTCTATGCAAAAATACAGTATACTTTCATATCTATTGATGAAACCTGCCTGCTCTCTTCTTTAGAAATGTTTGCCTATCCAAATAGGTTTAAAGCAAGGAATGCAATTCTGTAAATTTAGTTTGTAAAACATGTAAGAAAGCAAAAAAAAATGTTATGTATAGATGCAATCTACCTGTTCAAATCTTAAGAAATTTTGAAAAAAAAAAAGGCTTAAACCTTACTTTTTTTAAATAAAATAAAAAACATGGAATACTTACCTGTTCTGCACAGAGCAGCCCAGATGCTCCTCTTCTTGGGCCCCCTGCCAGAACTCCAGGCCCATTGACTTTAGTGAGTGCCCCCATGGAAAGCAGCTTTGTCTGCATCTATTCACACAAACCAGGCAAATAGGCCCCACCCCCGCTCCCTCATCAGAGCATTTTATTGATGGCAGCAGGAGCCCATTGCTATCAATCTGCCCAATGGGGGGTAGACAGTGGCGAGTGCCGCTGCTCTCATGCATGACACTTGATCGGATTGTCTCAGGTAAGAATAAGGGAGATGGGGGGATCCTGCAGAAGAGAAGTTATATTTGCACTATAAAGCTCCTGGAAAAAAAATTGTACGCAGTGTGGCCAAGGTGATATCCCTGCTACTTTAAGAGTCTGGATACCTCCAATTGATGTGGCTGTCTAGCGCACACATAGCTCTTTAGTATATGTTAAAAGTGTAAATTCATTATATTTTAAGTGATATAGGTTTCTGATAAACACACAAAAATATATGTAATTGTTGAAGGTTTGAAGGTCACAGGACATACTAAGGAGGGTATAGACAGATAAATATGGTCTGCTGTGTAAGTAATTCTATTTCCTACATAACTACGTCAGGACACAGGCCTATGGGTGGAGTTATGCTACTTATTTGTAGACGAAACCATATTGGGGGAAATATGTAAATTTGTGTGTCACCAGGGAAATGCTGACAATACAGTATGAGACAGTATAAGAATGGAAAAGGTTACGGTAGAACTAGGTTGGGAAGGTGTAGAGTGTGAAGGAACTCGACACTCGGAGAATGTAGCATCAGATGTCTTCCTCCTTCTGAGGCCTTAACCATCCATATGTTACTAAGATGACCTGATTTCTGAAGCTGTAACCATGATGTCTTGTCTTTGCTGATGAATAAACAAACTTGCAAGTATTTTGGATGAGAGATTGATTCTTAAGCTGTTACATCAGAATGCTGCCTTGGTTCCTCTAGGAGAGAGGATATTGACTGACACATTGACACGGATTTTGCTAATTCATCTTGAAAACGCTCCTGTAAGTAGAATGACGAGATAGAGATATTTTCTCTTTTTCTCCTATTTCCTCTATTCTTTCAATGTCGAGCCAGGCGGATTGGTCAAATTTTTTCCCCACTCCTTGACAAAAGGAGGGAAGATGAACACAATGAATGTCAAGTCACGGAAAAAAAAGATCTAAGAACCTAGAAGAAGGACATTTTCGTCAGATGTTAGCAGAAGTCAAAGCGTGAGTTTTTTTGTTTGTTTTCTCACCTAAGAAAAAAAAAGCTACAGCCTATGAAGTTGATTGACAAGGCCAGATGGACGGGACACTTCAAGCTATTTTCGGAAAATCCATTGACTTTGTAAACCTAATGGTAAGGTATGAGAAGATATCTACCAAGGTTAGTTCCTATGAAGGTGAGAAATCTCACATAAGAAATATTGGGTTGTTGCCCAAGAAGAAAAAAGTGTTGAAACAGGAACGAAGAATTCAAGTTATTTGAAAAAGCTACCATAGATGTACACTATTGGGTGAGCTGATACGTCGGATTTTGACGCTTGAAAATGGAAACTCCATGCACACAGGCTAAGAATATATCTAACAGGCAACGCACCCCACTACACAACAAAGACACAATTCAAGAAACAAGGCAAAAAAGCTACAAGAATATGATGCTTAGAAGAACAAAGAAAAGGACATTTTAAGAAAAAAGCAACAGTGAAAGAAAAGCAACTATGAAAGAGAAGACAATGAACATCAGGCAACGTTAACAGACATTATTTATCTCTTGTTTTTTTAAGTGCATACAGGACTATCATATAAACAAGGGGTGAGTGTGTTTGTTTAATCAAAAGTAATATGGGAATGGTTAAACATCTCTAGGCTCAGAAGTAAGGCTTAGTAAGATCAGGAAATGTATAAATTTCATATATATACAGAATATAGAATACATGCAGAAGTAAGATAATTAAATTATGCCAGAGAGTAAAGAAGTTCTATAATAAGGAAACGAAGTTTAATGCAGCATGTAAATGTTGAGGGGCGTGGCCTGGCCGGACTAGGAGATGGCTGACTGAAAGTCTTGCTCCCGCCGCTGCCTCTCTAAACCTCACATTTACCGGAGTCTCACTTCACGTGGCAGATCTTTAAACTATGGGAACGGCATCCCGCCACTCCTCAGCCTCGAGATCCCGTTCCCCCGTGAAAATCCGGGGGCTAGGGGCCAAAACATCCCAGAAATGTTCCGGGCACCGAGGAGCAATATGGTGCCGGCCCGCCACACCACCTCACGGACCTCTGCTGTGCCGGCAACTGAGCCGACACTATCACTTTTTCAGCCGATCTCAGGGTAGACATTCGCGCGCTTTCTGACAGGGTCGTGGAAGTGGAGAGGACGACCTCGCAACACAATGTAGTCCTCCACAGGGTCACCAGAAAGATTGACGACCATACCCTCCAGCTTAGAGAAGCCCAGCGACACATTGAGGACCTCGAGAACCGCGGACGCCACCATAACTTGCGGGTCCGCGGTATGCCTGAGACCGCAGAGCCTGAGGGTATGCCGGCTGAAGTCAGGGCGCTCTTCAACAACATCCTGCAAAGGCCACCGGAGACTCCCATCGTTTTCGAACAGATTCACAGGGCGCTGCGCCCCAGAGGGAGAGAATCTGATCCCCCGAGGGATATTATCTGCTGCATAGTAGATTACAGCATCAAGGAAGATATCCTGAAACGTGCAAGGGCTATCCCTCGCCTACAACACTGTGGAACACCCATCCAAATTTTTCAAGATTTATCTCCTATAACTCTCCAACACCGCCGAGACCTTAAACCGCTTCTGGAGACACTGCGCTCGAATGGCATACAATATCGGTGGAAGTTTCCCTTTTGTTTATCGGCCACATACCAAGGCCGGACGGCCTTACTAAAATCACCTGAAGATTTGCGCCATTTCTGCCGTACACTCGACATCCCTCTTGTGGATGTCCCAAACTGGTACGCAGCATTCCGCATGTATCCAACGAGACGACCCCAGCCACCGGATGACTCGATGGACACCCAGGATTCCCAGCGTTCCAGGAGACGATCCCCGTCGAGCTCCAGACTCCGCACCCCAAGACCTGCTGATGGCGGCTCGACCACAGCGGACGCACCGGGAACCAGGAGGACCCGCCGAGACTACTGATGACATTCTCCTCACACCGTTCTTACGGCTGAAGGTACTGTGTCACCCAAATCGCTGATCTCAATATAGGACTACACATTTGACCCGTAGCCGCCACCGCTGTATTACAGGATGACTGTTAACCGCTGTCCTTTATATGGATCCCTCACTACATTGCCGGTTCTTTATGTCATCATCAGCTATCCTTCACGCTATACAAGAAAAACTCTTATGCTCGAATGCGATTGAACTCCCTCGCCATATACTTACCCAGCCGATGATTGAGGCTTCCAGTCTGAACTACTACGGGTTTATCTCAACTGGAGATACATTGCTCTAACTGCCTCTATCATCCCCCGTGCAGAACTAGGCTCATCCACTCCGTGTATTGGTGTAGTTAATTCTTTTCTTTTTTATTTAGGAAGCATCAGTCTACGTTTGGCGAACCCTGGAACCGCCGTGTAATTGACACTGCCTGAAGGGATCTTCATGCCATACTCAGTGTGATAAATGTGCTACAGCTTGATGCTTATGCTAGAGGTTAGGTAATGTAGGCATACTGTTCAACTCTTACTCATATTTGTTTCACCAGTCTTCAGATATGTTTCTATACTACATGTTTTACGAGCAGATGTCACTTATTTAGATCATTGCACCCAGACAACAGGCTAGGTTCGGGTGAGACCATAATGGGTTATGTTGGAGGGGGGCTGTACCAGAATTCATAAGGGTTTATTAGGCTCTCCCGCACAAGCACGGACGTGCTTGATAACCAGTGAAAACACTAATCTCTTATCTGCATGCTGTTATGGCCTCCCCGAGACTGCCCTTTATACACAAGATGACTGTAGGTTCAGTCAACGGTTGCATAACTATAACTCGATACCTCCCATAAATCTGCAGGATAGGATTATAGGCCTTTTTTTGTCACACTTATGTCCTGGCTGATTAGACGCATACCGTGGACACTAGACCTCACTATATGCCCTGTAATCAATTGAGCTTTGAACCTCCACAAGATCCCTTCAGTAGGTAAGACTCATACTTACCTCCTGCAATGGCTTTAACTTCCGCTCTAAGCATGGTTCTAGCGATAAATACACACACAAAGACAATTAGTATAACTGCTTACAGAACGATCAATTACGGTCTACTGTATGGAAAGTTATACCTGAGCGGTGATTCGTTTAGATTCACAGACACACATCACGTATAAGGTGGATGACTCGCTCTCTACGCTACCCCGAGCAGTCAGCCTTACCTTAACCTATTTACAGCCCTATGGCTGAATGAATGCTGCCTAATGCCAGCTGGTAGAATGCACAGTGCTACACCCTTACCTGCGCATTCGCGTTAATGGTATTATTTTTATCAAATACGGTGTCACCCATTTATCCCACACACGGGTACGACTTACATCACTTTAGCAGTGATATACCCCCACATTCTCACTGATGACATTTATCATATATCGCAACCATAACGTGACCTAGATTTCTGTTCATGGACCATAATACTCTATGGTGACCAAAAGTTTAACATGAATAGGCTGATCGTGTACTCACCAGATATTTCCTCTAAGGGTACCCCCTGTTGTTTCCCACAACAGAATTTATGATTACCATCTGGACCCTCACGGGCAGATATCGCCTTAGTCAGACATGTTTTTGGATGATTGGTTTTATATTTCATAGGTTATATCATTGTTTAAATGTTTTTTACTTTGGTTTACTGTAACATAAATACCACCGGAGCCTCTCCCTGTTACACATACTCGATCACAGGTCCTTATACACATTCAGATACCTATGACCATATTCTCATATCACGACTTATACGCAAGTCTCATAGTTCCAATATGTCCTTACTGCTCTCTCTCCTCAATTTTCAGAACACGGCAAACATGCACACACAGATCTCTCTCCTAATTTCTTATGATCGTCTCCCACTGTACTGATTATTAGACAGAGCTAACTCTGCCAGTTAAGTATTATTTTACCTATCGCTTTTTTCTCCTCTCATACACAAGTCTGAGAGGCAGCGGCGGTATCGCCATTTTATTTCCTCCACACCCTATTTGGTTTTCGGATGACCCCCAAACAGCGCAATGGGTGGATCACCATCACGCCCACTGACTTTACGCTGTACCTTACTAGTCTATTGCCCAGTAGACTAGGTTATTCTAGTACTCCCTCCCCCTTCCCCTACATTACATATATCAGTCCTTAATTACTATCCTAGTACTGTCATCTCTCCGACCCTCACGTCTATTCACCCTTGCGGATTCTTGCACTTCGATCTAGCACATGAGTTGTCGTAGTAGCATGACGGATCAGATACCTACTCACACTGACCATGTGACGGCGCCCGCCGACACACACTTTCCACAAGTGAAATTTTGCTCACTGAATGTTCCCCACGGTTTATCACGCCACTTCTGACATCTCCAAATCCAAGGGGGTTGCCATTCTACTGTCCAAGCACTGCCCATTAAAAGTTACGGAAGTCAAACAAGACACGGAGGGTAGATTTCTCTTTCTTAAGGGTACACTACACAATAGGCCTATAACATTAGCTAACCTGTACGCACCCAACAAACGTCAAGTACCCTTCTTTCGTGAAACACTTCAATTACTTACTGAATTTTACTCGGGCATTCTGGTGGTAGGTGGAGATTTCAATTTTACCCTCAACCCCGCTCAGGATTCATCAACTGGCTCCTCATCTCTGCCTTATAGAGCGTTGAAGGCCATTAAACTAAGATTTCAAGAATTGACACTACATGACACGTGGCGCACATTACACCCTAACGACAGGGATTTTACATTCTACTCCGCGCCTCATAATAAATACTCTCGTCTAGACCATTTTTTCATATCCCAAGCTGACCTGATGCTCCTCGCTAGTGCGACAATTGATCCCATGGTAATTTCAGACCACAACCCCATTTCCATGACACTATCCTTGCCTCTTACACGACCTCCTCACCCTATCTGGCGCCTAGATAACTCCCTTTTGACTGATCTGGCTAATACTCAGAAAGTCAACACTCGACTTACCCAATATTTTCAAGAAAATGTCACCCCTGACACAACTCCATCGACAACTTGGGCGGCCCACAAATGCGTTATCAGAGGTGAATTTATCTCTATGACAGCTCACAGAAATAAACTGCATCGTCAACACATAGCTAAACTCTCAGCAAAGGTTCATTCTCTTGAACGCCTTCATAAGGCTTCACTGGCTGATCAAACCCTTACACAACTACTTCAGGCTCGGGAGGAACTCAAGGAAGAATTAGATAAAAGACTCAAACGTAAATTCCTTTTAACTCAAAAGCTGTTCTACGAGTTCGGGAATAAATCAGGCAAATTATTAGCTAGGGCATTGCAACACAAAAAAGCTTCTACGACAATACATAAAATCGTTGACCCCACTGGAACTCCACATGTATCCCATACGAATATCTCTAATCAATTTGTCACCTACTTTTCTAAACTATATAACTTACCACGCTCAGAACAGACTGACATCACTTACAGAAAAGACATGATAGCTGATTTCTTGACACACTATGGCATGCCCCCGATATCCCCTGAGGAATCACTGTTATTAGACGAACCTATCACCACTGATGAAATTAGGGCTTCCCTGAAACAGCTTAAAACGGGCAAAAGTCCAGGCCCAGACGGCTTAATTGTCGGTTATTACAAAACATTCCAGGAAATTCTCCTGCCCCATCTCATGAAGACCTTTAACTCTTTTGCCACCCCTGACCACATACCCACGGACCTTTTAGAAGCCCACATCACCCTAATTCCCAAACCTGGCAAAGACGATACCATTGTATCGAATTACAGACCTATCTCCCTCCTAAACGTGGACATGAAATTGTATGCCAAGATACTTGCCAATAGACTTCTTCCACTTCTCCCTAATTTGGTTTCCCTGGATCAGGTTGGTTTTATCCCTGGTAGAGAGGCCAAGGATAACACCATTAAAGCCTTGCATATCCACCGATGGCTATCACACATGTCTAAGCAACAGGGTTTCTTTCTGTCACTTGACGCGGAGAAGGAGTTCGACAGGGTGGCATGGGACTATATGTCAGCAACCTTACAAGCTGTGGGATTGCTCCCAAGATTCTTACAGATGATTCTAACACTATATGCTCATCCCACGGCAAAATTACGGATCAACGGCCATCTGTCGAGCGCCTTCTCCATCTCGAATGGCACGCGCCAGGGTTGCCCCCTATCGCCAATCATTTTTATTCTTTCTTTGGAACCTTTCTTGCGCAGACTTAGGGCAAACCCCGATATAAAAGGGATACAAGTGCGTGATAAACAATATAAATTAGCAGCATATGCGGATGACATTCTTCTTTTTCTCTCTGATCCGGTCACCACGCTACCCAACCTCCTGAAGGACTTTGCCCTTTTTCACAAACTGTCCAACTTACAAATTAATTTCTCCAAATCTAAGGCTCTTAACATTTCCCTACCTTCGCAGGTTGTAGCCCAATGTAAGCTAAACTTCCCCTTTAGCTGGGAAGCCAAAGCCCTCACCTATCTGGGGATTCAACTGCCAACACTTTTAGATGACATTTACGATCTAAATTTCCTCCCACTACTACGATCCATACAAAACGATCTCCTCAGATGGATGTCTGGCCAATTTTCCTGGTTTGGTCGGGTGGCCATACTGAAAATGAACATTTTACCCCGCATATTGTACTTCCTGCAAACTATTCCAATTAAACTTCCCGGGTCATTCTTTTCGTCGCATAAGAGAATGAAGAGAACTTTATATGGGCAGCCAAATCACCCAGAATTAAATGGGAATCACTGACGTTTCCCAAATCCAAAGGATGTTTGAACCTACCTGACATACAAAAATACTACTCTGCATGCCACCTGACCAGATTTCTTGACTGGCACATTCATAAACACTCTAAGGACTGGATTACACTGGAAGAGGCCTTTGACCAACTCCATATTCCATGGATCTCCACATCTAACACACCTAAGGCGTATTCATCTCACCCACTTACCGGTGCATCTCTACAAATCTTTAGGTCTGTAACTAAATCGCTCGGATGGTTACCTTATCCTGGCCCAATGACACCGCTTACTGACAACCCTGACTTTCCTCCCAATATAACTGCTTGTGACCCCTCTACTGACTCATTACCACAAACACTCAGAGCCTCTCATTTCTTCCGTAACCTCACCATCATGACATTCCCCGATATACTTTTAAGTTTTCCTGAACATCGAATCCCTTTTTACAAATTTCATCAAATCAGACACTTCATTCAAAGTGCACGACCTACTTCACAGTGGTGCAGGACACTCACCCCTTTTGAAGTTATGTGTTCCAACGAAACCCCACTACGACACCTTATATCCACAACATACTCAATGCTGTTTGATGACCTCGACCCAAAACAAAACACAGTGGTTAAAACTTGGGAAAGGGACCTTGACATTGATCTACCTACCGAAGACTGGGAACATATTTTCCATTATATCCACAAAAGCACGGTTAATGTTTCTGCCCAAGAAAACTCTTATAAAATTTATGCCAGATGGTACAGGACTCCAGACATAATACACAAATATCTGCCCAGTATATCCCCTCTCTGCTGGCATTGCAACCAGCACGCCGGCTCTCCCCTTCATATATGGTGGGATTGTACACTGCTCAAGACCTATTGGGAGAAAATCCATGAGGTTATATCCATTATCTCGACTTACACGATTGCCTTTACACCATCTCAATTCCTCCTACATCATACCTCCCTCCCACATTCCACTTACAAAAAATCTATAATACCGCATTTACTGAATGCCGCAAAGCAATGCATACCAATCTATTGGAAGACCCCAACCACACCTACACTACTAGACTGGGTCAAACGTGTGGATAAGATTTCAGAGATGGAGAATATCATCCATCAAGCCAAGGATACCCCATCCACATATACCAATATCTGGGCCGGTTGGCTTCATTTTAGGGATTCGCAGTATTATCGTGACCATGTCCATTCCTCCTAAAAGGACCCGGATTATACTGTATCCTCATACAAATACTGTAGCCTAAAGAGGGCGATGGTCCGTCATGCTATTACGACACATTACGACATATTAAGACTTTTTACCACCAATAGATCCACCATATCCGTATTTGATCCTTTAAAATTGATCCTTCCCACCATTCGTATAACCCCTTTCCCCCCACTTGTACCACCCCACGTTCTACTCCTGTCATACACCACCACATCACGGTTATCTTGGATTATTCATGTATTAATGTATCTCACACTCTTGATCCCGAAACATTGACACCACATTATAACTCCTCTATGGAGCCTCGACTAATCCGCTCCCCTTGCACAGCAAGTTCCCTCTCGGGGTGTAGGGGTGGAGCGGATGTAGCCTCACTTCCTCCAAGAGATAGTTAACTATGCGCACCATTTACATTGAGGACAGTGATCTATTCTTGTTTGCCATTTAAGGCTACACTACTTTTACAACTGAAGGGATCACTTAGTTTGTGACCCACAGTAATTAATATAGATTTACATGTATGGAAAAGTTTTTTCTATGTTGCCCTCCTTTAGATTTTCTGGCTTCTTTGTTACTGCTGTATACAGGGTTGTATATTTATGCAGAATGTTTCCTCTATATACACTCATAATATGCTACTATATACAAGAATGAATAGATCTCCGGTGATGTATTGTATTGATGTATGTATCTGATTTCACGTATTTGTATTTGCTTTGATATTTTCAATAAAATTATTTTTGAAAAAAAAAAAAAAAGTAAATGTTTATGAATATTTTAGCCCTGAACAACAGAAAATGTGTGTTATTACATATGGTTATTCTAAGACACATAAAAAGGGGCAGAACAAAGTTTTTAGAGAAAAACTATTGATTAAGATTGTGGAAAGGACTGTATGAAATTGAGCTAATGGAAAACATGATGTTTAGTGTTTTAAAAATCCTACAGATTTAGTTGCAGGAAATATTAAGTAAAGGTTTGAGCAGTTTACAGAATATTTCAAACTTGGATTTGGTTATTAAATTAAAAGTAGTAGATTGTACTAATTTACTTAAAGTATAGCCAGAAAAATATTAAAATATGAAAGATTTGTTCAATCTAAAAAATATTGTAAAAAAAAAACTATTATTAAGTTTTTGTAAAATGAGTATTTCTGATAAAAGTAATGATTTTGGTTGGGGAGGAGTTTTCTCGGGGAAATGGCCAATCACAAGTTTTTGGGCAGGACTCAATTTGTGAGTTTCACGAGATTGTCTTCTAAATAATTTTTTGTCATTATTATCATCAGGAAAGTCATATAATTGTAATGTACATTATTTTTGGCAAATATACAAACAAAATATGTTTAAAAAGTGGTAAAAAGGTTAAATATTTAAAAAAAACGAGAAACCAGATTGGTACCAAATTGTACAGTCAATGAGGTACAAAGCATGGCAGCGAAGATTGACAGTTCAACAGATCATTCTCTGAACAGTATGTGTCATGTGAGAAGTGTATTTTTACCAACAGTAAAAAGTGTCAAGAAATGCCATGACATTTTTGTGAATCAAAGCACAATAAATGTTTGTGTTTTATCTTTCAGATACTTGAAAGAGGGTTCATTGATGAGAAAAATATATATTTAAAAATATTACTTACAAAAGTAATTGTTTTTAAAAATACGATTTTGTGGGCCTTAACTTTTTGAGAGTTCACTGAAATTTTTGCAGACAAAGTTTCTGGGTAAATTTACTGTAGGGCTTTTTTTTTTTTGTTTTTTTGTTATCTTTTTTTTTTTTTTTTTTTTTTCTTCTTTTTGCAGGGGGAAGAGGGAGGGGGAGGGTGAGGGATTTAGGTAGATAAGGGTGGGGGTTTTCCTCTTTTTTCTCGCTGTCGTCTCTCGTCCCCTTCCCCTCTCCTTTTAACAGCCTCTCAGCAGGATGGAGGAAGTAAGGGTAACATCTATGAATGTTAAGGGTTTAAATGTCCCAGAAAAAAGAAAGATGCTTCTTAATGATTTAAAACAGAGGTGTATAGATATAGCTTTTATACAAGAAACTCATTTTAAGGCAGGTAGACTCCCTTTCCTTCAAAATAGATTTTTCCCAACTGTATATCATGCCTCCAATCAGGAGGCAAAATCAAAGGGGGTCTCAATTATGATCTCCAATAGGATCCCATGGACGTTGACAGATAAACGGGTGGATGGGAAGGGAAGGTACCTCTTCCTGAAGGGGTCGATAGGGGGGGTGAAGGTGACATTGGCTACAGTATATGCTCCCAATGTAAGGCAAGAGGTGTTCTTAATAAAAACCCTCACAAATCTGATAGATTTCTCAGAGGGTAAGCTGATACTGGGAGGAGATTTTAATATCCCATTGGATCCGAAAGTAGATACGTCCTCGGGGATGTTGTCTATACCCCATGGTACCAGAAGAAGACTATTGAAGAAATTGCATGAGCTACAACTTGTAGATGTATGGTGAATTATGCACGAGGGAGAGAGGGATTACACCTTTTACTCAAACCCCCACCAAGTGTATTCTCGGATAGACCTCTTCTTGGTACCTCACTATTTACTGACGAGGACAACAGAGGTTCATATAGGATGTATTACATGGTCAGATCATGCCCCGATCACTTTATGTATTTCCCTCCTTGGCGCTATGGGTACAACTGAAAGAAGATGGCGATTGAATGAGAGTTTGTTACAGAACCCCGAAATTCGGGAAGAAATAGCAAAAGAAATAAATGATTACTTTCAGATAAACGAGACTCCGGATAGTAACCCGGCCATAGTGTGGGAGGCACATAAAACAGTGATAAGGGGCATACTGATCAAACTCGGATCAAGAGTTAAGAAAGAAAGGGACAAACAGGTGTTGGGACTTCTGCAGAAGATCCATGATCTGGAAACCCAGCATAAGAAAAACCAGACACCCTCTATGGGGATAGAGCTGGGGGACCTGAGACGCTGCATCTCGGAAATACTACGTTTTAAGGCTAAAGCGATTATTCAGAAAGGGAAAAAGACCTTCTATGAACTAGGAGATAAGTGCAGTAAATTACTAGCAGGCAAATTGAAAGGGAAAATTTCGAATACCTATATTCCCCATATAAAAGGAAGAGACGGGAGACTCATCTCACAACCCAAAGCCATAGCACAGACATTTGGGGAATTCTATACCTCATTATATAATTTAGAATCAGCACCCATATCTACATCGATCCAGGAGGAATATCTTTCCTCTGCGAAACTTCCAAGACTAACATCATTAGAACGGAGGAAATTGGAAGAGCCTATTTCAGCAGAGGAGGTAAATGAGGCAATGAAAACGGCGAAGCAAGGCAAAGCGCCCGGCCCGGACGGCTTTACGCTGCTTTATTACAAAAAATTCTCCATACCGCTCTGCAGGCAAATGGCAAAGGTTTTCAATGCCCTGGGTAGAACAGCTGCATTCCCACCAGACTCTCTTTTGGCGCATATTACTGTGCTACCAAAGGAGGGGAAGGACCCTTCGGAATGTGGCAGCTACAGACCCATTTCCCTCCTAAATGTGGACTTAAAGCTTTTCACCAAAATCCTGGCAACCCGGATTCAGCCTTTGTTGTGTCAGTTGATAGATCGAGACCAGGTTGGGTTTGTTCCCTCGCGGGAAGCGAGGGACAACACTATTAAGGTTCTCAATCTGGTCCACCATGCTAACAAGTTAGATATTCCTAGTGTTTTTTTGAGCACCGATGCCGAGAAGGCATTTGATAGGGTGAGATGGCCTTTTTTGTTTGAGGTGCTGAGACAGGTTGGCATGGGGGACCAGATGATTACATGGATTAAGAGTGTGTATACAAACCCCAAGGCAGAAGTAAAGGTAAACGGAATATTTTCTAGGCCCTTCAAAATATCAAATGGTACAAGGCAGGGGTGTCCCCTTTCCCCCATGCTATTTTCCCTATCAGTAGAACCTTTGTTAAGTAAAATTAGGGAAAACAAAGATATCCAGGGCCTAAAAATAGGAAATAGAAACTATAAAATTTCAGCCTATGCGGACGATCTATTGTTCTCCATGTCTGCACCACATATTTCAATCCCCAATCTTATGAAAGAATTTGAAACATACGGCAACCTATCAAATCTAAAAATAAACTACTCGAAATCAGAAGCGATGGGAGTTGCGATGAGGAACAGGGAGTGTAAGGCGATTCAAAAAAAATTTAATTTTAAATGGGTGTCTGAGAAGCTGAAATATTTGGGCACGTATATTCCTTCGAATATAAAAAAGATGTTTGAGGTGAACTTTCCAGATTTATTTGATTCAGTTCAGAAGCAGTTGGAAAAATGGCACCAGGGCATCCATTCGTGGTTCGGAAGATGCAATATTATTAAAATGAGTATATTACCAAAATTTTTATATTTACTCCAAGCATTACCAATATCTGTCCCAGTGGTCTTTCTCCGCCAAACATGCTCTTTACTTACAAAATTTATTTGGGCAGGGAAACGACCCAGGATAGCTAGAGGAACAATGACGATGCCCAGGGGTTTCGGTGGATTAGCGGTCCCAAACATAACGAAATATTATCATGCAGTACACCTGGGGAGGGTGGTAGACTGGTGCAGACATGGAGAACTCAAAGCATGGGTAGAATTAGAACAGCAGGTCAGTGAGATACCCCTGCGTAGAGCACCATGGTGCCTTGATAAGATACCAATGCTGATCAAGACGCACCCAACTATAGGTTCTACCTTAAAGATAAGTTCCCTTTTAATACGCGACTCCAAAATCTCCTCAAGAAATTCTCCTTTAATCCCTGTGCTAGGAAACCCGGGGTTCCCCCCAGGGGGAGAGGCAGGGGCATTTAAAAATCTAGAGGAGAGAGGTATAGTCCAAGTTTCACATTTTATTCATAACGGGGCATGGCCTACTCTGGAGGGACTAATGCAGAGAGGGGGATCTTTTGAGTTAAAGCCATGGCGGGCGATTCAGATTTTGAACTTTCTGAGGTCACTGGGGCCAGCGGTTGATTATGATCGTCATTTAACGTTGTTCGAGCAATACTGTGAGGGACAGGAACCGCTTCCCCGGTTGATCTCAAAAATGTATAGGATATTAAACACCCCACAGGAGGATTATATGCCCTCTAGTAAGGCTAAGTGGGAAAGAGATCTGAATAGGACTTTCACTAAGGTACAATGGCGTGACATTATATACATGACCCAGTATACCTCTATGTGCACTCGCATGCAAGAATTAAATTACAAAATCATGACACAGTGGTACTATACTCCGGTAAAACTCCAGAGATTTTACCCTGAAACAACAGGACAGTGCTGGAGATGCGGAGAGGAACCTGGATCCTTATTCCATATACTCTGGACATGTTCCAAAATTAGGCAGTACTGGGGAGAGGTAAGAAGGATATCTCAAAAATTTATGGAAAATATAATCCCAGAAGACCCGGCCCTTTTCCTGCTTCACTCAACCCAAATACCGAAACGGATATATAGGAAATCCATCTTATGCCATTTAATTAACGCGGCGAAGGCAAATATAACTCTGTCATGGAAAGAACGGGACCCACCTTCAATAGCAAGATGGTTAAATAAAGTAAGGGAGATTGGAGCTATGGAGGATCTAGTGTACTCCGGTCAAAACAAAAAAGAACGGTACAACACAACATGGGAAGGGTGGAATAGCTTTATACACTCGGAGGAAGGGAAAACAATTCTGGGAGAAAATGTGGTTAGTTAGTTAAAGAGATGCGAGTGAGCACACAGAATAGCTAGGGATGGGCTCTCCCCATCCTGGCTGGGAAGGGGGGGGGGGGAGACGAGAGGGAGGAAAATGGGTGGGGTTTTTTTTTTTTTTTCTTTCTGGGGTTGGGGGGGAGGAGGGGAGGGGAAATAGAGAGGCAAAGGGGAGGGAGGTACTCATGCAAAGGGGAAACGGGGGATTAAAAGGAAATTACCAGAGGAACCCTTACAATAAGAAAAGATACAGATGTTATAGGATAAAAGAATCATTGGGTTTTAGTTCAGATCAGAGAGTAGACTATAACAGCGAAAAGTTATATTAAGTTATGAAAAAGGAAGGTACGAAGTATCTGTTTTCAGGGCCGCAATGCATTGATTGAACCCTGTGTATCTGTACTTCCCCTGTTTTGTTTGTAAAGAAAATAAATAAAAATATAAATGTGAAAAATTTTTTACTGTAGGGCAAATATTTTTAAAATAACAAAAGATAACTTATTTACAATAATTTGAAGATCTAAAGAAAACCCTTATTAATTTAGTATTTTTGATAAATATAAAGAGATCTCTCAGTCATTTTTACATTTAAATGTATGTGGATGATGAGACAATTCCTTTTAAAATTTATAAATAAATATTAGGAGTGCATTTGTCCTATGCTATAGATTAGAAATGCCATGTGCTTTAAATAAACATTGTATGTTTACACTAAAGGTGTTTTTACAAAAATAACAACAGGTGTCAATATACACAGTTTTGTGTATTGGCAATTGAATGTTAAAAAGATCAGTTATAGTGGTGTATATAAATACATGATGATTAAATTGATGCATGTGTGTCTTATGCCGCGTACACACGAAGGGACTATCCCGCGGGATTATCCGCTGGACCGAAGTCCAGCGGATAATCCCCTCGTGTGTAGGCGCCGGCGGACTTTTTTTGGCCAAAGTACGGCGGACTAAAGTTTCAGGTTTTGTTCTCAAATTATCCGCTGGACTTGGCAGTCCAGCGGATAATCCGGTCGTGTGTAGTATGGTCCGGCGTACCAAAAAGGACGCATGCTCAGTAGCTATTATGTCACGGACTCGCTCGGTCTGGTAAAACTAGCCTTCGTTTTGAAGCTCGCACAATCGTCACGCTGTTGAAAATTTTTTTTTTTGTTTTTCTGACAGCGGGATTTGTATGGTATCGTACTTGAAGAATGATTTTGCCTTGCTGCTTGTATATTCACGCAGAGTACTCCCGAACGTTTTTTCTTCAGCATTCTTTAGTGAAGTTATATATTTGTATATATATATATATATATATATATATATATATATATATATATATATATATATATATATATATATATATATATATATATATATATATATAGATATAGATATAGATATAGATATAGATATCCAAATCACCAAATGAAAAATATATCTATATTTCTCAATAAGCGCAAAAAAATATATATCGATATCTACATATATATATATATATATATATATATAAATATATATAGATATATAGATCTATACGTGTATAAAAATAAAATTATATATATATATATATATATATCTATATATTATATATGTACATATATCTCTATATAGATATTTTTTATTATTTGTTGGTTATCAAAAGGATTAGTTATTACACATGATACAATTGTGGAGTCAGCAGAGCTTGCCCTTAATTCCGATCTTAAACCTCACCTTTCCAGCGACTGCACTTGCAGTTCCATTGAACTTGCACTTTACACTTGTATTGTCAAATGAATGTTTAGACATGTACCTGCCTACTCCTAAAGAAACTATGTTTTTGAATAACAAGCACGTATATCATTATTTGATGAAAATTAAATGACCATTTATTCTGGTTAAAACAAACAAGGCAAAACAAAATAGGAAGGCAACACTGGAGCCACTTGTAGATTTTGTGAAGACTTTTTGCCCCAACGGCAGACACCAAGTTTGTGAAGCCAAAAATTAAGCTTGGGCACATTTCATACAATATAGGGAGCACAAGAAGATTGACCAGGAATCAGACAGACCAGGAACAGCAGCAGATGACATCTATGTCCCCAAGCTGTGGCACTACAACAGCCTGTGTCTTCTGTGAGACCAGACTGAAGCCAGGCAATCACTTCCGACTCTTCGCACCACGCTTCCCTGCACTCTTCCCTGCAGTCTTCCCTGCACGCTTCCTTGGAGGCTGACTTGTGGTAGGAGGAGGAGTAGGAGGAGGAGGAGGAGGAGGAGGAGGAGAAGGAAGACGAGGAGGAGGAGGAGGAGAAGTTGGTGTCGGGCCTTCATGGGTCAGGCGGGTGGATTCTCGTAATTCACCCCTCAAACCCCCCCTAATTGCCTCAGAAATTAGGCCCTCACACAGGTGCCGTTGGCCCCTCTCCATTTGCAGCAACCTGCTGGACACGTAGCTGCCATAGCCCTCTTCTGGAAGGGGGGGTTTGTCGAGAATCGCACTCGCCTTCCGAATCAGTTCCAGTGATTCCTCCTCCACAATGGTCATCCTCCTGGGCCTTCTTGGGGGTAAGGGCAGGGGTCGAGGTAGACTTCTTAATTGGGTCTGGCTGTCACTCTGGCTCGTGCTGGGCCCAGCCACCTCCTGGCTCTCGCTGGGCATGTCCTCCTCCTCCTCCATACCACTTGTCCCGGCATCATCCTGGGTCAGCTCATCCTGTGTGCAAATAAAAACAAAAATCAAACACCTGTTTTGTGGTTTCTGGCCTACTCAATCATCCAATTGTAAACTTAGGAACGAGCATCTAAATTTTCCAAAAGATCCAAAAGGCTATCATTTGGACCCCTGCATTTTCCAAGCAGATCACCAATGTTGTCTAACGCTTTTTTTGCCACTACTGGATGTATGTATACACTATATATGTATCGATATGTTGCACCAACACTTTTTAGAAGTGTGCATAATTTTTGTCAGTTTTTTTCACAATTCTGAGTTCAGGGTGTTAATTGTTTCACATTTTAACGTTGACAGCATTAATATTCACACAATCACAATTTAGGCTACTAAATATATACCTGGCTCCAGCTGGGCGCATCAGCCTGCTCCAAGGTGGAGGGGTCTTCTCCTTCCGTGGAAGCCTCAGCTGGGGTGGAGGGAAGAGTGGAGGGAAGAGTGGAGGGAAGGGTGGAGGGAAGAGTCGACAGTGATTCCCTGGGTTCCATCTGGTCACCTATAAAAGTCAGTTGGTTGTAGTACCACAGCTTGGGTACATAAACATTCTCTGCTGCTGCTCCTGATCTGACTGATTCCTCAATCTTCTTGCGCTCCCGCTTGTACATGTGCCTTAAACTTGCAATTCTGGCTTCCACAAACTTGGTGTTTGCGTTGGGGACTTTAGTCTTCACAAAAGCCACAAGTGGCCCCAGTGTTGCCTTCCGGACATCCCTATTGCCATACAAAGGGTTCTTGAGCTGCCACAGGTTGGTATTTTTTCTGTACAGGGCAATGAATTCGGACATGAACTGCTGGTCCTTGAATGGATTCAACTGGGGTGATGACATGTTTGTTTCTGTTTTGTTAGTAATGGCAATACAAAAGACCAAAAACACAAATGTTACTTAAAACGCACAACCAGTTTTTCTTAACAAACATTACACAACACACCCACACACAGGCAGCAACACATCCACACAGGCAGCAACCCCTACACACAGGCAGCAACCCCTACACACAGGCAGCAACACATCCACACAGGCAGCAACCCCTACACACAGGCAGCAACACATCCACACAGGCAGCAACCCCTACACACAGGCAGCAACCCCTACACACAGGCAGCAACCCCTACACACAGGCAGCAACCCCTACACACAGGCAGCAACACATCCACACAGGCAGCAACCCCTACACACAGGCAGCAACACATCCACACAGGCAGCAACCCCTACACACAGGCAGCAACCCCTACACACAGGCAGCAACCCCTACACACAGGCAGCAACCCCTACACACAGGCAGCAACACATCCACACAGGCAGCAACCCCTACACACAGGCAGCAACACATCCACACAGGCAGCAAACCCCTACACACAGGCAGCAACCCCTACACACAGGCAGCAACACATCCACACAGGCAGCAACCCCTACACACAGGCAGCAACACATCCACACAGGCAGCAACCCCTACACACAGGCAGCAACCCCTACACACAGGCAGCAACCCCTACACACAGGCAGCAACACACACATATCCTTAAAAAATGCTGGCCCAAAACCCAAAAAAAAACACAGTAATGCATCCTAGAAAACACTTACCTTCGTACAGAGCGCTCGCTACTTCCGTTCGGGAACACGTGGGCCCCTCAAACAGCCTTATATACACTGCGCACGCGTCGAAGTCCGCCTGCGTCCTCCGCGTCGCCCGCCCATGACGTTCCTCATGACGAGTATTCCCCGCCCCGCTTCCCCTCGTTGCATTGTTGGTGAATTAATTCATGAATATGGCGGACACATTCTCAGCCAGTAGCGCGGAGGAAAGCCAAGAAGCCAACACATCTACATCCAGCAGCAGATATAAGGCCACCAATATGGCCTTTGAAGAGATGGTGGAGATGGTGGACATCCTCCAAAGGGAAGATTACGACGGGGAAAATGGCCCGTACCCTCGTCCCAACTTGCGCAAGGACAAGATTCTCACTACAATCGTCAGCACCCTGGAGCAGAAATTCGGCGTACGAAGGGGCAAGGATCAACTGCGCAAACGATGGTCCGACATCAAATCCAGGGAGCACGATCAATACAGGAGAATTCGAAAAGCCATCAAAAAAAGTAAGTCAAGCACGTGCGCTACTATGGTTATACTTGATATGTCTAATCTTGCGCAGATGTAATTACCATTCGTCCGTGAAACGTGCGCAGATGTTATTACCATTCGTTCGTGAAACTTGCGCAGATGTAATTACCATTCGTCCGTGAAACTTGCGCAGATGTTATTACCATTCGTACCTGAAACTTGCGCAGATGTAATTACCATTCGTCCGTGAAACTTGCGCAGATGTTATTACCATTCGTTCGTGAAACTTGCGCAGATGTAATTACCATTTCGTCCGTGAAACTTGCGCAGATGTTATTACCATTCGTACCTGAAACTTGCGCAGATGTAATTACCATTCGTCCGTGAAACTTGCGCAGATGTTATTACCATTCGTACCTGAAACTTGCGCAGATGTAATTACCATTCGTCCGTGAAACTTGCGCAGATGTTATTACCATTCGTTCGTGAAACTTGCGCAGATGTAATTACCATTCGTCCGTGAAACTTGCGCAGATGTTATTACCATTCGTACCTGAAACTTGCGCAGATGTAATTACCATTCGTCCGTGAAACTTGCGCAGATGTTATTACCATTCGTACCTGAAACTTGCGCAGATGTAATTACCATTCGTCCGTGAAACTTGCGCAGATGTTATTACCATTCGTACCTGAAACTTGCGCAGATGTAATTACCATTCGTCCGTGAAACTTGCGCAGATGTTATTACCATTCGTACCTGAAACTTGCGCAGATGTAATTACCATTCGTCCGTGAAACTTGCGCAGATGTTATTACCATTCGTTCGTGAAACTTGCGCAGATGTAATTACCATTCGTCCTGAAACTTGCGCAGATGTTATTACCATTCGTACCTGAAACTTGCGCAGATGTAATTACCATTCGTCCTGAAACTTGCGCAGATGTTATTACCATTCGTACCTGAAACTTGCGCAGATGTAATTACCATTCGTCCGTGAAACTTGCGCAGATGTTATTACCATTCGTACCTGAAACTTGCGCAGATGTAATTACCATTCGTCCGTGAAACTTGCGCAGATGTTATTACCATTCGTACCTGAAACTTGCGCAGATGTAATTACCATTCGTCCGTGAAACTTGCGCAGATGTTATTACCATTCGTACCTGAAACTTGCGCAGATGTAATTACCATTCGTCCGTGAAACTTGCGCAGATGTTATTACCATTCGTACCTGAAACTTGCGCAGATGTAATTACCATTCGTCCGTGAAACTTGCGCAGATGTTATTACCATTCGTACCTGAAACTTGCGCAGATGTAATTACCATTCGTTCGTGAAACTTGCGCATATTTGATGAAAGTTCCGTTTGTCTTCATAACGTTTATTGAGTTTACCTGGCTTTGGGTTGTTGGAGTTGTAAGGTTGTTTATTATTGTCACTATCTATACAATTACTGCTGTAGTAAGGGTTTTACGGGTAACTTACACAGGGACTCCAGAGGCTGTTTTGGGGGGGGGGGATAAATATGTTAAGCAGGGTCTCATGCTCACAATTCCCAAAAAATGCTCATCATCTCTAAATACTGTAGGTGGTGACTTTTCAAAGAAGTACACTCACCTGTCCCTTGGATGGTGCAGCTACAATCTCTGATCTTGCAATCATGAAATTAATGTTTGCGGCTTCACTTCCCGGGTCACTATTGGGCATGCGCCAGTTGCGCAATGCAATAGGACTGGTCCGCGCAAGCTCGGGGACCCCTGTGTGTCCCAGCAGACAGCACGGTGGGACGGGATGTGGCGTATACTTCTGTGGGAGTCTAGGGCCGGATGTGTGTGCAAATACCTGCCTTACACAGGTATCTGCAACCCATCCCCCCTAAAACGTTCAAAATAAGACACCACAGGGGTGCAGGGATCCAATGAGCGGAAGTTCAAATTTAGGGTTGAAGGGCGCTTTAAGTATTGGAGTTTCATTAGATAGACATTTCAATTCTGTCTTCAAGTAGGATCTTCTAACAAACTGCTAATAATTGGCAAGACTTTTAAACAATGTTTACTAATCCTATTTTGGCACTCAAATATCAGTGTGATTCAAAAGTGTACCTTTTTGTGTTCCATTACCATAGGGGGCAAAAGACTCAGACGTCAGTCCGAACCTACGAGGACCTCCCGGCCTCACCAGACTAATTGGGCAGTTAGCCCAAGCCCACGCGTGGATGTGGCGGAACAGGTCGTTGAAGTCGATCAAATCTGCACCCCACCAAGTGAGTGTCTCAGAACACAGATTGAGCTAATAAATTAAGGTCTGCATGTTTTTGACACTTTTTTTCTTGTGTTTTCTCTACCCAACTTTTAGGTGATGCTGATCTGTTTGTGGAACGACAAGCTGCGGAGCCATTTACCACTGACAGTGCCCACAGGCTTATTGGGCAGATCATGGCCTGGAATCTGCAGCTGGAAAACATGCAGAAGGAGATGGCCACCATGCAGCAGGGAATGAAGGACATGATTGATGTTTTGGGGAGAATCTAAAGACCCCTTTTACATTTCTTAACATCAATCATGTCCTTCATTCCCTTTTGAAGCGCTGTTTAACTAATTTTAGAGGCCAAATTTTAAATATGCACACGGTATGTCAACATGTGCTATGTGCCATCAGGGGATCTCAATGGACGCATTTTGTGTTTGCAACCCCTAATGCTAGTAGGTGAGAGGGAAGGGGTTTCACACACAAAACACGTCCATTGATTCCCCATGATGGAACATAGCACATGTTGACATTACCCATTTTCCAGTTAAATTAGTGTGCATATTCAAAATTTGGCTTCTTCTGTTCATGGGTTACCTGTTGAACTTTGTAAGTTCTGGACTTTTACATTGTGTAAATAATTTCAAATGCTAAGACAAAATTTTTAAACAATTTTAAACATGTTTTTATGTTTGTTTTAAAAAATCAATCCCAAAAAATAAAACAATATGTTGTGAGAAAAACACCAAAAAAATGTCAAAAAGATAACATAAAAAAAAAAAAAAAAAAAAATCATGTTCCAAAAAAAAAAAAAAAAAAAAAAAAAAAAAAAAAATACCAAAAAACAACCAAAAAAAAAAAAAAAACAAAAAAAATAAAAAGTTTTGGATGTGCACTATAATAAAAAAAATAATGTTTGCACAAATTCAAAAATGTGTGGCTTCTTCTTTTTAAATACTACCAGTTTGACAAAAACATGTTGTGGTTCATTGACAAAGGGGCTTATTTACTAAACGCTAAACAAGTTTGCCACTATTAAGATGTGCACTAGGACAACATATAAAACAGGCCAAATTAAAAGCCAAACAATACGAAACGACCAATATTTCAAACATAAATAACTGTATTTATTCATTGTAAATGAAAAAGATGGGGTCTGCTGCCATTTCAATGGCCCCCCTACCATTAAAATACTGTAAATAAAGGTCCCGCACTTGCTGGGCTGATTGTGGTGCGGAACCAAGAGGGCGATTATCCAGCCCTGTCATGTTGCCTTCCACTCCGGCCTCAGGGCCAATTGGTAAGGAGTATGTTCCTGAATGTTTCCGTAAATAATTGTGCATGACACAGCATGCAAGAATAATAGTATTGAGTTTGTACTCTGCCAGATGTAGCGATGTAAGGAGCAATCTGAAACGGTTGGCCATAATACCAAAGGCATTTTCCACCACCCTTCTTGCTCTGGCCAACCGATAATTAAAAATCCTCCTCTCAGGGGTGAGGGATCGTTGGGGAAATGGCCTCATCAGATGGTCACCCAGACCGAACGCCTCGTCGGCAATGAAGACGAACGGGAGTCCCTCCACATTATCTTCATCTGGTGGCAGCTCCAGCCCACCAGTTTGGAGACGATGACCGAACTCCGTGTGGTTGAAGACTCCTCCGTCCGACATCCGGCCGTTTTTCCCCACATCCACATACAGAAATTCATAGTGTGCCGACACCACCGCCATCAACACGATACTATGGAACCCCTTATAATTCCAATAGTATGACCCCGAATGGGGTGGGGGCACAATTCGCACGTGTTTGCCGTCAATCGCCCCTCCGCAGTTGGGAAAGTCCCAACGGGCAGCAAACTGGGAAGCCACAGTCTGCCATTCCTGTGGCGTGGAGGGACACTGTGAAGTCAAACAGAAAGATACAATTGAAATTATAAACCAGCCAAAACACCAAACTAAATGCAACAAATTAAAAAACAATTTGGAAGAACATATGTATTTATTTTGTAAATCCTTGAAATAAAGCCAAAAGATTAAGGATAAAAGGGACAAATCTCTGATTGATGACCCCTCTGATGGACCAGAGAAGATAATAATGGGGATGTGGGTGGGGAGTAAATAATGGTAAGGTCACACAATACACATGCAATTAATTAAAGGTGTGTGTGGGGGGGTGGGGATAATTACAAGCTGACCAAAAACACATGATATTAATTATCAGGGGGTGTGTGGGGGGGGGGTGGGGATAATTACAAGCTGACTAAAAACACATGATATTAATTATCAGGGGGTGTGTGGGGGGGTGGGGATAATTACAAGCTGACCAAAAACACATGATATTAATTATCAGGGGGTGTGTGGGGGGGTGGGGATAATTACAAGCTGACCAAAAACACATGATATTAATTATAAGGGGGTGTGTGGGGGGGTGGGGATAATTACAAGCTGACCAAAAACACATGATATTAATTATAAGGGGGTGTGGGGATAATTACAAGCTGACTAAAAACACATGATATTAATTATCAGGGGGTGTGTGGGGGGGTGGGGATAATTACAAGCTGACCAAAAACACATGATATTAATTATCAGGGGGTGTGTGGGGGGGTGGGGATAATTACAAGCTGACCAAAAACACATGATATTAATTATCAGGGGGTGTGTGGGGGGGTGGGGATAATTACAAGCTGACCAAAAACACATGATATTAATTATAAGGGGGTGTGGGGATAATTACAAGCTGACTAAAAACACATGATATTAATTATCAGGGGGTGTGTGGGGGGGTGGGGATAATTACAAGCTGACCAAAAACACATGATATTAATTATCAGGGGGTGTGGGGGGGGTGGGGATAATTACAAGCTGACTAAAAACACATGATATTAATTATCAGGGGGTGTGTGGGGGGGGGTGGGGATAATTACAAGCTGACCAAAAACACATGATATTAATTATCAGGGGGTGTGGGGGGGGTGGGGATAATTACAAGCTGACTAAAAACACATGATATTAATTATCAGGGGGTGTGTGGGGGGGTGGGGATAATTACAAGCTGACCAAAAACACATGATATTAATTATCAGGGGGTGTGGGGGGGGTGGGGATAATTACAAGCTGACTAAAAACACATGATATTAATTATCAGGGGGTGTGTGGGGGGGTGGGGATAATTACAAGCTGACCAAAAACACATGATATTAATTATCAGGGGGGTGTGGGGGGGGTGGGGATAATTACAAGCTGACTAAAAACACATGATATTAATTATCAGGGGGTGTGTGGGGGGGTGGGGATAATTACAAGCTGACCAAAAACACATGCAATCAATTTAAAAATGAGGGTCAAGGGGGGTGAAAGGGGGGGTGAGTAAAGCTGTACAATGGAGCTGGTAATATACATTTTTAACCAAAGAAAGTGACTAGGCTAGGGGTGTTTAGGGGGCCAAGCTTCCATGCTGGGGAGGTTGGTGCAAGCAAATATGCATGTGACCCACTAAAATAATACATTCTTAAAACTATTTCGATAAGTCAAACATAAAATACTAGACAAAAAAAAAAAAACCAAAAAAAAAAGGAATAGGCGACATTCATAGAATAGTCCTATCATGGTAATTAGCTAATGATGACATTGATGCACTACATTAACAAACATACAAGACATAGGTAATTTTAAAAGAGAAGACTTACCTTAATGTATTCCTCCTGCAGGACGTGGATAATGGCAGAACAGGTCTCTGGAATAATGAGCCCCAGAGCCTGGGGGGAGATGCCTGTCGTGAACTTGAGGTCCTGCAAGCTTCTCCCCGTCGCCAAGTAACGCAACGTGGCGACTAGCCTCTGCTCCGCACTGATGGCTTGCCGCATGCAGGTATTCTGCCTGCTAATATAAGGGGACAGCGAAGCCAACAGACGGTGAAAAATGGGGTCCGTCATCCGGAGATAATTCCTGAAATCATCAGGATTATTCTCACGGATCTCACGGAGCAAAGGCATATGCGAGAATTGGTCACGCTGGCGCAACCAATTCTTGGTCCATGAACTCCTCCTCACCCTGTTCATGGACCGGGCTCGTGCCAAGGTGCTAACCGCAACACCGAGCCCCTGCACAGCACGAACTCGTTCCCGAGTACGTCCACACTCCATGGCTTCAAAACGGTCGGCTGATCAAACAAACAACTTAACAGAACGCACTGAAGAACAGCAAGGCCTATGAAGAACGACCTGAAAAACAGGAACGAGCGGACCAGAACGGCCTGAGAACAGGTAGGAACTGATCCACACGCACTGAAAGCCAGATACAAACCTCACAAGCACAAACTGAACGGCAGAAGCGAACGAATTAAGCAGAAGTCTGAGAAGCGCGAATCGTCTCTAACCAAACGTCAACTAACACGCGATATACACGAGATTAGCTGACGGGGCCCAAAGGGTGTCGTTTGGGATCTCGAGCTTCCTTTTTCTAGTCCCGTCGTACGTGCGTACGTCATCGCGTGAACCGCCGGACTTTTTGCGTGATCGTGTGTGGTCAAGTCCGTTCGCTTTTTAGTCCGGCGTACCTAGCGGGAAAGTCCAGCGGATTGTTCGCTGGACTTAGGTCCGCCGGCAAAAGTACGTGTGTACGCGGCATTAGAGTCGGCAAAAGTCCGTACGTGTGTACGACGAAAATTGTAAAAAACAAAAAGGGGCTTAAAAATCAAATAAAAATAAATTAAAAAAATAATATAAATTGGAATTTAAAAAAAAAAATTTTTTACTTACCTCTAAATGCCTGTTGCTAGGGGGTCCCTCGAAGTCTGCCACCTTCATTGCCCGGGCTAAAAGTCACTTCCTGTAGGCAACGCACAGTCATCTGGGACATGTCATGTGTCCCAGATGAGTGAGCGTCGAATCACGGCGCACGGCGCCGCTCGCGCATGCGCAGTGGGTGCCCGGCTGTGAAGCCCAGCCGGGTTCCCACATTAAGAATGCCGGCGTCGTGAGCGGAGCGGGGAACGAGGGGGGGGTCTCGTTCCCCTGCATCGCTGGACCCCGGGACAGGTAAGTGTCCGATTATTAAAAGTCAGCAGCTGCAGTATTTGTAGCTGCTGACTTTTAATTTTTTTTTTTTGCCCGGCCCTCCTCTTTAAGTACTCAGGTATTGTAGAATGTATAAATAGTATTATAAAGTCTAAATAGGGTAAGATGATTCAAGGATAAGGTAAATATTGGATGACTTATTTACCTGCTATAGTTTAAGTTTAAAAACTTTATTATGGAGTGCGCATGCGCGGCCGGACGGAGCGGATGTCCATCTGATCTGCTCCACTCGTCCCCCGGCAACTTCAGCTACAAACAGCGGCCCCACACCCCGCCCGGACTCGGTAATAGCCTGACCCCCTTGCGGAAGGGTCCAGGCACACTCCGGATGCCACAAAAATTAGGAAGCCAGCCTCAAACCGGCTCCCGGATTGCGACCCGCGCCACGTTCCAGGATTCCAAGATGGCGACCGGCCATCACACACGAGGCACGCAGGCCTCGGGGAAGGGGAAATTACCACCTCCTCCACAGAAACAGGCCACAAAAAGCTACGAGGCCGAATACCCGGCGCTGGGCCCCACCAGACCTTCCCCCACTAAAGGTGAGCTAACGAACGCAGAATGCTTACAACCCAGCCCCCCTGCACTGTCTCCCTCACAAAATGCAGCCATGTCACCCAGCTTGGACTCACAGACATCCTCCCTCCTGGATAGGGAGATGGCAGAAGCCATATACAGCCAGCCCAGCAGCCAAGAATCTGTTTTAGATTGCAATGCTGAATCCCCTGCTGCTCCCCCTGCACAAGGACAATATTCAGGAGACCCAATCTTATTAGCACGTTTTGCTGATTTGCTCCAAAGAGAATTATCTAAAGCTACTGACAAATTAGCTTCTGACATAAAGCAAGACTTCCAGGAAATGGGTAACCGATTAAACAGTATCGAATCCAAGATGGATGACACGGTCCATAGAGTATCCCAGAACTCAAATATGATCACTGACCTACAAGATCGACTTGAGGAAGCATACTCCAAGATCGACGACCTTGAAAATCGCGCAAGACGCTATAACTTCCGTATCCGTGGTATACCAGAAAATATAAAAGATATCACCTCCATTACACAATCTTTAATGCAAGCTGCAGTACCCGACATCGACGAGATCCATATGGAGATGGATCGAATCCACAGAGCCCTGACACCCCCAAACCTGATGGCCCCCCTAGAGATGTGATTGTGAAGCCACACTTTTTTAAAATCAAAGAAGCCGTGATGCGCTATGCCCGTGAAAACCCAGACCTGGAGATAGATGGCATCAAGATCCAAATATTTGCTGATATCTCCCAAGCCACAATCCAAAAGAGGCGATCGCTTAAACCTCTGCTGACGCCATTGATCCAACGTAACATCCGCTACAGGTGGAACTATCCTTTCCGTCTCCAATTTTCTTTCAACAGCAAGTCCTACTCCTTCTCATCGTTCACTGAAGGCGAAATGATCCTACTAAAGCTGGGATTCATATCCCACGATGCATCTCCACGGAATCAACCTGGTCACAGAGAATCCTCTCCCCCCCCACTTTCCCCCCTGTGGACATCAAAGTCAACTAAGAAGTTTGCCTCATCATCCCGAACATCTTAAGAAGATGGACCCGCCATTGCTGAACTGATTTAAATCCGCCGTGGTGCCTTCTCAGTGGTCCCCTGAGAGGGACATTAGGTGCCACACAGGGCGGCTGCACTTTGCTGAAACAAGGACTCCAGCCTTTTTTTTTTTTTTTTCTTTTTTTTTTTTTTTTTTCCCCATTAGTTAGGGATATTTGAACTGGCCATTACGTTCTTGCACTTTTTCTGGCATTCCTTTCTACTGCCTTAATCACCATATAGTCTACCAACATACTTGGCTAGACGATCCCATTAGCGTATTGGGGCGGGACATTGGGGCCAAATATGTTAACTAGATGTATACACACATGTTTTTTTTTCTTCCCGCACCTTGTACACCAAGGTTTTTTTTATGGTTGCCGGGGGATGGCCATGTGCACTCCCCACTCGAAGGGCTCTTCCCATTACCAGTTTCTGGTGGAGACTCCTTCACACCCAGGGCTTGCCCCTGGGACACTTTATTTGTTACTGACTGTAAGATTTAGTAGTATTATGTCTAACGAATGTCACTCGGTACCAGGAGTCCCCTGGTCCGACCGCTTGGTTTTATTGTTTTGTTTTTTTCTTTTTCTCTCCCCTTCTCCCTCTCTCCTCGACCCCACTAATGCTACTCTCACTACTACTTCCCAACCCACCTCCTCTTCCTCCCACAGTAAACTTAATATTAACCTGTTCTACCACTGTTCCTTCTCGAGGGTCACCTGGACGACACTTCTGCACATATGGCATCTGAAACCAATGGACCGAAGGGTGAGTCTGTATATAATGACCCTTGAATGTTTCCCATGTCTTCCATAGCTCTGACACCTTGTAATATCCGCCTACTCTCACATAATGTCCAAGGCTTTGGATCGCCAGCTAAGCGAATCAAGGCCTTCACACATTATAAATCCCTAGGGGCTGATATAGTGGCTCTTCAAGAGACACACTTCATTTCCTCATTTACCCCCCGCTACCTGCATAGAGAATACCCTCTTTGTTTTTTTGCGAATGCCTCAGAGAAAAAGAGGGGGGTCGCCCTCTGCTTCTCTAGGCATATATCATTTGCAGAAACCAAAATTATTAGAGACAAAGAGGGCCGTTATCTCCTGGTAAAGGGACATCTGGGCGAGATCTTAATCACTATTCTAGTATATTATGCCCCCAACACTAACCAGACTACCTTTTTCCACGCCCTCTTAAAACTCCTAGAACCCGAATTAGAGGGGGTAATAATTCTGGCAGGTGACTCTAACCTAGCATTAGACTTAATTAAAGACAAATCACATACCTCGGGTCTCCGCCCCCCCCCCAAACAAAGTCGCATATTCGCACAGATACTACACCAATACGACCTGGTAGACGCTTGGCGGGAGGTCAACCCAACCGATAGAGATTACTCACACTACTCAAGAGCACATGGACACTACTCCCGCATAGACCACATATTTCTCCCTTCGGGGGTGATCCCAAAGTTGAGATCAGCAAAAATCCTATCAACCCCATGGTCAGATCACGATCCAATTATGGTCCAACTACATGACCTCAGAAATAGACCTACAGGATATCATTGGCGACTGAATGAATCCCTCCTTAGTGATGAATCTCAATGTATAGAGATATCAAACCATATACAGACCTACTTTGAAAATAACAAACCAGAGGACACATCCCCTGCGACGAACTGGACCGCACACAAAGCTACAATAAGGGGTTCATTTATCCAGTTAGCTTCCAGATTAAAGAAAGCCCGTACTGAACTGATTTCTGCCAAAACTAGAGAGTTTGAATCTCTGACCAAACAGCACAAACGTTCCCCCTCCCCGGGCCTATTCAAGAAACTGGAACAATCCAGACTAGAACTAAATATATGCCTGACCACAAGAGCTGAGAAACAGCTAAGGTGGACGAACCACAAATTCTTTACATGGCGGGATCGCCCAGGATCCCTGCTGGCACATAAGCTCACCCCCAAACATTCCCATCACGCACTCCCAACAATAAAAACATCTGGCGGCCACCTGTCACAAAACCCCCAAAAGATCTTGGATGAATTTCATGGATTCTATGCCAACCTATACAAGAAGCCACAAGCAGTAGCTCCCCCATCCATCAGGGAATTTCTGGGGTCTCTCCCTCTTCCGATCATCACCGATGATCATAGGGAACTGGTTGATCAACCATTTACAAACGAGGAGGTCACTGACGCCATTAAGTCCCTCTCACTTCACAAATCCCCAGGTCCAGACGGACTTCCTAACATCTACTATAAGAAATTTTCTACGCTATTGGCCCCCCACTTAACTCTTTATTTTAATTCCCTAAGGGACGGGGGTAAGGTCCCACCCGACGACAACAAAGCATACATCAGTGTAATCCCCAAACCTAATAAGGACCCCACCGACGTACGTAACTATCGCCCAATCTCATTAATTAACTGTGACTTAAAAATACTAACAAAGATACTAGCCCTCAGAATCAACTCCTTTTTGGAACGCTATATACATAAAGACCAGTCGGGGTTTATTGCGGGACGTCAGACTTTGGATCAAATTCGCAGATCCATCGCTCTGATCTCAGTGGTACGCTCCAACTGGGATAATCTCCCAGACCGGGAACTTCTGATACTATCACTAGATCTTAATAAGGCCTTCGATAGCCTGAACTGGGATTACCTCTTTGTCACCCTTGAAACCATGGGATTTGGCTCCACATTCCTCTCACTAATGAAAACACTTTATAGCTCCCCAATAGCCCAAATCTCTATCAAAGGCCATAAATCATCTATATTTCCTGTCCAACGAGGTACTAGACAAGGCTGCCCACTTTCCCCACTACTATTTGCTTTAGCAATAGAGCCCCTGGCAATGGCCATCCGCTCCAATCCCAACATCCATGGTCTCCAATGTGGTCAACAAGACCACAAATGTGCATTATTTGCAGATGATGTCCTTATGTACATTACTAAACCTCAGACCTCGCTCCCAGAACTTTTATCTCTACTAGACCGGTTCTCACTACTCTCAGGCCTGACCCTGAATACGCAAAAAACCTTAGCCCTGAATATATCTCTACCCCCTACTGAGGTACAGCTCCTTCAAAACTCATACAACTTTAAATGGGCACCCCACTCCCTCCCATACCTGGGAATACAACTAACTCCTTCAATTGATACATTATATAAAGCTAACTACCCCCCTCTATTCAAAAAGCTCAAAGAGGACCTCCGTACTTGGTCGGAATATTCCCTCTCCTGGTTTGGTAGAATCAATTCAATAAAAATGACCTTCCTACCCAGACTCTTGTATTACTTTAGGACACTGCCGGTGTCAATCCCGAGGGGAGACATGCAACATATACAACAGGAAGTCTTGCGGTTCATATGGGGTAATAAGAAATCAAGGATACCAAAAAAAACACTTTACACTCCTAAATCTAGAGGAGGACTTGGCTTACCCAACCTACAAGCATACTACCATTCAGCGCAAATAGCCCAACTCACCCACACAACAGCCAAAGGCTCGGCACCCTTATGGGTTTACATAGAGGCACTAGCGTGCCACCCAATAGCGATAGGAGCCATGATGTGGCTTCCCAACCGTAAACGCCCACCCATCTTATGCCCCACACTTTCACACTCCCTAGCGGTTTGGGACAGAGTACGACATAGAGTACCCCTTGCATCACTCCACACACCACTAGCACCCATTTTTTGTAATCCAGAATTCCCTCCTGGCCTCACCCCACAACTGTTTCAATGGTGGCTCAACAAAGGGTTAATGAGAATTGGAGATTTTATTAGCGGTAATCAAATGCACTCAGCTAAATATTTCAAAGAAAATTTCTCAATGCCTAGCATTGAGGTTTTCAGATATAACCAAATTTCCTCATTTATCTCTTCCAAACTTAAAGTGGGGGGTGGACCAGTTACTCTCACCACTTTAGAATTGAACTGCCAAAACAGAAGCAATCAAAGAGGACGGATTTCCGCCACTTACTCTTCCATCACTGAACCCAACACTAAATTATCCTACATGACTCAATGGGAAAGGGACCTGAACCTCTCCCTCGAAATGCCAGACTGGCAGGATATCGCTCACCGACTGTCGAAAATATCTATTAATACCACCCTTATTGAAGCAAACTATAAAACATTGCTGCGGTGGTATCTCGTCCCTACTAGAATAGCAAAAATGCATCCCTCTTCCTCACCCAACTGCTTTAGGCAATGCGGACAGATGGGTACGATGCACCATATCTGGTGGCAATGCCCACTGGTGATCAGATTTTGGATTAGAATATATAATATGATTAATTCAGTTACGGGGGTCAATATTCGTAGATCCCCAGAGAGTGCTCTCTTCCACAAACTACCAGACGAGGTCCCCAAAAAATCCTTGAAACTCATAACCTACATTCTACTGGCGGCAAGAATAACAATTGCAAGAAATTGGAAACATTCAAGCATACCCCTCGACCAAACTAAAAACAAACTTAATTGGATTATGATTAACGACAAACTTACCCATACCCTCCATAATAAAGCAGAGATGTTTAATAAGATTTGGGACCCTTGGATTGAATACATCTCTACCTAAAGAGGAACTCCAGGTGACCCTCTCCCTCTCTCTCCCTCCTTTTCTCTTCCCCTCTGTCTCCCCTCTTTTTTCCCTCTTTTTCTTTCTTATTTAATGCCCTCCCTTTGATACCTTAACCATTTTACCTCAAACCCCCTTTTTCCTTTGGTTCTGGTTTCCCTTTTCTTTTTTTTATTTTATTTTATGTTACCTGATGGTATAACCTGCACGACCTGGTTGCTGATATACTTGAATGAGACATTGCAGATAAGGCAGGAAATCTAGCAAAACTAGAGACAAGAAGCACACCTTGGTATCCTGAACTAAGGCCTATGGTTGCCCTGAAACCTCCCTACCTCCTCCTTTTGGAATTACTATTTTGTTGATGTTCCCTTCTTGTGAATCTATTAAGTGCCATACCCACTCAAGGGCTTGAACTGTTCTAGCTTAGAGGTTACCAACAGGTCTCTAGCTTCTGATAGGTACGGAGCATTATGCAAATGTACTGTTAAATCGTTTCTATGTTGAATTGATGACAACCTGGTTAAATGTGAAAAATATGTTATTGTTGTATTGTTTTATATTTACCTCAATAAAAAATATTGAAATATAAAAAAAAAAAAAAAAAAAAAAAACTTTATTATTTTCTAAACATAGGGTTTATTAACTTTTATTAAGTTAATGACAGGATATTTTTAAGATTGGCATACTTAGTTATTTATATAATCTGTTGTATAGAAAAAAGTGTGGTTGCAAACTTTGCAAACATATACAGGTATTTCAGAAGTTTGTTCACAAAACATGACTAGGCCTTTGCTAAATTTAAATAGAAATGATGTCTTGAATGAGATTTCTATTTCTAATGAGTATATTTAATAATTTATTCCAGTAGCTAAAATTATGGTTAAGTATTATAGATCTGAAGGTGCCAGGGATATCAACAGAGATGTCAACTGGGATATCAACTGGGAAGATTATTTTGTTATTTTTTAAGGTACATTGGGATTATTTTGTTTCAAAATAATTTAAAAATTAAAATAATATTTAGTAAATATTAAAATATTTTGTAAATATAAAAATAATTGACAAACATAAAAATAAAATGGGTAAACATAGAAAGGATTATCAGTCTAAAAGAAATTTAAATTGAATAATGAAAATTATTTAAGAAAACAATTTTTTTTTTTTTTTTTTTTTTTAATTCTTCCATGACAATGCAGCAAGTACAACTAAATTTCTATTAGTTACTACTTCTTGTTTTTTGAAAAATTATTATTTTTTGATTATGATATCAAGGACTATCATTTTTGGTGTAAACTTTAATGATTTATTCATATAGACTTGCATCAATAGCGACATATTGATTGATTGATCATTATGTGAGGAGGAGTTGGGATGTGAGTCTCATATAGGAATTTTTTTGTGAATTATCTGAATAATGATGATAGTAATAAGATAATAGGAAAGACAAAAAGGTATAATTAGAGTATATGAACAAAAGGATTTAATATGTCTAAACAGAGTTACTGTTGAAATTAAAATAATATGGAATGTTGAGGAAAAAAAGGAAAGATTTACTTGCTGGTCATGGATAGATAGATAAATAAATAGGAAAATAAATAAAAAGATGATAGAATATATGAAAATTCAATAATGGGAAAAAAAATTGTTTTTTTATGTATCTACTTGTCTAGTAGATTACTTGTCTAGTAGATTACTTATTATTTTTATAATTGTTCAGTGTCAAGGTTAATGTATAAAAACTTATATTGTAGAAATGATTTAATTATTGAAATTTCCAGGAATGGAAGAAATTTTATTTATTAATTAATAATTTATATTACAAAGTAATATAATATGATATTTCAAAGATATTTATTTCTTTTTTATATCAAAATAGTTAAATGATATGGTTAAAGTAATAAGAGTTTCACAAGAAGTTAAATACATTTATAAAATTGAAGGAAGAAAAATCTTTAATATTACATGATTTAGATGGAAAATTAATTCAAAATTAATAAATATAATAATTTATATTTTCTCAATGAAATTAAATAGTTAAACATTTTCCAAAACTTATAAAAATGTTTATGTACAATATCTGACATAATAAAATGTATATTGTATTACTGTTTATTGTATTAATGTATTATTGTATTGTTTGTATTGAAAAAGTGGATCAGACATTTTATCATTTAAGATGAATGCACTTATTATTTGTTAAATATAGTGCATTGAGGGGGAATTGTTAAAAGTGTAAATTCATTATATTTTAAGTGATATAGGTTTCTGATAAACACACAAAAATATATGTAATTGTTGAAGGTTTGAAGGTCACAGAACATACTAAGGAGGGTATAGACAGATAAATATGGTCTGCTGTGTAAGTAATTCTATTTCCTACATAACTACGTCAGGACACAGGCCTATGGGTGGAGTTATGCTACTTATTTGTAGACGAAACCATATTGGGGGAAATATGAACATTTGTGTGTCACCAGGGAAATGCTGACAATACAGTATGAGACAGTATAAGAATGGAAAAGGTTACGGTAGAACTAGGTTGGGAAGGTGTAGAGTGTGAAGGAACTCGACACTCGGAGAATGTAGCATCAGATGTCCCTTCCTCCTTCCGAGGCCTTAACCATCCATATGTTACTAAGATGACCTGATTTCTGAAGCTGTAACCATGATGTCTTGGCTTTGCTGATGAATAAACAAACTTGCAAGTATTTTGGATGAGAGACTGATTCTTAAGATGTTACATCAGAATGCTGCCTTGGTTCCTCTAGGAGAGAGGATATTGACTGACACATTGACACAGACTTTGCTAATTCAGATTGAAAACGCTCCTGTAAGTAGAATGACGAGATAGAGATATTTTCTCTTTTTCTCCTCTCCACGCCTATTCTTTCAGTATACAATTTTTGGGGGTTTACACCACATTCCACACCTAAAGTGCATACAGTACCTCCCAAAAATGAGTACACCCCTCACATTTTTTATAAATATTTAAGTGTTCTTGCATAGCAAGATCACTTAATGTTATCTCACATATATATTATTCTTATTCTTATTATAGCCAAATTTACCACCCTAACTCCTCCCACAGTTTTTACACTACATAGACAAGTAATGTACCAAAACGTGCGGATTGTTCCCGAATGGTGTGCTATTACTTTGTGGAATGTTTCGCCGAACGGTTCACGAAATATCGTAATTTTTGCGGGGAAATTTGTCCCATAGGAATGAATGGAGAAATGTTCAAAACTAGAGTGGTAGGTGACAAAAGCTGACAACCCCAATAATCAGCCAAAACATTATGACCCCCCCATGATCGGCCAAAACATTATGACCCCCCCATGACCGGCCAAACCATTATGACCCCCCCATAATCAGCCAAAACATTATGACCCCCCCATGATCAGCCAAAACATTATGACCCCCCATGATCGGCCAAAACATTATGACCCCCCCCATGATCTGCCAAAACATTATGACCCCCCCATGATCAGCCAAAACATTATGACCCCCCCATGATCAGCCAAAACATTATGACCCCCCCATGATCGGCCAAAACATTATGACCCCCCCATGATCGGCCAAACCATTATGACCCCCCCATAATCAGCCAAAACATTATGACCCCCCCATGATCAGCCAAAACATTATGACCCCCCATGATCGGCCAAAACATTATGACCCCCCCATGATCGGCCAAAACATTATGACCCCCCCATGATCTGCCAAAACATTATGACCCCCCTATGATCAGCCAAAACATTATGACCCCCCCATGATCAGCCAAAACATTATGACCCCCCCCATGATCGGCCAAAACATTATGACCCCCATGATCGGCCAAAACATTATGACCCCCCCATGATCGGCCAAAACATTATGACCCCCCCATGATCGGCCAAAACATTATGACCCCCCCATGATCGGCCAAAACATTATGACCCCCCCATGATCTGCCAAAACATTATGACCCCCCCATGATCAGCCAAAACATTATGACCCCCCCATGATCAGCCAAAACATTATGACCCCCCCCATGATCGGCCAAAACATTATGACCCCCATGATCGGCCAAAACATTATGACCCCCCATGATCGGCCAAAACATTATGACCCCCCCATGATCGGCCAAAACATTATGACCCCCCATGATCGGCCAAAACATTATGACCCCCCCAGTAGGTGGAGGCAAGAACACGTCACACAATTTCCCCAGAAATTGTAGATTTTCTTATTCTTATTCTAGCCAACTTTACCACCCTAACTCCTCCCACAGTTTTTACACTACATAGACAAGTAATATACCAAAACGTGTGGATTGTTCCCGAATGGTGTGCTATTACTTTGTGGAACGTTTTGCCGAACGGTTTACGAAATATCGTCATTTTTGCGGGGAAATTTGTCCCATAGGAATGAATGGAGAAATGTTCAAAACTAGAGTGGGAGGTGACAAAAGCTGACAACCCCCATAATTAGCCAAAACATTATGACCCCCCATGATCGGCCAAAACATTATGACCCCCCCAGTAGGTGGAGGCAAGAACACGTCACACAATTTCCCCAGAAATTGTAGATTTTCTAGTTCTTATTCTTATTCTTATTCTTATTATAGCCAAATTTACCACCCTAACTCCTCCCACAGTTTTTACACTACATAGACAAGTAATATACCAAAACGTGCGGATTGTTCCCGAATGGTGTGCTATTACTTTGTGGAATGTTTCGCCGAACGGTTCACGAAATATCGTAATTTTTGCGGGGAAATTTGTCCCATAGGAATGAATGGAGAAATGTTCAAAACTAGAGTGGTAGGTGACAAAAGCTGACAACCCCCATAATCAGCCAAAACATTATGACCCCCCCATGATCAGCCAAAACATTATGACCCCCCATGATCAGCCAAAACATTATGACCCCCCCCATGATCGGCCAAAACATTATGACCCCCCCCCATGATCAGCCAAAACATTATGACCCCCCATGATCAGCCAAAACATTATGACCCCCCCATGATCAGCCAAAACATTATGACCCCCCATGATCGGCCAAAACATTATGACCCCCCCATGATCGGCCAAAACATTATGACCCCCCATGATCGGCCAAAACATTATGACCCCCCCATGATCGGCCAAAACATTATGACCACCCATAATCAGCCAAAACATTATGACTCCCCATAATCAGCCAAAACATTATGACCCCCCCATGATCGACCAAAACATTATGACCCCCCATAATCAGCCAAAACATTATGACACCCCCCCTTGATCGGCCAAAACATTATGACCCCCCCAGTAGGTGGAGGCAAGAACACGTCACACAATTTCCCCAGAAATTGTAGATTTTCTAGTTCTTATTCTTATTATAGCCAAATTTACCACCCTAACTCCTCCCACAGTTTTTACACTACATAGACAAGTAATATACCAAAACGTGCAGATTGTTCCCGAATGGTGTGCTATTACTTTGTGGAACGTTTTGCCGAACAGTTTACGAAATATCGTCATTTTTGCGGGGGAATTTGTCCCATAGGAATGAATGGAGAAATGTTCAAAACTAGAGTGGGACCCCCATAATTAGCCAAAACATTATGACCCCCCATGATCGGCCAAAACATTATGACCCCCCATGATCGGCCAAAACATTATGACCCCCCCAGTAGGTGGAGGCAAGAACACGTCACACAATTTCCCCAGAAATTGTAGATTTTCTAGTTCTTATTCTTATTCTTATTCTTATTATAGCCAAATTTACCACCCTAACTCCTCCCACAGTTTTTACACTACATAGACAAGTAATATACCAAAACGTGCGGATTGTTCCCGAATGGTGTGCTATTACTTTGTGGAACGTTTTGCCAAACGGTTTACGAAATATCGTCATTTTTGCGGGGGAATTTGTCCCATAGGAATGAATGGAGAAATGTTCAAAACTACAGTGGGAGGTGACAAAAGCTGACAACCCCCATAATTAGCCAAAACATTATGACCCCCCCATGATCAGCCAAAACATTATGACCCCCCATGATCGGCCAAAACATTATGACCCCCCATGATCGGCCAAAACATTATGACCCCCCCAGTAGATGGAGGCAAGAACACATCACACAATTTCCCCAGAAATTGTATATTTTCTAGTTTATTATATCCTTTCATGTGACAACACTGAAGAAATTGCACTTTGATACAATGTAAAGTAGTGAGTTTATACCTCATTCCACACCTAATGTGCATATAAAAGTTTTAATGAATGTTGGTACTATAATATTTGTATCATATTCTTAATGGAAAATACTATTTTATCTTACGTGTTGAAGTTTCTGTGCCTAAAAAAAGTCCATATTTTAGACTCAAAACATACAATGTATAGCAGTAGAGAGGCTCCCACCAACCAGCTGGATAAGTACAGAAGCAGGTCACCCTGGCGGATGACATGGGCTCACCTGAGGTCCTGTCATGTTTTTTTTCTATTTCAGGGGATGTTTACATTCCTTATAATAGGATTAAAGTGACTTTTTTTTTTTTTTTAAAACAGTTTAAAAATAAAAAGTAAAAGGTAAAATAAATAAGAAAAAGATGTTTTTTTAAATGCGCCCCGTCCCGCCGAGCTCGTGTGCGGAAGCGAGTGCATATGTGAGTAGCGTCCGCATATGAAAACAGTGTTCAAACCACACATGTGAGATATCGCCGCGATTGGTAGAGCGAGAGCAATAATTCTAGCCCTAGACCTCCTCTGTAACTCAAAACATGCAATGGGTAGAATTATTTAAATGTCGCCTATGGAGATTTTTAAGGGTAAAAGTTTGTTGCCATTCCACGAGCGGGTGCAATTTTGAAGCGTGACATGTTGGGTATCAATTTACTCGGCGTAACATTATCTTTCACAATATAAAAAATTGGGCTAACTTTATTGTTGTCTTATTTTTTAATTAAAAAATAGATTTTTTTTTAAAGTGCGCTGGTAAGACCACTGCGCAAATATGATGTGACAGAAAGTATTGCAACGACCGCCATTTTATTCTCTAGGGTGTTAGAAAAAAATGTATAATGTTTGGGGGTTCTAAGTAATTTTCTAGCAAAAAAAAATGTTTAACTTGTAAACACCACATCTAAAAAAGAGGCTCGGTCTTAAAGTGGTTAAATTAAATTTAACATTAATTTAATGTTCTCTCTTGTTCTCTCTAGTAGGGAGGTCAGGAGAAAAGTAATGAGGGGATATAAAAGGATCTCCCTCTGTTGGGGAACCTGTTCTAGAAGCTCAACTGTAATACTGATTGATGCCACCGGAGGGCAGTATATTACTGATGTCTTTTTAGAGATCATACTTATCCAAGGTAGATTCTCAGAGTCCCTTTTATAGTAATTAGATATAAACTTAGATTAATCTTAATAACTTCTATCTATTTAGTTAAAAAATGTTGTCCTTTATGAAAAATGTAATCCACCCATTAGTACAGGTAAACATGTTACATTTTGTTTGTAAAAACAATTTAGAATAAAACCAGCCGAGAGAGCCCTAGAACTAACATATGTATATGCGATCCATTATGGTGGTCATGAGGGGTTTGATTTCCTGGATAAAAATTGTGTTAGCCTGGCACTTATTGGTATTGTAGTGTTTCACATATGGAGGTGCAAATATCTCCACTCGTGAAATGAATTGGGGGTGACATAGATCATATCAGCAAAGTGAACGTTTTTATGGATGTCATCGTTGGTTTATGTTTTCTATTATTATGAGTGTTATAGAACATATATATATATACATATATATATTGTAACCTGGGGGACAGGTAGCAGGTACAAAGCTCACTGGGATGGGCTGTTTAGTAAGGCACAGATACCAGATCCACTTGAGGTAGTGAAAACAGTGCTGGGTTTATTTGATTTAAATACAAGTCCATATACAGGTGCTGCACAGTCTTCCAGAAAACACATCAAAACAGAAATAACCAAACAAAAGTCCTAGCCGTGTCTCGGCTCTAACTATAACATACACCGTCTCTAACTATCAGGCTGAGCAAGCCTACCGCTTGTCAGCTTCTGTAAAGAGTTTTTAAAGGGTTTTACCAACCTTTTGGCTCCTCACAAACCATCCATGTTTGTGTGTCCCAGGCAGAGAGAGCAAAGGCTGTTTGCTCAGGTGAGCTTAAATTAGCCTGGAAAGGAGGACTAAGATCCGAACTGGATCATGTCTTAGAGACCTCTGAATGTATATGAGAGGAGCCTGGGAGATGTATAAACCCCGAACAGGACTTCTCCTGGCTCTCTCTGGGACGCTCTGCTACATATCCTCCCCCCTTGTTTCAACCCCAGGGTTGGAACACCTGTGGCCCAACAGGAGTGAACACGGGACAGGGCATCTACATTTCCCATCTCCACACCTGGCCTGTGTTTTACGGTGAAGGAGTAATCCTGTAGAGCCAAAAACCACCGGTTCACCCGTCTATTAGTCTCCTTCTTTTGGCCCATCCATTTCAGGGGAGCATGGTCAGTTATTAAGTCAAACTGGCGCCCTAACAAATAGTACCTGAGTGCGTCAACGGCCCACTTTATGGCTAAACATTCTTTTTCAATGACTGCATACTTTTTCTCATGGTCATTGAGCTTTCTGCTTAGGTACACGACAGGGTGTTCTTCCCCATTGTATACCTGTGATAGTACTGCCCCGATACCAACATCAGACGCATCCGTCTGAACCAAAAACTCTCTGGAGAAATCGGGAGAGTACAGTACTGGCTGTGCACACAGAGCCTTCTTCAGGACCTGGAAAGACTCCTCTGCTACTGGGGACCATTTCACCATTACAGAGTCTTTCCCTTTCGTAAGGTCTGTCAGAGGGGCAGCTATAGTTGCAAAATTTGGGATAAATCTTCTATAATACCCCGCAATACCAAGAAAGGCCCTGACCTGCTTTTTGTTTGCAGGGCGTGGCCATTCCTGGATGGCTGCTATTTTACTCACTTGTGGTTTTATGACACCACGGCCAATAGTGTAGCCCAAATACTTGGCTTCCTCTAGACCAATGGCACATTTTTTTGGATTTGCCGTAAAACCTTCTTTGAAGAGGGAATCAAGAACAGCCTGGACACGAGGCAAGTGAGACTCCCAGTCAGTACTATGTACCACTATGTCATCTAGATAGGCTGCTGCATATCGTCGGTGGGGTTTCAGGGTCCTCTGAAATGTCGCCGGGGCATTTTGCAACCCAAAAGGCATTTTTTTATATTGAAAGGAACCGTCTGGGGTCACGAACGCAGTCTTCTCTTTGGCGCTACCAGTTAGGGGTATTTGCCAATACCCTTTTGTCAAGTCCAAAGTGGTAAGATAGCGAGCCTTGCCAAGTCGGTTTATAAGTTCGTCTACTCTGGGCATTGGGTATGTGTCAAACTTTGTCACCGCATTAAGTTTCCTGAAGTCGTTACAGAACCTCCACGTGCCATCCGGTTTTGGGACTAACACGATGGGGCTAGACCAGTCACTATTGGATTCCTCAATGACATCCAGCTCCAACATTTTTTTAACTTCCTTGCTGATGTCCTTTCTCCTTGCTTCAGGAATTCGGTAAGGTTTGAGCTTGACACGTACCCCAGGTTCAGTAACAATATCATGCTGAACTGCTGAAGTCGTGCCAGGTAACTGAAAACTTCTCTCTATTCCTTATCAGGAATTCTCTAGTGTCCTGTTTTTGGGAATATGAGAGGGTGTCTGGAATCGTGACCTCAGGGAGGAGAGGGGACTCAGTACCCGTAGGCGTTACTGGGAGAGGCCTCGCAGTTAACGCCATTCTATCCTTCCAGGGTTTTAACAGGTTTATATGGTAAACCTGTTCGGGCTTCCTTTTCCCTGGTTGATAAACCTTGTAGTTGACCTCCCCAACTCTCTCAATTACTTCAAAGGGACCCTGCCACTTAGCCAGGAACTTGCTCTCAACAGTGGGAACTAACACCAGGACCCTGTCACCAGGTGAGAAAACACGGAGTTGTGCCCCCCTGTTATATATTCTCTGTTGGGCTGCCTGGGCCTGCAGTAAGTGTTCTTTTACCACTGGCATGATTGCTGCAATCCTCTCCTGCATTTGGGCAATATGCTCAATGACACTTTTATGGGGTGTCTGTTCTCCCTCCCCAGTTTCTTTGGCTATGTCTAAGAGTCCCCGAGGGTGTCTCCCATAAAGCAACTCAAATGGGGAGTACCCCGTAGAGGACTGGGGAACCTCCCTGATGGCAAACATCAAGTATGGTATCAGGAAGTCCCAGTTTTTCCCATCCTTGTCCACAACCTTTTTTAACATGCTCTTTAACGTCTTATTGAAGCGTTCCACTAAGCCATCTGTTTGAGGATGATACACTGAGGTTCGCAGCTGCGTCACCTTAAATAACTTGCAGAGCTCCCTAGTTATTCGCGACATAAACGGGGTGCCCTGGTCTGTAAGGATTTATTTCGGGATGCCAACCCGACTGAACACCATAAACAGTTCTTTGGCAATGTTTTTAGCAGACGCGGCACGTAGGGGAACTGCTTCAGGGTAACGGGTAGCATAATCCATAATTACGAGGATAAGCTGATGACCCCGGGCAGACTTGGGAAGTGGGCCCACAAGGTCCATGGCAATCCTCTCAAAGGGCACTTCAATGATAGGCAAGGGCACTAAAGGACTTCGGAAGTGGGATAGTGGGGCTGACATCTGACACACAGGACAGGATTGACAGTAATTCTTAACATCTTTCTGTATCCCGGGCCAGTAAAACCTGCGCAACACCCTTTCAGTCGTTTTTTCAACCCCTAAATGGCCTCCTAGCAAGTGCCCATGGGCAAGTTCTAACACCAGCCGTCTGTATGGCTTAGGGACCACCAACTGCTCAACCACTTCACCATTAATTTTACATACACGATATAGTAAATCCTCATTGCTGCTGAAATAAGGAAAACAGGGCCTGTCCCCGGGTTCGACAGGTACATCATTAATCACTATTACATTTTCCCAGGCCCTGGAAAGGGTATGGTCTTTTCATAGTCTGCTGCTTCTGCTGACTCCAAATCATAGTAGGGTTTCTGCGATTCCCCAGTAAGCAATGGGGCGACCAGTCCTGCCCACTGGGTTTTAGGCCAACCTTCCCTCTCAGCGGTCCGTTCAAGCGTTAACAGAAAGGCCTCTGGATCATCATCTGTAGTCATCTTGGACAAAAAGCGAGCCACATGGATGGCTGAGGGCTTGTCTCCAACATTATCAACCTTAGCAGGTGACCACTGTGCTATTGTCTCCACAACCTCAGACAAGGTTTTTCTATCTGCTTTTGCAGCAGTGGCTAGCTGTTCAAACAGCCTCTGCGTTTGTTCCTGTGCGATAGCATTAGCTTGCTGTTGTGCAGCGTTTGCTTGCTGTTGTGCCGCGTGGAGTGCAGCGTTTGTTTTCTACTGTTCAGCGTGGATTGCAGCATTAGCTTGCTGTTGTGCAGCATGGAGTGCAGCGTTTGTTTTCTGCTGTGCAGCGTTTGCTTGCTGTAGTGCAGCATTTGTTTTCTGCTGTTCAGCGGTTGCTTGTTGTTGTGCAGCTTGGAGTGCAGCGTTTGTTTGCTGTTGCGCAGCATTGGATATCATCAACTGTTTTAGGATTTCCTCCATGTTTAGTTACTCTAGGTACTGGCCTTTTAAGTAGTAACTTACTACAGCTGCCCGCTGAAATCCACCATATGTAACCTGGGAGACAGGTAGCAGGTACAAAGCTCACTGGGATGGGCTGTTTAGTAAGGCACAGATACCAGATCCACTTGAGGTAGTGAAAACAGTGCTAGGTTTATTTGATTTAAATACAAGTCCATATACAGGTGCTGCACAGTCTTCCAGAAAACACATCAAAACAGAAATAACCAAACAAAAGTCCTAGCCGTGTCTCGGCTCTAACTATAACATACAACGTCTCTAACTATCAGGCTGAGCAAGCCTACCGCTTGTCAGCTTCTGTAAAGAGTTTTTAAAGGGTTTTACCAACCTTTTGGCTCCTCACAAACCATCCATGTTTGTGTGTCCCAGGCAGAGAGAGCAAAGGCTGTTTGCTCAGGTGAGCTTAAATTAGCCTGGAGAGGAGGACTAAAATCCGAACTGGATCATGTCTTAGAGACCTCTGAATGTATATGAGAGGAGCCTGGGAGATGTATAAACCCCGAACAGGACTTCTCCTGGCTCTCTCTGGGACGCTCTGCTACAATATATATATATATATATATATATATATATATATATATATATATATATATATATATATATATATATATATATATATATATAGATATAATGATCACTATTATAAATAGGCCACAGATACACCTTTATATGTCTGGCCTAGGTATAAACAAAGAAGTTCAGTGTTGTAGATGTATACATATCTTATAACTAGTATATTTACTGTATTTATCGGTGTATATATTTTAAGAGGGAAGTTTTAGGAAAAAAAAAACAAAAAAAAACAAAATAAGGGTCAGTGCCCATCAGCAGACTTGCTCATTATTAGGTATGAGCTAGAGTTCGAGTCGAACTCATGTTCGACTCGAACGTTGCCTGCAAACAATTTGGGGTGTTCACTGATCAATGGAGACACTGCGGGAATCCCGTCTTAGCTGAGGAGGACCAAGCCACCCATCATCTGACCCCACCCCCTCTGATGCAAGGGGGAAGTCGGGCTTACCCAGTGACATACGGATGACCCCGCCCCCCTCTGATGTAACAGAAACCTGCGTTACATCAGAGGGGGGCGGGGTCACCCCATACATCACTGGGGAAGCCCGGCTTTTCCTTTGTGTCAGAGGGGGCGGGGGCAGGTGACGGGTGGCCCGGTCCTCCTCAGCTAAGACGGGATTCCCGCAGTACCTCCATGAAGACAGGATGCGCTGCGCTGGACGTTGTCGGAAGAGATCGCTGGACCCCGGAGCAGAGACCACCCATCGCTGGATAGCAAGAGTGGATTACCACCGCTGGAATCTTTTTTTTATTTTTGTATTTTTAATAAAGGGCTTTTCCCAGCGGTGTCTGTGTGTTTTTTAACATTTTTTTACACTTTCTTTGTGAAATGGTAGGGGTACTTTTGTACCCCTTACCATTTCAAACAGGGGGTGGTGGGATCTGGAGGTCCCCTTGTTTCCAGATTCTAAAAAGCCCCCTGCCCGCAGACCCCCACAACCACCGGCCAGGGTTGTGGGGATGAGGCTCTTGTCCCCATCAACATGGGGACATGGTGCTTTGAGGGGTCACAGACCCCCAAAGCATCCTCCCAATGTTGAGGGCATGTGGCCTGGTACGGTTCAGGAGGGGGGGCGCTCTCTCGTCCCCCCTCTTTTCCTGCGGCCTGCCAGGTGGCGTGGAATTCCCCTTAAAATACATACCAGACCTGAAGGGTCTGGTATGGATAGTTAGGGGGAACCCCACGTAATTTTTTTTTATTTGACCTGGGGTTCCCCTTAATATCCATACCAGACCTGAAGGGCCTGGTAATTGAATTTGGGGGGAACCCCGCGCATATTTATTTTTTTATCAATGACTTTCAATTACTGTTCTCTGTATTACGGGGAGCCGACAATTCATTATAGCCGCGAGTGATTTTAAAAGACTTTTTTTCCTGCAGAAATTACACTTTGTGCAGGGACAGTTCTAAGCACGGGAAACATGCGCCCCTTTACAGGCATACTATACACACCCCCTAGGTACGAATTTTAAAGGAATATTACACTTCTATTGTTTCACTTTAAGCAATATTAAAATCACTTCTCCCGAAAAAACGGCCGTTTTTAAAAGTTTTTTTTTGCATTGATCATGTCCCCTGGGGCAGGACCCGGGTTCCCAAACACTTTTTATGACAATAACTTGCATATAAACCTTCAAAATGAGCACTTTTGATTTTGAACGTTCGAGTCCCATAGACTTTAATAGGGTTCTAAAGTTCACACGAACTTTAGGTCTGTTCGCAGGTTCTGGTGCGAACTGATCAGGGGGGTGTTTGGCTCATCCCTACTCATCATTACAGCCTAATCAGTGCCCATCTGCAGCCTTGCCCATAATTTCAGCCTAATCAGTGCCCAGCCACAGTCTTGCCCATAATTGAAGCCTGATCAGTGCCTATATGCAGCCTTGCCCATCATTACAGCATAATCAGTGCCCATCTGCAGCCTTGCCAATCATGATAGCCTAATCAGTGCCCAGCTACCGCCTTGCCCATAATTGCAGCCTGATCAGTACCCATATGCAGCCTTGCCCATCATTACAGCCTAATCGGTGCCCAGCTACAGACTTGCCAATAATTGCAGCCTGATCCATGCCCATCTGCAGCCTTGTCTGTGCCAGTACGTCATGTCAAGCATGAGAACAAGACCTCAATACCCAAAGGACATTAACAGAATGGGAAACCATTTTCATGTATGCCCACAAAGGGTCTCTTAATGTAGCAACTCAAGAATGCGGATATAAAATCATTACACGTTGATACAGAACGCCCACTCTGCTAAACAAATTATATCCCCAAGTCTCTAATAGATGTTGGAGATGTGGAAATGAAGAGGGCTCCATGGTTCCTATATGGTGATCGTGTCCCGTGATCCAGACATTCTGGGAAATGGTCCACGACACAAGTTGTACAGTCACGTCAGAAAATTTAAACTGTACTCCGGCCCAATACTTCCATACTAAACTAGAAAAGCTACAATTTCTAGGGAGATTGTGTGACGTGTTCTTGCCTCCACCTACTGGAGTGGGCGGAGTAACTGGGTGGAGTGGCTTGAGTGAACGTTGTGGGGTTGGAGTGGCTGAAGTAACTGAAAAGTGATAAAAAGCTTAATATTTTAAAAAGTATAAATAGTAGTATAAAAGTTGAAAAAGTGCCATCATTAGCTGAAAGAGCTGAACAATTTTTTCAAAGATGTTTTTTTTTTTCAAAGATGTTTTTTTTTTTTCAAAGATTTTTTCCTTTTTCAAAAATGAATATTTTTTTTCAAAAATGAATTTAATTTTTTCAAAAATTAATTTAATTTTTTCAAAAATTAATTTAATTTTTTCAAAAATTAATTTAATTTTTTCAAAAATGAATTTAATTTTTTCAAAAATGAATTTAATTTTTTCAAAAATGAATTAAATTTTTTCAAAAATGAATTAAATTTTTTCAAAAAAATTTTTTTTTTTCAAAACAGATTTTTTTTTCTAAAATATTTTTTTCTAAAATTATTTTTTTTTCAAAAATGTTTATTTTTTATTAATTTTTTATATCATGTTGTGGTCATGTTCTGGTCATAATGTTTTGGCTGATCATGGGGGGGGGGGGGGTCATAATGTTTTGGCTGATCATGGGAGGGGTCATAATGTTTTGGCTTATTATGGGGGGTCATAATGTTTTGGCTGATCATGGGGGGTCATAATGTGTAATGGTGGGTGGGATGGGATCAGGGACAGAGGAATGGTGAGTGGGATGGGATCAGGGACAGAGGAATGGTGGTGGGATGGGATCAGGGACAGAGGAATGGTGGATGGGGTGGGATCAGGGACAGAGTAATGGTGGTGGGATGGGATCAGGGACAGAGAAATGGTGGGTGGGGTGGGATCAGGGACAGAGGAATGGTGGGTGGGGTGGGATCAGGGACAGATGGACGGGATCAGGGACAGAGGGATGGTGGGTGGGATGGGATCAGGGACAGAGGGACGGGATCAGGGACAGAGGGATGGTGGGTGGGATGGGATCAGGGACAGAGGGATGGGATCAGGGACAGAGGGATGGTGGGTGGGATGGGATCAGGGACAGAGGGATGGGATCAGGGACAGAGGAATGGTGGGTGGGGTGGGATCAGGGACAGAGTAATGGTGGTGGGATGGGATCAGGGACAGAGAAATGGTGGGTGGGGTGGGATCAGGGACAGAGAAATGGTGGGTGGGGTGGGATCAGGGACAGAGGAATGGTGGTGGGATGGGATCAGGGACAGAGGAATGGAGGGTGGGGTGGGATCAGGGACAGATGGACGGGATCAGGGACAGAGGGATGGTGGGTGGGATGGGATCAGGGACAGAGGGATGGGATCAGGGACAGAGGGATGGTGGGTGGGATGGGATCAGGGACAGAGGGACGGGATCAGGCACAGAGGGATGGTGGGTGGGATGAGATCAGAGACAGAGGGACGGGATCAGGGACAGAGGGATGGTGGGTGGGATGGGATCAGGGACAGAGGGACGGGATCAGGGATGGTGGGTGGGATAGGATCAGGGACAGAGGGACGGGATCAGGGACAGGGGGATGGTGGGTGGGATGGGATCAGGGACAGAGGGATGGGATCAGGGATGGTGGGTGGTATGGGATCAGGGACAGAGGGACGGGATCATGGACAGAGGGATGGTGGGTGGGATGGGATCAGGGACAGATGGACAGGATCAGGGACAGAGGGATGGTGGTTGGGATGGGATCAGGGACAGAGGGACGGGATCAGGGACAGAGGGATGGTGGGTGGGATGGGATCAGGGACAGAGGGACGGGATCAGGGATGGTGGGTGGGATTGGATCAGGGACAGAGGGACGGGATCAGGGACAGAGGGATGGTGGGTGGGATGGGATCAGGGACAGATGGACGGGATCAGGGACAGAGGGATGGTGGTTGGGATGGGATCAGGGACAGAGGGACGGGATCAGGGACAGAGGGATGGTGGGTGGGATGGGATCAGGGACAGAGGGACGGGATCAGGGACAGAGGGGTGGTGGGTGGAATGGGATCAGGGACAGATGGACGGGATCAGGGAAAGAGGGATGGTGGGTGGGATGGGATCAGGGACAGAGGGACGGGTCAGGGACAGAGGGGTGGTGGGTGGAATGGGATCAGGGACAGATGGACGGGATCAGGGACAGAGGGATGGTGGGTGGGATGGGATCAGGGACAGAGGGACGGGCTCAGGGACAGAGGGATGGTGGGTGTTATGGGATCAGGGACAGAGGGACGGGATCAGGGACAGAGGGATGGTGAGTGGGATGGGATCAGGAACAGAGGGACGGGATCAGGGACAGAGGGATGGTGGGTGGGATGGGATTAGGGACAGAGGGAGGGGGTCAGGGCAGAGGGATGGTGGGTGGGATGGGATCAGGGACAGATGGACGGGATCAGGGACAGAGGGATGGTGGGTGGGATGGGATCAGGAACAGAGGGACGGGATCAGGGACAGTGGGATGGTGGATGGGATGGGATCATAGACAGAGGGACAGGATCAGGGACAGAGGGATGGTGGGTGGGATGTGATCAGGGACAGAGGGACGGGATCAGGGATGGTGGGATGGGATCAGGGACAGAGGGACGGGATCAGGGATGGTGGGTGTTTGGGATGGGATCAGGGACAGAGGGACGGGATCAGGGACAGAGGGATGGTGGGTGGGATGGGATCAGGGACAGAGGAATGGTGGGTGGGATGGGAACAGGGACAGAGGAATGGTGGGTGGGATGGGATCAGGGACAGAGGAATGGTGGGTGGGATGGGATCAGGGACAGAGGAATGGTGGTGGAATAGGATCAGGAACAGAGGTACGGGATCAGGGACAGATGGATGGTGGGTGGGATGGGATCAGAGACAGAGGGACGGGATCAGCGACAGAGGGATGGTGGGTGGGATGGGATCAGGGACAGAGGGACAGGATCAGGGATGGTGGGTGGGATGGGATCCGGGACAGAGGGACGGGATCAGGGACAGAGGAATGGTGGGTGGGATGGGATCAGGGACAGAGGGATGGGATCAGGATGGTGGGTGGGTGGGATGGAATCAGTCACAGAGGGACGGGATCATGGACAGAGGGATGGTGGGTGGGATGGGATCAGGGACAGATGGACAGGATCAGGGACAGAGGGATGGTGGTTGGGATGGGATCAGGGACAGAGGGACGGGATCAGGGACAGTGGGAGGGTGGGTGGGATGGGATCAGGGACAGAGGTACGGGATCAGGGATGGTGGGTGGGATTGGATCAGGGACAGAGGGACGGGATCAGGGACAGAGGGATGGTGGGTGGGATGGGATCAGGGACAGAGGGATGGTGGGTGGGATGGGATCAGGGACAGAGGAATGGTGGGTGGGATGGGATCAGGGACAGAGGTACGGGATCAGGGATGGTGGGTGGGATTGGATCAGGGACAGAGGGACGGGATCAGGGACAGAGGGATGGTGGGTGGGATGGGATCAGGGACAGAGGGATGGTGGGTGGGATGGGATCAGGGACAGAGGAATGGTGGGTGGGATGGGATCAGGGACAGAGGAATGGGATCAGGGATGGTGGTTGGGATGGGATCAGGGACAGAGGGACGGGATCAGGGACAGAGGGATGGTGAGTGGGATGGGATCAGGAACAGAGGGACGGGATCAGGGACAGAGGGATGGTGGGTGGGATGGGATTAGGGACAGAGGGAGGGGGTCAGGGCAGAGGGATGGTGGGTGGGATGGGATCAGGGACAGATGGACGGGTTCAGGGACAGAGGGATGGTGGGTGGGATGGGATCAGGAACAGAGGGACGGGATCAGGGACAGAGGGATGGTGGATGGGATGGGATCATAGACAGAGGGACAGGATCAGGGACAGAGGGATGGTGGGTGGGATGTGATCAGGGACAGAGGGACGGGATCAGGGATGGTGGGATGGGATCAGGGACAGAGGGACGGGATCAGGGATGGTGGGTGTTTGGGATGGGATCAGGGACAGAGGGACGGGATCAGGGACAGAGGGATGGTGGGTGGGATGGGATCAGGGACAGAGGAATGGTGGGTGGGATGGGAACAGGGACAGAGGAATGGTGGGTGGGATGGGATCAGGGACAGAGGAATGGTGGGTGGGATGGGATCAGGGACAGAGGAATGGTGGTGGAATAGGATCAGGAACAGAGGGACGGGATCAGGGACAGATGGATGGTGGGTGGGATGGGATCAGAGACAGAGGGACGGGATCAGCGACAGAGGGATGGTGGGTGGGATGGGATCAGGGACAGAGGGACAGGATCAGGGATGGTGGGTGGGATGGGATCAGGGACAGAGGGATGGGATCAGGGACAGAGGAATGGTGGGTGGGATGGGATCAGGGACAGAGGGATGGGATCAGGATGGTGGGTGGGTGGGATGGAATCAGTCACAGAGGGACGGGATCATGGACAGAGGGATGGTGGGTGGGATGCGATCAGGGACAGATGGACAGGATCAGGGACAGAGGGATGGTGGTTGGGATGGGATCAGGGACAGAGGTACGGGATCAGGGATGGTGGGTGGGATTGGATCAGGGACAGAGGGACGGGATCAGGGACAGAGGGATGGTGGGTGGGATGGGATCAGGGACAGAGGGATGGTGGGTGGGATGGGATCAGGGACAGAGGAATGGTGGGTGGGATGGGATCAGGGACAGAGGAATGGGATCAGGGATGGTGGTTGGGATGGGATCAGGGACAGAGGGACGGGATCAGGGACAGAGGGATGGTGGGTGGGATGGGATTAGGGACAGAGGGACAGGATCAGGGACAGAGGGATGGTGGGTAGGATGGGATTAAGGACAGAGGGGTTGTGGGTGGAATGGGATCAGGGACAGTTGGACGGGATCAGGGACAGAGGGATGGTGAATGGGATGGGATCAGGGACAGAGGGACGGGATCAGGGACAGAGGGATGGTAGGTGTTATGGGATCAGGGACAGAGGGACGGGATCAGGGACAAAGGGATGGGATCAGGGACAGAGGGACGGGATCAGGGACAGAGGAATGGTGGGTGGGATGGGATTAGGGACAGAGGGATGGGGTCAGGGCAGAGGGATGGTGGATGGGATGGGATCAGGGACAGATTGACGGGATCAGGGACAGAGGGATGGTGGGTGGGATGGGATCAGGAACAGAGGGATGGGATCAGGGACAGAGAGATAGTGGGTGGGATGGGATCAGAGACAGAGGAACGGGATCAGGTACAGAGGGATGGTGGGTGGGATGGGATCAGGAACAGAGGGATGGGATCAGGGACAGAGGGATGGTGGGTGGGATGGGATCAGAGACAGAGGGACGGGATCAGGGACAGAGAGATGGTGGGTGGGATGTGATCAGGGACAGAGGGACGGGATCAGGGATGGTGGGTGGGATTGGATCAGGGACAGAGGGATGGGATCAGGGACAGAGGGATGGTGGGTGGGATGGGATCAGGGACAGAGGGATGGTGGGTGGGATGGGATCAGGGACAGAGGAATGGTGGGTGGGATGGGATCAGGGACAGAGGAATGGTGGGTGGGATGGGATCAGGGACAGAGGAACGAGATCAGGGATGGTGGTTGGGATGGGATCAGGGACAGAGGGACAGGATCAGGGACAGAGGGATGGTGGGTGGCATGGGATCAGGGACAGAGGGACGGGATCAGAGACAGAGGGATGGTGGGTGGGATGGGATTAGGGACAGAGGGGTGGTGGGTGGAATGGGATCAGGGACAGTTGGACGGTATCAGGGACAGAGGGATGGTGAATGGGATGGGATCAGGGACAGAGGGAAGGGATCAGGAACAGAGGGACGGGATCAGGGACAGAGGAATGGTGGGTGGGATGGGATCAGGGACAGAGGGATGGGATCAGGGACAAAGGGATGGGATCAGGGACAGAGGGACGGGATCAGGGACAGAGGAATGGTGGGTGGGATGGGATTAGGGACAGAGGGAGGGGGTCAGGGCAGAGGGATGGTGGATGGGATGGGATCAGGGACAGAGGGATGGTGGGTGGGATGGGTTCAGGAACAGAGGGATGGGATCAGGGACAGAGGGATAGTGGGTGGGATGGGATCAGAGACAAAGGGACGGGATCAGGGACAGAGGGATGGTGGGTGGGATGGGATCAGGAACAGAGGGATGGGATCAGGGATGGTGGGTGGGATGGGATCAGAGACAGAGGGACGGGATCAGGGACAGAGGGATGGTGGGTGGGATGTGATCAAGGACAGAGGGACGGGATCAGGGATGGTGGGTGGGATGGGATCAGGGACAGAGGGACGGGATCATGGACAGAGGGATGGTGGGTGGGATGGGATCAGGGACAGAGGAACGGGATCAGGGATGGTGGGTGGGTGGGATGGGATCAGGGACAGAGGGACGGGATCATGGACAGAGGGATGGTGGGTGGTTGACCCAACAACAACTGGTTGGTTGGGGCCCTGGCCCCTTGATACGCATTGACCCTCTACATGTGTATGGGCTGTCCCCCCTGATGCCAGCCCCTGTGGGGAACATGGGCAGACCAGCAACCGTGGCTGCACCTTAGGTGGCTGCCTAGTTCGCCTAGCGGTAGCCCCAGCACTGTGTATATATCCTTCTTCTGGGGTTTTTAGAATACTGCTTGGACTTTAGAAGAAGGCAATATACACCCTGAAAGCTTGTCCTGTTCTGTTAGAGAGGATACAAAATATATCACAGACAGAATTGTGTTGTATCTGAAGTAAAGAATTTTTTTTTGCTGAATCAACAGACCCAGAGAGAAATTAAAAAAATACTATGATCTGTAGGGCACAAGCAGTGGCGGCTGGTGAAGTTATAAGATGGGGGGGCGCTAGACCCTGCAGACCCTTTTTGACCCCTCCCACTTCTCATAAGCCCCACCCCTTATAGAATCCACCCACTCCGTCCCCTGTAGTACACCATATATCAGGCTGTACATTATACACAGGGCTCTGTACATCATATACCAGGCTCTACATTATACACAGGACTCATCAATCTGTCTCACAGCCCATCAGGGACAGAGGAATGGTGGGTGGGATGGGATCAGGGACAGAGGGATGGCGGGTGGGATGGGATCAGGGACAGAGGGATGGTGGGTGGGATGTGATCAGGGACAGAGGGATGGTGGGTGGGATGGGATCAGGCACAGTGGGATGGGATCAGGGACAGAGGGATGGTGGTGGGATGAGATCAGGGACAGAGAAATGGTGGTGGGATGGGATCAGGGACAGAGGAATGGTGGTGGGATGGGATCAGGGACAGAGGAATGGTGGGTGGGATGGGATCAGGGACAGAGGAATGGTGGGTGGGATGGGATCAGGGACAGAGGAATGGTGGGTGGGGTGGGATCAGGAACAGAGTAATGGTGGTGGGATGGGATCAGGGACAGAGAAATGGTGGGTGGGGTGGGATCAGGGACAGAGGAATGGTGATGGGATGGGATCAGGGACAGAGGAATGGTGGGTGGGGTGGGATCAGGAACAGATGGACGGGATCAGGGACAGAGGGATGGTGGGTGGGATGGGATCAGGGACAGAGGGACGGGATCAGGGACAGAGGGATGGTGGGTGGAATGGGATCCGGAACAGAGGGACGGGATCAGGCACAAAGGGATGGTGGGTGGGATGGGATCAGAGACAGAGGGATGGGATCAGGGACAGAGGGATGGTGGGTGGGATGGGATCAGGGACAGAGGGACGGGATCAGGGATGATGGGTGGGATGGGATCAGGGACAGAGGGACGGGTTCAGGGACAGAGGGATAGTGGGTGGGATGGGATCAGGGACAGAGGCATGGGATCAGGGATGGTGGGTGGGTGGGATGGGATCAGGGACAGAGGGACGGGATCATGGACAGAGGGATGGTGGGTGGGATGGGATCAGGGACAGACGGACAGGATCAGGGACAGAGGGATGGTGGTTGGGATGGGATCAGGGACAGAGGGACGGGATCAGGGATGGTGGGTGGGATTGGATCAGGGACAGAGGGATGGTGGGTGGGATGGGATCAGGGACAGATGGACGGGATCAGGGACAGAGGGATGGTGGTTGGGATGGGATCAGGGACAGAGGGACGGGATCAGGGACAGAAGGATGGTGAGTGGGATGGGATCAGGGACAGAGGGAGGGTATCACAGAGGGGTGGTGGGTGGAATGGGATCAGGGATAGATGGACGGGATCAGGGACAGAGGGATGGTGGGTGGGATGGGATCAGGGACAGAGGGACGGGATCATGGACAGAGGGATGGTGGGTGGGATGGGATCATGGACACAGGGATGGTGGGTGGGATGGGATCAGGGACAGATGGACAGGATCAGGGACAGAGGGATGGTGGTTGGGATGGGATCAGGGACAGAGGGACGGGATCAGGGACAGAGGGATGGTGGGTGGGATGGGATCAGGGACAGAGGGACGGGATCAGGGATGGTGGGTGGGATTGGATCAGGGACAGAGGGACGGGATCAGGGACAGAGGGATGGTGGGTGGGATGGGATCAGGGACAGAGGGATGGTGGGTGGGATGGGATCAGGGACAGATGGACGGGATCAGGGACAGAGGGATGGTGGGTGGGATGGGATCAGGGACAGAGGGATGGTGGGTGGGATGGGATCAGGGACAGATGGACGGGATCAGGGACAGAGGGATGGTGGTTGGGATGGGATCAGGGACAGAGGGACGGGATCAGGGACAGAAGGATGGTGAGTGGGATGGGATCAGGGACAGAGGGAGGGTATCACAGAGGGGTGGTGGGTGGAATGGGATCAGGGATAGATGGACGGGATCAGGGACAGAGGGATGGTGGGTGGGATGGGATCAGGGACAGAGGGACGGGATCATGGACAGAGGGATGGTGGGTGGGATGGGATCAGGGACAGAGGGACAGGATCAGGGACAGAGGGATGGTGGTTGGGATGGGATCAGGGACAGAGGGACGGGATCAGGGATGGTGGGTGGGATTGGATCAGGGACAGAGGGACGGGATCAGGGACAGAGGGATGGTGGGTGGGATGGGATCAGGGACAGAGGGATGGTGGGTGGGATGGGATCAGGGACAGATGGACGGGATCAGGGACAGAGGGTTGGTGGTTGGGATGGGATCAGGGACAGAGGGACGGGATCAGGGACAGAGGGATGGTGGGTGGGATGGGATCAGGAACAGAGGGAGGGTATCAGGGACAGAGGGGTGGTGGGTGGAATGGGATCAGGGACAGATGGACGGGATCAGGGACAGAGGAATGGTGGGTGGGATGGGATTAGGGACAGAGGGATGGGATCAGGGACAGAGGGATGGTGGGTGTTATGGGATCAGGGACAGAGGGACGGGATCAGGGACAGAGGGATGGTGGGTGGGATGGGATCAGAGACAGAGCGACGGGATCAGGGACAGAGGGATGGTGGGTGGGATGGGATCAGGGACAGAGGGAGGGGGTCAGGGCAGAGGGATGGTGGGTGGGATGGGATCAGGGACAGATGGACGGGATCATGGACAGAGGGATGGTGGGTGGGACGGGATCAGGGACAGAGGGATGGTGGGTGGGATGGGATCAGAGACAGAGGACGGGATCAGGGACAGAGGGATGGTGGGTGGGATGTGATCAGGGACAGAGGGACGGGATCAGGGACAGAGGGATGGTGGGTGGGATGTGATCAGGGACAGAGGGACGGGATCAGGGACAGAGGGATGGTGGGTGGGATGGGATCAGAGACAGAGGACGGGATCAGGGACAGAGGGATGGTGGGTGGGATGGGATCAGGGACAGAGGGACGGGATCAGGGACAGAGGGATGGTGGGTGGAATGGGATCCGGAACAGAGGGACGGGATCAGGCACAAAGGGATGGTGGGAGGGATGGGATCAGAGACAGAGGGATGGGATCAGGGACAGAGGGATGGTGGGTGGGATGGGATCAGGGACAGAGGGACGGGATCAGGGATGATGGGTGGGATGGGATCAGGGACAGAGGGACGGGTTCAGGGACAGAGGGATAGTGGGTGGGATGGGATCAGGGACAGAGGCATGGGATCAGGGATGGTGGGTGGGTGGGATGGTATCAGGGACAGAGGGACGGGATCATGGACAGAGGGATGGTGGGTGGGATGGGATCAGGGACAGACGGACAGGATCAGGGACAGAGGGATGGTGGGTTGGGATGGGATCAGGGACAGAGGGACGGGATCAGGGATGGTGGGTGGGATTGGATCAGGGACAGAGGGACGGGATCAGGAACAGAGGGATGGTGGGTGGGATGGGATCAGGGACAGATGGACGGGATCAGGGACAGAGGGATGGTGGTTGGGATGGGATCAGGGACAGAGGGACGGGATCAGGGACAGAAGGATGGTGAGTGGGATGGGATCAGGGACAGAGGGAGGGTATCACAGAGGGGAGGTGGGTGGAATGGGATCAGGGATAGATGGACGGGATCAGGGACAGAGGGATGGTGGGTGGGATGGGATCAGGGACAGAGGGACGGGATCATGGACAGAGGGATGGTGGGTGGGATGGGATCATGGACAGAGGGATGGTGGGTGGGATGGGATCAGGGACAGATGGACAGGATCAGGGACAGAGGGATGGTGGTTGGGATGGGATCAGGGACAGAGGGACGGGATCAGGGACAGAGGGATGGTGGGTGGGATGGGATCAGGGACAGAGGGACGGGATCAGGGATGGTGGGTGGGATTGGATCAGGGACAGAGGGACGGGATCAGGGACAGAGGGATGGTGGGTGGGATGGGATCAGGGACAGAGGGAGGGTGGGTGGGATGGGATCAGGGACAGATGGACGGGATCAGGGACAGAGGGATGGTGGGTTGGGATGGGATCAGGGACAGAGGGACGGGATCAGGGACAGAAGGATGGTGAGTGGGATGGGATCAGGGACAGAGGGAGGGTATCACAGAGGGGTGGTGGGTGGAATGGGATCAGGGATAGATGGACGGGATCAGGGACAGAGGGATGGTGGGTGGGATGGGATCAGGGACAGAGGGACGGGATCATGGACAGAGGGATGGTGGGTAGGATGGGATCAGGGACAGAGGGACAGGATCAGGGACAGAGGGATGGTGGTTGGGATGGGATCAGGGACAGAGGGACGGTATCAGGGATGGTGGGTGGGATTGGATCAGGGACAGAGGGACGGGATCAGGGACAGAGGGATGGTGGGTGGGATGGGATCAGGGACAGAGGGATGGTGGGTGGGATGGGATCAGGGACAGATGGACGGGATCAGGGACAGAGGGATGGTGGTTGGGATGGGATCAGGGACAGAGGGACGGGATCAGGGACAGAGGGATGGTGGGTGGGATGGGATCAGGTACAGAGGGAGGGTATCAGGGACAGAGGGGTGGTGGGTGGAATGGGATCAGGGACAGATGGACGGGATCAGGGACAGAGGAATGGTGGGTGGGATGGGATCAGGGACAGAGGGACGGGATCAGGGACAGAGGGATGGTGGGTGTTATGGGATCAGGGACAGAGGGACGGGATCAGGGACAGAGGGATGGTGGGTGGGATGGGATCAGAGACAGAGCGACGGGATCAGGGACAGAGGGATGGTGGGTGGGATGGGATCAGGGACAGAGGGAGGGGGTCAGGGCAGAGGGATGGTGGGTGGGATGGGATCAGGGACAGATGGACGGGATCAGGGACAGAGGGATGGTGGGTGGGACGGGATCAGGGACAGAGGGATGGTGGGTGGGATGGGATCAGAGACAGAGGACGGGATCAGGGACAGAGGGATGGTGGGTGGGATGTGATCAGGGACAGAGGGACGGGATCAGGGACAGAGGGATGGTGGGTGGGATGGGATCAGGGACAGATGGACGGGATCAGGGACAGAGGGATGGTGGTTGGGATGGGATCAGGTACAGAGGGACGGGATCAGGGACAGAAGGATGGTGGGTGGGATGGGTTCAGGGACAAAGGGACAGGATCAGGGATGGTGGGTGGGATTTGATCAGGGACAGAGGTAGGGTATCAGGGACAGAGGGGTGGTGGGGGTGATGGGATCAGGGACAGATGGACGGGATTAGGGACAGAGGGATGGTGGGTGGGATGGGATCAGGGACAGAGGGAGGGGGTCAGGGCAGAGGGATGGTGGGTGGGATGGGATCAGGGACAGATGAACGGGATTAGGGACAGAGGGATGGTGGGTGGGATGGGATCAGGGACAGAGGGATGGGATCAGGGACAGAGGGATGGTGGTGGATGGGGGGATTACTCCCTTGCTCTTAGTTTCAGTCAATTCCCTCTCCCTGCTCAGTGTTATCAGTCTGGACTCACAGTGCCTCCAGTAATGGCTCTCCTGATATGGGGACAATGTCTGTACATCTTACTAAGGCCGGATTCACACTGGGGCGGTGCGGGGCAGCGACGGTAAAGCAGCGCTATATTTAGCGCTGCTTTACCATCGTTTTACCCACGGTATGCGGCCGCTAGCGGGGTGGTTTGCTCAGTTTGCTCAGTGTTATCAGTCTGGACTCACAGTGCCTCCAGTAATGGCTCTCCTGATATGGGGACAATGTCTGTACATCTCACTAAGGCCGGCTTCACACTGGGGCGGTGCGGGGCGGCGACAGTAAAGCAGCGCTATATTTAGCGCTGCTTTACCATCGTTTTACCCACGGTATGCGGCCGCTAGCGGGGTGGTTTTAACCCCCGCTAGCGGCCGAAAAAGGGTCAAAAACCTCCGCAAAGCGCCGCTGCAGCGGCGCTTTGCCGGCGGTATCCCCGCGGTCTCCCATTGATTTCAATGGGTAGGAGCGGTATAGGAGCGGTGAATACACCGCTCCTTCACCGCTCCAAAGATGCAGCTAGCAGGACTTTTTTTACCGTCCTGCTAGCGCACCGCTCCAGTGTGAAAGCCCTCAGGGCTTTCACACTGGAGACACAGCAACAGCTGTTTCGGGTCGGTTTGCAGGCGCTATTTTTAGCGCAATAGCACCTGCAAACGGCCCCAGTGTGAAAGCAGCCTAAGGGGAGAGTTCTTCCCCCTTCACTGGACTGACCTGGCTTGCTTTCTCCTCCACTGCAGTTTCTTCCTCCCGACATGGATCTGCTTGGAGGAATGGGGGCGGAGCTACTGTACCAGTGAGAGCTCACCATGCAAATAACGGAGCTGCCGAGTACTTCCGGTTTTCGTCTGCCGAGTACTTCCGGCTTTCGTCTGCCTCGCGAATCCCAGAAGTATTGAAACCACAATGCGCCCCCCCTGTAGTGAATCTACGGACGGATGCAAATTGGTTTTAACCCTGCAAATGAAGCGCCACGTTTGCCATCTTGTGATGGCATTGACGTGGCGCTTCCCATAGTACATTGTGTCCGGCGCTCGGACACAGTGCACATAGTTAAAGGAATTTTTTTTTATTAAATATTTATTTTTATTTATTTTTTTATTATTATTTTTTTTTTGGTGACAACAGGAGGGGGTGCTGCGCCTGAGCGCCCCCTATGGACGGGCCACTACTGGGCATACGGCTTTGTGAGCCCTTAGGCAAAACTTAGACATGAGGCCAATGGGAAAAATAATTCAAAGGATAAGAAATAACAGTGTGCCCCCCCCCCCCCCGCCACACACACACACACACACACACACACACACACACAATACAGTATACACACACACACACACACACACACACACACACACACACACACACACACAGTGCTTCCAGATTCCCTCCTCTGCTCTCCCACTAATTGCTGTGGATGGAGTCCTGGGAAAAGGGGCTGGTAAATTATGTAAATTTATTTACCAGCCCCTACTTTTTCTAAAAGAACACAGTGAGAGATCGGTACTGATCCCTCACTGTGTTCATTCATAACTGAAACATTGTAAACTGTTTACTATGCTTTAGTATATGAATTAACATGAGCCTCTGTCTCCTGTTCATTCATCTGCAGGGCAGCTAAGTGCAGTTAAGGCTACAGAGAAAGGAAATGGGGAATGTGTTTCCTCAGTCCCTTTCTCTGTCTCAAAAGTCAGACTTCAGGGGTCCGTTTAGACCCCTGATATCTCACCAAAGAAAACAAAAAACTTAAAAAAAAAAAAAAAAAATTGTAAAAAAATAATAAAACTAAAAAAAATCAGACTAAAATTTCTAATCAAACTAAAAATCCATGCCCAATATGTAGCATCATTTAGCCACACTCACTGTAGTTTTATATCACAGTTCACCATCTCCCTAGTAGGGGCCCCCGGGCATTGCTTTGCCCATGATACTATTATGATTGTACTGTAAAATGGCAGTAAACCTGTGGAGGGTATGACGGCGGGTAGTATGTACACGAGAGGGGTGCGGAGTAGCTGGAGGAAGTTGGTGTAATGTTAAGAGGTAAAGTGACTTTCACAATATCTGAGATGGGATGTGGGATATGAGAAGTCACCTTAGAAAGCCCCTCTGTTCCTCTTTTGGAACCATTCCAGGAGCAGAAATGACACAACTTTTCGTAGAAGAGCTTCCTGCATGAAACAAAGTGAAAATACTTTAGTGTTGAAATGTTTGCTTATCTGAACCAAACAAAATACATGGATGGTTTTCATTCAATAAAGGTTTTCATTATGAGTAGCCCTGAATCTTTTAAAAAAAATGTTGTGACACGTTCCTATTTTGCTTTCAAAATACATAAGAAGGTTCAGCAGCAGGTCGTAGTACAAGCCTGAGGAGCTGGAGGTACAAGGGAAGCTCTAAGCTGTTTAAAGTATGTGGTCAGTTCTTGCAGGAATCGTATCACATGATTAGGTTCCATTTCTGGAATAGCTCCTGGATCGGGGCATCAGGAGGCAGTGGGGCTTCGTCAGGGTCCATGATCTGAGCAAGCAAACAAGGTGGTGACTGCATCAGTGTGGACCCTCCAGGAGCACTGCATAGCGAATTAGAGATGATAGGCTTACTAAGAAATGTAGGTTGACAGCTGACATGTGGTAGAGCAAAACATTATGGAATAAGTTAGACCGTGGAGCTGTGGGGTCGGAACCATGTTGGAGCACACTGGAAGAGATAATTCCTAGGAGCTGGATCAGGATCACACTGGAATGAATGAGACCTGGGTTTTGGATCAGGACTTGCCAACAAATGGAGATGACCCCATACAAGGGTAGGTGACGCAGGATCCCCCAGGGCACAGAATGTAAGAGCCAGCCAGTATTCACAATGGACCCCCTCACAGGGATCCGGTCTTGGCTGTGTGCTGATCCAAAGTCTTTACTCTCGGGTCCTACAGAGAACACAAACCAGAAAGTAGGTCTGGAATAGATGAGTGAACTGTGGGTAACAGTGGAATAGGTCATTAGTAGACAAGCCAGTTGTTAGGGCAGGCAGCAAACACAGATATCCAGGATAAAGAGGTCAAGGCAGGCTGCAGATATGGCTAACCACGATACAAGACAGAGGTTAGGGCAGGCAATAGACATGGATAACAAGATACAAGCCATAGGTCAGAGCTTGTTGTGGACATGAAGGTCAGGATTCAAGTCAAAGGTCAGGGAAGGCAGCAGACATAGATAATCAGGATATAAGTCAAATAACAGATCAGGCAGGTGACATAGATAACTAGAATATAAGAGAGAGGACAGGGCAGGCAGCGGACAGGGATAACCAGGATACACGCCAGAGGTCTGGGCAGGCAATGGACATGGATAACAAGATACACACCAGAGGTCAGATCTTGTACATGTAGGTCAGTGGTCAAGACATAGATAACCACAATATAAACCAGAGAATAGGACTGGCGGTCAAAAATGGATAACTAGGATATAAGCTAGAGGGTAGGGCAGGCAGCAGACATGGATAATCAGGAGATAAGCTAGAGGGCAGGCAGCGGACATGGATAATCAGGATATAAGCTAGAGGGCAGGGCAGGCAGCAGACATAGATAACCAGGATATAAGCTACAGGGCAGGCAGCGGGCACAGATAACCAGAATATAAGCTAAAGAGCAGGGCAGGCAGTGGACATGGATAATCAGGAGGTAAGCTAGAGGGCAGGCAGCAGCCATGGATAATCAGGATATAAGCTAGAGGGCAGGTAGAGCACAGATAACCAGGCTATAAGCTAGAGGGCAGGGCAGGCAGCAGACATGGATAACCAGGATATAAGCTAGAGGGCAGAGCAGGCAGCAGACATAGATAACCAGGATATAAGCTGGAGGGCAGAGCAGGCAGCAGACATGGATAATCAGGAGATGAGCTAGAGGGCAGGGCAGGCAGCAGACATGGATAACCAGGATATAAGCTGGAGGGCAGGGCAGGCAGCAGACATGGATAATCAGGAGATAAGCTAGAGGGCAGGGCAGGCAGCAGACATGGATAATCAGGAGATAAGCTAGAGGGCAGGGCAGGCAGCAGACATGGATAACCAGGATATAAGCTGGAGGGCAGGGCAGGCAGGAGACATGGATAATAAGGAGATAAGCTAGAGGGCAGGCAGCAGACATGGATAACCAGGATATAAGCTGGAGGGCAGGACAGGCAGCAGACATGGATAATCAGGAGATGAGCTAGAGGGCAGGGCAGGCAGCAGACATGGATAACCAGGATATAAGCTGGAGGGCAGGGCAGGCAGCAGACATGGATAACCAGGATATAAGCTAGAGGGCAGGGCAGGCAGCAGACATGGTCAATCAGGAGATAAGCTAGAGGGCAGGGCAGGCAGCAGACATGGATAACCAGGATATAAGCTGGAGGGCAGGGCAGGCAGGAGACATGGATAATAAGGAGATAAGCTAGAGGGCAGGCAGCAGACATGGATAACCAGGATATAAGCTGGAGGGCAGGACAGGCAGCAGACATGGATAATCAGGAGATGAGCTAGAGGGCAGGGCAGGCAGCAGACATGGATAACCAGGATATAAGCTGGAGGGCAGGGCAGGCAGCAGACATGGATAACCAGGATATAAGCTAGAGGGCAGGGCAGGCAGCAGATATGGATAATCAGGAGATAAGCTAGAGGGCAGGACAGGCAGCAGACATGGATAACCAGGATATAAGCTATAAGGCAGGGCAGGCAGCAGACATGGATAATCAGGAGATAAGCTAGAGGGCAGGCAGCAGACATGGATAACCAGGATATAAGCTGGAGGGCAGGACAGGCAGCAGACATGGATAATCAGGAGATGAGCTAGAGGGCAGGGCAGGCAGCAGACATGGATAACCAGGATATAAGCTGGAGGGCAGGGCAGGCAGCAGACATGGATAACCAGGATATAAGCTAGAGGGCAGGGCAGGCAGCAGATATGGATAATCAGGAGATAAGCTAGAGGGCAGGACAGGCAGCAGACATGGATAACCAGGATATAAGCTGGAGGGCAGGGCAGGCAGGAGACATGGATAATAAGGAGATAAGCTAGAGGGCAGGCAGCAGACATGGATAACCAGGATATAAGCTGGAGGGCAGGACAGGCAGCAGACATGGATAATCAGGAGATGAGCTAGAGGGCAGGGCAGGCAGCAGACATGGATAACCAGGATATAAGCTGGAGGGCAGGGCAGGCAGCAGACATGGATAACCAGGATATAAGCTAGAGGGCAGGGCAGGCAGCAGATATGGATAATCAGGAGATAAGCTAGAGGGCAGGACAGGCAGCAGACATGGATAACCAGGATATAAGCTATAGGGCAGGGCAGGCAGCAGACATGGATAATCAGGAGATAAGCTAGAGGGCAGGCAGCAGACATGGATAACCAGGATATAAGCTGGAGGGCAGGACAGGCAGCAGACATGGATAATCAGGAGATGAGCTAGAGGGCAGGGCAGGCAGCAGACATGGATAACCAGGATATAAGCTGGAGGGCAGGGCAGGCAGCAGACATGGATAACCAGGATATAAGCTAGAGGGCAGGGCAGGCAGCAGATATGGATAATCAGGAGATAAGCTAGAGGGCAGGACAGGCAGCAGACATGGATAACCAGGATATAAGCTATAAGGCAGGGCAGGCAGCAGACATGGATAATCAGGAGATAAGCTAGAGGGCAGGCAGCAGACATGGATAACCAGGATATAAGCTATAGGGCAGGGCAGGCAGCAGACATGGATAATCAGGAGATAAGGTAGAGGGCAGGAAAGGCAGCAGACATGGATAACCAGGATATAAGCTAGAGGGCAGGGAAGGCAGCAGATATGGATAACCGGGATAGAAACCAAAAGTCAGTACACAAGAATCAATAGGATAAAGATGCAAACTGTATAGCAGAAAGGCTCGCCAGGGGCATGACAACAAGCCTGCAAAAGCATTACTCCAGCTGCGAACCTGAGACTGCACACAATTTAAATGGCCTGGCCGGGGGTGGGGAGAAGGCCACTCACATGACAAAGAGAAGGAAGAGAAGGAACACTCTGATTGGCTATGACCAACAGTGTAGTCAGATCCCAGGAGCTGCAGTGATTTAATGCAGCCATGACAATCTGGACACTCCTATTCACTCCTTATTAACCCTTCGTTCACCCTGATACACCCTAATTAGCTCCTTCTTCCCTTCTTTCCCCAAGCTATAATTTTCCTGCTGAAGTTCTTGTTCATTTCTATTTTCCTAACCATCAATATTTAAACGTTTTCTCCCTTTTTATTTGTTTTGTTCCCACTTTTTTGGTGTAGCATTAAAAAAAAAAATTAGCAGGATAAAGAAAAAAAAAGCCTTTATTTAATTTGTAAATTACTTTTAAAGGGCTCTATTCACAAAAACAGATTGCATGCGAAGTTTAGGTGTTTTCCCAAATACCGCATGCTGTCCTGAAAATGTCAATTCACTATTGTTTTATGCAGTATTTACCACATAAAGCAAAAACGCTTGGTAAATACTGCATAAAATAGGAGTTAAAGTCAATTCACAAAAATAAATACATGCATGCAGTAAATAAGTAGTGGTCCAGGCACGTGATAGTTAAGGAACAAGCAGCTGCCGGCATCCTTACCAACCAGTAAACAACATGACTGATAAGGAGTGGGCAGCCGCCGTGTTTGAATCATCAGCTGTCACTGAGCTTCCCCGCTGACAGCTGAATGTAAAGAAAAGAAGTCCTGGCATTTCAAAACTGCTAAAAAAAAACAACACACACTGAATTTTAGGGGTAGGCGAGGCAGTGTAGATCCAGCGTCAATTATGATGAACGCCAGGCGTTGACCCAGAAAAAAAAAAAGAAGAGGTCCACACCTGACAAATGACAGCTCTACCGCCTCCTGCCACTAAAGAAACAAAGGAGCAGTGGCATGCTGGGTCGATTGTATCACAATTGGTGGGGCCATCCAGTGACATCACCGGGTGGCCTCGCCCCTTAGTTTATTTAGTGTCGGGAGGCCGGGAAGGACTTGTCAAAAACTGCCCCCTCTGTTTATTTACACTACACTTTTTATTTTTGGGCGAATGAGTAGGGGTACGATGTACCCCCTACTTATTCACATAGGGGAGGTGGGATCTGCAGACCCCCACAATCACAGGCCAGGGTTGTAGGGAAGAGGCCCTTGTCTTCATCCACTTTGGGACAAGGTGCTTTGGGGGGAGCCCCCCTGCCCCAAAGCACCCCCCATGTTGAGGGCATGAGGTCTGGTATGGTTCAGGAAAGGGGGGGCGTTTGCTTGTCTTCCCCCTTTTCCTGACCTGTCAGGCTGCATACTCAGATAAGGGTCAGGTATGGATTTTGGGGGGGGGGACAAAAAAGTTTGGAGTGGGGTTCCCCTTAAAATCCATACCAGACCCGAAGGGCTTGGTATGGATTGGGAGGGACCCCACACAGTTTTTTTTTCTTAGGTTTTCATTGCCAGCAATTCTTTTTTTTACATTCCGCTGTCAGTGGGGAACCCTGCTGACAGCTGATGACTCATCGGTTGTTAAAGATGCGGTGGCCACCCGCTCCTTAACAACTATTTTGTTACTTGTTGTTAAGGACGCCAGCGGCAGATGTCCACTCCTTAGCAACCAGCTATTTACACTGTTTGTTAAAGGGGTTGTAAACCCTTGCGGTTTTTCACCTCAATGCATTGAGGTAAAAAACCTCTTGTGGTGCACCAGCCCCCCAGAGCCCCCCTTTTACTTACCTGAGCTCGATCGTTCCTGCACCGGGAACGAGCACACCCGCTCATGCCGGTGTCTCAGGTCCTGATTGGATAGATTGATAGCAGCCCAGCCATTGGCTCCCGTTGCTGTCAATCAAATCCAATGATGAGGGAGCCGGGGCGGAGCTGAGTCCTGCTGTCTGTGTCAATAAATGCAGCAGCAGGACACGGGAGCGTGCCCGCACGAGTGCCCTGAGGGAGAGCGCTTTTCCGATGGGACACTCGAGAAAAGGAGGAGCCAGGAGTGCTCCTGAAGGGTCCCAGAAGAGGAGGATCGGGCCACTCAAAACCAACTGCACAGAGGAGGTAAGTATAACAAACCTTTACAACCCTTGTAAATGACTGCAGGCTTTCCCTACATAGAATACTGCACACATTCCTAAAATGACGCATGTGGTGTTTTAATAGGATTTTTTTGTGAATTTAAATAATGTTTTGGAAAAAACGCAGTTACTTTATACTCAGATGCGGTAAGATACCACTTTCTGAATGGAGCCCATTGTAATACTTTCTAACAGAATTCGATTTTTGTGTCATTTTAAAACGGTCCCATCCAGTTCTCTGAACTTTCGACCGTCAAGACGCAGTGATGTACAACACTACGACAAGCCAAGAAAATTAAGTTCAATGCTTCCGAGCGTGCGTCGAATTGTTTCCGAGCATGCGTCAAATTGTTTCCGAGCATGCGTCAAATTGTTTCCGAGCATGCGTGTTTTTTTGCGCGTCGGAATTGCTACAGATGATCCGAATTTTTGGATAGGAACTTTTTCCGACCGAAAAATAGAGAACCTGCTCTTAATCTTTTGCTGGCAGGAATTTTGCCAGCAAAAGTCAGATGGAGCATACACACGGTCGCATTTTCCGACCAAAAGCTCTCATCTGAGTTTTGCTGGCGGCATTTACGATCGTGTGTACGCGGCATAACACGAAATTAGCAGAAGGAGCCCAAAGGGGTGGCGCTTGTTGTGAAAATTTTCATGAAGATGTATTTATTTGTTTACAAACTTTTTTATTAGGTACAAAAAGTGGTACAAAACCGACATGGCATAAGTAATATAAGAGTTACAGAGGGTCAGATATACAGATGGACAATATAACATACATATGTTGTAGTAATAGATTTTGTTATACAGAAAAAATAAAGACAGATATTATGGTCTTTGTAATAGAGATTTATACACATCCTTAATCTACTGGTAATGGAATGCCGCGTACACACGATCGGACTTTCCGGCGGGATTGTCCGCTGGACTACAGTCCGCCGGACATTCCGACCATGTGTGGGGCTCCGGCGGACTTTTTATTACCAAAAGTCCGGCGGAACTAGTTTTACGTCTTGACTTAAAATTAGACTCGGCAGTCCGGAGGACAATCCCGCCTTCTGTGTGCTAGTCCGCGGGTCTTTTGAAATGAACGGACTGGGTGTAAAAGGGGGCGTGACCGAATGGAGTCAGCTGTGAGTGAGTGAGCGAGCATGAAGCACAGGTGTCCCATCCTACCTGCACTCCTCTAATCCTTCTCCCAGTTTGCTACATGCCGCCTGCATGAAATCCCCTATCCGAAAGAGCCGTCTTGCCGTACGGACACACCGCCGTATGGACCTTTGCTGCCGCTGCTGACGCCTTGAGCTGTGTGTGTGCTTGATGAGAGGAGAGCGCACGCTCCACTAACAGAGCCGCCTGCACTTTTCTTCCTCTCCCCTCAGCTGCCCTCCCCCCGCTGGAGCTTTCAGGTCTGACGCTGTGGAGGGACCTGCAACGGACAGCGCCGGCGTGGTTCATCCCATCAACTCACCTCGCTGAGCACCCCCCTCGCTGAAGCAACAGATCCCTGGGGAGCCGTGAGTAGCCTGAGCTTAAGCTCAAAACTTGACCTGACATAGACTCTGTGGTTGCTCCCCAGGACAATCTGACCTTTCATGGCTTAAGCAGCGGTCTGCTGCATACTGGGACGTGGTAATTGTGAGAGCTGGCATAGGGGGTAATACACCAAGAGACCCTCTTAGAGACCCCCCCTTGCTGGACCGTGATCTGCCTATTTGAAGCGATAGGGGTCCAGGAGTGTAATTGGGTGCTTAGAGCCCCCCAAAACGGGATCTCTGGTGCTTGTAGTGGTTTACTGCTTTTATTATCTGGAAGTACAGCGAAAGGGAAATAGCAAGGAGCTCCCTGTGAACCCGGACTGTAAAGTTGTGCTCCCCCTTCCACATTTTCTGTGTTCCTATTAGTGTGCTTTTATTTTTATCCACTTTAATAAGGATATTGTGTGGCATAGCGACCCGGGGGGGGGGGGGGGGGGGGGGGGGGGACGCCGATGTGAGCTTGGGCCTCTTGCTGCGGGTGTTCCACCCTGATCCACGATCCATGCTCCCCTCTCTGTGCCTTTTTTCTTTCTTTTTTTTCTCGCAAGGCTGTTAAAAAGCATTGACTTGGCTGGATCACTATAAGCTGGGAAGGAGAACGGGGGGAAAAAAAACCCTTTTCTCGGTAACTTAATAAACCCCTTTTTTTTTGCCCCTCCCCCACCACCTGTAGAGTTTACCATGCTTAGTAAACGTGCTGCCGACGAGATGGTGCATCAAGAAGGGGCTCAAAAAACACGCTCAGCTAAGGAGAAAGCAAACCAGGTCTCTGCGGCGGCGGCCGCAGCCGCCGCTGCAAAACTTGAGCGTTTTGCCCATGCCCATGCTCCCACACAATCACCAAGCAAGGGGGGGCACCAACTATCAGGGCCACAAGTAAAAACTCAGGGGCTGTCTCCCGATAGAAGAAACTCTAGCCAACTATCATTAAACGCCACAACTCAACCTGCCAGAGGAACCGCGAGCAATAAAGATCCCGGGGAGGGTAAGGCGGCACAGGCGGCAGCAAGCTCATTGGCATGCCCTACAATAGGGGACCAGGAGGAACCCACACTTAGGGCCATACTTGAAGCCGTTAATGCCTGCAAGGACTCTATATCTGGCCTGGATAGCCAATTGAATGGCATAAAAATCGAGTTAATTTCAATGAGTCAGTTACTGAGTAGCACAGTGGAAAGGACTACGGCGCTCGAGGGGAGGTTAAGCACGATCGACGACGAACTCCCCCCACTACAGGAAAAAATCATAGGCCTACAGAAGCAAATGGCCAAACAGGCCGCTAAGCTTGATGAACTAGAAAACAGAAGTCGCAGAAGCAGCGTGCGCCTAATAGGCCTACCCGAGAGGAGCGAGGGCCCCAATCCTGTAGTCTTTTTGGAAACCTGGCTCAAGGAAATATTTGGGGATTCCTCTTTTACGCCATTATTCGCGATCGAGAGAGCCCATCGAGTCCCTACCAGACCCCGACAAAATGACGAACGAGCTCGCCCACTACTACTGAAATTTGTAAACTACAACGACCGTGCGATTTTACTCCGCAAGGCTAGAGAACTGGGGGACATTTTCTTCAATGAGGCTAGGGTTTCTTTCTACCCGGATTTCTCCCCGGACCTCCAGAAACTCAGAGCAGAATTCATTCCAATTAAACGTACTCTTCAGCAACATAAAATTGTATACGCCCTGTTGTACCCCGCCTGCTTGCGGGTGACTGCTTTGGGCTCAACCTTGTATTTCAATACACCTGCCGAAGCCGAGAGATGGTTGGAGGAACATAGAGAAGATCTTTAAGAGAGTCATGGACACGGGTCATGGGGGGGGGGGTGGGCGATGGAGGGCCTAAGCTATTTGGTGTTGCCATATGTGTTTTTTTGGGTCTTTGTGCCCTCCCTCTTCCCCCTCTCCCCCCCCCTCTCTCTGATCCCCCCCCTTTTTTTTTTTTTTTTTTTGCTTTCCTTCCCCCTCCCTCTTTTTAATTTTTTATTTTTTCTTTTTCTTTTTTTTTTTTCTTTTCCCTACCTTGAACTATGACACTGTCCACTACACTAATGGTATCGAGTCAGGGGGGTGGGGGGAGGGGGGTTGAGGGGAATATCACTAATTATATTAATAATGTTTTCTGCACCATTGCACTGATATCTGACTAGGACTGGGGGTCAGAGGTGGGGCTTCTATAGATGCCCCTACTTCTCCCCTTGTCCACCTGATGGCTAATATACAGTCAAAACTTGAAGAGCAAAAAATGAGGCTTGTTATGTACATGTGGTCGAGACATTAATTGAGCTGCTAACTGTTCAACCCCTACACATATAGAAGAAAACGGTAGTTTCCAAAGATAGGAAACCAAAAATAATGGGGCTCATTGAATGGTTGCATGCATCTTATTTCATAATATATATAAATAAATATAAATACCAGAAGTTTCTAAGAAAAATTTCCTTGGTATATTTATTGAAAAAATTAATTTCACCACATATATAGAGAAAGTTGGTTAAAGCACAACAATAAAACTAGACATTTATACACATGTTTGTTGGTTCATGAATGAACCAAATCAAAACAGACACATACTGGGGGGGAGGGGGACATTTACAAACATGTAACATATATAACAATTGTCGTCCGGACGCCAGGGAAAACTTGCAGTGTATTATCCCAATAAAAAACCGTAAGGCTGTATTTTTAATAATTTTGAAGGTAGTGGGAGAAAACTCCCATAAAACCAAATACTTTGGGTTTAAACACTGCACGTACTCCTTGGGTAGCTCGAGCCTATTGGGGAGGGAGGGAAAGGGGAAGGGAAAGGGAAAGGGGAAGAGTAATCACGGAAGGTGAAGTTGGTGTTAGCACTAAGTTCCTGCCAGAGCAGTCCTAAGTAAGTTCAGCTGATGGAGTGAGCAAAAGGTTTTCAATAGTTAATGTTGTATTGGTTTGCATATAATTGTACCCGATGTTATTTTGTATCAAATGGTTCCCTTAGCAGAGATTGTCCATTTTGCTTGTAGTCACAAGGGAGAAAATAAGGGTATTTTGAACAAACACAGTCAATTAGACTTATTTTTAAGATTGCATGAGGCTACCAGCATACATTACCGCCTCCATTACTCGATATAGTCGTGGGCTATGGGATGCTTCAGGAACCCTTCTCCGTACTGTGTAGAGAGCCAAACATCGCCAATGATAGAAAGAATTTCGAATATCACCTCCGTGATATGCAGCGCTGCTGATTTCCGATGGCTAGATTTGGTGGTTCTGTCTATGTGAGTAATAGCTATCCGCCCAGAGTGTTTGAAGTGCGGCTTGCTGGTTAGTGCGTGTGTCTGCTGGTTAAAGGTATCAGCCTGACACCCTATTCATTTCCGCGTCCCTTCATCCCAGTGTCTCGGCTCGTGCACACCTGTGGGCAGTTACGTCCCGGCGTACGTAGGACACGGAGGTGATATTCGAAATTCTTTCTATCATTGGCGATGTTTGGCTCTCTACACAGTACGGAGAAGGGTTCCTGAAGCATCCCATAGCCCACGACTATATCGAGTAATGGAGGCGGTAATGTATGCTGGTAGCCTCATGCAATCTTAAAAATAAGTCTAATTGACTGTGTTTGTTCAAAATACCCTTATTTTCTCCCTTGTGACTACAAGCAAAATGGACAATCTCTGCTAAGGGAACCATTTGATACAAAATAACATCGGGTACAATTATATGCAAACCAATACAACATTAACTATTGAAAACCTTTTGCTCACTCCATCAGCTGAACTTACTTAGGACTGCTCTGGCAGGAACTTAGTGCTACCATCAATTTCACCTTCCGTAATTACTCTTCCCCTTTCCCTTTCCCTTCCCCTTTCCCTCCCTCCCCAATAGGCTCGAGCTACCCAAGGAGTACGTGCAGTGTTTAAACCCAAAGTATTTGGTTTTATGGGAGTTTTCTCCCACTACCTTCAAAATTATTAAAAATACAGCCTCACGGTTTTTTATTGGGATAATACACTGCAAGTTTTCCCTGGCGTCCGGACGACAATTGTTATATATGTTACATGTTTGTAAATGTCCCCCTCCCCCCCAGTATGTGTCTGTTTTGATTTGGTTCATACATGAACCAACAAACATGTGTATAAATGTCTAGTTTTATTTTTGTGCTTTAACCAACTTTCTCTATATATGTGGTGAAATTAATTTTTTCAATAAATATACCAAGGAAATTTTTCTTAGAAACCTCTGGTATTTATATTTATTTATATATATTATGAAATAAGATGCATGCAACCATTCAATGAGCCCCATTATTTTTGGTTTCCTATCTTTGGAAACTACCGTTTTCTTCTAATATACAGTCACCATAACCCCTGTCTGGGAGGGTAGGATACTTCCTTTTTTTCCCCCTCCCTTTTTCCCTTTTTTTTATTTTTCTTTTTCTCCTTTCTTCTTTCTCTCCCTATTTTGAATAAATTACACTGCATTATTGCCTATTGCACCAATGACACTGGGCTGGGGGGGGGGGGGTGGGGTTGATGGGGATATCACCAATTGCAATTGCGTTTCCTGTCGCATCTTCATGGCAGCATACACTCTGGGTTGTGACTCCGCCTCCACAACCTGATAGGACCACATAGCTATAAGATGAAGCTACGGCCCCCGCCCCAGCATTCTCTTATTTTTCCTCACCTGTTGGGACCGCACGGAACATCACCCCCTTACCGCTTCGCCCCAGCCAGGTTCTAGTCTCTCCTGGTTTGGAAGTCCTTACCGGTACAGCCTCTAAATGAAGCTAAATGGAAGGAACCCCACTCTGGTGATCTCAGGGGTATGTTACAAGTCTCTCTGTGACCTTGGATTAACAGCCTTAAACAGGCTCAAGCTGTTTTGATTTGTCTCCTGCATGAGTTTTAAAAAGCTCTGATATTGCTGCCTCAATGTATATACTAAAGCCTTAAACAGGCTTAACATCATGCCTCAAACACCCTGGCATATAAACCTTAAATAGGTTTAGCCAAATTGCAGTGGTCTCCCTTTCTCTTTTCCTTTCCTTCCTACCTGTGTGCCTGGGCGCTCTCCTGGGCTCTGTTGTCCTCCTAGGGTTGCTGGGGTGTCTTCTGAGGAAAATTGAATGAACCTGTTTCTGTTCCTTGTATCTTGAACCAGAGATCGCTGAATTGCTGCAGTTTGTTTGCCTGTCTTACAACAAAGCTCCTATTTCATCCTACTGAGGTAAAAGCCTGTTTTTTTTCTCTGCATCTACTTCCTGCATAAACTGCTGTGTTTTACCTCACCTGTGCTTCCTATGTCAATTAGTATGTGTCAATCAGTATCTCCTTAGGCTTGCCTTATTCCTTGCTATGGAGACCACTGCCCTAGCAGATCATCGCCAGCTATTAGGTAAGGGGGGGGAGGATTTTTGGTAAGTAGTGAAGATTGAAAAAAGAGAGCAATCCTAACGCTGCCTATATGGTTAGCCCTACCAGGTCCTCCTGATTCAAGGCACAGAGAGACTTCACGCAGGAGAAGCCATTCTGGCTACAGACGGAGCAGCTCCAGTCGCAGGAGAAGTCGCTCAGGCCACAGAGGGAGTCGCAGGAGAAGTCGCTCAGGCCACAGAGGGAGTCGCAGGAAAAGTCGCTCAGGCCACAGAGGGAGTCGCAGGAGAAGTCGCTCAGGCCACAGAGGGAGTCGCAGGAGAAGTCGCTCAGGCCACAGAGGGAGTCGCAGGAGAAGTCACTCAGGCCACAGAGGGAGTCACAGGAGAAGTCGCTCCAGTTCTTACTCCAGACACAGCCGCTCCTATCATAGAGGATCTCCTGTCCATAGACAGTGATCACCAGTGCGACCCTCTGGAAACGCATGCTTTGAGGAGGCTACTAGATGCTTTGAGGAGGCTACTAGGGAAAAAGAATCGCAGTTTAGAGAGCCTGTAGCTCCACAGATTCTTACTCTGGAGACAGAGTTATCAACGCGAAGTGCCTCACCTGCTCATCCCAGCACAGGATTCCCCGTCTGACAATGAGGGGTTGGAAGCAACTGCAGGGTTTGATTTTTCGCTAATTGAACCATTTGTCAAATCAGTCAAGGAAGCGATCGGATGGGAGGAACCCCAGGAAGTCCAACCAAAGCGCAAAAAATACTTCCCAAACCTTAAATGGGACTCGAGGCCTTTCCGTTCATTGAGGAATTGGATGATTTAATTAAAGAGGAATGGCAAGGACCCGAGAAGAAATCGAGTCTGAACAGGCTTTCCAAATTATATCCCTTGAAGGAACCTAAAGTGAGTCCTCTTATCTCTCCTCCCGTCGTAGACGCATCTCTCATGCGGCTAGCCAGGCATGTGCTTGGGTAGGAGGATCGACACCGATATGAAGAGGGCCTACCTTGCAGCAGGAGGCGCTTGCAGACCGGCTGTGGCACTTGCAGCTGCAGGCAGGGCCATTTCCAGCTGATCATCAAACACTGAGAGGTTGGTCTCAGAAGGCGCGGACCAGGAGAGCATAATAAAAGCTCTACAGGAGTTAAGTCTCGTGGGGAACTTTGTGGCAGCAGCTTCGGTGGATGCGATTAAATCGTCATCAAGGGCCATATTGGCCTCCGTAATGGCCAGGCAGGCACTGTGGCTGAAACCCTGGTCGGCGAATCCTGTCTCCAAATCAAATTGGTGCCGCATTCCATATGACGGTGAGAACCTTTTCGGTGCAAAGCTGGACTTAGCAATTTCAAAGGTGACCGGTGGGAAGTCGGGACTGATTCCATCGGACAGAAAACCGAAACAGCAGAGGCCTCCTCCCTTCAGACATAATCTGCCAGACAGATACAGGGATGCTAAATCCTATAGGCCAAGAAAAGAATAAAGGAGGGGCTGGAAGAACCCCCAGACATCCTTTATGAAGTTTCAGAAGCCCAAGACTCCCGCTTCCAGTGACCAAAAGTATTTTTGAGGGTGCACCCGCCCAGCCAGCAGTAGTAGGGGCAAGGCTTTCGAAATTCAAGCTGGTTTGGGCGGAAGCAATAAAGGACCCTTGGACAGTGGCTACTGTCCGTTTCGGGCACAGATGGCCCTTCAAGAGACGTCCCCCAGGGGATCATTTTTGTCCCACCAGACTTCCACCTTCAGGGGAAAAACGGTTACTGTTGACCAGTTACGTCCAAGAGCTTCACCAGAAGAAGGCGATAATAGAGGTACCTTCATCACAGAGGGGTCGGGGATTCTACTCCCCGTTATTTCTGGTCAAGAAAAAATCTGGGGACCTTCGGCCAGTCCTGGATCTAAAGAACCTCAATTGCTCCATTCGAGTGGAGTCGTTCAAGATGGAGAGCTTACAATCAATCCTCCAGGCCATAAATCTGGGAGACTGGATGCTCTCCATAGACCTCCAGGACGCATATATTCATGTCCCGATCCATGTTGCTTTCCAGAAGTTCCTTCGGTTCTCTGTGAATCAGGGCCACTTCCAGTTTCAGAGTCTCCCGTTCGGGATCTCTACTGCCCCCAGAACTTTCACCAAGGTACTGCTACCAGTAATCGCATCCTTAAGGGAAAAAGGGTTGAGAGTCCATCACTTCCTGCACGACATCCTTCTCCTTTCAAGCAACCAGGAGTCTCTTGTCCAACATCAAGAGTCCTGGTTGCCACACTACAAAGACTGGGCTGGTTGATAAACTGGAAAAAAGCAATGCTCATCCAGCCCAGAGGATGATCTTCCTGGGTGCGGAACTGGATACCCGGACAAACACGGTGGAACTACCGGCAGAAAAGATTTCCCCACTGATTCAGAGGGTGAGAAGAGCAATCTCAGCAACATCCCTTCCGGCCAGAGCATGTCTCAGTCTCCTAGGCTCTCTGTCTGCGACCATTCCTATGGTCCAGTGGGCCCAATGGAACGCAAGACCTCTTCAAACATCCTTTCTGCGCCAATGGGACTGCTCATCCATGACCCAACCGATCTACATCTCAGAGGAGGTCAAGCGATCCTTGCAGTGGTGGACTCGTCCCTGCAATCTGAGGAGATGCAAGCACATAGTTTCCCCTCCTCAGGAAACGGTAACCTCAGATGCCAGTTTGGAGGGATGGGGACATGGCCATTCAGGATCCAGAATGCAGTCTCCAATGTGCTGGAGATGAAAGCAGCCTTTCAGGCCCTCCTGGCCTTCAGTACTTACCTGAGGGGGAAGCAAGTCCTCCTGAAGATGGAAAACAGGGTGGCCGTTGCCTACATTAACAGGCAGGGGGGCACCAGAAGCTTCTCCCTGATGCAGGAAGTTCGCCCCGTGATGGAGTGGGCACAATCAAACCTATTGGACCTGAGAGCGACCTATATCCCAGGGGTCGAGAATCTCCTAGCCGACTCACTCAGCAGAAGATTTGTTTCCAACAACGAGTGGTCTCTGAGTCCCCAAGCATTTGCGATAATAATTCAGACCTGGGGCCCACCAGACATAGACCTGGCGGCCACACCAGCAAATGCAAAATGACGGAGGTTTCTATCAAGAATCCCCTTTCCGTCAGCGGAGGGAGTAGATTGTCTACAACATCCCTGGAACTTCAACCTCGGCTACATTTTCCCTCCGACTCCCCTCATAGCGAGGTTCCTTCTGAGGCTCAAGAGGTCAATGGCACTAGTAGTGGCAGTGATCCCTTTCTGGCCAAGGAGGCCTTGGTTCACTACTCTCCTTCAGTTGAACACAACGGATCCTCTCCCTCTTCCGCTGTCAGCAGATCTGCTCTCTCAGGGCCAGCTTCTACATCCGAACCCGGAGAGGCTACATCTGATGGCCTGGAGGCTGAGAGGTCTAGGTACCTAGAACAGGGTTGTTCTCAGAGGGTAGTGGAAATATTGCTCCAGGCTAGGAAGCAGACTACCAACAGCACCTACAGAAGGATCTGGGAGAAGTTTACCGCCCTCTCTCAACAACAAGGTTGGGACATATCTTCTCTGACAGCTCCTCAAATCCTGGAATTTCTGCAGTCAGGCCTAGAGAAGGGTCTTCGATCCAGTACCATGAAGGTCCAGGTTTCAGCCTTATCCGCCCTGACCGGGGTCAAATGGGCACATGATCATCTGGTTATCCAATTTCAGAGGGCCTGCCTTAAACTAAGGCCACCTAGGAAACCATCATTCCCAGCATGGGACCTCTCAGTTGTCCTGGAAATACTGTCTAATGATCCATTCTCTCCGCTGACAACATTTCCCTTTGGAACCTGACACTTAAAGTCTCATTTCTGATTGCTATCACTTCAGCAAAGAGGGTCTCAGATGCAAGCCTTGATGGCCAAAGAACCGTATCTAGTCGTCTACCCGGACAGGATAGTTCTAAACCTTCAGATCGTTTCGTACCTAAGGTATCCTCCTTATTTCAGGTTTAATCAGGAGATCAACCTTCCAGCCCTTATCACAGATCAAGGTGATCCTCTGGATGTCAGGGGCAACATCCTGAAGTACCTCTCAGCAACAGAATCGATCAGGAGATCAGAGAACCTCTTAGTCATCCCATACGGCCATAGAAAAGGTCAGGCGGCCTCAGCTCACACCATCGCTTCATGGCTGGTGAAAACTATTAAAAAGGCATACTCACTGAGTGAGCAACAGATTCCGGAGGGCTTAAAGGCACATTCCACCAGGGCAGTGGCAACTTCTTGGGCAGCCTATTGTAGGGTCTCGGGAGAGACTATTTTTAAGGCGGCTACCTGGCCTTCCAGAAACACCTTTATGTCACATTATAGGGTGGATTCTGCACAACTTTCAACAGTAGATTTGGGAAGGGCCGTAATTCAGGCCAACTCCTCTGTTTCTTGTTAATAAATGTATTTTTCTTGCATTCCCACCCAGTCTGCGAGTTACTCCCCAGAGTGTATGCTGCCATGATGCGACAGGAAAATGGAAAATTGTATACTTACCTTTCCGTAATTTTCCTTTCCTGTCGCATCTTCATGGCAGCATACAATAAACCCACCCATAGAAGGTGATTAATATATATACGGAGAATGCTGGGGCGGGGGCCGTAGCTTCATCTTATAGTTATGTGGTCCTATCAGGTTGTGGAGGCGGAGTCACAACCCAGAGTGTATGCTGCCATGAAGATGCGACAGGAAAGGAAAATTACGGAAAGGTAAGTATACAATTTTCCATTTTTCTCCTCTTCTATTCTTTGACATTGGTTATTTGTCAATTACATTACAAATGTCTTATAATAATGGGGTTTTTTTATTTATTTTTTTTCTTCGCACTGATATTGGACCAGGATCGAGGGGCAGAGGTGGGGCTCCCGTGGAAGCCTCTACTTCTCCTTCTCGCTCACTTAACGGTTAATACATTGTCAATTGCACAATGGGGTGGGAGCACGGTGGGCACTAGGGGGGGGGAGAACGGGAGGGAGGACTCCACATCTTCCCCTTCCTTTCTTCCCCTCACCCTGTCTAGGAGGGTAGGATATTTGTTTGTATATTATCATTTTAACGTTGATGCCACTGGGAAATGGTCGGACTAGGATTGTTCATCTAACACAGCATTATGGTTGGGATGGGACACCTGTGCGGTCGGCTGGGAGGTGTATGGTTGGGTCGCATACAAGCCCCGTGGGGGTGGCCCAGTTGGGCATGGGGGGAGGGGGGCGAGGGATTGGGAGGGGGGGGTTGTTAGGTTTAGGGAAGATTGGGGTAACACACAATACTGGTCCCTATAGTGTCGGTGGAGGCTGGTGCGCGGGTGGGGGTGGTGGGGGAACCGGGGGGGGGTGGGGAGGGGACGGGTAGGCTCATCGGTTCGCTGTTGGGCCTCCCCTCCCCTCCCCGCCTCCCCCCCCCGCGTCCTGCGGTTAAACCTATTATGGAGGGTAATAGAGTAAATCTGGTCTCATGGAATACCCGGGGTCTGGGTAGCTTAAATAAACGTGCGTTAGTCCTGTCGGCATTGGACGGGAGGGGACCCGGAATACTGCTGTTACAGGAAACGCATCTTACTCCTGACACAGCTTCTCAGTTATCTAGTCGCAAGTTTCCGGCCCAATACCACTCATTTCACTCCTTCTATTCCAGGGGAGTGAGCATTTTGGTAGGGAGAGGAGTACCTTTCTCCTGTAGCGAAATCTCCACTGACGAACAGGGTCGCTATATATTTCTGTCTTGCCTGATTGGTAGTCAACCTTACATTATAGCAAATATCTATATACCTCCCCCTTTTAAGCTCGAGGTCTTGTACAAGCTACTTGAGTTCGTCCTGGATAAACCAGGCATTCCAATGATAGCTCTAGGGGACTACAACGAGGTGTTAGATACGAGACTAGACAGATTCCCTGTGCCCGCTAGACCTAGGGCGGGAGAGGGGAACCGCCTGTCACGGTTTTTGAGGGAAATAGGGTTAAGCGATATATGGCGCATGCGCCACCCATATGATAGACAGTACTCTTGTTTCTCAGACTCCTACCGTACCCTCTCTAGAATCGATATGGCCCTGGGGAATGATGAGGTGAATTTGTTGGTGAGAGACATAGAGTATGGCTTGAGAGGGATCTCAGATCACTCCCCGCTGACGCTCAATATAAGTACCGGGGGCAGAGCCAGCCATAGGGAATGGACGATCAATCCCTGCTGGCTTGAATTGATTGACAATCCCTGCGACTTGACCACTAGCATAAGGGAGTTTATACAAATAAACGCGGGTACAGCGCTGCCTGGAGTGATCTGGGATTCCTTAAAGGCCTATATAAGAGGACTGCTAATCCAGAAGATGGCAGCAATTAAGCGGCGGTCGAGAGAGCAAGAAAGGGAAGCTAGAAACGAGGTAACCTTAGCAGAACGCCGCTATTTAGAAAATCCGACCCCCACTAGCAAGGGGGAATGGCTTAATAAACAACAAACCTATAAAATGCTACTTATTAAGAAAATGGAGAATAGGCGAATCTTTCAGCGCCAATATTATTTTGGTGAAGGTGAAAGGGTTGGCCACGCCCTCTCTCTTCTGGTCAAAACCAATAATTCCCCTTCAGCAATCCCAGCAATCAGGAGGGCAAACGGGGATTTGGTTACCGATCCATTGGAGATAACGAACCTTATTGGCAACTATTACAAAACTCTCTATAAATCCTCTAGGAAAGGGAGCGAGACAGCAGTATCTGAATTTCTACAGCAGATAACATTCCCAAATCTATCAGAAAATGACAAAACGGAATTGGAGGCGCCAGTAACTATAGAGGAACTGAGATTTGCAGTGGCAGCAATGCCCAATCAAAAGTCCCCGGGCCCCGACGGGTTGCCAATAGAGCTATACAAACGGTATGGTGAGGTATTGTTGCCTGAATTGTTGGAAACTTTGAGATGGGCATTGGATGGGGGCAGATTGCCCACCTCGATGCTCGAGGCCAATATCATCCTGATACTTAAAGAGGGGAAGGATCGGCAGGAAGTTACCTCGTACCGCCCAATTTCGCTGCTATGCTCCGATATTAAGATCTTAGCGAAGGTTTTGGCGATTCGACTAAACAAATGCATACATAAGCTAATCCACCCGGACCAGTCAGGTTTCATTCCAGGCAGGTCAACTAGCACCAATATTAGAAGAGTCTTCCTTAATATGCAAACTCCAACGGACAACGCAAGCCCCAAGGCCATTTTGGCCTTGGATGCCGTTAAAGCGTTTGACAGCCTGGAATGGGACTATTTATGGCTGGTCCTGGAGCGATTTGGTTTTGGGCCTGCCTTCATTAAATGGATTAAACTTTTATACAACGAGCCTAGAGCTAAAGTCAGAGTGGGCGGGGACTACTCCGAGTTGTTTCAACTGGAAAGAGGGACGAGGCAGGGATGTCCCCTGTCTCCCCTCCTTTTTGTACTGGCAATGGAACCCCTGGCGATCCTGACGAGAATGCGTCCGGATCTCCAGGGATTCCGGCGCCAGCTAGGGGAGGAAAGAATCGCATTATTCGCCGACGACGTTTTATTTTTTATCGGCGACATTAACTCTTCACTCGAGGTAGTGATGCGCATGATGGAGGAATTTGGGCAACACTCCGGTTTAGCCATCAATTGGAGCAAGTCAGCCCTGCTACCGTTGGCTCGGTGTGGCGATCAGACACCCACTATAATCCCTGCCCTCGACGTGGTGACCAAGCTTAAATACTTGGGGGTGTGGATTTCTAGCGACACAAACCATTATATCAGTGATAACCTAGCCCCGTTATTGACTAAACTAAAACAAAAAGTGGATATATGGAGTCGCCTCCCCCTATCCATAGCAGGGCGCTGTAATTTAATTAAGATGATCTGGCTCCCGCAAGTTCTCTATATTCTCCATAATTCTCCAGCTTGGATTAGCCAGAAATGGTTTATGAAGATTGAATCCCTGTTCAGGGACTTAATCTGGAAAAAGGGCCAAGCCCGGATCGGTCTACAAACATTGCAGCTCCCTGTCGGGAGGGGGGGGGACGGCGATCCCGCACCCACGGTTATATTTTTTGTCGGCTCAACTCCAGCAAATGGCAAATGGCGGGCTCCTGGCAGGCGGGTGTGGTGGCAATAGAATGGCGATACTGGGTGCTCCCCATAACTCATTAATAGAGGCGCTGGAAGCAGACTCGTTCACTTATAGGTGACCGACGAGCGACTTGATGACTAGAGTATGGAAGGCAGTAAAATCAATAATGGGATACAACGGGTTGAACGAGTATACCCCACTATGGTACAACAAGAATCTAGGGGAAATAGTGGGCATAGAGAGATCTCTAGAGTGGGAAAGGCAGGGTATTAGCCGGTTAATCCAGCTATACGAGGGAAACCACTTGAAGTCATTCGAGGACCTGAGACGACAATTCAACATTCCAAATAGGTCTTTTTACAAATACTTGCAGGTCAGACATGGTATTCAGGCCCAATTTAGATCTTCGACTATTAATTGGGTTAAGACTCCCCTATTCCAGGAAATAACGAAGCCGAGACCAATGAGGGGCCTGATTTCCAGGATATATGATATCCTGGGAAACAGAGCTATGAGCACCAAGGGACCTGATAGAAGTAGAAGGGGATGGGAAAAAGACTTAGGGCCAATTACCCCGGAACAATGGGACCGGGTCCTCGAACAGGGTGGCCTGGTATCAACATCCCCCTCGCAGAGGGTTTCCCATCTGTTTCTAATTTACAGAACCTATTATACCCCTCAAAAATGGTTCAAATTTGGTAGAAAGCCCAGAGACGAATGCCCAAGATGCAAGGCGCCAGGCGATCTTCTTCACATGGTATGGAAGTGCCCAAAGTTATTCAGGTATTGGGTAGAAATAGTGGACAGCTTGAATAGAACCTTCGGGACCACCCTGGAACCAGAGGCTAGGACCTGCCTTCTGGGAATCTTTGAGGATGGTAATATACCACCTCCTACCAAAGTCGCCTTGCTGAGATGCCTGTACCAGGCAAGGCGGCTAATAGCGCAGAGCTGGCAAGCTAGGACCCCTCCTTCCTCGGCGAAATGGACTGAGTCGATTAACTCCATGATATGGTGCGAGAGGGCAATGTTTATTCGGCAGAATAACCTCAAGAAATTTGCCCGTATATGGAGCCCCTGGTTGAGCGAGCTGGGCCACATGCCGAGGGTGGGAGACGACGGGGTGGATAGATTTTCCCCCTCGGCGTCCCCACACCCACAGATCCCTTAAAGTCGCCATGGCTATCTTCGCCGCGGAGCGGACCGGGGGGCCCCTTCCCTCCCTTAGCCCGCGCGTCCGCCCTGCTGACTTTTGGAACTTGGGAACTAGTAGTGTGTGTATAGGGGGGGGGGGATCCTGGGTGGGATAAGGGGGTGGAGCATCCGACCAGGTAACATGAAGTGATCTCTTGTATCAAATTTGTACTATTTACCACTATATTTATATGGATCATGTGTGTTTTAACGTTTGCTTGTAAATGCTTTACAAATTAAAATAAAAATAAAAATTAAGAAGTTAAAAAAAAGAAATGAACGGACTGGCCTCACACACAGAGGAAAGTCCGTTCATTTAGAACGTGACTCTAGGTAGACGGGACTAGCAAAGAAAGTGAATGCCGCCTCGCTAGCCCCGTCACCTGGTATGGATTTTAAGGGGAATCCCTACGCCAAAAAAAGGGCGTGGGGGTCCCCCCCAAATCCATATCAGACCCTTATCCGAGGACGCAGCCCGGCCGGTCAGGAAAGGGGGTGGGGTCGAGCGAGCGCCCCCCGCTCCTGAGCCGTACCAGGCCACGTGCCCTCAACATGAGGGGTGCCCTGGGGAAAGGGGGGCCCTGCGGCCCCCCCACCCCAAAGCACCTTGTCCCCATGTTGATGAGGACAAGGGCCTCTTCCCGACAACCCTGGCCATTGGTTGTCGGGGTCTGCGGGCAAGGGGCTTATCGGAATCCGGGAGCCCCCTTTAATAAGGGGGCCCCCAGATACCGGCCCCCCACCCTATGTGAATGAGTATGGGGTACGATATACCCCTACCCATTCACCTAAGGAAAAAAGTGTAAGTAAAAAAAACAACACAATTTTTTTAAATACTTTATTGCACAGCTCCGGGGGTCTTCTTCTGTTTTGGGGGGTCTTCTTGCCAGACTCCTCCGCTATCTTCTGCTCTTTTACTAGCTCTTTCACTAGCAGAGGAGCCCGGCTTTCTTCTTCGTCGCCGCCGCCGTCTGGGGGTCTTGTTCCGACTTCGGGGGGGTCTTCGGGGGTCTCTTCTGTTCTTCACCGCTAGTAAAAGAGCTGGAAGAAGAAAGCAGAGGCCCGGCAAGAAGAACAGAAGAGAACCCTAATGTCGGAACAAGACCCCCCCAGATGGCGGCGGCGACGAAGAAGAAAGCCGGACTCCTCCGCTGCGCTGATATTTTGGAGGTAAATTTCTCTAATTGATTCCAAATGTAAGTGATCTTTTCGCAATTCCAAAAGATGTGTGAGAATGATCCAGTGGAGAGCATTCTCTAAAGCATAATGGGGGGGAGGTAGGAAAAATGTGTGGAGTTTAATTGGGGTATAGTACCATCTTGTAAATAGCTTCAGAGCGGTCTCCTTGATGGCAATGGATTTAGTGCATTTGTGCAAATTGTTTATACAATTATCCCAGCTAGCAGCAGAGTACGTGAAGTTTGCCTCCTGTTCCCATTTAATCATGTATGGAAGTTTGTTTGCGTCTGTGTTGTTGATTATATGATCATATGATGTCCTCCCCTGTGCACGCTCCCTGCGTGCGCCCTATATGGCGCGCGCGGAGCACGCTGTGATCACCGAGTCACTGAGACTCGGGTGATCAGCGATCCGAGTAAGGGGCGGGTCCCGGCCCCTTACCATGTGATCATCTGTCAGCCAATGACAGCTGATCAAAACAAAAGCTCTGTGATCGTTTTTATTTCTCCTCACACTGACAGCGGAGGAGAAAAAAAAAAAGGCGATCACCGGCTTCCCTTAAAGGGACATCGGTCCCTAAAAGTCAAAGGCAATTATGCCTCATGTATGCCAATTGTGAATGCCCACAAGTGCCACCTGTCAATGCCCATAAGTGCCACCTGTCAATGCCCACAAGTGCCACCTGTCAATGCCCACAAGTGCCACCTGTCAATGCCCACAAGTGCCACCTGTCAATGCCCACAAGTGCCACCTGTCAATGCCCACAAGTGCCACCTATCAATGCCCACCAGTGCTGCCAATCAGTGCCACCTAAAACTGCTGCCTATCACTATAACGCATCAGTGCCCATCACTGCCACCCATCAGTGCCCATCACTGCCACCATCTGTGCCCGTCACTGCCGCCTCATCAGCGTACATAAATGACGGACAAAAATTACCCATTTTAAATTTTTATAACAAAATTAAAAAAAAATATATATATTTTTTTAAATTTGGTCTTTTTAAATTTTTTTAACAAAAAATAAAAATCGCAGAGGTGATCAAATACCACCAAAAGAAAGCTCTATTTGGGGGAAAAAATGATAAAAATTTCATATGTGTACAGTGTTGTATGACCGCGCAATTGTCATTCAAAGTGCGACAGCGCTGAAAGCTGAAAATTGGTCTGGATAGGAGGGGGGGGGGTTTAAGTGCCCAGTAAGCAAGTGGTTAAAGAGTCTATGAAATGGTTTGAAATTTAGATCAACACTAAAAATGTGGCAAGCCTATAAGATATCATTTTTGGGCAGGATTACAGCAATAAAAATGACGTTACTCCCTAAGATTTTGTACTTATTTAGTGCCCTCCCCATCAGACTGAATAAAGCGCTGATCACGAAATTCCAATCTGATGTTAATAGATTTATATGGTCAGACTCCCACCCGCGCGTTTCAAGACTAATTCTATATAGATCCCAAAGACATGGAGGCCTAGGCCTCCCAGATTTTTGGTTATACTATCTATCCGCTAGATGGACCCAAATGGCACAGTGGCACATCCCCAACCCAAAAGTTCCATGGGTTGAATTTGAAAAAAAACTCCATCTTACCATTCTCCATCTCAGGCTTACTGTGGGGAAACAAAATGAAGATGTATTTTAATGTATTGTTTCCCAGTGTTAGCGCTCCTGCAGCTCGATCTAAAGAGCTGACCGGGGGCAGACTGACGCTGGTTGAGACCTGTTAACCACTTCCCGACCGGCCACTGCATATATACGTCAGCAGAATGGCACGGGCAGGCAGAATCACGTACCGGTACGTGAACGTGCATGTGCCTGCCCGTGGTCGCGCTGCGCGCCGCTAGCGGCGCGCTCGCGACCCGGTCGGGAGCTCCGTGACCCCGGCCGCGGGACCAGCGGACCCGATCGCCGCTGGTATCCCGCGATCGGGTTACGGAGCTGAAGAACGGGGAGAGGTCTATGTAAACAAACCTCTCCCCGCGCTTCCTACACTGACTGTCAGTGATCGGCGGTTCCCTGTCATCGGGAACGCCGATCAATGACGTCAGACGTACAGCCACGCCCCCCTACTGTAAAAAAAAACACACCACGTCACACTGACTCCTCCCCGCCCCCTAGTGGTTAACCCCCTAACTACAACTGTCATTTACATAGGAATCAGTGCTATTTAAATAGCACTGATTGCTGTATAAATGACAAATGTCCCAAAAATGTGTCAAAAATGTCCGATGTGTCCGCCAAAATGTCGCAGTCACAATAAAAATCGCTGATCGCCGCCATTACTAATAAAAAAAAAAAATATTAATAAAAATGCTATAAAACTATCCCCTATTTTGTAAACGCTATAACTTTTGGGCAAACTAATCAATAATCGCTAATTGCGATTTTTTTTACCAAAAATATGTAGAAGAATACGTATCGGCCTAAACTGAGGAAAAAAATGTTTTTTTATATATTTTTTGGGGATATTTATTATAGCAAAAAGTAAAAAATATTGCATTTTTTTCAAAATTGTCGCTCTATTTTTGTTTATAGCGCAAAAAATAAAAACCGCAGGGGCGATCAAATACCACCAAAAGAAAGCTCTATTTGTGGGAAAAAAAGGACGGCAATTTTGTTTTGGAGCCACGTCGCACGACCGCGCAATTGTTAGTTAAAGCGACGCAGTGCCGAATTGCAAAAAGGGGCCTGGTCCTTTAGCTGTAAATTGGTCCGGGGCTGAAGTGGTTAAGTAGTGGAAAACTTCCTGTTGTTTGGAGAGAGAGGTGTTTGCGGAGTGGGGGTATGTCCGCCAGCGTGGGGGCGACATGGATACACCTGATAACCTTATTGCAACACAAGACCACTTTCTGTTTGGAGCTACCTACCTTCCTTATACAAGCAACTGCCTCCTGTTCCCAAACAGATCCATGCAGGCTGCATCCTTCTTGTAAACCTGAATGCAGACGCAACCAACAGATACACATTGAACTGCCATAAGGAACATATGAATTACATCTCTTTATGACATTTAGAGCGGTGGGATGTGGACAAACCTGGAGCATAACTCATCATTTAACATGTGTCACTCCTCCTCCCAACCAGCCACACCCCTGTATATTTGATCCTCAACACCATAACGACGTCTCTTGTAGTTCTACAAGGCTCTGATGAAGAGTTTTTTTTTTCTCGAAACGCGTCAGCCAAACTTTAGTACTTGCCCCTTGCATGGGCATGCCTATTTTTCTAACTTAATGTGTATACTTGTAACCTGGTTTTATGAACATGTAGATACTTTCTGTATGGATTCAACCCCCTCCCCCACCTTTTTTTCATGAATAAACCTTATTACCTTGATCAATGCACCAGATCACACGCCTTTCATCTCTTTCTTACACTTGGCTTACTTCAGACCCCCCCTGGTCAGTTTAGGCAGCGGGACTCACATGATCTGCTTTTAATTTATCTCTTCCTTTGAAAGTACTACCATTCTATATCAACAACGCCTTGACGAGCGCAAGAGTAAATGCTTTCTTTGTTTACATTGTCGCCGGCGAAGGGCCCCTGTGCAATGCACTGAACGATCGTCTGGGGGGGATTTGTTCGCCCTGCAAACACATTTATCTGTTTTAGTGGATGTCACCCTCTTGTCACCCCTGTATGCCTGATCAACATATTTGGGGTGCCATGACGTACACCTGCAGATAGCCTCCCATCCATCAGGAACTGTAGTGTAAGGATTCCTATCAGAGGAATTGTAGTCATTGTTCATTGTATATTGTATCATTTATCCTGTGTTACATCCTTTTATGGGCATGTCCTTATTTGGTAATTTCCTGTGAGGTCACAAACTGTGTAGGAGGGGATTAGCTATTGGAGGCAAACCCTCCAGGGTGTGGCTTCCTGTTTATGTGTAAATAAACGCAGACGCACGGCTCAGAACGGGGGGCCAGGCTGAGATGAGGACGTAAGAATGTGGTAATGTCTGATTACTTGGATAAGTGGGTTGATAGGTAAGGTATGTAGCGCCGACACTTTTCCAAATTGTGCGCTATTCTGTAAATGTAGTTTTTCCCAGAGCTGTAACTGAGATTTGGGGGTTAATTGTTCTAGGCCATTACTTTGGCATCAGTTTGGCTGGGCTGTACTGGATTTCTTCCTGGTCATAGGTGAGGTGAGCACCTGTGACAGGCTGAGAACGCAGTCTGGTTGGATGCATTGGTTACCAATCTCTCCCCGGAGCCAATCAGTGGGCGCGTCTGGCCCCTCTGTGTATTCCGAAAAAGGGGTACTTAAAGAGGAGTATCCATTAAAAAAAAAAAATTAAAGCGGAAGTAAACCCATCGATTTAACAGTCTAAAAAAAAAAAGGCATGCCGTGAATGCTAACTGCACATTGGCTGTGCTCTCAACCAAACAGTCAAACCATCCAATGGCTGGTGTCATAACGGATCACATGTGCAGCACTGTGGCAGTTGAAGATTAAACAGAGGCAAAGATGGCAGCTTCCTTGGCTGAAAATGATAGGAGGGTTTACTTCCGCTTTAAGGTCAGCAGCTACAAATACTGCAGCTGCTGACTTTTAATAATCCGATCCGCTCGGCGGCGCCGGCATTGCAACTGTGGGCACCCGGCTGTGGCTTCACAGCCGGGCCCCCACTGCACATGCGCGAGCAGCGCCGCGCGCCGTGATTGGCGGTGCAGTCATCTGGGACCTGTCACGTGTCCCAGATGACTGACAGGAGGGAGGGGGCAGAGCTGAGCCCTTCCTGCGCCGAGGGGAAGTGATGTCACCTGCCCGGGCACTGAAGGAGGCAGACTACGAAGGACCCCCTAGCAACAGGCATTTAGAGGTGAGTTAAACATTTTTTTTTTTCCAAATGTTTATTTTTTATTTAGGAATTTTAAGCATTTTTCTTTTTTTGGGGTGCAACACCACTTTAAGGTGCTGGAGTCGCGTGTTAAGGGTCTTTGGTTCTTCTCCGGTTCTGGTTCTGGTCTGGACCAGCCCCATGAAGGGTCCCGGACCCAGGAGCGTCTGCTGCCCCCGTAAGCCTGGTCACCCTGACCAGCCCCAGAGGCCCTCATGGTCTGGGGTGGGGGGTCCATCTGTTCCCAAGCCTCGGAACTGGCTAGTTTGAGGCGCAGTAACTGGAGGAGGATGCTGAGGTGTTCCGGTGTGCTCTCAGGATTGGAGAGGCACAGCAACTCGTACAAGCGACCAGGGGAGGACTCTTCAGGGGAGGGCCACGCACGAAGCTGGCTGCGCGGTAAGAGCCTGGGAGCTGAGATGTATGGACACTAGTTGAATCCGCATTCCCTACGGTATCGCCGGATCGGCTTAAAGATCCAGGTACCATAGGAAAAGTTCCTAACCCATCCTTTGGTTACAACCAAGTCTGTGGCAGAGACTTTGCTAAAGTCCGAATCACTTGTTGGCTGCTAGATCTACAGACAAGGGTTTATCCAGCAGTGAAGAGTCCAGTTGCGAGTGGCTACTCTCTGGATCATCTAAAGAGATATTTATCTAAATGTCAGCAGTTCTGAAGTGCCTGAGCTTTATCACCCATACCCTCTATTCCCAACTGAGAGACTGTGTTATGTTTCAACGGTTTTCTGCAAATAAAAATCCTCAAAAGGACTTGGAGTATCGGTCTCAGCAACTACTGGGTACTAACCCTGGGAACCCCTAGACAACGAACGACGAGCTACAAGGAGGAGGTAATCGGTAAGCCCAGAAATCCATAGCCGCCCTGCACAGGGTTATTGGCGCTACACTCCATTATATCATTAAGACGGAAATGGGTGCTTATTAGCACAGGAGATTTGGTTGTGCATAGCATACAGCCAAATCTCTACAACACGCTAAAGAGCTGAAAAACCACGTAGTACGTCACTACGTTCGTAATTGTTGGCCAACAATTGTGTGACCCGTGCGTATGCAAGACAAGTTTGAGCCAACGGCCCTTCGAACAAAATTCCACGTTTTTGTTGGCCAACATTCCGATCGTGTGTACGAGGCTTTAGAATTTGACAGGCTGCGAAGGAAGCCAATGTCGCCACCTCCATCGGCGAGATTGACACCTTGCTAGCCACGTCACCTGGTATGGATTTAAGGGGGAATCCCCAGGCTGAAAAAACAGTGTGGGGGTCCCCCCAAAGTCCATACCAGACCCTTATCCGAGAACGCAGCCCGGCCAGTCAGGAAAGGGGGTGGGGACAAGCGAGCTCTCCCCCCTCCTAAACCGTACCAGGCCACGTGCCCTCAACACGCAGCCTGGTATGTCCCAGCATCCCCGGGGATTGTGACATCATAAGGGGCGGGGTCACCATGTGACATCAGTCAGTGACCCCACCCCTTGTCCCTATATAAGTCGCCGTGCAACATTTTTCCAGACATTACAGTCGGAGAGCGCGACGTGGCAACATTGGAAGAAGAGAAGAAGAAGCAAGAACAAGAACATGGCGGTGGCGGGGCGACAACAGTGACGAACCAGAAGACCGGGCCAATGCTAGTAAAAGAGCTGCAAGAAGATAGCGGAGGCCCGGCAGAAGAAACGAAGCGTGGGACAAGACCCCCGAAGTCGGAAGGAATACCCCCAGAGCTGTCTAATAAAGTACTTTAAAATCCTGTGTTGTGTTTTTTTTTAACACTTTTTCCCTTAGGTGATTGGGTAGGGGTACATCGTACCCCATACTCATTCACATAGGGTGGGGGGCCGGGATCTGGGGCCCCCTTATTAAAGGGGGCTCCCGGATTCCGATAAGCCCCCCGCCCGCAGACCCCAACAACCAACGGCCAGGGTTGTCGGGAAGAGGCCCTTGTCCTCATCAACGTGGGGACAAGGTGCTTTGGGGTGGGGGGGGCCAAAGGGCCCCCCTTTCCCCAATGCACCTCCCATGTTGAGGTCACACGGCCTGATACGGCTCAGGAGGCGGGGCGCTCGCTGGTCCCCACCCCCTTTTCCTGACGGGCCGGGCTGCGTGTTCAGATAAGGGTCTGGTATTAACTTTGGGGGGACCCCAAGCCGTTTTTTCGGTGTAGGGGTTCCCCTTTAAATCCATACCAGGTGACGGGGTTAGCAAGGTGTCAATCTCGCCGATGGAGGCGGCGACATTGACTTCCTTCGCTAGTCCCGTCTACCTGGACTCACGTTCTAAATGAACGGACTTTACTCCGTGTGTGGGGCAAGTCCGTTCATTTCAAAAGTCCCGCGGACCTCCACACAGAGGGGCTCAGCAGTCCGGCGGATAATTTTGAGCCAAGACTTCTTTCTAAGTCCCCCGGATAACGCAAAACGCATTACAATCTGATTATACAATCTCCTTATGCCGCGTACACACGATCGGACTATCCCCTTTAGCTTTATTACAGAAGCAGCAATGACATCACTTTCCTAGAAGAGCTTCCTGGTGAACAGGAAGTGAAAGTGGTCAAATGTCTGGAATCTTTTTGCTTATCTAATCAAATCTATTCATTGTGAGTAAAGAAAAAAGGAAGAAATGTTGTGGCGCATTCCAATTTCAACATCAACAAAGACAAATAGTTTTTAAGTGTCAGTAAATTCCAGCTTCCAGATGATTACTTCTGTTGTGCGGAAATAGCTGTGAAATTCTTTCACCTATACCAGACCCTGAGACCCTCCAGACCTGATATACACCAAAAGTATTGGGACGCCTGCCTTTACACGCACATGAACTTTAATGCCATCCCAGTCTTAGTCCGGAGGGTTCAATATTGAGTTGGCCCTTTGCAGCTATAACAGCTTCAACTCTTCTGGGAAGGCCGTCCACAAGGTTTAGGAGGGTGTCTATGGGAATGTTTGACCATTCTTCCAGAAGAGCATTTGTGAGGTCAGGCGCTGATGTTGGACGAGAAGGCCTGGCTCACAGTCTCTGCTCTAATTCATCCCAAAGGTGTTCTCTTGGTTTGAGGTCAGGACTCTGTGCAGGACAGTCAAGTTCCTCCACCTCAAACTCGCTCCTCCATGTCTTTATGGACCTTGCTTTGGGCACTGGTGGGCAGTCACGTTGGAACAGGAAGGGGCCGTCCCCAAACTGTTCCCACAAAGTTGGTAGCATGAAATTGTCCAAAATGTCTTGGTATGCCGACGCCTTAAGAGTTCCCTTCACTGGAACTAAGGGGCCAAGCCCAACCCCTGAAAACCAACCCCCACACCATAATCCCCCTCCCCCACACCATAATCCCCCCTCTACCCCCCACACAATAATCCCCCCTCCCCCACACACCATAATCCCCCCTCCACCCCCCACACCATAATCCCCCTCCCCCACACCATAATCCCCCCCACACCATAATCCCCCCTCTACCCCCCACACAATAATCCCCCCTCCCCCACACACCATAATCCCCCCTCCACCCCCCACACCATAATCTCCCCTCCCCCCCCCCACGCCATAATCCCCCCTCCACCAAATTTTACACTTGGCACAATGCAATGCAGTCAGGCAAGTACCGTTCTCCTGGCAACCGCCAAACCCAGACGCATCCATCGGATTTCCAGACAGAGAAGCGTGATTGGTCACTCCAGAGGACACGTCTCCGCTGCTCTAGAGTCCAGTGGCGGCGTTCTTTACACCACGGCATCCGAGGCTTTGGTGATGTAAGGTTTGGATGGAGCTGCTCGGATATGGGAACTCGTTCCATGGAGCTCTCTACACACTGTTGTTGTGCTAATCTGAAGGCCACAAGGTGTTTAGAGGTCTGTAGCTACTGACTCTGCAGACATGAGTAAGCACTTTATTTAGTGCGAAACGCGTCAGTTTGGAACCCCCCTTTTTTCGTTTTGCTGTGGACCATTAGATTCTTATTTTTCAATAAACTACACAGGATTTAACCTTTTTTCCGGTGTGCGGCTGTCCAGAGTTCTTCTACTGCTTCCTGCCTATTGTGTCATTAGCCAGCACCTGGGGCTCCTGAGCATTCGCCTTGAGGGGCCATCCTGGAGCCGTGGTTTTTCTCTCTGACTCTGCAGACAGTTGGTGACTTCTGCTCACTGTGAGCTTCAGCCTGTGCTGACCCGGCTCTGTCACATTACGTGGCCTAACGCTTCGTGGCTGAGTTGCTGATGTTCCCACTTTGTTATAATACCCCTAACAGGTGACCGGGGAATATTTAGTAGCAAGGAAATTTCACAAACACATTAAGTCTCGGTTCACATATATGTGATTCCAGTGCGATTCCAGGGCGGGTTCCCCGACTCGCATGTCACTGGCAGGCGGCTCACACCGCCCTCTGTGAACCGCTGCGGTTGTCAATATCAAAGTTAATGACACCCCCCAGATTGGTTCGCAGATCGCAGTGCGAACTGTCAAATGGTAGAGGAATTGGATGGCGTAGGTGTGATCCGATTCCAGTGCGATTCCAGTGCGGGTTCCCCGCATCGCATGTCACTCGCAGGCGGCTCACACCGCCCTCTGCGAACTGTCAAATGGTAGAGGAATCGGATGGCGTAGGTGTGATCCGATTCCAGTGCGATTCCAGTGCGATTCCAGTGCGGGTTCCCCGCATCACATGTCACTCGCAGGCGGCTCACACCGCCCTCTGCGAACTGTCAAATGGTAGAGGAATCGGATGGCGTAGGTGTGATCCGATTCCAGTGCGATTCCAGTGCGGGTTCCCCGCATCGCATGTCACTCGCAGGCGGCTCACAACGCCCTCTGCGAACTGTCAAATGGTAGAGGAATCGGATGGCGTAGGTGTGATCCGATTCCAGTGCGATTCCAGTGCGGGTTCCCCGCATCGCATGTCACTCGCAGGCGGCTCACAACGCCCTCTGCGAACTGTCAAATGGTAGAGGAATCGGATGGCGTAGGTGTGATCCGATTCCAGTGCGATTCCAGTGCGGGTTCCCCGCATCGCATGTCACTCGCAGGCGGCTCACAACGCCCTCTGCGAACTGTCAAATGGTAGAGGAATCGGATGGTGTAGGTGTGATCCGATTCCAGTGCGGACCAGTTTGGTGCGGTTGCAATGCGATTTCAGCCATGCAGTTTGTATAGCTGGTTTTGCATCACACAGACATGACATGTGATCTGCACAGCAATGCGACCTTCGTGTTCTCACCAGTGTGAGCCGGGCCGACCTCCACTGACCATGGAGGACTGTTCATGATATGTGATTTCAATAACACACATTACGGGTATTGATGCCATAAGATGCCAATCACTCATTATCAACAGACGAATGTTGCAGAGCAGTGCGGAGAGAGAGGGGGCATCAGAAGGTGTGTTGGGATCCCATTCAGAATAATGCTGCCCAATGCGTGAAAATACAAAGTAACCACAAAACAATGTTACTTTGTATCTCTATCTCCCGTCTGATCAGTGTTTATAAACAATGTTACTTTGTATCTCTCTATCTCCCGTCTGATCAATGTTTATAAACAATGTTACTTTGTATCTCTCTATCTCCCGTCTGATCAATGTTTATAAACAATGTTACTTTGTATCTCTCTATCTCCCGTCTGATCAATGTTTATAAACAATGTTACTTTGTATTTCTTTATCTCTTGTCCAATCAATGTTTATAAACAATGTTACTTTGTATCTCTCTATCTCCCGTCTGATCAATGTTTATAAACAATGTTACTTTGTATCTCTCTATCTCCCATCTGATCAATGTTTATAAACAATGTTACTTTGTATTTCTTTATCTCCTGTCCAATCAATGTTTATAAACAATGTTACTTTGTATCTCTCTCTATCTCTTGTCTGATCAATGTTTATAAACAATGTTACTTTGTATCTTTCTATCTCCTGTCCAATCAATGTTTATAAACAATGTTACTTTGTATCTCTCTATCTCCTGTCTGATCAATGTTTATAAACAATGTTACTTTGTATCTCTCTATCTCCCGTCTGATCAATGTTTATAAACAATGTTTCTTTGTATCTCTCTATCTCCCGTCTGATCAATGTTTATAAACAATGTAAAGCCCCATACACACGGTCGGACAATCCGCGGACCAGGTCGGTCGGATCCTGTCCGTCGTACTTTGTCCGATGTTGGTTTTGCTTACACACGGTCGGACAAAGTTGTCGGAAAATCCGATCATTCTGAACGTGGTGACGTTTGTTGCCTACGACGGGACTACGTAGAGGCTAGTAGCCAATAGCTTTGGTCTTGTAATGTGATCTGAGCATGCGTAGCACTTTGTCCGGTCGGACAACCATACACACGATCGGGTTTGGTGTGATCGGACCGGGTTGACGGCAAATCTTTCCAGCAGGAGATAAGACTTTGTCCGTCGGACAAACCGACGAACACTGTCCGATGGTGCATACACACGGTCTGATTTTTCAACAACATTGTCCGATCGGACAGAATCCATGAAAAAGTCCGACCGTGTGTATGGGGCTTTACATTGTATTTCTCTATCTCCTGTCCGATCAATGTTTATAAACAATGTTATTTTGTATCTCTCTCTATCTCTTGTCTGATCAATGTTTATAAACAATGTTTCTTTGTATCTCTCTATCTCCCGTCTGATCAATGTTTATAAACAATGTTTCTTTGTATCTCTCTATCTCCCGTCTGATCAATGTTTATAAACAATGTTTCTTTGTATCTCTCTATCTCCCGTCTGATCAATGTTTATAAACAATGTTTCTTTGTATCTCTCTATCTCCCGTCTGATCAATGTTTATAAACAATGTTTCTTTGTATCTCTCTATCTCCCGTCTGATCAATGTTTATAAAAAATGTTACTTTGTATCTCTCTATCTCATGTCTGATTAATGTTTATAAACAATGTTACTTTGTATCTCTCTATCTCCCATCTGATCAATGTTTATAAACAATGTTACTTTGTATCTCTCTATCTCCCATCTGATCAATGTTTAAACACAGAGTTACATTGTATCTCTCTATCTCCTGTCTGATCAATGTTTATAAACAATGTTACTTTGTATCTCTCTATCTCCTGACTGATCAATGTTTATGAACAATGTTACTTTGTATCTCTCTATCTCCCGTCTGAATAATGTTTATAAACAATGTTACTTTGTATCTCTCTATCTCCTGTCTGATCAATGTTTATAAACAATGTTATTTTGTATCTCTCTATCTCCCGTCTGATCAATGTTTATAAACAATGTTATTTTGTATCTCTCTATCTCCCGTCTGATCAATGTTTATAAACAATGTTAAAAAATATAAAAATGAACCAAAGCGCCAAAGGATGAAAATAAGTGAAAAAACGTACGTGTTAATATAGATAAAGAGAACGAATTGCTTTACCACATAATTAAAGCAGCTGCAGTGTGAAATTGCTGTGAACAATTAATATAACGCGCTAAATGCTAAAAAAAATGACATACAGGTAATAAATGATACACTGGTAACAAATAAAATTAATCAAACAGTCCCCAGTGAAAAGAAGGCGCTCGTGCTCGTGAAACAATATCCAATGCTGTGACTTGAATAATGGATGATTCCGTGCTTCTTAAGTGCTTTAAATAGGGTGCCCCCCTAATAGATGTGCACTCACCCCTGGGAGTGGACCAACTATCGCTAGTTAGGTCAAATGCACGTGTGGGGCGACCCCTATGGATATCCTCTGGACCGATGATTGGCAGCGGTGAATTTTCCTCATATAAATAGATATAATAGAAAAAGCCTCATTGCGCAGTACCGTTGATAAAGAGCTTTTTATTCCAAAAAATATAAAGGTGTTCAACTCACATGTATGAGCGCCTAATGTCCTGTGCACCCGGAGTGAACAGCAGGTATAAGTAAATCCGTGAAATCTGCCTGGTTGGTTCATGCAGCTGCTGGCTCAGAAAAGGCTTGATTTCCAGATTGAATGTGTGGGCGGAAGTGTGTCACGATAAAGTGACTCAACCTCTATGCATTTCGGCCTATCAGATTGGCTGTCCTCAGGAAGTTACCTTTTTATATGAGGAACATTCACCGCTGCCAATCATCGGTCCAGAGGATATAAACAATGTTACTTTGTATCTCTCTATTTCCTGTCTGATCAGTGTTTCTAAACAATGTTACTTTGTATCTCTCTATCTCCTGTCTGATCAATGTTTATAAACAATGTTACTTTGTATCTCTCTATCTCTTGTCTGATCAATGTTTATAAACAATGTTATTTTGTATCTCTCTATCGCTTGTCTGATCAATGTTTATAAACAGTGTTACTTTGTATCTCTCTATCTCCCATCTGAGCAATGTTTATAAACAATGTTACTTTGTATCTCTCTATCTCCCGTCTGATCAAAGTTTATAAACAATGTTACTTTGTATCTCTGTCTCCTGTCTGATCAAAGTTGATAAACAATGTTACTTTGTATCTCTCTGTCTCCTGTCTGATCAATGTTTATGAACAATGTTACGTTGTATCTCTCTATCTCCCTTCTGATCAATGTTTATAAACAATGTTATTTTGTATCTGTATTTCTCCTGTCTGATCAATGTTTATAAACAATGTTACTTTGTATCTCTCTATCTCCCGTCTGATCAAAGTTTATAAACAATGTTACTTTGTATCTCTCTATCTCTTGTCTGATCAATGTTTATAAACAATGTTTCTTTGTATTTCTATTTCTCCTGTCTGAACATTGTTTATAAACAATTTTACATAGTTACATAGTTACATATTTAGCTAGGCCGAAAAAAGACACAAGTCCATCCAGTTCAAGAGTTCAGTTCAGGAGAGGAGTGTGGGGGTATGACAGTTGGCAGTATGTACAGGAGAGGAGTGTGGAGGTATGACAGTTGTCAGTATGTACAGGAGAGGAGTGTGGAGGTATGACAGTTGGCAGTATATACAGGAGAGGAGTGTGGAGGGTATGACAGTTGGCAGTATGTACAGGAGAGGAGTGTGGAGGTATGACAGTTGGCAGTATATACAGGAGAGGAGTGTGGGGTATGACAGTTGGCAGTATGTACAGGAGAGGAATGTGGAGGTATGACAGTTGGAAGTATGTACAGGGGAGGAGTGTGGAGGTATGACAGTTGGCAGTATGTACAGGAGAGGAGTGTGGAGGTATGACAGTTGGCAGTATGTACAGGAGAGGAGTGTGGGGGTATGACAGTTGGCAGTATGTACAGGAGAGGAATGTGGAGGTATGACAGTTGGCAGTATGTACAGGAGAGGAGTGTGGAGGTATGACAGTTGGCAGTATGTACAGGAGAGGAGTGTGGGGGTATGACAGTTGGCAGTATATACAGGAGAGGAGTGTGGAGGTATGACAGTTGGCAGTATGTACAGGAGAAGAGTGTGGGGGTATGACAGTTGGCAGTATATACAGGAGAGGAGTGTGGGGGTATGACAGTTGGCAGTATGTACAGGAGAGGAGTTTGGGGGTATGACAGTTGGCAGTATGTACAGGAGAAGAGTGTGGGGGTATGACAGTTGGCAGTATGTACAGGAGAGGAGTTTGGGGGTATGACAGTTGGCAGTATGTACAGGAGAAGAGTGTGGGGGTATGACAGTTGGCAGTATGTACAGGAGAGGAGTGCGGCGGTATGACAGTTGGCAGTATGTACAGGAGAGGAGTGCGGAGGTATGACAGTTGGCAGTATGTACAGGAGAGGAGTGTGGAGGATCTCACAGTAGGTGGTAGCTCCCCCCTCCTAAACCATACCAGGCCACATGCCCTCAATGCCTGCCGAATGCCTCCTCCGCTGTTTGGCTGTTCTTTTATAGGTAAGGACGGGGCCACTTGGCAAAGACGCCTTTTTTTGGTGTCGCCTGTTGGCACTGTTGACCGGTGCATGCTGGGTCAGTGACGTTCACAAGAGGGCAGTGCCCCCAGGTGACATCACCAGGTTGCCCCGCCCTTAACTATATAAGAAACTGTCAACAGCAGAGGAGGCATTTGGCGGTCGGCCATGAATGAAGACGGAACGTTTTTTTTTTTGTCCTTTCCCGGGTGCGGCAGGCGGCAAGCGGTGTGATTGACGATTGATTGACATCGGGGGACAATAAAGGGATTTTAAAAAACTGTGTGTTTTTATAACTTTTTGACACTTTTTTGGTGAGTTGGGGGCCGGGATCTGAGTGCCCCTTGTTAAAGGGGCTTCCAATAAGTCCCCCACTCGCAGACCCCCACAACCACAGCCCAGGGTTGTGGGAAAGAGACCCTTGTGCCCATCAACTTGGGAACAAGGTGTTTTAGGCCCTATGTTGGGGGCACGTGGCCTGGTATGGTTCAGGAGGGGGGCACTCGCTTGTTACCCCCCTTTCCTACAAAGTAACATAACTGTCATACCCTCCACACTCCTCTCCTGTATATACTGCCAACTGTCATACCCCCACACTCCTCTCCTGTACATACTGCCAACTGTCATGCCTCCATACTCCTCTCCTGTACATACTGCCAACTGTCATACCTCCACACTCCTCTCCTGTACATACTGCCAACTGTCATACCTCCACACTCCTCTCCTGTACATACTGCCAACTGTCATACCTCCACACTCCTCTCCTGTACATACTGCCAACTGTCATACCTCCACACTCCTCTCCTGTACATACTGCCAACTGTCACACCTCCACACTCCTCTCCTGTACATACTGCCAACTGTCATACCCCCACACTCCTCTCCTGTATATACTGCCAACTGTCATACCCCCAAACTCCTCTCCTGTATATACTGCCAACTGTCATACCCCCAAACTCCTCTCCTGTACATACTGCCAACTGTCATACCTCCACACTCCTCTCCTGTACATACTGCCAACTGTCATACCCCCACACTCCTCTCCTGTACATACTGCCAACTGTCATACCTCCACACTCCTCTCCTGTACATACTGCCAACTGTCATACCCCCACACTCCTCTCCTGTACATACTGCCAACTGTCATACCCTCCACACTCCTCTCCTGTACATACTGCCCACTGTCATACTGCCCACTGTCATACCCTCCACACTCCTCTCCTGTACATAGTGCCCACTGTCATACCCTCCACACTCCTCTCCTGTACATACTGCCCACTGTCATACCTCCACACTCCTCTCCTGTACATAGTGCCCACTGTCATACCTCCACACTCCTCTCCTGTATATACTGCCCACTGTCATACCCTCCACACTTCTCTCCTGTACATAGTGCCCACTGTCATACCCTCCAGACTCCTCTCCTGTACATACTGCCCACTGTCATACCCTCCAAACTTCTCTCCTGTATATACTGCCCACTGTCATACCCCCACACTCCTCTCCTGTATATACTGCTCAGTGTCATTCCATTTACATCACTCTCTTTGCATATACTGTCCACTAATACAATTCTTAGCATTGGTTGTTACATCCCCAATCTTTCCTCTTGTGGAGTGGGCTCACGCTTTTTCTAAGAATCACAACACTCTTATTTCCCTTTTTTTTACTGGAAATCTGTAGGAACCAGCAAAGTTCCCAAAACTGAAACTTGAAAAGAAAGAACAAAAATCTCCGCACAGAACTGAGTGTAACATTTACAGGATAATCCAGAGAGGAGCGACTTCAGAGTCGGTGAGCGGAGCCGCGGCACAAGGTCATGTACTGACCAATGAGGTGAGATCACCGACTGATAGAAGACCGTCACAGATCCATCCTATCAAATACTATACAGAGAGCGCTGCTCACATCCCACTCCTATCTTCATCAGGTCAGAATTTTACATCCAGATTTTTTGTTGTCATTGTTGGATAGAACAAGGAAGGGTTAGAACCTCTGCTGTCTGTGCCTTCTCTGGGAAGATGCCCCTTCACCTCCTATCCTGGTCAATGGGGCGAGGGCCCAGCGGAGGGATGGAGGCCAAACAAACCACTATTTTGTAGAAGGCTGGGAACCCTCATTTCTGGGAGTACATGGACAGAAAATGAGGAAAAATCTTACCAAAGCAAAAAAAAATTTCCCAAAATTGTCACAAGAACAGAAATAGAGAGAAAATCTTCTATTCTTTCCCAACTTCATGGTATGAGCCAAACTAAAGATGGGGAGGAGAAGGTGCTAGATAGATAGATAGATAGATAGAGAGATAGATAGATAGATAGATAGATAGATAGATAGATAGATAGATAGATAGATAGATAGATAGATAGATAGATAGATAGATAGATAGAGAAACAGATATAGACAATAGATAATAATAGAGATATCTTAAATGTTTCTGGTACCCTAATTTCTGGGAGTACATGGACAGAAAACATGGAAAAATCTTACCAAAGCAAAAAAAAAGCACTGACAGAGGTTCTCACCCATTCTGCCCCATCCAAAACTACAATAGAATTTAGCTTTAAAGTTTATCTAGATATAACTATTTACCAAAATTGTCACAAGAACAGAAATAGAGACAAAATCTTCTATTCTTTCCCAACTTCATGGTATGTGCCAAACCAAACATAGATAGATAGATAGATAGATAGATAGATAGATAGATAGATAGATAGATAGATAGATAGATAGATAGATAGATAGATAGATAGATAGATAGATGGATAGATACTCCTGTTAGATAGATAGATAGATAGATAGATAGATAGATAGATAGATAGATAGATAGATAGATAGATAGATAGATAGATAGATAGAAATAGAGAGATAGAGAGATAGATAGAGGAATAGATAGATAGATAGATAGATAGATAGATAGATAGATAGATAGATAGATAGATAGATAGATAGATAGATAGATAGAGAAATAGAGAGATAGAGGAATAGATAGATAGATAGATAGATAGATAGATAGATAGATAGATAGATAGATAGAGAAGAGAGATAGATAGATAGATAGATAGATAGATAGATAGATAGATAGATAGATAGATAGATGGATGGATAGATAGATAGATAGATAGATAGATAGATAGATAGATAGATAGATAGATAGATAGATAGATAGATAGAAAGATCGAGAAATAAATAGATAGATAGATCGAGGAATAGATAGATAGATAGATAAATAAATAGATAGAGCGATAAATAGATAGATAGATAGATAGAGAAATAGATAGATAGATAGATAGATAGAAAGATAGATAGAGGAATAGATAGATAGATAGATAGATAGATAGATAGATAGATAGATAGATAGATAGATAGATAGATAGATAGATAGATAGATAGATAGATATAGATAGATAGAGAAATAGATAGCTAGAGAGATAGAGAGATAGATAGATAGATAGATAGATAGATAGATAGATAACCTAACTCTATTAGTCCTATTCGACACAGAGAGAAAAGATTCGACATGAAGATTCGACGAAGCAGTCGGCACGAGCGGACATTTATGGTCAAATGTTCCGCCCATAGGCTATAGAAGAATTCTAATGTTGGTTGACTAGTAATAATAACTAATAAATATAAATATTACTAGTGTCATACAACATTAGAATTCTACTATATCTTGTAGGCGGAACGTTGGACCGGAAATGTACGATTGCCGCGTCGTACAGTTTATCTGCTCCGTTGAATCTTCTTAGAACATTCGACAGACACCATAAGCCTTCAATGACAGATTCGACCTTAATTATTTCGGATTTTCGAACGAATGCATTTTTTAACGAAACAAAATAAATAAAAACGAATTTCGGGAGTAACTAAATAAATGTATTTTTCGGACGAAAACGAAATTCCGAAATGAAATATTTCAGTGTGCACATGTCTACTTTTTACCAATAACTTTGCCATTCCTTAGGATAACAACATAATACATGTTCTGTTTATTTGAGGGTCATCTAGGATTTATTTTTGCTGTATTGTCCTTGAAAATGATTCTATTTCCTCTGTAATATTTAGACAACAAAATGGAGATAGAAATCTATTTGGAGAAGTGTGTTCTTTTTGTAGAAATGAGTTTTGCTGTGAGAGAAGGATACATTTTATTCTACAATTTATCCCAATTAATGTTACACTAAAATGATTTTTCTGCTGTAAAGCTCGGCCAAGTTGTTTGCAATCTAAACGTTTCCAACTTTCCTTTTTTTTTTTTTTTCAACAGTTTATTTTTTTAACCGCTTCAATACAGGGCTTTTAAACACCCTTCCTTACCAGAGCACTTTTTGCGATTCGGCACTGCGTCGCTTTAACTAACAATTGCGCGGTCGTGCGACGTTACACCCAAAAAAAATTGACGTCCTTTTTTTCCCACAAATAGAGCTTTCTTTTGGTGGTATTTGATCGCCCCTGCGGTTTTTATTTTTTGCGCTATAAACAAAAGAAGAGTGACAATTTTGAAAAAAAACACAATATTTTTTACTTTTTGCTATAATAAATATCCAATTTTTTAAAAAAAAAAAACATTTTTTTTCCTCAGTTTAGGCCGATACGTATTCTTCTACATATTTTTGGTAAAAAAAAATCGCAATAAGCGTATATTGATCGGTTTGCGCAAAAGTTATAGCGTCTACAAAATAGGGGATAGATTTATTGAATTTTTTTTTTTTTTTACTAGTAATGGCGGCGATCTGCGATTTTTTTTTCGTGACTGCGACATTGCGGCGGACACTTCGGACACTTTTGACACATTTTTGGAACCATTCACATTTACACAGCGATCGTTGCTATAAAATTGCAATGATTACTGTGTAAATGTGACTGGCAGGGAAGGGGTTAACACTAGGGGCGCTGTAGGGGTTAATGTGTTCCCTAATAGAAGTGATTCTAACTGTAGGGGGAGGGGACTCAAGGGGAGGAGACCGATCATGTGTTCCTCCGTGCTGGGATCACATGATCGGTCTCCTCCCCGCTGACAGGACGTGGAGCTGTGTGTTTACACCCCATCATTACACACACAGCTCCACGGTCCCGCCCGGTCCCGTTGTTTTAACGGGCAATCGCGGGTGCCCGGCGGACATCGAGGCAGCCGGGCACTCGCACCGGGTCCCGAGCGATCCCCCTGGTGGCCGGGAATCCGAGGACGTCATATGACGCCCACCCAGGATGGTAGATCCACCTTGTGGGCGTCATATGACAATACAGCGGTATTGAAGTGGTTAAGCATCACAAGCAAAGTACAGAAACCATAAAACAGACACAACAAATCTAATAACATGTTCATAAGTGAGAGGATGACATGCCGACCTTGACACCGAGCAAACCCACATCTCACATGGCAAACTATTTTAGGCGTTTGTGAACTTTTTTTAATGCGAATCTGACAAAATAATGACAAAATTGAAAAAACGAATGAAATAAAAGAGAAAATAGTAATGTTTAAAAAATAGAAATTACAGGAGAGAAGGTCATCAAGAAGTTTATTAAGTCTGATTAGAGTTAATAAGAAGATAAATAGGAATGCATTGGGGTTGATTTATTAACCACTTTCAGCCCCGGACCAATTGGCAGCCAAAGGACCAGGCCCCTTTTTGCGATTCGGCACTGCGTCGCTTTAACTGACAATTGCGCGGTCGTGGGACGTGGCTCCCAAACAAAATTGACGTCCTTTTTTCCCACAAATAGAGCTTTCTTTTGGTGGCATTTGATCGCTCCTGCGGTTTTTATTTTTTGCGCTATAAACAAAAAAGAGCGAAAATTTTGAGAAAAACACATTCTTTTTTCTATAATAAATAGCCCCCAAAAATATATAAAAAAAAAATGTTTTCCTCAGTTTAGGCCAATACGTATTTTTCTACATATTTTTAGTAAAGAAAATTGCAATAAGCGATTATTGATTGGTTTGCGCAGAAGTTATAGCGTTTACAAATTAGGGGATAGTTTTATAGCATTTTTATTAATAATTTTTTTTTTACTAGTAATGCATTACTAGGGACTGGGAAACTGGTCAGAGTTGAGGGAAAGATGGATGGTGCTAAATACAGGGATTCTTGAGCAAAACCTGTAGCACTCTGTGTGTAATTTGAGGCTAGGATGGAGCTTCACCTTCCAGCAGGACAATGACCCCAAACACACTGCTAAAGCAACACTTGAGTGGTTTAAGGGGAAACATGGAAATGTGTTGGAATGGCCTAGTCAAAGCCCAGACCTCAATCCAATAGAAAATCTGTGGTCAGACTTAAAGATTGCTGTTCACAAGCGCAAAACCATCCAACTTGAAGCAGCTGGAGCAGTTTTGCAACGAGGAGGACTGGGCAAAAATCCCAGTGGTGAGATGTGGCAAGACTCGCAGAGACTTATCCAAAGCGACTCGGAGCTGTGATAGCCGCAAAAGGTGGCTCTACAAAGTATTGACTTTAGGGGGGTGAATAGTTATGCACATTGACTTTTTCTGTTATTTTTGTCCTATTTCTTGTTTGTTTCACAATAAAAAAAAAAAACATCTTCAAAGTTGTGGGCGTGTTCTGTAAATTAAATGATGCAAATCCTCAAACAATCCATGTTATTCTAGGTTGTGAGGCAACAAAACACGAAAGGGGGGTGAATACTTTTGCAAGGCACGATAGATAGATAGATAGATAGATAGATAGATAGATAGATACATAGATAGATAGATAGATAGATACATAGATAGATAGATAGATAGATAGATAGATAGATAGATAGATAGATAGATAGATAGATAGATAGATAGATAGATAGATAGATAGAGAGATAGATAGATAGATAGATAGATAGATAGATAGATAGATAGATAGATAGATATAGATAGATAGATAGACAATTGATTAAATTACATTGATAAATCAATGAGATAAATGTATTGTGTTGTATTAATGATTATATGTACTGTTTTTTTTTTGGAAGGATCAGATTGTGATTACTGGATATTAGTTTTTTTTTAATATTTAACTAATGATTCATGGTTAGATTCAAGAAGGATTTTTGCTGTAAATATAAGCTATAAATAAAATAATATAAAATAAAATAAAGATCTTTATTTTATTAGATCCTTTATATGAAAAATGTTAATATTCCATGTAACATATACGGTACGTACATAAATATTTTTCATTAACCACATACAGACCGGACCAATTTGCAGCCAAAGGACCAGGCCCCTTTTTGCGATTCGGCACTGCGTCGCTTTAACTGACAATTGCGCGGTCGTGCGACGTGACTCCAAAACAAAATTGGCGTCCTTTTTTTCCCACAAATAGAGCTTTCTTTTGGTGGTATTTGATCGCCCCTGCGGTTTTTATTTTTTGCGCTATAAACAAAAATAGAGCAACAATTTTGAAAAAAATGCAATATTTTTTGCTTTGTGCTATAATAAATATCCCAAAAAAATATATAAAAAAACATTTTTTTTCCTCAGTTTAGGCCGATACGTATTCTTCTACATATTTTTGGTAAAAAAAAAAATCGCAATTAGCGATTATTGATTGGTTTGCGCAAAAGTTATAGCCTTTACAAAATAGGGGATAGTTTTATAGCATTTTTATTAATATTTTTTTTTTACTAGTAATGGCGGCGATCAGCGATTTTTATTGTGACTGCGACATTATGGCAGACACATCGGACATTTTTGACACATTTTTGGGACCATTGTCATTTATACAGCAATCAATGCTATTTAAATGCATTGATTCCTGTATAAATGACAGTTGTAGTGAAGGGGTTAACCACTAGGGGGAGGGGAGGGGTTATGGGCTGTGACGTGTGTGTGTTTTCTTTTACATTAGGGGGGCGGGGCTGACGTCTGACGTCATTGATCGGCTTTCCCGATGACCGGGAACAGCCGATCAGTGACAGGTCGTGTAGGAAGCGCGGGGAGAGGTTTGTTTACACTGACCTCTCCCCGTTCTTCAGCTCTGTGACCCGATCGCGGGACACCAGCGGCGATCGGGTCCGCTGGTCCCGCGGCCGGGGTCACGGAGCTCCCGACCGGGTCGCTGGCGGCGCGCACGCGACCCACGGGCAGGCTTAAAAAAAAAAACAGGTACGGGATTTTGCCTGCCCGTGCCATTCTGCTCACGTATATGTACATGAGGCGGTCGGGAAGCGGTTAAAGAGTTTCATTGAATGTAATATATATATATATATATATATAGATAGATATATATACACAGTATCTCTGTTTATTTTTTACCCCCCACCTTTTCTTTTTTTTTTTTTTTTTTTTTACCCCTCACTTTTTTTTTTGTGCTCTCTCTCTCTCCTCCTCCCTGTTGATCCCCCAACGGGGCCAGGAGAAAAATTTATATTCTCTCAACAATGTCCCTCAATGTCAAGGGACTAAACACTTCGGAAAAGAGACGTATACTTTGCCAAGATCTGAAACGATTGCAGGTGGACGTTGTATTCAGCCAGGAAACACATTTTAGAAAGACGCAGATTCCCTCTACTCAGAAATAGAACATTCCCAGTAGTTTATCATGCTACTAATCCAGTTTCTAAGTCAAGGTCGAGTGTCTATCTTGATTTCCAGTACGGTTCCATGGACTTGTTCAAAATCATTTGTGGATGCTGGGGGACAATACCTGGCCTCCTTCTATGCACCTAATACACAACAAGATTCGTTCCTTAGAAAGATTCTAGGAAAACTTTAGGAATTTTCGGATGGTCAATAGATTATGGGAGGAGACCTTAACGTACCATTGATACCTAGAGAAGACACCTCTACGGGATCTTCGTCAGTAACACCGGGTCTCAATAAGCTGATTTCTCAGTCGCTGCATGAAGCAAGACTAATCCCCCGTACACACAGTCGGATATTCCGATGGAAAAAGTCCGATCGGATTATGTTGTCGGAAAATCCGATCGTGTGTGGGCTCTAGCGGGCTTCTTCCGTCAGGATCTCAAATTTTCCGACAACAAAATCCGATCGGACTTTTTTCGATCGTGTGTCGAGAATTCCGACGGACAAAGTGCCACGCATGCTCAGATCAAATTACGAGACCAAAGCTATTGGCTACTAGCCTCTACGTAGTTCCGTCATACGCAACGAACGTCACCACGTTCGGAATGATCGGATTTTCCGACAACTTTGTCCAACACTGTGTATGCAACACCAGCGTCAGACAAAATCCGTCGGAAAAAATCAGACGGATTTTGTGGTCGGAATTTCCGACCGTGTGTACGGGGGGCTAATAGACGCGTGGCGTCTCCTCCATTCGGGGGAAAGGGACTATTCTTTCTTTTCTTTACCGCACAAGGTATACTCTTGAATCAATTTTTATTTATTTGTTTCCCTTTTTCCTTTGAATATATGAAAAAGAAGGGAAAGACATTCTGAATAACTTGATGATAGTAGATATTATTTTGAACAGTTTGATGATAGAGGATATTATATTACTGAAATAAATTAGCCTTAGATTGGTGGAATGTACTACTCAACATTGTGGTAATTAGTATTTAACTACTTGCCTACCAGCCACGAACACCTCCTTACTGACCAAGCCATTTTTCAGCTTTCAGCGCTGTCGCATTTTGAATGACAATTGCGCGGTCATGCAATGCTGTACCCAAATAAAATTTTTATCATTTTTTCCCCACAGATAGAGCTTTATTTTGGTGGTATTTGATCACCTCTGCGGTTTTTATTTCTTGCGCTATAAACAAAAGAAGAGGGACAAGTTTGAAAAAACATAATATTTTTTACTTTTTATTATAATAAATATCCAAATTTTTTTTTTTTTTTTAAACAAATTTTTTCCTCAGTTTAGGCCAATACGTATTCTTCTACATATTTTTGGTAAAAAAAATCGCAATAAGCGTATATTGATTGGTTTGCGCAAAAGTTATAGCGTCTACAAAATAGGGGATAGATTTATAGCATTTTTTATTATTATTTTTTTTTTTACTAGTAATGGCGGCGATTTGCGATTTTTATCGTGACTGCGACATTGCGGCGGACACTTCGGACACTTTTGACTCATTTTTGGGACCATTCACATTTATACAGCGATCCGTGCTATAAAAATGCATTGATTACTGTATAAATGTGACTGGCAGGGAAGGGGTTAACGCTAGGGGGCGCTGCAGGGGTTAATGTGTACCCTATCTTGGTGATTCTTACTGTGGGGGGAGGGGACTGACTGGGGGAGGAGACCGATCGGTGTCCCTATGTACAAGGGACACACCATCGGTCTCCTCTCCTCTGACAGGACGTGGATCTGTGTGTTTACACACACCGATCCACGTCCTGCTCGATTACCGGGCAATCGCGGGTGCCTGGCGGACATCGCGACCGCCGGGCACGCGCACCAGCTATGCGGCGGGCGCGCGCGCGCGCGCCCCCCCAGTGGCCAAATTGTAGCTGCACCGTCCCGCCGTCATTTGACAGTGGGCGGTCAGCAAGTGGTTAAAGATGTATGTTCTAATGATTGGAACCTTTCTTGGTTTTGTTTTCTTTTACTTTTGAAATAAAGGACTTAATTAAAAAACAAACAAAAAAAAAAACAGTATCTCACAAAAGACCCCTCACATTTTTGTAAATCTTTTCTTCTATCTTTTCATGTGACAACACTGAAGAAATGACACTTGTCTACAATGTAAAGTAGTGAGTGTACAGCTTGTATAACAGTGTAAATTTCCTGTCCCCTCAAAATAACTCAACACACAGCCATTAATGTCTAAACCGCTGGCAACAAAAGTGAGTACACCCCTAAGTGAAAATGTCCAAATTGGGCCCAATTAGCCATTTTCCCTCCCCGGTGTCATGTGACTCATTAGTGTTACAAGGTCTCAGGTGTGAATGGGGAGCAGGTGTGTTAAATTTGGTGTTATCTCTCTCACTCTCTCATACTGGTCACTGGAAGTTCAACATGGCACCTCATGGCAAAGAACTCTCTGAGGATCTGAAAAAAAGAATTGTTGCTCTACATAAAGATGGCCGAGGCTATAAGAATATTGCCAAGACCCTGAAACTGAGCTACAGCACGGTGGACAAGACCATACAGAGGTTTAACAGGACGGGTTCCACTCAGAACAGGCCTCGCCATGGTCCACCAAAGGAGATGAGGTCACATGCTCAGCGTCATATCCAGAGGTTGTCTTTGGGAAATGGACGTATGAGTGCTGCCAGCATTGCTGCAGAGGTTGTAGGGGTGGGGGGTCAGCCTGTCAGTGCTCAGACCATACGCCGCACACTGCATCAAATTGGTCTGCATGGCTGTCGTCCCAGAAGGAAGCCTCTTCTAAAGATGATGCACAAGAAAGTCCGCAAACAGTTTGCTGAAGACAAGCAGACTAAGGACATGGATTACTGGAACCATGTCCTGTGGTCTGATGAGACCAAGATAAACTTATTTGGTGTCAGATGGTGACAAGCGTGTGTGGGGGCAACCAGGTGAGGAGGACAAAGACAAGTGTGTCTGGCTTAGAGTCAAGCATGGTGGTGGGAGTGTCATGGTGGGGGGAGTGTCATGGTGGTGGGGGTGTCATGGTGGTGGGAGTGTCATGGTGGTGGGAGTGTCATGGTGGGGGGAGTGTCATGGTGGTGGGGGTGTCATGGTGGGGGGAGGGTCATGGTGGGGGAGTGTCATGGTCTGGGGCTGCATGAGTGCTGCCGGCACTGGGGGGCTACAGATCATTGAGGGAACCATGAATGCCAACATGTACTGTGACATACTGAAGCAGAGCATGACCCCCTCCCTTCAGAGACTGGGCCGCAGGGCAGTATTCCAACATGATAACCACCCCAAACACACCTCCAAGACCACCACTGCCTTGCTAAAGAAGCTGAGGGTAAAGGTGATGGACTGGCCAAGCATGTCTCCAGACCTAAACCCTATTGATCATCTGTGGGACATCCTCAAATGGAAGGTGGAGGAGCGCAAGGTCTCCAACATCCACCAGCTCCGTGATGTCGTCATGGAGGAGGGGAAGAGGACTCCACTGGCAACCTGTGAAGCTCTGGTGACCTTCATGCCCAAGAGGGTTAAGGCAGTGCTGGAAAATAATGGTGGCCACACAAAATATTGACACTTTGGGCCCAATTTGGACATTTTGACTTAGGGGTGTACTCACTTTTGTTGCGTTTTGGAGCTTCAAGCTTCAAGATAGAAAATGCTCAGGTGTGAAGAGGGCCTTAACATTGCCACTGATATGCTAACCACCTCATTCTTGTCTCTCCACAGCTAAACCTCTACAAGTTCTAGAAGAAGAGGTCACAAGTGGCATTAGTCTGGAGCCAAAGAATTCCGGTGACCCCAAGAAGGCAAACTGAGAATCGGATGGTGATAGCCTTGTGGACTGAAGCCACTACAGAGAGTTCATATTGCCCGTCCTGAAAGCCCGGCTGTCAAAGATTTTTCTACCGGTCACCTGACCCCTGAGGATCAAAATTGGACCAACAGCAGAAAACTATGGAGAATTGGTTTGAGAATATAACTGATTTTTTTGGTACGTATGTTAAAGAGAATCTGTCTCGAAAAAATGTCCATGTCAGCAGTGCCGGGACAAGGTCATCTAGTGCCCAGGACGAAGATGCCAAACTTTGCCCCCCCCTCCAGATTTATTAGCAATATGTGTCAGAAAAATACTCCTCAAGCCCTACTCTGCACGCTAACCCCACCTTTTATCACAAATTACCCCCAAATTCCTCCTCCTAGCACACATTTCCTCCCAAATTTCCTCTCCTTGCACACCCCCCCCCCCCCCCCCAATCATCCCTACTTGCACAAATTGTTCTCCCCCCCCCCCCCAATCCCCTTCCTAACACAAATCTCCCATCAACAAAAAAATTCCCAAAACTGCCCCTTACCTGTACATATCCCTCCCAAATTGTCCATTCTTAGCAACCCCCCAAAAATCATCCCATACACAAATCTTCTCTACACACAGTACCTCATCCCTCTCCATTACACACAGTAAACGGTCATTGTAAACGAGTTAAGAACTGAACAAATCAAATGCCCAGTGCTGGTGATCATTGGAAGGTAAAGTTGTCCGGCATCTGTGGTGTGTGGGAGGAAAAATTCCTCAGTGAGTGAAAATGTGTTCAATAGTTGAAGGGAATTCTCAGTGGGGGGAAAGGAGGGTGTTGGTGCTCAGCGGGGGAAAGGGGGGTGTTTTTTGCTCAGTGGGGGGGGGGGGGAAAGGGGGGTGTTGGTGCTCAGTGGGGGGAAAGGGGGGGTGTTTTTTGCTCAGTGGGGGGAAAGGGGGGTGTTGGTGCTCAGTGGGGGGAAAGGGGGGGGTTTGCTCAGTGGGGGGATAGGGGGGTGTTGGTGCTCAGCTGGGGGGAAAGGGGGGTGTTTTTTGCTCAGTGGGGGAAAGGAGGGGGGGTTTGTGCTCAGTGGGGGGAAAGGGGGTGTTTTTTGCTCAGTGGGGGGAAAGGGGGGTGTTGGTGCTCAGTGGGGGGAAAGGGGGGTGTTGGTGCTCAGTGGGGGGAAAGGGGGGTGTTGGTGCTCAGCGGGGGGAAAGGGGGGTGTTTTTTGCTCAGCGGGGGGAAAGGGGGGTGTTGGTGCTCACTGTGTGAAAAAAAGGGGACATTAGTGTCAGTGGCGAGATATAGGTGTTCAGTGTATTAACTATCCTTATTGTTGAGGGTATGGGACCTGGGGGCCCTCTAAAGTGGTGGGCCTGGGGGTAGGTGCCACCTTTGCCCCTGTTATAGAGGCAGCCCTGCTTACAATGGTTTTAATTCTTTCCCAACTTCATCCAAAACTAAAAAAGTAAGTTGTGGTTGGATTTACTTTTTAAGAAGACAATCTGAATTTCCATTTAGCTTTTAGCTTCCAGGCAGCCGTACAACCTAAGGAAGAGGTTGGCCCTGGATTCTGCTGGGGCATTATATAATGGTCTGCAGCAGTGGCAGCTGGTGCTCAAAGGTTTTGGGGGGGTGGCGCAACCAAACTGAAAAATTCAGAAAAAAAACACATGAAACGCAGCCACTGTGCCCATCAATTGCAGCCACTGTGCCTTCAAATGCAGCCACTGTGCCCATCATTTGCAGCCACTGTGCCCATCATTTGCAGCCACTGTGCCCATCATTTGCAGCCACTGTGCCCATCATTTGCAGCCACTGTGCCCATCAAATGCTGCCACTGTGCCCACCAAACACAGCCACTGTGCCCATCAAATGCTGCCACTGTGCCCATCAAATGCAGCCACTGTGCCCATCAATTTCAGCCACTGCGCCCATCAAATTACGCCACTGTGCCGATCAATTGCAGCCACTGTGCCATCAAATGCAGCCACTGTGCCCATCAAATGCAGCCACTTTTGCCATCGAATTCTGCCACTGTGCCATCGAATTCTGCCACTGTGCCCATCAAATGCAGCCACTGTGCCATCGAATGCTGCCACTGTGCCATCAAATGCTGCCACTGTGCAATAGAATGTCGACACTGTGACCCCTCCGCTTGCTTGCTGTCTGCCTGGCACTTACCCTGTCTCTGTGGGGCAGCGGGTGACAGCGAGGGGTGTCCTCCATGCGTCTTCTCCCGTCCTCTTCTCCTGATAGGCATCCAATCACAGCGCCTGTCGTTTCAGCCAATCAGGTGATGGGTAACAGACTCAAGCACCTGATTGGCAGAGATCCAGTGTTAGAAAAGTGAATATTCATTTGCTGTTCTAACATACCTGGGTGAACTGGTCATCTTTTTTGACACCTACGGCTCTAATCAGGTGCTTCAACCCCCCCCGCCGCTGTAATTTAGGCGCCCAAAAAAGGGCCGGGTGTCTGAATAGGGGGTGGAAGCGGTGGCCATGGATACATTCATGCTATGCTATGCATGAATCTATCCATGGTCATAGAGGGAGTGGCTGGAGAGAGGGAGCTGCACCCGTGCGCCCTTATGGACGGGCCGCCACTGGTGCAATATACAACGAGGTATCCTTCTTGTGAATGGCTCTTTATTCAAGAGGCTTTTCTTCCTATCTTATATTATTTGTGACGTACACAGAGCTGACAATTACTATGTGCTCTAATACCATTGTCCTCTTCTGTTTTATCCTACAGAGAAGAACCTAGGAATACCTAAAGAAGATTTCCCTGTGTTTGCTGGTGGAGTGCTCCTCATCATATTTAATACTCTGACATTAATCACAATCACATTATTTCGTAAAAGTGAGTACAGTGATTTTTTTTTTTTAAATGCTCTTTATTACAGGTATTTATTATAACGGTACCCCCCGTAGGGGCTGATGGTAGTTGTGGTCCGCCTCTCACCCTGCACAGCCAGGCACACAATCTTCAGACACTCAGCAGTCAAGAAGCAGTCCTTGGACTTTGTTTTTAAGTTTTATTGAGGGGATTGTAACTTAGGGATAGGGATAGAGTAAGTATGGGATGCCCAGTGGATTGGAAAAGCAATATAGGGCCTAAGAACTATACACACCTCCGGTATATACAACTTCCTTTCTTCCTCCAGCACAAACTTGCTTGCAGACTATCACTCTCAGGACCAGCTAACACTGATTTGCAGGCCTAACACTGGCTCAGCCAGGCCCAAAGCAAAATGCCCTTTGCAGGCAGGGACCGCGGGCCCCTATGGTGTAGCAAAATTAGTAGTCCTAGTGCTAACTGCCCCACGTGGCTACTGATGCCAGTACCACCTCTTTAGGCCCTGCCAGCCCTCCTGGATGCAGCTGCCTCTTTCCACTGCCCGTGCCACCACAGTCCACTCCACTGGCTCTGCACCCATTCCAGACTGCTCGCTCCCAGTCCTATCCGGCGTGCCTCCCCAGTCCTCCTGACTGTTTGTCACTCACCAGCCCACCTGGCTGCACCTTGTTGTTCCTCCTGGAGACTTGCCTGTCAGTGTTCTCCTGCTGTCCTCTCCTTGCTCCCGTGCCACCTGTCCAGGACACCTCCATGTGTCCTGAGAGGGTCCTGTCCGCACCCAAGCCCAGGCCCAAGGTCCCCCCTCCCCAGACTGGGAGCTCCCTCCAAGGCCACCGACAGCCTAACACTCCATCTCCAGCTTCCACCCGAACAACTACTCCCCTGCTGGGCTGACCCTGAGTTTTTTTTAGGAGGCCTGCCACCCTGTCAATCCAAAGCTGGGGATTGGTCCGTGCCCCTCAGAATACTCCAGACAGCTCAACCTCACCTTTCCTTCTATCTTTCCAGAAGGTTCCAGCACATTCTGGAAATAAGTGGGAGGTCTCAGTGATGCTACATGTGAGTCATATCTATCAAAAAAGCCTGGTATGTTCCTGTCTAGACTGACAGGAACCAGAAGACCAAATAAGTGCCACACCGTGCAATGTGCGTGGTGTGGCACTTATTTGGTCTTCTGGTTCCTGTCAGTCTAGACAGGAACATACCAGGCTTTTTTGATAGCTATGCTATTTTTTGACCAGAGTGACACTGCCCACATTGGGCTAGTAATGTTTTGAAGAAATTTTCTGTGTATTCAGGATACACTAATTTATGCCCTTTCCCCATGCTTTTTTGGTATATACCTGTGAGTCATCCAGCTCTCCCTGGATTTCTGCCAACCCAGGAAACAAAAACAAGCAGGCCTGGCTGCCAGCCAAGCCTGCACAAATTTGCCTACACTAACAAAAATAAATAAAACTATCTCTCACACCTAGCACACTAGCATACCTCCCAACTTTCTGAGATGGGAATGAGGCACACCTATTAGCAAAAAGTATGTAGGCATAGGACACACCCCTGCCACGCCCTCCTTAAAGGAGAATTGTACAAAAAAAACGATTGGTTAAACCAACAAGTTCTTTTTTTACCACTACTATTCCTAACCTATTAGCCCCTTACCAAGCACTTATACAGACACAGTATACCATATTGTAATACTGGGCCTGAACTCCCTAATTGTTTTAATGGCATGGCTTCTACAAGTTATTGGTCCTTCGAGATTCTAGTTTACAGTGACATGACTGCATCTCTCAGCTTCTGTTGATTTTCCAGCCGCACAATCATGCTGCACATTTCTTGCTCTATCTCATTCCAAAAATGTTCAGTTTGATTCAGATCCGGTGACTGGGAAGGCCATGAGACCAGTTTGTGACAACATTTGCTTTGTCTTTGCAACTGTTCAGCTCCGCTCAACACCTTTATGTAGATCAGTTATCCAAATGACCCTCCCGCCTTCTCCAACCAGTCTGGCCCTTCTATTCTGACCTCTTATATCAATAAGGTTTATTTGTCCACAGAACTGACTCTGGATCTTTTTATTTTTATTTTTGTACCATTCTGAGAAAACGTTAAAGTCTGTTCAGTGTAGAAATCTCAGGAGATAACAGAACCTCTCAAACTAGCCCATCTGGAACCAACAGCCACATGATTGTCTGATTAGATAAATACATGAATACATGGTGTAGCGGTCTCCCCAGCATCCAAAGGCCTAATGGTGACCCCCAGAGCCAGCGAGAACTGACATTCCTCCTCAGGGTGCAGGTTACTAGGCATAGTGGGCGCAGTGCAGGAACAGTGGGGAGAGAGGGTGTTACGCCCCCCCCGAGTATGAAAGGGGTTAAAGTCGTTTAGGATATTCCCTTTCCGAACACCAAGCCAGCTACCGAAACACTCCGATCAGCTGAACAAGAAACCCATACAAATAATTCTCCCCTAAGTTTTTTAAGCCTGTGGCGTGCAAAACACACTCAAAAACTCACCCGGTGCATAAAAAATGTGCACAACATAAAGAGGTGCGACAAAAAAGTGCAACGGGTACACAAGACCTCTAAAATCAGAGGACCTTGTCCTGAATCCCCCGGGGCGTTAGGCTCCTGACAGGGACAAGGACCGTAAAACTTGGTCTTCCTGGCCGAAACCAGTCAGACCCCGTTCTCTGGAAGGTCTGCCGAAACAGACCCACCCAAATACTAGGTGGAGCTCTCCCGAAGAGAGACCCCAACCCTATGAGAGAGGGTGAAGTAAGCCAGAAGGCCATGTCCACCCCCTCCCTAGACTTTCAGGACAGGCCCTGGGACCTGTGACCCTACTCATCACACAGTGCTAAACGTGTACAAACATAAAAATACAAAAAACAACGTGACACACAAACAAAGGAATAAATAAAATAAAGTGGGGGAAGGGATAGTGAAGAGGAGAGTGAAAGAAGTGGCCATTGTGTGAAACAATGACCAGGCCCTCCGGCCAGGAATAAAAAATTCCTCTGGTCCCAGCCAAAAGGCCCGACCCAAGAGGCAGGTGCTAAAAAAGCGTGATATGGTGCAGTGACCGTGGTGCCATAAATCAATGTGTCCCTCACACACAGTGATTGTTTGGCACCCCTGGACTGCCACTCCAGGGGCACATACTCCATAGGCTTTCAAGACCGCCCTGGCCAACGGTCCGGACCACAGCAGCCCCCACCACAGACAGGAAGGTCTAGAGATCAGGGAGCTTGGGGAGAGCCTGTCCCTCCAACAGGTTCACCGTCGCTCCCATCACTCCCTCCTAATCACAATCGGGAAATACTAACCGATCCTCCCCCGCAGCTAGGGATTCACGGCGTTCTGTTACCCGAAAAACTGTCTGGGGCTAGAGCCACCCCAATCCAGGCCAGAAGGCCAGGTAACTCGACCCCTTGGCGCCGACCACGGCAGCACCCATCCTCACCAGGAGCACCCTTCCAGACTCAGGCCATACGCTGCCACACCAATTCCAGTGTACCCAGCGTGCCCCTCCAGAAACCGTACCTTCCAGGCACTAATTACGCCATCGGAGAGCGAGCCTGCCACCCTCTCTATAGGGCCAGAAACATCGCCTCCTTTGGCAACTGATAAGAACAGATACTACACTTGATCTTAGCCAAAAGGCCGAGAATAATTCTCCCCTAAGTACGAGACGAGGCTCTGTATTGAGGTTCAAACAGGAATGAATCTTTATTTTGAGCTCTCCCACAAATATATACAGCAGGATGAACATACAATCTCACTAGAAACCTAATTAACATGAGCTAATTATCTAATCCTTTATACAGCCTAGGTGACTCAGAGACATGACCTTTAGGACAGACTCCACGTCTCCTAGCTCACCGACTATACAATACACATTATCATACATCTCCTTCATACAATTGCAGGGTTAATTAGCACACTAGATGAAAAGACTCTTTAGAAGCTGTGACAAGTCATACTAGACTAATTTACATTATATCAGACACAGACAGACACGGGTGGTTGGAATTGACATCAGCATCTCCTAACATTATTTGTCCCAGCATTATGAATCAGCCACTATTTCTAATATGGCAAATACAGGGTTCATTATTTTCTTGGTCACCCTGTGCCTAAAAGTGACTCCCGTCACAGAGGGTTTAGGGCACATGACACCCTTAAGCCCCATACACACGGTCGGATTTTCCGATGGATTCTGTCCTATCGGACAATGTTGTCGGAAATTCCGACCGTGTGTAGGCACCATCGGACAGTTTCCATCGGATTGTCCGACGGACAAAGTCCTATCTCCTGCTGGATAGATTTTTTGACAACAAAGTCCGATCACACCAAATACGATCGCGTGTAGCGAATTCCGACGGACAAAGTGCTACGCATGCTCAGATCACATTACAAGACCAAAGCTATTGGCTATTAGCCTCTACGTAGTCCCGTCGTAGGCAATAAACGTCACCACGTTCAGAATGATCGGATTTTCCGACAACTTTGTCCGACCGTGTGTATGCAACACCAGTGTCGGAATAAATCGGATCGGATTTTCTGATGGATTTGGTGGTCGGATTTTCCGACTGTGTGTATGGGGCTTTAGACAGATGCAATAGCAATTAAGGCAAACTCCACCAACAAAAATAGAACTAGGCAGACAGCAATACCGAAAGAGGGCCTTTAAGCTGAATGCAGCAATCTGTATTTTGTAGCAACTGCGGTCTGCTATAGAAACAACTTCTCTTACAGTATCCTACTGTAGATATTTCCTCTTCTCTCAAAGTATCCCCCTGTAGATCTTCCAGCTTAACTCACAGTATCCCCTGTAGATCTTCCAGCTTAACTCACAGTATCCCCTGTAGATCTTCCAGCTTAACTCACAGTATCCCACTGTAGATCTTTCCTCTTCTCTCAAAGTATCCTACTGTAGATCTTCCAGCTTCTCTCACAGTATCCCCTGTAGATCTTCCAGCTTAACTCACAGTATCCCCTGTAGATCTTCCAGCTTCTCTCACAGTATCCCCTGTAGATCTTCCAGCTTAACTCACAGTATCCCCTGTAGATCTTCCAGCTTCTCTCACAGTATCCCCTGTAGATCTTCCAGCTTAACTCACAGTATCCCACTGTAGATCCTTAAGCTCAGCTCGCCGTCTCTCTCACTAGACTTCTTGGACTCTCAGCTACCTGCTGGATTCCCCGGAGCTTCTCCCACAGCTAACCCCAATATTTATCTTTGAGCTTTACTTACAGCTACCCGCTGCCTTCCTGGATGAGTCTCCACTGAAGCTTCCCCACTACTTCACCGTCCCGGTTAGTGAAGCATCTGCTCTGGTACTCCTTCAGAACCTTATCCCTCCAAACTTGTCTCTGGCAACAGGAGTGGTCGTCCCTTTGTGGCAACTGCTTCTCCTTTACCTCAGACAGCGATCAGGCTCCCCTCGGGCCAGGCTTCGGGCTTAACCTTGGCTGCTCCTCCTTTGTGGAAACCCTGAACTGCTGGATAGGCCTTAGATGGACCTAGCAGCCAGCAATCCTCCTGGATAGGCCTCAGGCTTCAGACCTAGCAACCAGGAGCTCCTTATTACACATACTCCCGGGCCGCAGCCCGAGGTGGGAAGAACCCTGATCACCTGACTCATCCCAAATAAATAGCCTATCCCAGCATACACAGCGGTTAAAGAAACTCCTGCTGATTGGCTGAGACAACCTATTTACCCATCACCTGGATTTATTGTAATCCTTCATTCTAATGCCAAAGGCAACAGTGCGACCTATTGACAGAAGAGAGAGACCACACTAACACCCAGGTTTAGGACAGAAATCAGTGGATCAACCTACCAATTAGCCAGGCTAGTTACCACCTAGCACAACTAGAGTTATCAGCAGCCCTGTTTAGGACCGGGGTGCTACAATAGCTATACAGGTGTTCCTAATAAATTGCTTGGCGTATCCTTACCCTTAATAATATAACGCAGAACTTTTACTTTTCCATGTGTCACAGTTGAATTCTGTCCCTGGTCTTAAATGTAGTTAGTTTAGAACAAAGCATGCTCCAGCACTAACGTCACACCTCCCTGGTCCCTGGTGAGACCCCCCCCCCCCCCCATCCAAATTAACAGAAACATGACTGGTGTTTTGTTCACCAATCAGAGGAAGTCATCACAGGGATGGTGGGAACCCCTCATAATGGACACAGCAGGTGTACAGACCCGGGAACTCAGCACAGGGATGGTAAGAACCCCTCATAATGGACACAGCGGGTGTACAGACCCGGGAACTCAGCACAGGGATGGTGGGAACCCCTCATAATGGGCACAGCGGGTGTACAGACCCGGGAACTCAGCACAGGGATGGTGAGAACCCCTCATAATGGGCACAGCGGGTGTACAGACCTGGGAACTCAGCACAGGGATAGTGGGAACCCCTCATAATGGGACACAGCAGGTGTACAGACCTGGGAACTCAGCACAGGGATGGTGTGAACCCCTCATAATGGGCACAGCGGGTGTACAGACCTGGGAACTCAGCACAGGGATAGTGGGAACCCCTCATAATGGACACAGTAGGTGTACAGACCTGGGAACTCAGCACAGGGATAGTGGGAACCCCTCATAATGGGCACAGCGGGTGTACAGACCTGGGAACTCAGCACAGGGATAGTGGGAACCCCTCATAATGGGCACAGCGGGTGTACAGACCCGGGAACTCAGCACAGGTATGGTGGAGACCTCTCATAATGGGCACAGCGAGTGTACAGACCCGGGAACTCAGCACAGGGATGATGAGAACCCCTCATAATGGGCACAGCGGGTGTACAGACCCAGGAACTCAGCACAGGGATGGTGGGGACCTCTCATAGTGGGCACAGTGGGTGTACAGAGCCGGGAACTCAGCACAGGAATGTGAGAACCCCTCATAATGGGCACAGTGGTTGTACAGACCCGGAAACTCAGCACAGGGGTGGTGGGAGCCCCTCATAATGGGCACAGTGGGTGTACAAACCCAGGAACTGAGCACAGGGATGGTGGGAGCCCCTCATAATAATAAATTCATCATAAGAAACTTTCGTTATTTTAACAAAAAAGTTATGAATCAAACGAAAATTTTGTATTTTGTACGAATCCGAATTGAATTTCGTACATGAATTACGATATATGAATTTTTTTTCGTACTAAATGAAACGGAACGAAACAAAACAAATTTTTTGACGGCACCCATGTCTAGCAAAGACCTTTCCCATGGTGAGGAGGTGGGTTCCCTCACCTTATTGTAGAGTTATCACCTTTTCCTCAAGGATTTGAAGGGCCTAAAGGATCATCCAGTGCAGGAAATTTTCTTTTCACGGTGAACATCTATGTCCATGGATTGGCATAATTCAATGTGAATTCTGCTTCCCTCATCATTAGTGCTGTAAAACAATATCTATTCTGTTTTCTCTTACTTATTATAATATAATGCAATTTACACCTTTCAGACTGGGCAATTTACATTCTGTATAGAGTTATAAAGCTGAATCTATAAGGTCCTAATTTAATATTCTGTTGTATTACATTTTCTAGGACCTCTTGTGAAAAGGTTCATCGAGGCAGTGTCTGCGAGAGTGAAGCCTCTCTTTAAGAAGCTTAGGGAAGAGGATGGTAAGGTTTTTCTTCTTGTACATTGTTGGAGAGTAATAGTGGCTATACTGTGGCAGACCTTTCAACAACAAAAATTGCTGGAGACAGAATTGTTTTTTTAGCACTATAGTCACAGCTGGGATACACCATGACCTTCTCATAATTCAGGCAGCAGTACTGAATATCACACTCACAGCAAAAGGTTCCTTTAAATTGTCCACCAAAAGACAACGATTGACTTGCAAGCACAGATGATGCAATGATGCTTGTATGGTGTAAAAGCATAACAACACTAATAGGGATGAAGTAGCTGACGTGCTTTTACTATCATGCGAGGGGTTGGAAATATTTGTATCAAGAGTAACATTCACTTCTCTTTGTAAATAAGTACGTTTTCTTCTTCAATGATGGGCACTAATATGGCTGCACTGACGGGCACTGATAAGGCGGCACTGATGGGCACCGATGAGGTGGCACCAATGAGGTGGCACTGACGGCCACTGATGATGGGCACTGATAGGCGGCACTGATGGGCACTGATAGGTGGCACTGATGGGCACTGATAGGTGGCACTGGTATGCAGCACTGATGGGCACTCATAGGTGGCACTGATGGGCACTCATAGGTGGCACTGATGGGCACTTATGGGTGGCACTGATGGGTACTTATGGGTGGCACGGATAGGTGACATGGTTGGGCACTGATGGGCACTGATAGGTGGGCACTGATGGGCACAGATGAGCACTGATAGGTGGCAATGCTGGACACTGATGGGTGGCACTGATGACACTGATGGGTGGCATTGCTGGGCATCGCTGATTTTTATTGGTACATGATGGTGCCAGTCAGTGCCCATTTGTGGGCACTGACTGGCACAGATTGGCACAGATTGGGCATCATTTTCACATGTGGATGGCCAGGGGGTACATACCTGGCCATCCACATGTTGCCCACTTCCCTGGTGGTCCTAGTGGAGTCCCTGGTGGTCCAGTGCGGGCATCTGAGGGGGGCTGCACTGATAAACAATCAGCACAGACCCCCCCTATCAGGAGAGCCGCCGATCGAGTGAGGAAAAGCCGATCACCGGCTTTTCCTGTTGACATCGTGATCAGCCATGATTGGACACGGCTGATCACGTGGTAAAGAGCCTCCGCCGGAGGCTCTTTACTGAGATCAGTGTAGCGGTGTGTCAGACTGACACACCGCTCCACCGATCGCCGTGATGCGTGCCCCCACAGGCGCGCGCGGCAGCATGTTATCCATATGACGCCCAGTCAGGAACCACCGCCCGGCCGTCATTCTGCTATAGGCCGGGCGGGAAGTGGTTAATGTAGCTCTGATAAGGCAGGGAGTCTTGTGGCTCCCAAAACATATTGTTTATCAAAATAATTTAGATTGTGAAAAAGCCTCCTCCTTTGCTCCAAGCTGAGCCTCCCAGCTGTCACCTGATCGCTGGGTGCTGGGGGTAAATGAAGCCATCCTGGAGAAAAGAACAACCTCAGTATGTCACTGTAATCCGAGTTTGTTCCACAAAACTATCACAATAGCAGTCTCTGGAGATTGCCCCTCCAACGCATTTCACCCAATAGGGCTTAGTCATACTCTACGACTAAACACTAGGGACGAAACGCATTAGAGGGGATGTTCTTTAGATGGGAATTGCTATTGTGGTTGTATTGTGGAATAGGCTCTTATTGGTGTACAATGGCTGTACTTTCCTCAAAACAGTTTATGGTGGTTGAACTACTAAAACTATAGAAGTTCTCCTTGGACTCTTTCATCTTATGGTCTGGTGTTTTTTTTTTTTTTTTTGATAAATGAAATCTTATCAGAAAATATTTCTAACCCCTAAGCAGACACAAGACGTACCTCGGTTACTAAGAATTGTCAACCACCTGGATCACACTCTTCAGTTGTCTACGAGAAGGGCCCCGGGCCCCCACTACCTGGGGAGCCATCCGTTCCTCAAGTCTGTGTGGAGAATCAGTTGCTGACAACATTCACAGTTTCAAACAACCAAGAAGTTGTGTTCACCGTTTAACAATGGCAATCTAATTGAGCCTCCTTACCGTACCGATCACTAATCTATAGAGTGGCTTCTTCTACAGTGGGGACCGAAAGTTTGAAAGATAAAAATGTGTATTAATGTGCATAACGAAGCCAAGGAAAGATGGAAAAATCTCCAAATGGCATCAAATTACAGATTAGACATTCTTATAATATGTCAAAAAAAGTTAGATTTTATTTCCATCATTTACACTTTCAAAATTACAGAAAACAAAAAAATGACGTCTGCAAAAGTTTGGGCACCCTGCAGAGTTAATATCTTGTACTGCCCCCTTTGGCAAGTATCACAGCTTGTAAACGCTTTTTGTAGCCAGCCGAGAGTCTTTCAATTCTTGTTTGAGGTATCTTTGCCCATTCTTCCTTACAAAAGTCTTCCAGTTCTTTGAGATTTCTGAGCTGTCTGTCACGCACTGCTCTTTTAAGGTCTATCCATAGATTTTCAATAATGTTGAGGTCAGGAGATTGTGAAGGCCATGGCAGAACCTTCAGTTTATGCCTCTTGATGTAATCCCCCGTGGATTTTGAGGTGTGTTTAGGATCATTATCCATTTGTAGAAGCCATCCTCTATTTAACTTAAGCTTTTTCACAGATGGCATCAAGTTACCATCCAAAATTTGCTGAAATTTGATTGAATCCATTTTTTTTCTTCTATACGTGAAATGTTCCCTGTGCCACTGGCTGCAATACAACCCCAAAGCATGATTGTTCCACCCCCATGCTTCACAGTTGGACAGAGGTTCTTTTCATTCAATTCTGTGCCCTTTCTTCTCCAAACGTACCTTTGCTCATTCCGAACAAAAAGTTATATTTTAACCTCATCGGTCCACAGAACTTGTTTCCAAAATGCCTCAGGCTTGTCTATATGTTCATTTGCAAAGTTCAAACGCAGATTTTTGTGCTGATGACGTAGAAGAGGTTTTCTTCTGATGACTCTTCCATGAAGACCATATTTGTACAAGTATCTCTTTATAGTGGAATAGTGTACCACAACTCCAGTGTCTGCCAGATCTTTCTGGAGGGATCGTGCAGTCAAACGTGGGTTTTGAATTGCTTTTCTCACAATCCTGCGAGCTGTTCTGTCTGATATATTTTTCTTGGTCTTCCAGATCTTGCTTTAACTTCCACTGTTCCTGATGACTGCCATTTCTTAATTACATTCCGAACAGAGGATATTGACATCTGACATTGACATATCTTCTTATAGCCTTCTCCAGCTTTGTGAGCGTCAACTATTTTCAGTTTCAGTTTTCTAGACAACTGCTTAGAAGAAGCCATGGTGCTGATTGTTGGGGCAAGGTCAGATGAGTCTGGCCATTTAAAACCTTTGAGATTGACATCACCTGGTCTTCCCAGACGATGATTGAGAACAATCCATGACACTCAGTGCCACTCAGCTTTGCAAAGGGGGCAGTGCATGCTATAAATTCTGCAGGGTGCCCAAACTTTTTCAGACGCCATTTTTTTGTTTTCTGTAATTTTGAAAGTGTAAATGATGGAAATAAAATCTAACTTTTTTTGACATATTATAAGAATGTCTAATCTGTAATTTGATGCCATTTGGAGATTTTTCCATCTTTCCTTGGCTTCGTTATGCACATTAATACACATTTTTACCTGGGGTGCCCAAACTTTCAATCCCCACTGTATGTCCCTACTTTTCCCCTTTTTTTCCTCCCCAATATTTGTTTTCAGAAATATCTTGAGAAAATCTATTTAACCAAATTAGGATTTGCACTGTACAGTATCCTGAAAATCAAAAATTTGCGTACAATTTAGTGGTCCGTGTCAAAGTAATTCATACCAGTCCAGGGCCGAATTTATACTTCATGTACTGATAGGCAACTATCTTGTGCCACCTCCTCCAAACCCAATCATCTGGCTAGCAATAGTATTCTGCTAAAACCAGGCATTATAGCTACACAAAGCTCACCAAGGCTGGGGTCAGGAAGGCTACAAGAGACAACCTGCCCAGTCTATGTTGGTACACCGGAACCATTCATAAGAAGAATGAGGCAAACTCTTGCCCTACTCTGCACCCTACCTTTCACCAACAAAACTGCAGCAGCACTAAAGACCCAACAGGCAGGGTGGCAGCTGGAACCTTTCAATGTACATGACTAAATGATGTGACCATGTGCCACCCCTGGTAGTCTTGTTACCCTAGGCTATAGCCTTTGTTGTCTAAACCTAACTGTACCTTCCAGGGGTGGACTGGCAACTCATGGGGCCCCCGGGCAATAGGAGATTATGGGGCCCCCAGGCAATCAGAGATTATGGGTCCACACAGTATACACACACACAGTATACAATCCCACCGTATACACATACATGTACACACAGTATACACAGACATGTTTCTATTGGCTGAGAAGGTACTGGAGAGGGGGGGCAGCTATAATCTCGGGATTTTTAGACCAAAAGGATGTCGGTAAGGGACATTTCAGAAACAGATGTAAAAAAAACACAGATTTTTACATACTGTCCCTGGTTTTACTGAGGCTGGCAACCCTGATGAGGCCCCCTAGTGGCCCGGGGCCCTTGGGAAGTGCCCGAGTGGCCGAATGGTCAGTCAGCCCCTGGTACCTTCATGTGTGAATGTTTTGGATGCTTAGTGCCCCTCCATAATGCATCATATGTATTCCAAACCTCCTGAGGTCCCTCCAAAACTTTAGAGTTCCCACAAATCATATGTTGTGTGTTCAGGTACGATTCCACAATGGGAGCATAGTAGATGGCTTCAGCTGTCATTCTGAGGTTGATACAAAGTGAGACAAGGGCACAAAGCATTACAATTATATCCCACCCCAACACATCTGTTCAGCAATGAGGGACAGCTGCTGGAACCAGCTCAACATACCAGCAATAGACTCATTTACTTTTCTATATTTTTGTGTTTGTTGTATTTGTGCCGGTCTTGCTGAACGACTTTGTGGGGGACTCACAGGGGCTGAGAGGCTGGTCAGGAATAGATTAATGTTTAGAGAGTATACATTATATACTATACATGGAAACCCTAACATTATGTCCTGCTTTTGTCTCTTATCTTACAGAGGAGGAATACAAGAAAAAAGAGATAGTGTTTGCATGTATTGTTCTGATCATTCTTTTTACCTTCCTCCTTATATGCCTCTTGTGTTTTTGCTGCTGCTGTCGAGGTGAGTACAAGCAGATTCATTCTTCACCTATTACATTCAGTACATATTTGTGGGTGAATGTGTTTATATATTCTGTGTAGAGATGATCTCCAAAGGGGGATATAAATCGGGTCCTCCTTACTTGTACAGAGATTGCCTGTCCTGTTTTCAGACCCGGAAGTACACCAAACAAACCCAGGCTCCAGTCTAGAGGTCTTTTTATGATTTTTGCAGATTTTAGGCAAAAATACTGGAGGGAGGGTTGAGGGTGCAGGATGCCCGAGCCACATGTAGCACCCTCTAGTATGCTACTAGAATAGTGCAGGCAAATTTATTGGCTAATGGCAAAATGAGTCTTTAATGTGGGTCAAGAGCTTATTAGAGGTCAGGCTGGATGACTCATACAGGCAGGTCTCTGGTGCCTCCCCCTGGTTCTGAAAGTTTGGAGACATTTCTAAAAGCTGGAGGGCGGAGCTGGAGGGCGGAGGCTAGGAGAGTTGATCTGTATATTTAGGGGAACTTTGTCAATCCCCAGGCAATGGGCCTGGCATGGTGGCTGAGCCACTAGGGATGGGTCATGCTGGCAGGGGAGTCAGGTGGAAGATGAAGTGTTGAGGAGACTGTCGTTGGCCCTAGAGGGAAAGTAGAGTACAGGCGGAGTTTGAGCTGGCTTGGGAGGATCCTGACAGCAGTATGGTTGAAAGAAATACTACCTTAGAAGCAGTGGGAGCAAGGAGGACAGTGTGGGTACATCAGCATTTTCGGGGACTTACAAGGGGAAAGACTGCCTCATGTAGCAATCTTTTCTGGAAGACACCATTGTACTTAAATCTTTCCTTTCTCTTGTCCTGGGTGAAGAAGCAGCCAGGTGGGCTGGTAGCTCCTGCAGGCAGTAGAACTTGGATCTGGATGTTGTTTACTACAAAAGAAGGTTGTAGGCTTAGCAGGGATCACACATATAGAAAGAAGGGGATTTTAAGGTTTCATGCCACATCCTATAGTACAGAAAAACAGAAAAAGGGTCCCCTAAGGGTTTGGACTTTTAAGGCATGTAGGATATATAACCCCAGATATAGTATGAAATATTGTGTGTTTAAGAAAAAACGTTTTATTACAAAAAATTATACAAAAAACATTTGACAAAATGACAATATAAAAGCTTTTTGAAAAATTCGAACAACGATTCATACATACAGTATATAGATATATATTTTTGTGTAGGCGTTGACTCACACCTGACGCGTTTCGGAGGTTTTTGCAAATTTCCTCCTTCTTCAGAGGTAGGAGCACAACATTTCTAATATCTGAAGGATATTGTAATAGAACAATTTGTCAAAAGAGATGAACCTTAATGTATAATGATGCTTTCAAAAAACATAACAATTTTTTGTATAGAGATATACACATAGGAAAAAGTATTCACATACCGTTTACAGGGAAATTTTTCAATGTAGTTAAAAACAGTGGCTGGGAGGAGGAGCTTCTTAGACTGAGCTTCTTGAAATGGCAGACTTTGATCAAGGGTTGGTATCCGTGCATTGGATATGACCACTCCTAAGGATTATGTCATATGTCTAAAATTTGTTGGAATCCCAAAACAGATTGCAAGTAACTTGGCACGATAACAGCAGGGGGCGCCTGTGAGACACACTGGGGTCAGGTATGAAAGCCCTGGTAGATTGAAACATGTATAAGTAGTTGTAAATACATAAATATATGGGTGCTAAATATTTGTTTTCACAGACCTGTGTTATAGATCTGTGACGTATCCTCATCAACCTTGCACTGGTAGTTGGACACCATTAAGCATTCAAAAGCTATGGAGAGAGGGTCAAAGATGTCCAGATAAGGAATCATAGTCACCAATGAATGTCCCTCCCGAATGATCCCCACAATTAAATCCCTATAGTGTTGAAATGTAATGGGACATATGGGTATAGTGTGACTATATTTATATGTGTAAATGTTATTGAGCCTGGTGTATATATATATATCTTTCTCAGTCCGTATTGGCCATTGCAGGAGCGGCTTCCATTATACTTGCATTCAGGACTGTCATAATGGCTCATTTATGGTTGTATATAGTATTAGTATCCCATATAGAGACCCCAGTTTAAAAGCAAGCAAATCGTGTCTTATGCACGCCATTAGTGTAGCAAAAACTACAGAGCTAAATAGAGTGTAGGGATCCCACCCAGAGAACAGGATGAACATAAAGTGTAACAATTTGAATTATAAGATTTCTATTTACCTGTTTGACCGTTTGTACTCCGCTCGTCTCCTCCTCAGACTGGCAATTGCAGTCTGCTGGACGGAACGAGCGGTCTATTTCAATGAGTTCCCCGCCCTGCAATCAGCTGTTGTGAGTACAGCTGACTGCCGGGTGAGGGGGAAGTGACAGGTACTTCGTGTTGCCCGGCCCCCCGAGGGCTGCGCGCGCACCCGGGTCCCGCGCACCAATCAATGGTTACGCATTGTGACCCGGGCACGCCCACTGCTCCCGCCGGCACGTCAAGCTTCACCGACGAGCAACGTACGCTCGCCGGGTGAAGCAATATGGATTCCCGGCGTCGAAGGACGACGCCGGGAACTCCCACCATGACGGGCGGCATGGTGGGAGTTCCCGGCGTCGTCCTTCGACGCCGGGACTCCATATTGCTTCACCCGGCGAGCGTACGTCGCTCGTCGGTGAAGCTTGACGTGCCGGCGGGAGCAGTGGGCGTGCCCGGGTCACAATGCGTAACCATTGATTGGTGCGCGGGACCCGGGTGCGCGCGCAGCCCTCGGGGGGCCGGGCAACACGAAGTACCTGTCACTTCCCCCTCACCCGGCAGTCAGCTGTACTCACAACAGCTGATTGCAGGGCGGGGAACTCATTGAAATAGACCGCTCGTTCCGTCCAGCAGACTGCAATTGCCAGTCTGAGGAGGAGACGAGCGGAGTACAAACGGTCAAACAGGTAAATAGAAATCTTATAATTCAAATTGTTACACTTTATGTTCATCCTGTTCTCTGGGTGGGATCCCTACACTCTATTTAGCTCTGTAGTTTTTGCTACACTAATGGCGTGCATAAGACACGATTTGCTTGCTTTTAAACTGGGGTCTCTATATGGGATACTAATACTATATACAACCATAAATGAGCCATTATGACAGTCCTGAATGCAAGTATAATGGAAGCCGCTCCTGCAATGGCCAATACGGACTGAGAAAGATATATATATATACACCAGGCTCAATAACATTTACACATATAAATATAGTCACACTATACCCATATGTCCCATTACATTTCAACACTATAGGGATTTAATTGTGGGGATCATTCGGGAGGGACATTCATTGGTGACTATGATTCCTTATCTGGACATCTTTGACCCTCTCTCCATAGCTTTTGAATGCTTAATGGTGTCCAACTACCAGTGCAAGGTTGATGAGGATACGTCACAGATCTATAACACAGGTCTGTGAAAACAAATATTTAGCACCCATATATTTATGTATTTACAACTACTTATACATGTTTCAATCTACCAGGGCTTTCATACCTGACCCCAGTGTGTCTCACAGGCGCCCCCTGCTGTTATCGTGCCAAGTTACTTGCAATCTGTTTTGGGATTCCAACAAATTTTAGACATATGACATAATCCTTAGGAGTGGTCATATCCAATGCACGGATACCAACCCTTGATCAAAGTCTGCCATTTCAAGAAGCTCAGTCTAAGAAGCTCCTCCTCCCAGCCACTGTTTTTAACTACATTGAAAAATTTCCCTGTAAACGGTATGTGAATACTTTTTCCTATGTGTATATCTCTATACAAAAAATTGTTATGTTTTTTGAAAGCATCATTATACATTAAGGTTCATCTCTTTTGACAAATTGTTCTATTACAATATCCTTCAGATATTAGAAATGTTGTGCTCCTACCTCTGAAGAAGGAGGAAATTTGCAAAAACCTCCGAAACGCGTCAGGTGTGAGTCAACGCCTACACAAAAATATATATCTATATACTGTATGTATGAATCGTTGTTCGAATTTTTCAAAAAGCTTTTATATTGTCATTTTGTCAAATGTTTTTTGTATAATTTTTTGTAATAAAACGTTTTTTCTTAAACACACAATATTTCATACTATATCTGGGGTTATATATCCTACATGCCTTAAAAGTCCAAACCCTTAGGGGACCCTTTTTCTGTTTTTTTGTTTACTACAAAAAGTACTACTTTCTAATGGACTGAGAATTCCTAGCTTTTGCATTTTTCTTAAGAGACTGTCCGCGTCCGGAAAGGAGGACAGATCAAGACCTTGTACATCGGGAGGAAGTTGTCCCTGGTTTTTGTTCTTTGATTCAATTTGGGCATCCCATATATCCCTTCACCCATCCGAGTTGTTACCCCTAATAAAACATAAAAACAAAGCCAAGGGACTGCCTTCTTGTGTTTGGATGCAAGCAGGGAATGCGTGTTGCCTGGCTGTGCAGGGGTTGGAGAACTATTTACCAGTAGCTCCTACGAGAGTAATACTACACACACCAATCTTGGAGGATAGCTTCCTGAAAAGTCTAATCTCAGCAGTATTAGTATTAGGCCCTTTAGCACAAGCCCCAATATAATACCGATGGAGCAGGGACAAGAATGGACCCTGGAGAAGAGATTACCCATCGCAGGATACCGAGAGTGGATTACCACCGCTGGAATCTTTTTTTTTTTTTTTTTTTTTTTAATAAAGGACTTATCCCAACTGTGTCTGTGTGTTTTAAATTTTTTTTTACACTTTCTTTGAGAAATGGTAGGGGTACAATATTCCCCTACCAATTCACATGGGGGGCGGGATCTGGGGGTCCCCTTTGTTAAAGGGCTCTTCCAGATTCCGATAAGCCCCCAACCCACAGACCCCCACAACCACCGGGCAAGGGTTGTGGGGATGAGGCCCTTGTCCCCATCAACAATTCATTATAGCCGCGAGTGCTTTTAAATGACTTTTTTTCCTTCAGAAATTACACTTTGTGCAGGGACAGTTCTAAGCACGGGAAACAAGCGCCCCTTTACAGGCATACTATACACACCCCCCAGGTACGAAATTTAAATGAATATTTCACTTTTATTGTTTCACTTTAAGCATTATTAAAATCACTGCTCCCCAAAAAAACAGCTGTTTTTAGGACAGTAACTTGCATATAGGCCTTTTTAGGACAATAACTTGCATATAGGCCTTTAAAATTAGCACTTTAGATTTCTCCCATAGACTTTTACAGGGTGTTCCGTGGATTTTCGAATTTGCCGCGAACACCCCAAATTGTTCGCTGTTCGGCGAACGGGCGAACAGGCAATGTTCGAGTCGAACATGAGTTCGACTCGAACTCGAAGCTCATCCCTACCAGTAACAAGGAAGAAGTAGCAAGAGTAAATATGCAGCTCCGCTACATTGTGTACAGAGAAAGGCACTCTGTCTATCTCTGTACAACAAGATTGAGATGGTCTTAACCTCTTCATGCCGGCACCTCCCGACTCTTTAAGAAGTTTAGGATGCCGGGAGGTGGGGCATGGCTTAATATCATGTGACCGCCATGATTTACTGTCACGGCAGTCACGTGATCAGAAAACTTCTGATCGCATGCAGTGGTTGGGAGCTTTCAGTTAGACGCTGATCACTGTGCCGGGAGAATGCAGGGCGTACGCTCTTGGCAAAGAGCTATTGGCGCAAATTCGCGCAAATATGCGGCCTCTTGGCGCTTAGGCCCAGGTGCAGAGAAGCCACATATTTGCGTGCGACTGGCGCCAAGGGGTTAATTACCTCCTGTTTCAATATCTACAAACTGGAGTTTTTTTTTTAATTTGGTGAATTAATAGCTTCACTTTGTAAAATTGGTGCTATTAGGAAGTACCTGAACTCGCTGCACATGTGGTAAAGTTACCAAAATAAAAAACAGGCATTTTTGAATGCTGACCATTTTAAAGGGCCATAGGGCCAGAAAAGTGGGGTTAGGGCTTCATTGAATCCCCTGTGTGCCCCATTTCCTCTGTGTTGTATCACAAATGTTTGACCCCTGGCAATGCCTGTTCCATGTAACAAGGATACCGAGGAAGAAATATAGAAAAGCTATTACACCATTCCTGCTGAATGCAGCAAAGAAATTAATTCCGAAACGATGGAAGACCAAAAACATTCCGACAATAAAGGATTGGTTTAGGAAGATAGATAAAATTAGATGTATGGAAGAAGTAATACACCTGCAAAACAACTCAGAAACAAAATATCTTGACACGTGGAAGTGTCGGCTAGAATTGAGACTATGTCAGGCTTATATGAGTTATGTGGGGAGTAGTTAGATGCCTTATTGCTATCGATTTCTTGATTCCCCCCTCTCCCCTTCTCTTCTCTCCCCGCCCTTTTCCATTTCTCCTCCTTTTTTCTCTCACCTGTATAAAAAATAAGCACTTAGTGAGTTAACAAAATTAGATAAAGGGCCCCCTTTTTTTTTTTTTTCACCTAGTCACTACGGGGGGAGGAGGGGGGAGGGGGGGTGGAGAGAGGGAGAGGGAGAGAAAGAGAGCAGAAATACTTTTTTTTTTTCCTCCCTCTCTTCCCTTTTCACTTTTGTAATAAGAATCACTTAGGGATTCACTAAAATAGATGTAGGGGTTTATTACCGTATAGTATCACAAGTAGGAGGGTGGGCAGCGCCCCCTTTCCTACCTCCTTCACTAAATTTAAGGAAAAAAATATATATTTTTTCTTCTCACCTTCCTTTTTTTTTCTTCCCCCCCCCTTTTTTTTTTTTTTTTTTTTTGGGTGTCACTAGTATTAGAAGGCACCACTTAGGGATTTATTAAGATAAATTAAGGGGGTTTTCGAATCACACACCAATACAGGAGGGGGATGGATGGTGTCCTTCTTGCCCTCCCCTTATGTGTATATATATGTGTGTATATATATATATATATGTATATATATGTGTGTATATGTATGTATATTCTTTTTTTTTTTCCTTTTCTCCTCTTCCCTTATTTTTTTTTTTTCTCTTCTGGAAGAGGACGTCATTATATCTCACATAGGGGGTAATATAAATACATAAACACAACAGGCGATTATGGGAAGGGTGGTGAGAGGTGAATTGAAGAGTAGTTAATTACTTGGGGGGGGGGGGGGGGGAGGGGAGGGAGAAAAAAGGGGAAAAAGAATACTAAATAAAATATTGTTCGAATAAAGTCAGAGGGGGTAATGAATTACATCAGGAAAAGGGGGAAGACGGGGGACTACTACTGGTTTCTTTGAAAAATATATCGAGTTTGATCCATGTGTTTTGTTGATTGTGTGTTTTTCTTTTTTTCTTTTTGTTTATTTGTTATGTATTTATTTATGTACAAGTATTGTATATGTGTGTGTGTATATATATATATATATATATATATATATATATATATATATAAAGAATTTGTAATAATGTAAAATGTTCTCTGTATATGTGAAAAATGTATTAATAAAAATAATTAAATCACAAATGTTTGAGTGCAAATGACATGAAACATTGCATGGTGATCTCTCTGTTAATTGCGTTGTCCTCTTGTGTCTGCGTCAGATCTGATTACTGTGTAGTTCTCACCTGCAGAGCATTAGACTGAGAGATCTGGGATTGTGGGATATATAGTTTCTTCACAGAAAGTGTCAGTTCTCACACTACAGACAGACGCCATGCATTAACCTGTGCAGTGCCATGCCTCATGCCTCATATCTTAACAAAAACAGATCTATGTACATCTTATGCAGGTAAAAAACAACACGATGCAGGTTGGGAGGTTTATAATGCCTTTATTAAACATTTCAAATTGTAAACATTTTCAGGTAAAGATGACAAATCTTCGGAGAGTGCGGAGGAGGAAATTGAACTACCTATACCAAGAGATAAAGAAGAAGGTAAGCGTGGTAAGACTGTGGGTGATGGGGTCTCAGAGGAAAATTTCCTTCACAGTCTGTGGGACTTCATTATGTGAAGATAAAACTTTTTTTTATTTTAGTTTTGGATAAAGTCTGGACGTGTTACACCCTCTGTCAGGTTTTTACAGCAACCTGTAATGCACATTAAGTAGACAAATTCTCTTTTTGCCCTGGTGACCATTTGTCACCAGAACAAGAGATGAGGGGAAATCTCCCAATGGGGACAAATGTACTAAAATAAGAATTCCCCCCATTTCGAGAGAGTTCCTCTCGCTTCCTGTTGGCTTTCTAGAAGTGAAGGCAAACTTCCTCAGCAGGAAACAGACAGCAAAAAAAAAAATAACTTGGCAGGGGTTCTAACTCTTTCTATTTCACCCAAAACTGCAACATGAGATACAATTTACATAATTTATTATTTAATCCATATAAACCATCAAAAATAGGTAAAAGTTGATAAAATCATTTTTCATTTTGAATTTGGTATCCACAATGTATTTATTTACTGGTGAATGTCATGGTGTAGCAATCTCGACATGTTTTGCCAATTAATAGGCTTCCTCAGGAGATATACAATACCACACCAAGCAATAACTAGGTGGAGACCAATCCAAAAAGGATATTTCTCAAAAGTGGGTAAGGTCCAAACAGGAAATGGCGGTCAAAGTCCCCAACAGGAAGGCAGAGCAGTATGTGATTGGCCACCGCCTCTCGCTGAAAGGGCCTTGTACATATTTCAAATGCTAAGTCTGATAAACTCAGCAATATTTGGAAATATATGCTTGTGCTCACTCTGAATACCCTTTTGGTCTCCATGGGAGAGATGACTGGTGTCTGAGTTTTCGTTCCCTGCTATTTTGGACATCTTAATGATGAGTTAATTCGCCCTGATTGTTCCTCCTGCAGGCCAGTCACATAGTGCTCTTCCTTCTTGTTGGGGACTTTGACCGCTGTGTCCTGTTTGGACCCTACCCATTTTTTAGAAATATCCTTTTAGGCTTGGTTTTCAGCTAGTTGGTATTACTTGGTGTCGTATTGTATATCTCCCGATGAAGCCTATTAGTTGGTGAAACATGTTGAGATTGCTACACCATGACAATCACCAGTAAACCACTACATTGTGGATACCTAATTCAAAATGAAAAAATATTTTATCAAATTTTACCTATGTTTTGCTGTTTTATATGGATTATATAATAAATGATGTAAATTGAATCTCATGTTTCAGTTTGTGTTATTGGCACTTAAAGAATCCCAGCTCTTTTGAGCATTTTTCCTGTTTTCTAGTACTCATATGGGATGTGGTGCCTCGGATCAGTTTTTTCTTGTGGTGGCATAAAACAAATGTTTGTTTTTGGATACAATGTAATATTATGGCAACCAAAGTTTGTATTCTGGCTCAGCAAACTCAAAGCTCTCCCAAAGTACAAACTTCGATCTGAGATTTGTCACTATTTAGAACTAAAATGATGTTTCTGTATGGTGGAGGTTCATACAAATGAAACAAAGTTTTTTTGCCTACTTCAGGTCTTTGGGCATACTTGGTACAACCAGAGAGTGAAGGGTGTAAAACAAGCACTTTTACAGTCCAGGGTATATACTCCCCCCCCCCCCCCCCCCCCACAACTTCCATCTCCAGGGCTTCATCTGCCACCTTCCACCTGTGGTTTCCTGGGAGCCCAGGACCACATCAGATGAACTCAGGATGGCGATTCGGAGTACATCAAGGAACATTCATCACACCCCCATCAAATCATTCCGATCTCCTCCTGTATTGAAGTGTACTGTAATTGTGAAGCGCTGCGTAAACTGTGGCGCTATATAAATCGTGTATAATAATAATAATAATAATAATAATTACATTTATCCAATTTCAGAGCTGTCATTCCCTGGCTGATAAAACCAGGGAATCAGCCAACCAAGCACAATCTGTGCTTGATTAGCTGCAGTGGAGGGAAGAGGAGACATTGGTGGTCTAATAGACACCTGATGTCTCTATAAAGAATACATATCACCTGCCAAATGCCATCATATAGGGGCTAACAAGAGGAAGAGAGAGGAAAGCAAATTGCTGGGTCCAGCTCTGTGTCCATTTTTGTGACCCCCACTGACTGGGGGGGGGTTGTGGATGCATTGTTTTCCGCCCCCCACCCCCCCAAAAAAAAAACCACCAGCCACCACTGACTATATGCATTACCATCTAGGACATGTCCTAGGTGGTGATGCATATAGAAAAGATAAAAGGAAGGTGCGTGGTCTAGTGCATGTAAAATTAATTGAATTTATTTAAAACTGAATGGTATAGACTGGAAGTGACTACGTATTTATAATTATAGATACATTACAATAATGTATACATAGTACTTTCAGTCTATACCATTTTAAATAAACTTCTTTCTAAGCACTCATGCACTAGACCACGCGCCTTCCTTTTATCTTTTCTACATATCACTAGTCGGCATAGGCAGCGGGTTGTGCATGACCAACTATATATTACCACCAGTTAAATACTACCAGCTTTATTGAGGCAAATAAATAGCACCGAAAGAAAGCTTTGGTTGTGTAAAAATAAAATTATAAATATGTCATATGTGTAGAGGGTTACATGACCGTGCAATTGTCATTTAAAGTGTGACAGCGTGAAAGCTGAAAATTGGCCTGGGCAGGAGGGGGGGGGGGGGGGGCAGGAAAGGGGGGGGGGAGTGCCCGGTATTGAAGGGGTTAAAGTAAATCAGAGTGTTTTAGGTGAACTTGTGGGAAATGTCTGAGATATTATCACCCATTAATTTACAAGCTCTATTGCTCAACAGTATCATAATCCAAAATCTATCATAAAAAAAGTAGCTAGAAGAGAGGGATTTGACCATGAACAATGAAGGAAAGAAACAACATGGATTTAAACATTGGAAACTGTGGCCCCAAAGGGTCTAAATATGAACTTTTAGCAGTATTAAACCCTCTTTTCTACATATAACTAGTCGGCATAGGCAGCAGGTTGTGACTGACCAACTATATATTACCACCAGGAAAATACTACCAGCTTTAATGAGGCTCACCACACTAGCACAGGAGAGAATTTTTTCGGTGATGCATATAGACAGTGGTATATTTATTTTTTTGGGGGGGGGGGGGGCTGCGGCAAGCAATACACCCACAGCCGCCCCCCCCCCTCTCCAGTCGGTCGGTTCACCCCAAGCCCACCCTTTTTTGAAGCTGATTAGAGCCTCTAAAAACCCCATTGGAATCCATGTGTCCGGCGCCCCGCTTGTAGATTGGGGGGGTCGGACGCATGGATAGAGGGGCGGCTCCCCTGCTCCCTGCATTACGGGCCACCACTGCATATATATGAAGGGGAATTTATCACAACTGGAGCAGCCAGAATCTGGTGCTCTTATGCACGGCAACCAATTAGCTTCTCTCTAACATTTTCAACCTTTAACTGAACAAGCTTATTGGTGATGCACAAGGACTCCAGAATCTGTCTGCTCCAGTTTTGATGGATCCCCCCCCCACATAGTCTAATAATTGCTGTGCTCTATAGAATGTCATTGTCTGTTCTATTTCTCCTCAGCTGTGTGACATCTATGTGAATTACAACAAGGCCTTACATACAACGCAACAAATGAACCCTTACGAGGTTACAAATGTTTACCACATTTCTGGCTCTCTGATGCCCAATAAAGATGGTGAAGTACTCCAACAACCTGCAATATGGCTTCATAGCTCCACTGCAACACAACATCCTCCTATCTGCTGCTGGGATCTTCAATTTTTCTATCTTTATCTGCTGCATTGGTTACAATGCTACATAGGATCTAGGTGCTTGTCTTTCCATGTGCCTCCATAGTATACGACTGCAGCTTAGCAAATATTATAGCGTATTCTCAGGTAAAACATGCTGTGAGTTATTGTAATGTTATTTTTACATTGATTTTGATATACTACATTCTTGCTAATCCATATTTTTTTTTAAATATAGAGATTTTCGTTTATTTTGTAATAAATATACGAATTTGTTGATTTCTGTGAGCTGATTCATTCCAAATATGTCCTATTGGCAGCTCATATTTCACCAGTGGTGACTGGTGGGTTTCTACTTTTGGGGGGGGGGGCGGCAAACAACACCCCCCAGTGGCGTGACACGGCACTGAAACAGCACACCTACTTCCGCGGTTGGTCCGGCACTTACCCGCTCATGTGGTGTCCTCTCCTTCTCTCCTGGAGTGCGGGCAGCGGCCGCAGCAGCTCCGGTGTCTGCTCCTCCAGCTTCCTCCTCCGCTTTCTTCTGCCAAAGCACTAGGCATTTAATAGGCTCGCCTGATGCTTTGGCCAATCAGGAAACAGGTCTCATTTGCTATGGTCACACAAGTGGGTGGGCTCGGAGCGCAATGCTCTGCGCTCCGAGCTCATCCTTTTTGAGCCGCTGGCTCTATTTAGGTGCTTCAAAAAAGCGCTCCCACCGCATTGGAATTCATGGTCCGGTGCTACTGATATGTAGATCAGGGTCGGACGCATGAATAGGGGAGGCAGCGCCCGTGCGCCCTCCATGGATGGACTGCCACTGTTTTTCACTGCAGTCACTGGTGCCCTACCTGTCCTATGGGACTTACTGCGTGGCCCTTAGGGCCCCTGCATGTGCGCAGTTTCTAACAGCTCCTATATCATGTCTGCAGTCTCTGACCATCTCTTGTTGCATATCTTCAATCTCTGACAGATTTCTGTAGCATTGCAGTCACTCAAAATAATGTGTGACCCTTTAGGTGATGTCAGTGGCCACATTTGAGTCCCCCTATTATCAAGTAATTTGACCCCCACTGCACTAGAGGGAGCATTTTGCTTGACTCTCCAGTAGGGGATAAAATGGTGCGGTCATCCTGGATTAGCAGGGGGTATTTTTTTTTATGTTTCAGTATTTTTATTGAAGTTTCAAGAGTCATAAAAAGCCATAGTTTGCTCACACAGGGGAGACATCGAACAGGTATGTAAAGAAACATTGCATGAACGCATAATGAGTAACAGATCAAAAAACTGTTACCAGGACCATAGAGGACCAGGTTAAAAATTAGACATATGTCATAGACTATATTACTCTGGGCCCTGGAGTACAGCAGTCTACATCGCTAGCCTTCATAGCAGGAAGGAAGGGAAGAAGGAGGAAACAGAGAAGGAAAAAGAAGACAGAAGAGGAGAGGGGCCCCAAGAGAGGGTGGGTACCATGCATGTGGGACCTGTGCAAGTAAGGTTTAAAGCCGACCATAACTAGTCAGGGGCAGGGAGGGGAAGGAGTAACTTATCCACGGTTGCCAGTTTTTCAAAAATTTTGCATGCAGATCCTTCAATATACTGGACATTGCTCATCAATCATCAGAGCATTCATTCTGTTTTTTACCCCCTGGAAAGCAGCAGATGGAGTCTTCCAGGGCTGGGCAATGGCTCTTTGTCGGAGATAAAAAGGTATGTGGCTAATTTCTTCTGGGGTGCACAGAGGCCCAGTATAGGGCAATGTAAGAGAGCCAGCCACGCATCCTTTCAGTTGTCGTATGAAATAATGTCTGTAGCTGGCCAAAGACCCTGGACCAGAAGCTGATCAAGCGTGGGCAAGACTACCATATATGTAGGACATCCCCACGTTGACCACATATTCCAAAAACATCTGTCACTGCTGCCAGGATAAGCATGAGCAAGCCTAGCTTGGAAGAGGTAGCACCGCGGGTCCACTTTATTAGCGGCCTCTAGGGTGGTAGCGTTGAGCAAACATTTTGCTATTGTTGTCCAAGCCTTACTCCAGTCCTCCCCCTCAATACTGGATCCAAGGTCTCTCTCCTATAATGTCACATAAAAAAGGGTCGATACATATGACCTGCCATTAAGAGATGCATAAAGTGATGAGACCAGGGGACTCCCGGGGAATGTAGACAAGTATGCTCAAAAGAAGTCTTGCGAAAAGGAAAAGTGAAAGTAAAACAGACAAATAAAAATTGTGCAATTGCAAATAATTGAAGTGCTCCTGCCTGGGAATCTTGTGCGTCTCCTGAAGGGCCTCCCACAATGGAAACTAAGCGTGGTATTTTTTTTTAATCCATTACGTGACTGGGGATTTCTAGCCATGTAAGCCATGAGTGCTAGCACCCAGTGTTTCCTTAGGAACCATTAACCACAGAAAGCTGTCATACCTAGAAGCAGTAGAAATATCACTTCTATATATGTTGTCGGGTTTCCGCTAAACAGGGGATCAAATGGGCAAAATATTGGTCACTTGATCAAACACACCAGTCAAAGTTTGGTCAGAACCAAGGTTCAGACCGAACCATTGACTCATCCCTGAGGATCCTACACTGGCTAACCGTAAAGGATCGGATCACATTCAAGACCCTCTGCCTGGCCCACAAATGCACACAAGGAGATGCCCCTTAATACTTATGCAAAAAAATAAAACACTACACTCCCAATCGCAACCTCCGATCAACCAACCAAAACCTCCTCCTAATCCCCAAGTCCCGGTACAAATCAAGGGGAGTACGAAGATTTGCAGTCCAAGGACTACGGCTATGGAGCGCTCTACCTACGAACATCCGCTTGGAAGGAAACCATCGGGCCTTCAGGAAAAAACTCAAGACCCACTTCTTCTAAGAAGGAATCAATGCAGGTCGGATCAAGCGCCTCAAGGCGATTCAGTTCGCAGTTGCAGCACTATACAAATTCATTCATTCATCCCTAATTAGACAAAGATTGGGCAGTAGACATGTGCATTTCGTTTCTTTTTTTTTCGTTTTTCTCATTCGTTCGTTTTCGTACGAATGAACGAATCGTTCGAATCGAACGAATCCGAAAAACAACGAAAATCCGAAAAAAAACTAATCAGAAACAACGAATGTACGAATGAAGAAAATCTGAAAAACAAAAAAAGGAACAACGAAAATGAACGAAAAAATGTGTACATTCGTAACTTTTTTTTTTGTTGAATTGGTAATTTTCCGTGTCCCTTACAATGGTGCTGCTTAAAGCGGGACTGTACTGTAAAAAAAAAAATTTAAAAGCCAGCAGCTACAAATACTGCAGCTGCTGACTTTTAAAAAATGGACACTTACCTGTCCCTGGTTCCAGCGGTGTCGGCAGCAGAGGCCGATCGCTCGCTCGGCTCTCTGCTGTAGCCGGCGCCATTCTCGGTGAGGGAATCAGGAAGTGGCTTCACTTCCCGATTCCCTACTGCGCATGCGCGAGTCGCGCGGCGCAATGAGAATCTTCAGCGATGTCTGCCGGGTCATGTGTGTGTCCCGGCAGACAGCGCGCTGGGACAGGAACTTGCGTAAACTCCCACGGGAGTTTATGCCGGAAGTGGGTGCAGATAACAGTCTTAGACAGGTATCTGCACCCCCCTCCCCCCTGAAAGGTGCCAAATGTGACACCGGAGGGGGGGAGGGTTCCGAAAAGCGGGAGTTCCACTTTAGGGTGGAATCCCGCTTTAACGTGCTTCGAATAGATTGAACGAAAAAATTCGTACATTCGTAACTTTTTTTTTGTTGAATTGGTAATTTTCCGTGTCCCTTACAATGGTGCTGCTTAAAGCGGGACTGTACTGTAAAAAAAAAATTTAAAAGCCAGCAGCTACAAATACTGCAGCTGCTGACTTTTAAAAAATGGACACTTACCTGTCCCTGGTTCCAGCGGTGTCGGCAGCAGAGGCCGATCGCTCGCTCGGCTCTCTGCTGTAGCCGGCGCCATTCTCGGTGAGGGAATCAGGAAGTGGCTTCACTTCCCGATTCCCTACTGCGCATGCGCGAGTCGCGCGGCGCAATGAGAATCTTCAGCGATGTCTGCCGGGTCATGTGTGTGTCCCGGCAGACAGCGCGCTGGGACAGGAACTTGCGTAAACTCCCACGGGAGTTTATGCCGGAAGTGGGTGCAGATACCTGTCTTAGACAGGTATCTGCACCCCCCTCCCCCCTGAAAGGTGCCAAATGTGACACCGGAGGGGGGGAGGGTTCCGAAAAGCGGGAGTTCCACTTTAGGGTGGAATCCCGCTTTAACGTGCTTCGAATAGATTGAACGAAAAAATTCGTACATTCGTAACTTTTTTTTTTTCGATTCGTAACTTTTTTTTTCGATTCGTAACTTTTTTTTTTCGATTCGTAAATTATTCAAATGTATTAATAGCATACACATTACATACAATTATGAATTATGCTCCGATTACGAATCTACGAATGTTACGAATAAATACGAATGCGTCCGAATTTCGAATAAACGAATAAACGAAAATTAAACTAACGAAAAAACGAATCAACGAAAAATAACTTATGAATGTACGAATCGTTACGAATACGAACACCGACGACTTACGAATGTACGAATCGTTACGAATACGAACACCGACGACTTACGAATGTACGAATCGTTACGAATACGAACACCGACGACTTACGAATCGTTACGAATCAACGGAAACGAGAAAAATGAAACGAAAATAAACAAATTTTTTTCGGAAACGAAAAAAACTAAACGAAAATAAACAAATTTTTTTGTTGTGCACATGTCTATTGGGCAGTCTTTAAACTAAGGAAACAAATATTACACTAATGGAGTGGCAAATAAATATTACAAAGTTTATTAACCAGTTCCCATCCAGCCTATAGACAAATGATGGCCGAGACGGACATTTACCGTTCCGGGAGGACATCATATGACCTTCTCCCGGAAACTGCGGATGACTGATCAGTGTTCCAGCTGCTGCTGCTACAATGTGATCGCCATGGCCAATCACAGCAGATCACATGACAATTTTACACAATGGATGGCTTTCATTCATGCCATCCATTGTGTACTATTTTGTTGATCTCTGTGATTGGTCACAGTGATCACATGGTACAGACTAGACATGTGCAATTCGTTTTTTGTTAAAATTCGTTATATTCGTTCATTCGTTATCATACGAATGAACGAACGATTCGCTAAAAATTTTAACGAATTTTCGAATCGAACGAATCCGAAAAACAACGAAAATCCGGATTAACCAAATTAGAAACATCGAAACTACGAAAGAAGAAAATCTGAAAAACGAAAACCGGAACAACGAAAATCAAAATGAACGAAAAAATTCGTACATTCGTAACTTTTTTTTTGTTGAAATGGTAATTTTCCGTGTCCCTTACAATGGCGCTGCTTAACGTGCTTCGAATGGATTGAACAAAAAAATTCGTACATTCATAACTTTTTTTATTTCGATTCGTAATTTTCCATGTCTCTTACAATGGCGCTGCTTAACGTGCTTCGAATGGATTGAACGAAAAAAATTCGTACATTCGTAACTTTTTTTTTTTGATTCGTAATTTTTCGTGTCTCTTAAAATTTAATAATAGCATACACATTGCATAAAATTATGAATTATGCTCCGATTACGAATCTACGAAAACAATGTTACGAAAGTACGAATAAATCATAATCATAACTCTTACGAAAATACGAATCATTACGAATTCGAACACCGACGACTTACGAATTTATGAATCATTACGAATCAACGGAAACAAAAGAAACAAAACGAAAATAAACAAATTTTTCTATTGTGCACATGTCTAGTACAGACAGGGCCAATCTTAGCCCATCTGTACCATGTGATTAGCTGTGGCCAATCACAGCTAGCCACAATAGTGAACACTGATTGAATTGATTTCATTCAGTAAAAATGGTTGTTTATAGCAGTGAAATTCACAGTTATAAGCAATGATAATGTATTCATTAAAAGCCTGATCAATTCCCCAGAGTAGTACATTGTTACTATGACAACACTGTATTGATCTGGTCACAGTATGTTAAAAAAAGAAAAAAAAAGTAATAATTAAAAAAATATTCATTGTTTTATTTTTATTTTTTACATACTGTCACCAGTCAGTGTCCCTGATCACCGCCAAACCAGTCATCTGATAATTCTGTACTGCACTGGTGATAGTATTTAAAAAAAATGTGCAAAAAAATATTTTTTTAAATGTCTTCATTTTACAAAAATTGTGACAAAAAAATTACACCTTCAAAAAACTTGTCATGCCTCTTACTAAATACCTTGGACTATCTACTTTTTTAAAAAAAGGGTTCATTTAGGGGTATTTGTACTGTTTTGGCATTTTAGGGCCTCAAGAAATGAGATCAGCCATCAGTACATCAGGATTGATCAAATTTCAGATACTGTATATATAGTTTGTGGACTCTATAACTTTCCAACCCATCAAATAATATACACTGATTTGGGGTTATTTTCACCAAAGAAATGTAGCTGTATGCTATTTGGCCTAAATTTTTGAAGAAAGATAATTTATTAGCAAAATTTCTAACAGAAACAAAGTAAAAACACATTTTTTTTCAAAATGTTCAGTCTTTTTTTATTTTGTTTAGCAAAAAATAAAAACCCCAGTGGTGAATAAATACCACCGAAAGAACGCTTTGTGTAAAAAAAAATGATAAAAATGTCATACGGGTACAGTGTTACATGACCGCGCAATTGTCATTCAAAGTGTGACAGAGCTGAAAGCTGAACATTGGCCTGGGAAGGAGTGGGGGGGGGGGGGGGGGCGCAGGAAGGGGGTGCTCGGTATTGAAGGGGTTAAAGTAAATCAGAGTGTTTTAGATGAACTTGTAGAAAATGTCATATTTTACAAGCTCTATTGCTCAACAGTTTGCTGAGTATCATAACCCCGCTCCCTGGAAATTAAAAATCTATCATAAAAAAAAGTAGCTAGAAGACAGGGATTTGACCATGAACAATGGAGGAAAGAAACAACATGGATTTAAACATTGTAAACTGTGGCCCCAAAGGGTCTAAATATGAACTTTTAGCAGTATTAAACCCAGAAGCAAACATTTATTATATTTCAATCCTTAGATGTGATGGCTGCATTCGTTTTTTTTTTTAGGCTTTCCTTCATTTATTTACACCTGGCAAACCAACCAGTAAGTCAGTTTTTTTGCAGCAGAACAGGCTGTCCTGCAGATGTAGCAGTTTACAGGGATGAGACAAACTATTTACCACTGGCAGGGGTGCTTACAATGATCAGCTTTTATTTATTTATGTATTAAACTCTCATCCCCAATGGTAAGACATACTGTTTTCTGTGATTATAAAGTGTGAGGACGTGCCAGTAGAGCAGTGGACGGTGTCAGTAGAGCAGTGGACGTTGTCAGTAGAGCAGTGGATGGTGTCAGTAGAGCAGTGAACGTTGTCAGTAGAGCAGTGGATGGTGTCAATAAAGCAGTGGACGTTGTCAGTAGAGCAGTGAACAGTGTCAGTAGGACAGTGTCAGAAAAGCAGTGGGCAGTGTCAATAGGGCAGACCTGTTTTTTTCGGAGACCTGTTGGGGGGCTTTGATGAAATATCAGGACAGAAATTTTCCCAGTCCCTTTCTCTGCAGCCTCATCTGTACTGCACAGTGAATGGATGGAATGTGCTCTGTGCTGAGCGGCTTCCTGTTCATTCACAAACTGAAGCATAGTAAACATAGTTTACTATGCTTCAATTGTAAATGGATACAGGAGAGATCAGTAACAACCACTTACTGTGTTCAAAAGGAAGGGGCCTAGTAAATGACTGCCTTCCCCGCTCTCCTGAAACATTCCCCACAGCAGCTGGCAGGAGAGGAGGAGAGGAGAAGGTTGAAGCCAGCAGTGCAGTGTAGCACACAGGGGGCCCGAGCAGCAATAATAAGAGTAACCTGGAAATTAGGGGTGGCATATACAGCAACGGATCCCCTCCATTTTCTTCCTGCAGGCACTGAATGCCAGTAGGAAGGAGAGGAGCAAAAGCTGGCTTTCAGCTCCTGCAGGAGTAAAATGGAGAGGATTCGTTCCTGTATATGCAGCCCCACTGCCCCTCCTGCCTAGTGCGACCCCTGACGCTACGCCAGTGACTGACAGGTAAAGTGAAAAACATTGATTATCTCATGACAATGGCATCTGAAAGTGGGTGGGATATATTAGGAAGTAAGTGAACATGTTGTCCCTGAAGTTGATGTGATGAAAGCAGACATGGAGTGTAAGGATTTGAGGACTTTGACCAGAGCCAAATTGTAATGTCTAGATGACTGGGTCAGAGCAACTCCAAAACTGAAGCTTTTGTGGAATGTTCCCGGTCTGCAGTGGTCAGACCCTACCAAAAGTGGCCCAAGGAAGGAAAACCGGTGTCAGGGTCATGGGTGGCCAAGGCTCATTGATGAGCAGCGAAAGGTTGGCCCATGTAGTCCAATAGAAGAGCTACTGTAGCTCACATTTCTCAAAACGTGAAGGTTGGTTCTGATAAAAAGGTGTCAGAACACACAGAGCATTGCAGTTTGTGGTGTATGGGGGCTGGGTAGCTCGCAGACCGGTCAGGGTGCCCATGCTGACCCGAGTTCACAGCCAAAGAAGCCTACAATGGGCAAGTGAGCATTAGAATTGGACCACAAAGCAATGGAGGAAGGTGGCCTGGTCTGATGAATTTAAGAATGGTTTGAGGAATAGACATGTGCAATTCGTTTCGTTCCAAATTCTTTTTTTAACAAATTTCAACAAATCCGTTAATTCGGAAATATCCGAATTAACGAAAATCTGTTTAACAAATTTTTCAGAATATTTGTAAATTGGAATATTCGAAAATTTGTAAATTCGTACATTTGCACATTTGTAAATTCATACATTTGCAAATTCGTACATTCATAAATTCGTACATTCATAAATTCGTACATTCGCAAATTCGTACATTCATAAATTCGTACATTCATAAATTCGTACATTCGCAAATTCGTACATTCATAAATTCGTACATTCATAAATTCGTACATTCGCAAATTCGTACATTCACAAATTCGTACATTCATAAATTCGTACATTCGCAAATTCGTACATTCGCGAATTCGTACATTCATAAATTCGGAAATCTGAATTTATAATTAACTAATAATAACTTAACTATTACTAACTATTAAATTATAGGTATTTTAATTTCCTTTTTAAATTTAGCTGTTAGTGAACGTAACAAATACAAATTTTCCGAACTAAAAAATGCTGCATCTAAACAAATGGAACATAATGAATTAATAATAATAAATAACAATAATAATAATAAAAACTTTTTATTATTATTATTTATTAATAATTTGTTCCGTTCCATTTTGTTTAGATGCGGCGTTCATTATTTTGGATAATTCGTAACTTCAGATAAATTCGTGTTCACTAACAGCCAAATTTGAAAGGAAATTACAATACCTATAACTTAATATTTAAATATAAAAAAGTGCGGCGCTCATAGAGCACGAAAATAACAATCAATGTCTAAAAGTGATGATACTAAATAATGATACAGTATCCAAAAATAAAAATTACAATATGAATGTGTGTCACTAAAAATAGTGAACAAACAAATATAAATCAAATGGATTGTGAATCAAAAGATCATATATATATGGAAAGGGTTGGTAGACCTACTAATCACATAATCGCATAGATCACATATACAATAAATATGACAGTAGAAAAATCTTCAATATATATCACCATATAAACAAAACCATATAGCAATGTGTGTTACAAATAGTGATCTAAGCAAAAAACACCACCTAATAGTGACATAAATTCAACATTGGTGCGTTGAGAAATATATAACAGGTGACTTGGTGCAAGTTGTCTGTTGCAGTCCACCACCTCTTGGGAATGCGCTTACCAGATAGCGTGAACTCAGATAGGCTTATGCCGTATGAGTCACAAAAGGCAGTTGGTGTCACTACACCCGTGGGAGCATCTACTTGGGGATGGTGCCAAACGACAAGATCCTTCACTGGATATATCCAAAGAACTCTCAGGAGGGAGGGATGATGGATGTTATACCACTAGTAGTACTCAAATTAGTGGGACCGATAAAGAGAAAAATGGAGCCACATAGTGTAATACCATAGGGGATTTATTTTGACAAAGCATATAAAAATGGGTAATCACATTTCAAACGGCATGTAAAAGCATATAGTGGTCTACTGGCAACGCAGTGGTAACAGCTAACCGAGTCCCGACGCGTTTCGCCTCATACAGGCATCATCTGATCACCAGATGATGCCTGTATGAGGCGAAACGCTGTTATATATTTCTCAACGCACCAATGTTGAATTTATGTCACTATTAGGTGGTGTTTTTTGCTTAGATCACTATTTGTAACACACATTGCTATATGGTTTTGTTTATATGGTGATATATATTCAAGATTTTTCTACTGTCATATTTATTGTATATGTGATCTATGCGATTATGTGATTAGTAGGTCTACCAACCCTTTCCATATATATATATGATCTTTTGATTCACAATCCATTTGATTTATCATATTTGTTTGTTCACTATTTTTAGTGACACACATTCATATATTAATTTTTATTTTTGGATACTGTATCAGTATTTAGTATCATCACTTTTAGACATTGATTGTTATTTTCGTGCTCTATGAGTGCCGCACTTTTTTATATTTAAATTTTATTCACTCATTACAGTTACCTGTTGTGCAGGCCGCTAGTATACATACATTTTTCAATATCTTTATAAGACAGCGCAGTTTTTCTTTCCTTTTGCACTATAATTTAATAGTTAGTCACTATTTCAGATTTTCTAATTTTTGGGTTTTCGGATTTTCGAATTTCCAAATTTACGAATTTTCGAATTTATGAATGTACGAATATACGAATTTTCTAATTTACGAATGTACGAATATACGAATTTTCTAATTTACGAATGTACGAATGTACGAATATATACGAATTTCCTAACATATGAACTTACAAATATACAAATTTTCTAATTTACGAATGTACGAATGAACAAATATACGAATATACAAATTTTTTAATTTCTAATATGAACTAATGAACAAATTTATTAATTGTGATCATTCATAACGAATGACCCGAAAAACAAAAAAACGAAAAAACGAATGAAACGAAAATGAAAATGAAAAAATTTTTTTGGCAGTGCACATGTCTATTGAGGAACGCAAAAACAAGTTTGAGGTGTTGACTTGGCAACCAAATTCTCCAGATCTCAAAACAATCGAGCATCTGTGGGATGTGCTGGAAAAACAAGTCTGATCCTTGGAGGCCCCACCTCTTAACTTACAGGACTTAAAGGATCTGCTACTGGCAGCTTGGTGCCAGATACCACAGAGTACCTTCAGAGGTCTACTGGAGTCCATGCCACGATGGGTTATAGTGGGTGGTCATAACGATATGGCTGATTGGTGTGTATGTAGTGGGGAAATAGAGAGAGAGGAGATACACTGGGAGAGGTATATAGGGAGGAGATATATACAGGGATATACAGTATACAGGGAGAATATACAGTATATATACAAACACTGAGTGCTAGATAGGGGGGATAATACTGCGCCATAATAGAGCTGTGAAGCAATTTTCCAGGTTCTTGGTGTGTTGGTCTCTGAGATTGGTGCCAGATATCTGGAATTATAATAGAGATTCATCACAGGACAGAAGATGCTGGAGGAGAACATATCTACAGTGATGTCATATCGGGGGGTTCGTCCTTCAGGCTCCAGACTGTGAAATGAGGATAGGAGATATTGCTGTAATTCGGGGAGATGTCACATCTCTAAGGAGAAACAAAAAAGAAAAGTTATATAATTTTATACTGAGCAGCAATTATCAGACTGTCCCAGCGCTGGAAGGAACCTTCTGGCCTTGCTGGGGATCTGAAACTGTCATCTTAGTCATTGACTACAGATACATTTCCTGAGGTATCTATACAGGACAGGCAAAGACTTGCTTAGGTGGTAACTGCACAATGTATTTTGTCACACTGCGTTTTATGTGCTTCTTCTCTTCTCTGATACAGGACCCAAATAGTCCACAGGGTCCTCTCTGCTCTATTCTTGCCTCACCACACACATGGACCGCATGTCACACATCTGCTACTCTCTGTAGATCTCCGGAGGAGGAACTCAACATTTTCCAATGGGAGGTAGCCAGATCTGGTCACCTTCACCCCTGGTTGCCTGGTCCACGCTGCTTCATAGATGGGCCCCTGACCCTCTCTATACTCTGGACCTCTCTGTAGTCCATGGGCTCCTCATTGCTCCATTCTTGCCCCACCACATGGATAGCATGTCACACATCTGCTACCCTCTATAGATCTCCTGAGGAGGAACTCAACATTTTCTAATGAGAAGGTAGCCAGACCTGGTCACCTATACCCCTGGAATGCTGGGTCTATGCTGCTTCATAGGTGGCCCTGACCCTCTCCCTACTCTGGACCTCTCTGTAGTCCATGGGTTCCCCGTCGCTCTATCCTTGCGTCACCACATGGACTACATGTAACTCACCTGCTACTCACTCTAGATCTCAGGAGGGTGAACTCAGCATTTTCTAATGGGAAGGTAGCCAGATCTGGTCACCTTCATCCCTGGTTGCTTGGTCCCTGCTGCTTCGTAGGTGACCCCGACCCTCTCTCTACTCTGGACGTCTCTGTAGTCCATGGGCTCCTCATTGATCTATTCTTGCCCCACCACATGGATAGCATGTCACACATCTGCTACCCTCTATAGATCTTCCGAGGAGGAACTCAACATTTTCTAATGGGAAGGTAGCCAGATCTGGTCACCTTCACCCCTGGTTGCCTGGTCCTTGCTGCTTCGTAGATGACCCCGACCCTCTCTCTACTCTGGACGTCTCTGTAGTCCATGGGCTCCTCATTGATCTATTCTTGCCCCACCACATGGATAGCATGTCACACATCTGCTACCCTCTATAGATCTTCCGAGGAGGAACTCAACATTTTCTAATGGGAAGGTAGCCAGATCTGGTCACCTTCACCCCTGGTTGCCTGGCCCCTGCTGCTTTGTGGATTGCCCTGACCCTTGCTCTACTCCGAACCTCTCTGCAGCCAGTTTTAACCTCTCCTTTCCTCCCGAAGTATTAACATTCATTTCAGGTAGATATTCTTTAATGGTGCCTGAGTAATCAGTGTACATGGTTGAACTCTTACTGAGCTTCTTATTGCAACCAAATAAACAACAGAAATTTTCAATTTCAATATTAAGGTGGTGGTCTCTCATGTCGTTATCAGCTTGTGAGTGGAGCCAGGTATTTGCTACCCAACTTGGACTAAATGCACATGCAGACCATGGATTGCAGCACAATATATTACTACAAAGTTCCAACAAGGTGGCAACAGGACCTGAACCGCTCAGCTGAATAATTCAGTGGTTCCTTACACAGAGACCTGAGGAACACAGTCTCAATACAGTAAAAGGACACATTAGTAAGCTTATGACACTCGACAGCAACCAGTGAAGGAGGTGGCTGGTAGGTGGTGTGGTGGCAAGAGCAGCCACAAGGTAGAAGGAGCTCCTGAATGGAGGTCTCAAGCACGAGGTCCCTACTCTGTCCCTCCTCCATTGAAACCATTCCTTATGCTAGACTCTCAGAGAAGAAGCCTTCCAATTTGACGCAGTAGCATCAAATTGGAAGGCTTCTTCTCTAATGACGGCTACAGAGGCCTCAGAGGAACAAGAGTTCCTCTTATCCTCCATCCTCTCTGCCGTAACAGCGCCACCTATGCAGGGAGGCTGAGCTACACCTACCTACAAGCTTCCAACAGAGATGTTTTCCTATATGCCAACCTCAGAGAAGGTGTTTTTTTTTTTTTACTCTCAGGGGTTTTGACAGCCAACAGTATTATACTACCCTAGGCTGAAGGAACCATGGAATTGTCTACTTGGTTTCTCTCATTCACCAACTCTCTGAGGAGACACAAGACCTGACCTCTCACCCATCATTCATTTCTATCACTAGATGGTTTTACTCCCACTTCCCAGCAGTGACTTCCAGCTCTCAAATCTGCAATTAGAATCGCAGAGAGGGAGCATAGGAAGAGGAAAGCAGATTACTGAACCCAGACATTGGCATCCCCACTGCTCCTGTTGTGAATTTGAATGGATTGCTCCAGAGTTCCTGAAGCTACAGAGGTCAGTGAGGGCCTTTTTCATAGCCTATTTTCTGCTTGTTTGGAATTGGCAGGAAGGGTTGAATGTTTAAAGCCTTGTCACATGTCTATTTTAGGGATTCTATTCCTGCTCATTCCCCTAATGTAGCTCCCAGCACCATTTGAAAGCCATGACCGGAAACCAGTATACTGAAGGCTGGGAGGGGATAGATGGGCTAAGATATATTTTCTTGTAGGCTCCACCAAAAAGTTGAGATAAATCTCAATCTCCCAACTTGTTTTATTTATAAAGGTGTCGGTGGGAAGAAGTGTTTTGAGTGGTCTGTGCTGCCACAGAGCAGCCAATCAGATTCTCAGACTGCAAAGGGAGAATAATGCCATGTACCCACAACCAGTCTTTGACGGACTAAATTCCGTCTGACTTTGACGGACTTTCGACGGACTTCCGTCGAAACGGACTTGTCTACACACAATCACACCAAAGTCCGACGGATTCAACCGTGATGACGTACGACTGGACTAGAATAAGGAAGTTCATAGCCAGTAGCCAATAGCTGCCCTAGCGTCGGTTTTCGTCTGTCGGACTAGCATACAGACGAACTGATTTTTCGACCGGACTCGAGTCTGTCGGAAAGATTTGAAACATGTTTTCAATCTAAAGTCCGTCAGATTTTTCGACAGCAAAGGTCCGATGAAGCCCACACATGGTCGAATTGTCCGATGGATTTGTTCCGTCGGATCTTTGCTGTCGAAAAGTCTGGCCATGTGTACACGGCATAAGGCAACAAATATGGGCTCCAATAACCTACCTCCCCCCAGGCATTCACCTTTTGCTCTCTGCTCCGACAAATTGACCGTCTACTCTTTCTCTACTCCATCCTTTTTTCTTCCTAAAAGTTCAAATAAAAGAAAGAAGAAATGTTAGTAAATAGAACAGTGTTCAGAGACGTTCTAAATATACCAGCAGAAGTGTGAAAAGGATCAATAAAATCTGGTCATTGGTGAGTTTAAGGTGATGAGAGGGACAAAAAGTGGAAGAGTATATACTGTATTGTAAAGCTGGGTCTATGCAGAAAAGTACCGGGAAGCATATAATATACAGCATAGTGTACAGAGTGGAGTAGTGTGAAGTATACAATGTACAACACAGCGTACAGAGTAGAGCAAGGTGGAATATACCATCTATAGCACATTATGAAGAGTGAAATAGTGTTGAGTAGATAATAGACGTGCAATTCGTTTAGTTACGAATTCGTTTTTTAACACATTTTGACAAATTTATTAATTTCCCAATTTCCGAATTTTTCAATTTCCAAATTTCCCAATTTTCAAAAATTCTAAATTCTGTAAACTGGAAATTCGGAAATTTGGAATTTCGGAAACTCGAAATTCGGAAATTTGGAATTTTAGAAACTTGAAATTCGAAAATTTGGAATTTCAAAATTTCTGAGTTTTTCGGAAATTCGAAATTTGAAATTTCAGATATTTGAAATTTCAGAAATTGCTAATTGTAAATTCGTAAATTGGAAAATTTCGGAAATTCATAAAAGATTTGAAATTTCGGAAATTCATAAAAAATTAGAAATTTTTGAAATTCTAAAATTCGAAATTAGGAAATTAAAAAATTTGAAAATTTTAAAATCCCAAAATAAGAATGAAAATCTGAACATTGAAAAGAATGAAAATCCGAAAACCCGAAAATCTGAAATAATAAATAAATAATAATAAATATTAAATTACAGGTATTGGAATTTCCTTTCAAATTTGGCTGTTAGTGAATGTATTTGAACAAATTATCAGAAATAACGAATGCCGTATCTAAACAAATGGAATGTAATGATCTAATAATAATAAATAGCAATAATAATCCTAAAAAAACATTTTTATTATTATTATATATTATTCATTTGTTCGTTATTTTGGAAAATTCAAAATTTGAAAGGAAATTCCAATACCTATAATTTAATAGTTAGTTATTATTAGTTAGTTATTATTTAAAATTTTACTGATTTTCTTAATTTTTTTCAGATTTTCGAATCTCTGAATTTCAAAATTTTTGAATTCCGAAATTAAAAAATTCGGATATTCGTAATTCGTAAATTCGGAATTCGAAAATTCGAAAATTAGAAATTCCGAAATTTGAAAATTTGAAAATTCAGAAATTCCGAAATTTGAAAATTCGCAAATTTGAAAATTCGCAAATTTGAAAATTCGCAAATTTGAAAATTCGCAAATTTGAAAATTCGCAAATTTGAAAATTCGCAAATTTGAAAATTCGAAAATTCGCAAATTCGAAAATCCGAATTTTTGGATTTCCAAATTTTCGAATTTCCGAAAAAAGCAAAAAAAACAAATGAAACGAAAACGAACACACACATGTCTAGTAGATAATGCACTATTGGACAGCACAGTGCACAGAGTGTAATAGTGTGGTGCATATAATGTACAGCACAGTGTACATTTGTCACAAGTGGCATGGGGTATATATTGTGTACAAAGCAATCTACATAGTTAGTCTGGTTGAAAAAAGACACAAGTCCATCTAGTTCAGCCAAATCTAGTATACTCAGTGGCGGCATGTGCTCCGTTTGGTTTTGGGGTGGGCGGCAAACAAACCACCCATCAACTGCCTCCCCCCCCCGTTGCTCTTTGGTCTGCCAACCAGCCCCGCACTTACCCCATCTAGGTCGCGGGCAGCTTCAGCTCCTTCCTGCATCTCCTCCTTGGTGGCTTCACCCTGCATCTCCTCATCCTCGGAGGCTTCCTCCTCGGTGGCCAATGCGATAGCTCCTCCTCTCGACCAATCGGGTCTTAAGACCAGCTTCCTGATTGGCGGGGAGGAGAATCGGGAAGACAATAGCCTTAGGCTCTATTTATGTGCTTCAAAAGAAGAAAAAAAAAAACCCATTGAAGTCCATGCGTCCGACGCCCTGCATGTAGACTAGGGGTCGGGTGCATGGATCGGGGGGGGGGGGGGGGGCGCTCCTTATGGATGGGCCGCCACTGGGTGGACTGTATATAATGGACAGAACCGTGTACAAAGGGGCTCTGTATAGAATGTAAAGCCTTGTCTACTGAGGTTGTGCCGGCAATGATGTCACCGGAATCTCTGTTGCACAGAAGAAGCAGATCAAATCTCCAGGCCCCCCCCCCCCCAGACAGAGCTGAAGGTGAGTCCTGTGGGTGCCGGCGCTCTGTTCTTCTCACCATGAAGGTGACTCACATTGGGCAGAAGCCCCAGAATCCAGTGCTTGATGCCAAAGCCTATTAGTGTGATTGAGAAGGACACTCATAGGTAGAGGTTAGATGTAGTGGTATCATCTCCTCCTATTGGGGGGAAGACCTCAGATATACAGATTGTAATGACATTGGGTAAAGCAGTAAATAGAAGTAGGGCCCCCTAGTGGTTGGGGAGGTGTGATGGGAACACACAAGGCTGGAAGCCCTTCTGAGAGGAAGGGTCAGGAGGGCCTCAGAAATACAGTAGATCACTGATATTCTTTACCATTGGCTGAGACAAATATATTATTAAATGTGTCCCACAACTGCCCTCATTTATGAAAGTGTCTGAGGAAAAAACTGCCTGAGTGCAGGTAGCCAATCAGGATCTCTCTTTTATTATCTCCAAATTAGATCCTAATTACCTGTAAGAGAGAATCGGCTTGGTTGCTGGAGATTATCACAGGCTGTCCATTCATTCTTACCTTGAGACTCTCTCACAAATGTGCTCCAGAGACTAATTGCCCCCCCTCCACCCAAAAAAAAAATCTATGAGGATGATGTGTCCACAACGATCACCTCCCCCCATAAAAAATCAAGCACTGATCTGCATGCTTACCCCCCAAGCATAAGAATTCCCCCACCCCCAGTGCAAATCCCCCTCCACTGAAAACCCCTTCCTCCCAGGACAAATTATCTCTCTCCAAATCCCCACCCCCCCTCAAAAAAACCCTCCTCCTAGCACAAATCCTCTACCCGTCAAATTTCCCCTCCAAACACAAACCCTCCCCATTTCCAAATGCCCCCCCCCCCTATCAATTCCCCCTCCTAGCACAAGTCTTCCCCACCCCAATTTCCCCCCTTAGCACAAATACCCCCAATCATCCCTACTAGTATGAATCCCTCCCCCCCAAAAAAATTTCCCCTCCTAGCACAAATCCCCTCCCCCACTACCATATAACCTCTTTTAGCAAAACCCCCCCCCCCCCAACCCCCCCTACTAGCACAAAAATCTTCAATCATCCCTACTAGTACATATAAACCCTTCCAAAAAAAATGTTTCCCCTACTAGCGCAAATCCCTCCCCTACCATATCACATCTTCTAGCACAAACCCCCCCAAAGCCCCCCTCCTAGCACAAAAACCTCCAATCATACCTACTAGTACGAGTCCCCCCTTCCAAGAAAAAAAATCCCCTAGTAGCACAGATCCCCTCCCCCCTCTACCATATCACGTCTTCTAGCACAACCCCCCCCCCACCCCCCAAATCCCCCCCCCTCCTAGCACAAAAACCTCCAATCATCCCTACTAGTACCAATCCCCTCTTCCAAAAAAAATAATAATTCCCCTAGTAGCACAAATCCCCTCCCCCTCTACCATATCACTTCTTCTAGCACAACCCCCCCCCCCCCCTCCCAAATCCCTCCTCCTAGCACAAAAACCTCCAATCATCCCTAGTAGTACCAATCCCCTCTTCCAAAAAAAATTCCCCTACTTGCACAAATCCCCTCCCCCCTCTACCATATCACGTCTTCTAGCACAACCCCCCCCCCCAAATCCCCCCTCCTAGCACAAAAATCTCCAATCTCTACTAGTATGAATCCCCCTTCCAAAAATGTCCCCACCTAGCACAAATCCTCTCCCCCCTCTACCATATCACGTCTTCTAGCACAAACCCCCAAATCCCCCCTCCTAGCACAAATACCTCCAATCATCCCTACTAGTACGAATTTTCTCTTCTGAAAAAATGTTCCCCACCTAGCACAAATCCCCTCCCCCCTCCCCCCCTCTACCATATCACATCTTCTAGCACAAAGCCCCTAAATCTTCCCTCCAAAAACAAATCCTCTTCCCCCCACCCCCCCTCAACACAAATCCCCCCAAAATCATCACTCCTAGCAAAAATGTCCCCTACTATAACAATTGTAACTCCCTGTTGCCCTCCAAAATCCCCCTACCAACACAAATCTCCCCAATCTCCTTCCGATTCTCCCCCATCTCACATGATATCACAGCACCCAGGGCAGCCGCCCCTCCTCCCACCCCCTCCTTGTCCCGGCCCTGCTGGGCACCCACCTTCTGCTTTTTCATCCACTGAACTCAATCGCTCTCCTTTTTCAGCGTCATCCGTCTCTCCAAACATTTTTTCTGAAAGTGTTATAAAGAAGATAATAGGTAATAATGCATACTTCATCCAGGAGGGGGCAGAATAGCCAATCACAGGAGACGTCTTCCAACATGCACTAGCTGTTCTCATTGGTTCTTATGGACCAAACAGACACATTCCTTCCCAATGACAATTGTATGAGTGTAGAGAAATGATGGAGGATACTCAAGTGAATTGGTGACCTAAATTCCATTGGTCTTTTATTGATTGCATCTTATCGGAGGCCTTTTTATACCCATAGATGTTCTCCAGTTACTTGATGTTGATACTGATGTGTAACAATGTAACTTTTACCATCATTTGGCCTGAAGCTGCAGAATGGTGGATCACACAGGCCTTAGAGAGACTTATCCTGCCTTATAGTGACTGCTGGGGGTCTAGTAGACTCTATTAGAGGGGTCTCCAAACTTTCCAAACAAAGGGTCAGTTTATTGTCCTCCATACTTTAGGGGGGCCAGAGTGTGACCAGTGGGAGTAAAAAATGTCCTGGCATTAGTAGGAGGAATAGTGCCCCAACGTTGATACCAGTACAAGGAATAGTGTCCCATCATTGGTGTCAGTGGCAGGAATAGTGCCCCATCATTGGTGTCAGTGGGAGGAATAGTGTCCCATCATTGGTGTCAGTGGGAGGAATAGTGTCCCATCATTGGTGTCAGTGGCAAGAATAGCGCCCCATCATTGGTGTCAGTGGGAGGAATAGTGCCCCATCATTGGTGTCAGTGGGAGGAATAGTGTCCCATCATTGGTGTCAGTGGGAGGAATAGCGCCCCATCATTGGTGTCAGTGGGAGGAATAGTGCCCCATCATTGGTGTCAGTGGGAGGAATAGTGCCCCATCATTGGTGTCAGTGGGAGGAATAGTGCCCCATCATTGGTGTCAGTGGGTGGAATAGTGCCCCAATGTTGATAGCAGTACAAGGAATAGTGTCCCATCATTGGTGTCAGTGGGAGGAATAGTGCCCCATCATTGGTGTCAGTGGGAGGAATAGTGTTCCATCATTGGTGTCAGTGGGAGTAATAGTGTCCCATCATTGGTGTCAGCAGGAGGAATAGTGTTCCATCATTGGTGTCAGTGGCAGGAATAGTGCCCCATCATTGGTGTCAGTGGGAGGAATAGTGTCCCATCATTGGTGTCAGTGGGAGGAATAGTGTCCCATCATTGGTGTCAGTGGCAGGAATAGCGCCCCATCATTGGTGTCAGTGGGAGGAATAGTGCCCCATCATTGGTGTCAGTGGGAGGAATAGTGCCCCATCATTGGTGTCAGTGGAGGAATAGTGCCCCATCATTGGTGTCAGTGGGAGGAATAGTGCCCCATCATTGGTGTCAGTGGGAGGAATAGTGCCCCATCATTGGTGTCAGTGGGAGGAATAGTGTTCCATCATTGGTGTCAGTGGGAGTAATAGTGTCCCATCATTGGTGTCAGCAGGAGGAATAGTGTTCCATCATTGGTGTCAGCGGGAGGAATAGTGTTCCATCATTGGTGTCAGTGGGAGTAATAGTGTCCCATCATTGGTGTCAGCAGGAGGAATAGTGTTCCATCATTGGTGTCAGCGGGAGGAATAGTGCCCCATCATTGGTGTCAGTGGGAGGAATATTGTCCCATCCTTGGTGTCAGTGGGAAGAATAGTGCCCCATCATTGGTGTCAGTGAGAGGAATAGTGCCCCATCATTGGTGTCAGTGGGAGGAATATTGTCCCATCCTAGGTGTCAGTGGGAAGAATAGTGCCCCATCATTGGTGTCAGTGAGAGGAATAGTGCCCCATCATTGGTGTCAGTGGGAAGAAGAGTGACCCATTGTGCCCCACCCCTTATGGCAGGGATATGGGCATAAATGATGAACTCTCTCCTGCATACGTTAAGCACCTGAAAAGCCAGAGGAAGACGAAGAGAAGGAGAGGAGGAGGAAGAGGAGGAGAGGAGGAGGAGGAGGAAGAGGTGGAAGAGGAGGAGGAAGAGGTGGAAGAGGTGGAAGAAGTGGAAAAGGAGGAGGAGGGGGAAGAGGTGGAAGAGGAAGAGGTGGAAGAGGAAGAAGTGGAAGAGGAGGAGGAAGAGGAAGAGGTGGAAGAGGAGGAGGAAGAGGTGAAAGAGGAAGAAGTGGAAGAGAAGGAGGAGGAGGAAGAGGAGGAAGAGGAGGAAGAGGAGGAAGAGTAGGAAGAGGAAGAAGAGGAGGAGGAAGAGGTGGAAGAGGAAGAAGTGGAAGAGGAGGAGGAGGAGGAGGAAGAGGTGGAAGAGGAAGAGGTGGAAGAGGAGGAGGAGGAGGAGGAAGAGGTGAGAGAGGAAGAAGTGGAAGAGGAGGAGGAAGAGGGGGAAGAGGTGGAAGAAGTGGAAGAGGAGGAGGAGGAAGAGGTGGAAGAGGAAGAGGTGGAAGAGGAAGAAGTGGAAGAGGAGGTGGAAGAGGAAGAGGTGGAAGAGGAAGAAGTGGAAGAGGAGGAGGAGGAAGAGGTGGAGGAGGAAGAAGTGGAAGAGGAGGAGGAGGAGGAGAGGAAGAGGAGGAGAGGAGGAGGAAGAGGGGGAAGAGGAGGAGGAAGAAGTGGAAGAAGTGGAAGAGGAGGAGGAAGAGGTGGAAGAGGAAGAAGTGGAAGAGGAGGAGGAAGAGGTGGAAGAGGAAGAAGTGGAAGAGGTGGAAGAGGAAGAAGTGGAAGAGGAGGAGGAGGGGGAAGAGGTGGAAGAGTAAGAAGTGGAAGAGGAGGAGGAGGAGGAAGAGGTGGAAGAGGAAGAAGTGGAAGAAGAGGAGGAGGAGGAAGAGGTGGAAGAGGAGGAAGAGGTGGAAGAAGAAGAGGAGGAGGAAGAATTGTCTCACCAGTGAGGGGGAGGACGGCATGGACAAGGTTTTCGAGCCCTTTCTTCCAGTTTCCTAGAAAATAATATAATGGTAAACATTAGGATAATTTTGGGCTGTCAGACCCCCCGGGAGGACAATACGATGTTCTTATATCATGTACAGAAATGTTCAATAATCATCAGTATTAGCCGGATGAGTGTCACTGCGGAATATGCAAAGAGAGGCTCTAATAACCACAATGTGAGTTGAATTCATTATTTCCCATCCAAAAAATATTGTAGAGAACATAAACCACATGAAATGGGGGAATAATTGGGACCAAAATGGCAGCAAGGAAACAAAGATGGAGATTCCAGGGAACCGGAACTGACATACAAATAGATCTGTAATGTGCCCCCCCCCCCCCCTGCCAGAAATACAGTACAATGTACTCTATATGAGGGCACTGATTTAGGCATGGGACCAGTGGCATATTTTGATTAACGTATTATTTTTTATTTTTTTCACCATAAAAGTTTTTATCGTGAACAAAGTGTTTATACACAGTTTAATACATACAATAGGTGAACATTTACATATTGATATGACTTTACTCTCAGGATTTTAGCTTAGATGAGCTGATCAAAAAGCTGGAGGCCTCACCCGCGGTCTGAGATCTGTATCCGGGTGAAGCGAAGTTGCCACTTTGGATGTATCTCCTGTATGGGGCTAATTATAGGAGAGGCAATAATCTTAGCCCCCCGTACACGCGGTCAGAAATTCCAACCACAAAATCCGTCTGATTTTTTCTGACGGATTTTGTCTGACACTGGTGTTGCATACACACGGTCGGACAAAGTTGTCGGAAAATCCGATCATTCTGAACGTGGTGACGTTCGTTGCGTACGACGGAACTACGTAGAGGCTAGTAGCCAATAGCTTTGGTCTCGTAATTTGATCTGAGCATGTGTGGCACTTTGTCCGTCGGAATTCTCACCACACGATCGGAAAAACTCCGATCAGATTTTGTTACAAAAAAAAAATTACAGATCCTGCTCTCAAATTTTTCAGTTGGAAATTCCGCCGGAAAAAGTCAGATGGAGCCCACACACGGGCGGATTTTCCGACAACATGGTCCGATCAGACATTTTCCGTCGGAATTTACGACTGTGTGTACGGGGCATTATACGTATATTTCTGTCTGTTTGTACCTGGTCAGGTATGGAGGGGGGGTTTAATCTTTAAGGTGGGGTGAAGCTATATAGAGGGGTATTCTCATCCGTCTTGTATGGTGTGCGGAGTAGGGGGAGTGGTCAGTCACCTGGGCCAAAATAGTCATGGGGATAGGTGGGGGAGTCGTAGTCTGGGTAGGGGGTGAAAGCAAAAGGGGGAATGCTTCAAGGGGGGGGGGGGGGGGGGGTATGGGGAAGGACCAGAAGAGAGGGGGGTGGAAATCCTAGGGTGTCACCTCCTCGGACTCGCTGTCATAACCCAGGTATCCTCTTCTTCAGCGGGTGGGCCGCTTTCTGATAATAGTGGTCTCTGTGGCGGATTCGCCGCAAGATCACTTTTATCAGCGGCGGGAGAGGGCCCCCCCCCTCCGGTGCCCTCAGCCTCTTACCGGAGCCATCGGCATCGGCGGAGGCGATCGGATCCTTCTCCTTCCTTAGTATGGAGACAAGTGAGGGAAAGATGGCCCCCACCCATCTCCATAACCCATCTCCATACCATTGCAGGGCGGAAACTATGTCAAAACGTCACTCCCGCCCATAGCTCTTAAAGGGCCATTTTTTTATTTATTTTTAATTTTTTTACTGACATTTTTTTTTTTATTGCATCTTAGTGTAAATATGAGATGTGAGGTATTTTTGACCCCCCAGATCTCATATTTAAGAGGACCTGTCATGCTTTTTTTCTATTACAAGGAATGTTAACATTCCTTGTAATAGGAATAAAAATGACACTCATTTTTTTTTTTTTTTTTTAAAAGAACAGTGTAAAAAATAAAAATAAAAGGTAAAGTGAAAATTTTTTTAAACGCGCCCCGTCCTGCCGAGCTCACGTGCAGAAGCGAACGCATACGTGAGTAGCGCCCGCATATAAAAACGGTGTTCAAACCACACATGTGAGGTATCGTTGCGATCGTAATGCCGCGTACACACGATCGGAATTTCGGCCAGAAAAAGAGCAATGAGAGCTTTTCATTGGAAAATGCGATTGTGTGTAGGCTCCATCGGAATTTTGCTGGCCGAATTCCCCGCCAGCGAAAATTTGAGAGCATGTTCTCAATTTTTCTGACGGAAAAACTTTCTATCGGAAATTCCGATCGTGTGTATGCAATTTACGACACGCAAAATTCCTATGCATGCTCGGAAACAATTTGATGCATGCTCAGAAGCATTGAACTTGATTTTTTCTCGGCTCGTTGTAGTGTTGTACGTCACCGCGTTCTTCACAATTTGGTGTTTGGTGTTTCTTCGGAATTTGGTGTGACCGCGTGTAGGCAAGACAGCTTGAGCGGAATTCCGTTGGGGAAAACCGTCAGAGCTTTTTCCGACGAGAATTCCGATCGTGTGTACGCGGCATTAGAGTGAGAACAATAATTCTAGCCCTAGACCTCCTTTGTAACTCAAAACATGCAACCTCTAGAATTTTTTTAACGTACCCTATGGAGATTTTTGAGGGTAAAAGTTTGTTGCCATTCCACGAGCGGGCGCAATGCTGAAGCGTGACATGTTGGGTATCAATTTACTCGGCGTAACTTTATCTTTCACAATATAAAAAAAAAATTTGGGCTAACTTTACTGGTGTCTTATTTTTTAATTCAAAAAAGGTGTATTTTTTTCCAAAAAAAGTGCGCTTGGAAGACCGCTGCCCAAATACGGTGTGACAGAACGCATTGCAACGACCGCCATTTTATTCTCTAGGGTGTTAGAGAAAAAAAAGGATAATGTTTGGGGGTTCTAAGTAATTTTCTAGCAAAAAGAGTAAAAATTCTAACTTGTAAGCAACACATCTCAAAAAGCGGCGTTGTGATTTTGCGCTTACCAGCGTAATTTACGTTGGAGACATCTTTGAACGCGGCTCCTCATTTTATTGCATAAATTTGCTCTTCAACAGTCATACTTTCTGTATACAGAGTTTTAAAATTTAAGGAAGAATCCCAATAATACTCACGCCTGCAACAGAAGCAACAACCGACCCCGCACAGGATCCCGCTCGCCATAAATGCGTTAATACATCCGCCCAAAAACTTGGACACTGTGGGAAAAAACAGAAGAGGTTTTGGATGTTCGATGTTCATATCTGGGTGATCGTTTATACAATACGTGACACAAAGTAATCATTTGGCTGGAAGTTGATACAAGAGCTGAAGGCCCCTCCTCATATTCTACAAAGGAATGATTGGATCATTTAGGGGCTTTATACCCCTAATGGGGGAATTTTAGGTCCCAAGTTGAACTCTAGGAAGATACGAAAGGCACAAATTGATGGGGCTCTGTAACCAGTGTTTAGAAGTTTTACTGCTACAGGGTGGCACCTCATGTATACACTATATCACCAAAAGTATTGGGACGCTTGTCCGTAGGGTTCAATATTGAGTTGGCCCACCCTTTGCAGCTATAACAGCTTCACCTCTTCTGGGAAGGCCGTCCACAAGGTTTAGGAGTGTGTTTATGGGAATGTTTGACCGTTCTTCTAGAAGCTCATTTGGGAGGTCAGGCACTGATGTTGGAGGAGAAGGCCTGGCTCACAGTCTCCACTCTAATTCATCCCAAAGGGGTTCTATCGGGTTGAGGTCAGGACTCTGTGCAGACCAGTCGAGTTCCTCCACCCCAAACTCACTCATCCATGTCTTTATGGACCTTGCAATTATCGGTTGTTAAGAAGCGGGGCTGCTGCATCCCTAACAACCAATGACTCATTCAGCTATCAGTGGGGTTCCCCTGTTGACAGCTAAAGTGTAAACGAAGTCCCGGCAATTGGAGCTGTCAAAAAAAAAAGCAGCCGGGCAATGTTTATCAACAACATTGCTCAGCCGCTGAAACAGAAAGATAAAAAGAAACATTGTGTCTTTTTGTATCTTTCTGTTTATTCATGTACAGATCAAAAGGGATGAACTTTCATCTGCAGATGAAGTCAGTTTAAAGCAACCTGTCAAGGAACAAAACATTTTTTTTTTGTTATTTTTCTTAAATGTTCCTCTGTTTAACCTCCTTATTAACCCTTAATTGACTCTAATCAGCCTTAATTACCTCTGTATTCTCCTTCTCCATTTGTGTTTGTTGTATGTGCTTTTAATAATTTTTGTAATAAAGATATACATTTTTTATACATTATTGCCTCATGTTATGCCCATTTTTGAGAGAGTTTTTTTTTACTCTCTTTTCCAACCTTTATATATCACTTGGATGTTGGCATGGCGGGGGTCCTCCCTTTCTATCTATTTAATTATTATTTTCCTGCTGATTTCTTTTTTTTTTTTTTTGTTGTTCACTTCTGTTTTATAAACTATTAATAATTCAACCTATTTTTTTTTGTTTGTTTGTTAATATTTTTTACACCTACATATATTTACACATTTCACATAAAATTTAAAAAAAAAAAAAAAAAAATTTTGAGTAACTTATCAATGCTTTGTACCATTACTGACAGCTGGAGTGTAAACAGAACAGTTGAGGTATGCGGTAGGCAGGGGCGGACTGACCATTCGGCCACTTCCCGAGGGCCCCGGGCCACTAGGGGGCCCCATCAGGTTTGCCAGCCTCAGTAAAACCAGGGACAGTATGTAAAAATCTGTGTTTCTTTTTTTTACATCTGTTTCTGAAATGTCCCTTACCAACATCCTTTTGGTCTAAAAATCCAGAGATTATAGCTGCCCCACCTCTCCAGTACCTTCTCAGCCAATAGAAACATGTCTGTGTATACTGTGTGTACATGTATGTGTATACTGTGTGATTGTATACTGTGTGTGTGTGTATACTGTGTGTACATGTATGTGTATACTGTGTGATTGTATACTGTGTGTACAGGTATGTGTATACTGTGTGATTGTATACTGTGTGTGTGTGTATGCTGTGTGTACATGTGTGTGTATACTGTGTGATTGTATACTGTGTGTGTGTGTGTGTGTGTGTATACTGTGTGTACATGTATGTGTATACTGTGTGATTGTATACTGTGTGTGTGTGTGTGTATATATACTGTGTGTGTATATACCGTGTGGACATGTATGTGTATACTGTGTGATTGTATACTGTGTGTGTATACTGTGTGTACATGTATGTGTATACTGTGTGATTGTATACTGTGTGTGTGTGTATACTGTGTGATTGTATACTGTGTGTGTATACTGTGTGTACATGTATGTGTATACTGTGTGATTGTATACTGTGTGTGTGTGTATACTGTGTGATTGTATACTGTGTGTGTATACTGTGTGATTGTATACTGTGTGTGTGTGTATACTGTGTGATTGTATACTGTGTGTGTATACTGTGTGGACATGTATGTGTATACTGTGTGATTGTATACTGTGTGTGTGTGTGTATACTGTGTGATTGTATACTGTGTGTGTGTGTGTATACTGTGTGTACATGTATGTGTATACTGTGTGATTGTATACTGTGAGTGTGTGTGTGTGTATATACTGTGTGTGTATATACTGTGTGGACATGTATGTGTATACTGTGTGATTGTATACTGTGTGTGTATACTGTGTGGACATGTATGTGTATACTGTGTGATTGTATACTGTGTGTGTGTGTGTATACTGTGTGATTGTATACTGTGTGTACATGTATGTGTATACTGTGTGATTGTATACTGTGTGTACATGTATGTGTATACTGTGTGATTGTATACTGTGTGTGTGTGTATGCTGTGTGTACATGTGTGTGTATACTGTGTGATTGTATACTGTGTGTGTGTGTATACTGTGTGTACATGTATGTGTATACTGTGTGATTGTATACTGTGTGTGTGTGTGTGTATATATACTGTGTGTGTATATACTGTGTGGACATGTATGTGTATACTGTGTGATTGTATACTGTGTGTGTATACTGTGTGTACATGTATGTGTATACTGTGTGATTGTATACTGTGTGTGTGTGTATACTGTGTGATTGTATACTGTGTGTGTGTGTATACTGTGTGATTGTATACTGTGTGTGTGTGTATACTGTGTGATTGTATACTGTGTGTGTATACTGTGTGGACATGTATGTGTATACTGTGTGATTGTATACTGTGTGTGTGTGTGTGTATACTGTGTGATTGTATACTGTGTGTGTGTGTATACTGTGTGATTGTATACTGTGTGTGTGTGTATACTGTGTGATTGTATACTGTGTGTGTGTGTGTGTGTGTGTGTGTGTGTGTATATACTGTGTGTGTATATACTGTGTGGACATGTATGTGTATACTGTGTGATTGTATACTGTGAGTGTGTGTGTGTGTATATACTGTGTGTGTATATACTGTGTGGACATGTATGTGTATACTGTGTGATTGTATACTGTGTGTGTATACTGTGTGGACATGTATGTGTATACTGTGTGATTGTATACTGTGTGTGTGTGTGTGTATACTGTGTGTGTATACTGTGTGGCCCCATAATCTCCTATTGCCTGGGGGCCCCATGAGTTGTCAGTCCGCCCCTGGCGGTAGGTATCTGTAAATGGTACTGGCATTGGTATTGTAACTAAAAACTTGTATAAGAAATGGTATTGGTGCGTCTCTATAGATACTTACGTATGCCTAAGATGCAGAGATACAAGAGGAGCACAACTCCGACAATCACTCCAACCACTATCCAAGCAATAACACATCCACTTAAGCCTCTGCGCTCTGAAAGATAAAACAGGGGGGAGGGGAGATGACCATTAGACATGTGCACAATAGAAAAATTTGTTTAGTTTCGTTTTGTTTCTGTTCGTTTCCGTTGATTCATAACGATTCGTAAATTCGTAAGTCGTCGGTGTTCGTATTCGGACTCGTTCGTATTTTCGTAGAGTTATTTTTTCGTTGATTCGTTTTTATGTTAGTCTAATTTTCGTTTATTCAAAATTCGTATTTTCATTATATTTTGTATTCGGACGCGTTCGTATTTTCGTAGATTTAGTTACATTCGGACTTTCGTTAGATTGATTTATTCGTACTTTCGTAACATTGTTTTCGTAGATTCGTAATCGGAGCATAATTCATAATTTTATGTAATGTGTATGCTATTATTACATTGTAAGAGACACGGAAAATTACGAATCGACAAAAAAAAAATAAAAGTTACGAATGTACGAATTTTTTCGTTAAATCCATTCGAAGCACGTTAAGCAGCGCCATTGTAAGAGACACGGAAAATTACGAATCAACCAAAAAAAAAAAGTTACGAATGTACGAATTTTTTCGTTAAATCCATTCGAAGCACGTTAAGCAGCGCCATTGTAATGCCCCATACACACAGTCGGATTTTCCGATGGATTCTGTCCTATCGGACAATGTTGTCGGAAATTCCGACCGTGTGTAGGCACCATCGGACAGTTTCCATCGGATTGTCCGACGGACAAAGTCCTATCTCCTGCTGGATATATTTTCCGACAACAAAGTCCGATCACACCAATTCCGATCGTGTGTATCGAATTCCGACGGACAAAGTGCCACGCATGCTCAGATCACATTACAAGACCAAAGCTATTGGCTACTAGCCTCTACGTAGTCCCGTCGTAGGCAACAAACGTCACCACGTTCAGAATGATCGGATTTTCCGACAACTTTGTCCGACCGTGTGTACGCAACACCAGTGTCAGACCAAATCCGATGGATTTGGTGGTCGGATTTTCCGACCGTGTGTATGGGGCTTAAGAGACAGAAAATTACGAATCAACAAAAAAAAAAGTTACGGATGTACGAATTTTTTCGTTAAATCCATTCGAAGCACGTTAAGCAGCGCCATTGTAAGAGACACGGGAAATTACGAATCAACAAAAAAAAAAAGTTACGAATGTACGAATTTTTTCGTTCATTTTGATTTTCGTTGTTCCTGTTTTTCAGTTTTTCATTCTTTCGTAGTTTCGTTGTTTCTAATTTAATTATTTCGTATTTTCGTTGTTTTTCATATTCGTTCGATTCGATAATTCGTTATTCGTTAAAATTTTTACTAAATCATTTGTTCATTCGTACGATAACGAATGAACGAATAAATGTCTAATGACTATGAGATCTCAGATCTGAGGTCGGAGTTCATCACCATAATAAGCTGTGAACCCCCTTCAGGGACAGATCTAGTTGAAGTCTAGATATAGAGACCAAAATCAGCCGTGTCGGTGATCACATGACTGGTTCGGGATCTCTAGTCTGAGACCAAGCGGCTGTCAGGAGCAGTGTGGCCTCGGGACTGGGAGTGCGCACAGCTGCACGCTTCTAGTTACTGACCAGTTCCCGTCCGGCCTATGGCAGCATGAAACTAAATGAAAGGCCCGCCCATCATTCTGTGAGAGGCAGCCTATTCAAAAGCAATGGGAGGCTGCCCAATGTGTAAGAGGCCATTTATGGCCACACTATCTCCTAACCCTTATTTCATAAAAAAAACAAAAAACAAAAACACCAAGTTTTTTTTATATATTTTTTTCCTTATAATAATGGAATAAGGGTTAGGGGATAGTGTGGTCATAAATGGCCTCTTACACATTGGGCAGCCTCCCATTGGGCAGCCTCCCATTGGGCAGCCTCCCATTGGGCAGCCTCCCATTGGGCAGCCTCCCTTTCTTTCTACAATAGTGAAATAAGGGTTGGGAGATAGTGTGGCCATAAATGGCTTATTACACATTTGGTATTATGGAGGGGTGTGTTTTTTTTTTTGTTGATAGAATTAGGATAATAGGATTTGGAGTGGAAGAGTGGGTCTTTAGGAATGAAGTGGTGGAGCCGGCCCAGTCTCCATACAAATAAAGCGCGTGCTAAAGGGGGAGTGAGTTAAAAAGGGGGCTTTTCCTTTTTTTTTTTTTCCTATTTTTATTTAAGTTGGGTGGGTTATTCATATCAGTTTTTGGAGTGGAATATTTATGAATGCGTTATATTAATGTAGTTTCTTGTATGATACTATCAAATATAAGGTTGTATAACAATGACTTGATATGTTGAATTTTAAATGAAATAGAAATTTGATAATAATGGGAGGCTGCCCGCTCCCACAGCTAATCATGCCCACTCACACGCAGCGCCCAAGATGCTTTTTTTTTTAACAAACAGGAGTGCTTTATTTGAGAAAAATTTGTACAGCATACATAAACACAAGGTACTTTTGAGCAATAAATACAATCAGTACACACAGAACTTGGCATCAGAACTTACTATGCAGGTGGGAAAAAACAGCGAAGTCATTACGGGATGTTTACTAGGTCTCCATATAGATTTATTCAATCACATTAGATACCAGCATACATTAAGTATGTCCCAGTGGAAGAAACATTAAGAGATAGGAGAGAGGGATAAGGGAGAAAGAGAGTGAGTGGGTGTAATGAGTTGTGGAGATTAAGGGGGTGGCCAGAGGTAGATTGAGTACCAGGTTGGGGAGTAAAGGAAAGGAGGGAGAACAGAGAGAAGACAGGGGGGGAGACGTAAAGAGAGGAGCCGGGCCCACAACATGGCTGTTGTTGTTGCTGCCAGTTGGGTTAAGGGGGGCCCAGTAGGGGGGTGAGCAGGGGGGGCAGGCTCCCCCTCTGCCCTCTGACCAGCTCAAAAAGATGTCCATGGCATCCACACTTTGTCATATTTCCAGGGGCATCCCCTATTAGTATATGTTATTTTGTAAAGGGGAAGTGCAGCGTTGACCTTAGCCTCCCATGTAGCTACCACAGGGGGAGATGGTGAGGTCCACTGGCAGAGTATTTCTTTTTTGGCATAAAAGAGGAGGTACGAGATCAGCAACTTAGTATGATGTGAACGCTGATCATCATCATGTATTCCTAGCAAGGCAATCTCTGGGGACCTGACAACCGCCAGCTCCAGGCGCACATTCAACTGGTCAAAGATATCCGTCCAGTATGTGGACAGTGCGGGACAGTCCCAGAACATATGCAGGTAGGTGCCCGGGTGTATCTTACAACGTGGGCATAGGGGGTCCCTATCTGGGTACATTCTAGCCAAGCGCTCTGGGGTGAAGTACACCCTATGAAGAAATTTTGTTTGGATAAGCTTGTCGCTTGCTGCTATGACTAATTTCGGACCCTGCTCCAAGCAATCCTCCCAGTCCTCCCTCTCTAATGTAGGTATATCTCTTTTCCAGTGTTCCCATAGTCTGTCCATTCTGGGGAGGTCTTTAGGCAGTAGTGTATTGTATAGTAGAGATAGGGGTTTTCGAAGGTCCTTGTCCATTAGCAGATCTTCCACCGGGTCCAGCCGCAACACCGGTGGAGCAGGGAACTGAGCCCTGACAGCATGTCGCAGCTGGACGTAGCGGAAGTACATCCATCCTGGTAAGTCAAATTTGGCAGTCAGTTGGGGGAATGACATCAGGCCATCCGAGTGCAGGATGTCCCCCAGCGTCTTGATGTTGAACCTTGCCCACACCTGCGGGTCAGGTATCGACCTCAGGTGTGGTAGATTCGGGTTTCCCCATAAGGGTTGGGCCGGAGACCAACAGAGCGGCTGAGCAAACCTGCGTCTGGCCCTCACCCAAACTCTAGCAGTTGCCCTGGTGGGACCCGGCAGATCCTCATAGGCCCGTGTGCCTCTATATGCTAAATTTTGCAGGTCCTGCAAGGAGCCCAGGGCAGTTGCCTCTAGGCAAACAGCCGCATTGGAGCGTCGTGCCCCAAACCACCAGTGTACCGTAACTAGCATTGCTGCCCAGTAATAGGCCTGTAGGCTTGGGAGGGCAAGGCCCCCCAGTTGTGTCGGTAGTTGCAGTACGGGCTTCGCCAGCCTCGGGGCAGCCCCGTTCCATAGAAAGGACATGATATACTTGTCCATTTCCTGGAAGATGGCTGGGGGGATCCATATTGGGCTGTTTCGAAAATAATAATTGAGTTTGGGCAACATGATCATTTTGAGAATGGCTATTCGTCCTATGAGATTCAGCGGGAGGTTGGACCAGGCACGGCACCTATCCTTAAGAAGGCGTACCTGCGGAGTGACGTTTAGGGTATAATATTGTGCATTGTCCCTGCCAACCTGAATCCCCAGATATTTAAATTCCGTAACCCACAACAGTGGGGTGGGTATAGATGTATTTTGGGCCCCCGCATCAAGTGGAAATAGTACGGACTTAGTCCAGTTAATTCTAATGCCCGATAGTGAGCCAAATCTGTCGAAGAGCTCAAGAGCCGCCGCCAGGGATGGACCAGCATCGTTCAAGTATAGCAGGGTGTCGTCCGCATAGAGAGAAATTTTTTCCTCTAGCTGACCAATCCTGAGTCCCCTGACCCCCGGAGCCTCTCGGACCAAGATTGCCAGGGGCTCCAGTGCCAAGGCGAAGAGGCTGGGGGACAGGGGGCAACCCTGTCTGGTACCCCTCTGCAGTGTGAAGGGGTCGGACACGCAGTTATTAGTGCGCACCCTGGCTTTAGGTGCCCTGTACAGCACTTGGATCCACCGGATGAAGGCGGGGCCAAATCCGAAAGACCCAAGAACCCCCCACAGATACCCCCACTCCACAGAGTCGAATGCCTTTTCGGCATCGAGAGAGGCAATGACCCTAGATCCCATGTTGTCGTGAGTGATCGAGGTATTTAGGAAAAGGCGCCTGATGTTGATGTCTGTACCCTTACCCGGCATAAACCCGGTCTGATCAATGTGGATCAAGGTGGAAATCACACCAGTCAGGCGAGTGGCCAAGATTTTAGCCAGAACCTTTGCATCCACATTGAGCAGCGAGATGGGTCTGTATGAGCTACATTCTTGTGGGTCCTTGCCGGGTTTGGGTATTAAAACAATTATTGCCTCCTCCATGGACTTCGGAAGAGTCTCGGTCTTGGCTATTTCTGCAAATAGGGATGTCATTCTAGGAGCGATGAGTTCCGCATATTGAGAGTAAAACTCCGTGGGCAATCCGTCTGCTCCCGGGGTTTTCCCACTCTGCAAACCCCCAATTGCCGCCTGTACCTCCTCCAGTGATATATTGTTGTCTAGCGCCTCCCTGTGTTCCTCTGAGAGGGTTGGGAAGGGGACCCCCCCCAGATAATCCCGTAGCTCTGTAGGGGAATAATTGGCCCTAGAGGTGTATAGTTCCCGGAAAAATTCTAAAAATCTACCACTGATGTCCTCTGGAGAGGTCAACAGTTGTCCCCGTACATCCTTAACAGTGGCTATGTGTGTGGTATTCGTTTGTCCTCTTGCTATCCACGCCAGTAATTTCCCGTTTTTGTTGCCATACTCAAAGATCTTCTGCTTAGAGTAAAGCATGGACTTATGAGTGTGGTCGATATTATGCGTGGAGAGGTCACGAAGTGTCCCCTGCCAGGTTGCATAGTTAGCGTCTGTGGGGTCCTGAATATAGTTGGCTTCGGTCCTAGCTGCCTCCTTTTCCAGAGATTCTAGTGACTTGGCTGCCTCCCTCTTCAGGGCGGATATCTGGGAGATATATTCTCCCCTCGTCCATGCCTTGAAGGTGTCCCATAGCGTAGTCGCACTGGCTGGTTCCCCATTATTAGCCCAATAGTTACAGATAGCTTCCTCCATCGGTTCCTGTAGCCTCTCATCAATTGCCCAAAACCTGGACAGTCGCCACAACCTTGTCCCCGATTTCGGGGCCAGGGAGATGGTGACATGTAACGGAGCATGGTCAGATATCCCCCGGGGGAGGTGTTTTGCTGCCCTCGCATAGCCCAAAGCCCCAGAGGAGGCGTATGCCAAGTCTATACGAGAGAGAGCCCTGTATGATGTGGAGTGACACGTGAATTCCCTCCCGTCTGGGTTAAAGTATCTCCAAACATCCGTGAGAGAAAATGTGTCTGCCCAACTCTGTAGCCCGGACACTGGTCGGGTTCCTGTGTGAAGCCTATCCATTGACTGCGAGGGAACCATGTTAAAATCCCCGAAGAGAAATACCTCAGTAGTATTAAATGCTAGCACAGCACGCATGATATCGTATAGTATTTGGGTGTCAGCCGGGGGGGGGAGATACACCCCTACCAGGACCAGAGGTTTGTTATGTATTAAAGCATGTACAATCACATACCTGCCCCCAGGGTCAATCCGCACATCCAACATCTGTATAGGGAGGGACCTATGGACCAAAATGCTCACACCCCTGGCATAATTGGAGTAGGTTGAGTGGTGGTGTGTTCCAACCCATGCCCTCCTCAGGCCAAGCACTCGCGAACCTGTCAGGTGTGTTTCTTGGAGGACACAAATATGGGGGTTGAATTTTTGGAGATATTTAAACACTAGGGACCTTTTGACGGCCGAGTTTAATCCCCGGACGTTCCAAGACACTATGGATAGATTATTCATTTAGCTTATAGGGGTTGTAAGTGAGTTCAGTCCACAGGTCCCCCCCAGAGCCGACAATATAAACCCCACAAAGTCCCCCGCATAGTACTCTAGCATAGGCCTGAATGTACAATAAGCAAACAGTGTATACATTAATAGTTTCTCAGCAAGCGACTCCAAACACAACATTTTAACAAACCCAGTCCTCCCGAACTGTGAGGACACAACATCCCCCCCCCCCTCCCCCACCCCCCAAGAACGTGGAGGGTGCATGGATCCCAAAAACTCCCAACTGGAACTGTAAATCAGAGGGGGCATTCGCACAAGGCGAGAGGCACTCATTGCAGGTCAGCAGAGGTGCTGGTATAAACAGAAAAACAAAAAATGTGGTCTCCTAGTCATATCTAGGTTGGTTACAGTAACATCCACTTGTCAAGTAGCCGCCGCCGCAGCAGTCATTACCGCCATTTTCAGGGTGCAGCCCGGTTCTAACTTATTCCCGGGGTCGCCAACACTGCAGTTTCGTCCATGTGTGGATCAGCGACATCTCAGTCCTCCTCTCCGTTCCCGGAGAGGAATTCCCACATAATGTACTGGTCACGACCCCTAAGTCAGGTGGAGGCGCAGTCCCAGCGCCGCTGCAGGCCCTCAGGAAGGGGGAGGTTGGTGGGGCTGCCACCCCGCGGACCGGGAGCATAGAGGGGGGGGGGGGGGAGCCCAGGCCAGGCCGCACAGCAATGTCACATAAGGCCGGGCAGGACAAGCGGTGTAATTGATGACAGTGCGAGCGGGATAACAGTACATACCCTCTCCATCTCCATGCTTGGCTCCCGGTACCCTCCCTCCAGCTGCGGTCTGAGGTCGTCCGCGTGACTCATCGTGGGTAAACGAGGGTGCAAGTGAGACAATAGATGTAAGGATCCTCGTCACCACTACCGCGGGTGCCAGGTGGGTCATCCAGAAATTGTGCACCGCGTATTTGTGGGAGCCGCGTGAGTCAGGCAGCTCCAGTAGCACCGCACACCGGCAGTAGCGAGGTAGTACCGCGACACAGGGGTATTTGGTTTGGTGTTGCATCCGGTATCAGCATTCAGTGCAGTCACCACGGCGGCATGGTATAACAGTGGTAGAATAAGGCAGCTTGTACGAAAAAAAAAGAAAAAAGAAAAACAATGTCATTATCCATGGTGTTCCACAGCAGCGTACCTAGCGGGCAGGAGGCAAAGATTCGAGCCATGCCGCCGCCTCACGTGGTGCGGTAAAAAATTTTACCGAGTCTCCCATCTGGACCCTCAGTTTAGCAGGGAAGAGGATACTGTATTTGAGGTTGCGGGATCTTAATTCTGCTTTAACCTGGTCGAACGATCTGCGCTGTTTCTGCGTCTCCAGGGAATAGTCAGGGAAAAACATTAATTTAGTGTTTTGGTACTTCACTTCGCCCTCTCTGCGGGCCGCTCGGAGAGTTTCATCCCTGTCTCTGAAGTTCAGCATTCGGTAGATCATAGTGCGGGGATGGGATCCAGGTGGGCCAGGGACAGGAGGGATCCGGTGTGCTCTCTCCACGGTGAAATAAGGGGAGAACTGCGCGGATGGGAGGACGGCCCGCAGCAGCTCCTCCACAAACTGGGTAGGATTTTTCCCTTCCACTCCCTCCGGTAGGCCAACGATCCGGAGGTTGTTCCTCCGGTTCCGGTTCTCGGCATCGTCCACTTTATATTCCAGGGCTTTGACTTTTGTCTGCAAGGATCGGATAGACGCGGCGTGCTCCCCCACCAGGTCCTCCGTCAGCCCCACACGATGTTCCACCTCAGAGACCCGGGACCGGAGCTTGTCCAGGTCCTGCCGGACTAATCCAACCTCCATTTGTACCGCCTCGATCTTGTTGGTCAGGGCGGCCTGACAAGAAGCGATCGCCGCCATGACCTCCTGGAAGCCGACCTGAGCTTCCGCGGCCTTGTCCTCTGGGTCTGTCTGGGACGCCATGTTGCCTCTGTGCGGGGAGGACGCCACCACGTGCCGGGGCGCTGGAGCCGGTAAATCCCCTGCTCCTTGCGGGAAACGCAGTTTTTTTGCACTGCGCCGGGTCCGGTATGGCATTCGGCTTGTACCAGGTGGTTTCGGCGGCTATAGTGTTGGTTAGGAGTCAGGATTAATGTATTTAGCCAGCAGAGCTCCGGATCCTGCTTCCTCTCAGATCGCCATCTTGGCCACGCCCCCGCCCAAGATGCTTCATGTGCCTACATCCATGGACGATCACTTGCATGTGATCACCCAATGAGAGATTAACCTCCTGAGATCCGCGCTACAGCCGAATGACGGCTACAGCGTGGATCTACATTGACGGGACTACGTCCTATGACGTCATCCCGTGCATGAGCGGCCTGTGCGCCCCCTGAAGGGTGCGCCCGGAGCGCTCTGTGACCAGCGAGTCTGTGAGACTCGCTGGATCACAGATCCGAGTAAGGGGTCATTCCTGACCCTTTACCACGTGATCAGCTGTCAGCCATTGACAGCTGATCATGTGATATCAACAGAGCCGGCAATCGGCTATTTTTCCTCCTCACACTGACAGTGCAAGGAGGAAAAAAAGCCAATCACCGGCGGCAGTGAGAGGGACATTAGTCCCGATCACTGCGATGTGCCCCGGCTCCACGGTGCCCACATGTGCCCCCGACAAGTGCCGCCTACCATTTCCCACCAGCTCCACCTGTCAGTGCCCACCAGCTCCACCTGTCAGTGCCCACAGCAGTGCCAACTGTCAGTGCCCACAGTGCCACCTGTCAGTGCCAACAGGGCCATCTGTCAGTGCCACCTGTCAGTGCCCACAATAAGTGCCTGAACAGTGCTGCAAATCAGTGTCACCTACCAGTGCCGAATCAGTGCCAACTATCAGTACCCATCAGTGCCATCTATCAGTGCCATCTATCAGTGCCTATCAGTGCCACCTATCCGTGCTACCCATCAGGTCCCATCAGTGCCATCTTATCTGTGCCCATCAGTACCGACTTATCTGTCCCCATCAGTGCCACCTTATCTGTGCCCACCAGTGCAGCCTATCAGTGCCCACCAGTGCAGCCTATCAGTGCCCACCAGTGCCGCCTCGTCAGCGCATATCAATGAAGCAGAAAAATTACCTGTTTTCAAAATGTTATAACAAACTATTAAACATGATTTATTTTTTTCAAAATTTTCCATCTTTTTTTGTTTGTTTAGCAAAAAATAAAAACCCGGCTGTGATCAAATACCACCAAAAGAAATCTCTATTTGTGGGAAAAAAATTATAAAAATGTAATTTGGGTGCAGTGTTGTATGACCGCGCAATTGTCATTCAAAGTGCGTCAGCGCCAAAAGCTGAAAATTGGTCTGGGCAGGAAGGGGGTTTAAGTGCCCGGTAAGCAAGTGGTTAAATGTGTGTGGCCATGATTTGCTGTGGGAGCGATCAGCCTCCCATTGCTTATCAATGGGTCTCCCTCTCACAGCTAATCGTGGGATCCCCCGCTGGCATTCTTGAATGTGATCTGACTGCAGGTGCATTTGCAAATGTTAAGGCATCCAGCAGCGGAACTTCACTTAAAAGTTCCACTTGACTTCCTCCGCCCCCCCCCCCCCCCTTTACCATTATTGGATTTTTTTTTCTGGGAGCCAGGGGTACCTTTTTCTGAGAGGTACCCTCCCCCACTTCCACATTTCTTTTCTAGGTAAGAAGTTCACCACCCAACGCCCCTCTGCCTGCAACCGCCTAGGATATATAACATGTCCAAAGGAGGCTGCGGGACCAGTTTAAAAGTGCAGCGCATCTCACACATGTGCAGTGGGGAGCCGCCAGCTGTAAAGACACCATGAAGCCACAGCCAGCTTCCCACAGTCAAGATAGTGGCACTGGGGGTCCGAAGAACAGTGAAGAACCAGCCTGGGTGAAGACAGCGATGGGTATGGCATTAGGGATAGGGATAGCATTAGGATCTGCGTTGGGGTTAGGTATGACATTAGGAATTGGGTTAGCATTTGAGTTAGTGTTAGGTATGGTGTTAGGGATAGGGTTAGCATTAGTGTTAGGTGTGGCATTAGGGTTATTTAGGGGTAAGGTTAGTTATAGGGTTAGGGGTAGAGTTAGTGTTAGGTATGGCGTTAGGGATAGGGTTAGCCTTAGTGTTAGGTGTGGTGTTAGGGTTAGCATTAGGGTTATTTAGGGGTAAGGTTAGTTTTAGGGTTAGGAGTGGAGTTAGTGTTAGGGTTGGTCAGGGCCAAGGTTAGCATTATGGCATTAGGGATAGGTTTAGCATTCCAGTTAGGCATGGTGTTAGGGATAGGGTAAGCATTTGGGTTAGTGTTCGGTATAGCATTAGGGATAGATTTAGCATTCCAGTTAGCATTACAGCCAGGTATGGCGTTACGTTGGAGTAGGGTTCCTCTTGGCATTAGGTTTGGGTATGGCATTAGGAATAGGGTTAGCATCAGGGTGAGTATTAGGATTAGGTATGGCATTAGGGTTGTGTTAACATTTGGGTGAACACTAATTATGGCATTAGGGATACAGTTAGCATTAGGGATAGGTGTGGCATTACGGTTAGGGGTAGGGTTATTTTTAGGGTTAGAGATGAGATTAGTGTTAGGGTTAGTTAAGAGAAGACAAATACTCTTGCGCACAATGTGTGTTAACCAGGTTGACTAAAGTTCGTAGTGGACAACGCCTCAGGCCTTGCTGCCCTCAAGGATTTGGGTATCCTGGCAGTCAACAGAGAAATAGAAAAAACAGGGCGCACCAACCTTGTGCATTGTCCTTAGATGTATTTTAGTAGAAAAGGTAAATTTAAAAACTACTCACAAATGTGAAAGAAAACCGCAATGTAAAATAGTCTTCAGATAATGGCAATCGGTCTGTGTGAGGGACGGGCTCAGTCCTTCCTTCTCTGAGTTGGCCGCTTAGCTGTCAGCTAATTGCCAGCTCCTATCTCTCCACAGTTACTATATATATCCTGTCCCGTCTACTTAAGCCATCCAGTCCAGAGGATCTCTGCCTTCGCCTTGGTCAACATCACAGAGACTATCTCCTGAGTTCCTGTTTAAAGACGGGCTTTGCCGACATCCCTCCTGGCTCCAGATCCTGCCTACTGTTCCACTACATCGATCCCTGACTTCTGGCTTGGCTGACTGTCTGTTCTGGTTACTGAACTCTGGCTATGTTTTGACTATGTTTGTTCTTTTTACTTTTATTATTAACCACCCGGTAGAATTTACCCCGTTCCTGACCAGAGCACTTTTTGTGATTCGGCACTGCGTCGCTTTAACTGACGATTGCGCAGCTGTGCGACGTGGCTCCCAAACAAAATTGACGTCCTTTTTTTTCCCACAAAGATAAATAAACTTGCTTCATTGAAATAATCTTCAAAAGTGCAATATTAAGTGCATAAGTGAGTGACTCAGCTGAAACATATATCTAATGAATGTCCAAAACATTCTCAATACAGTGCAAAGAATATATAAATAAAGTGAAAAACGGAGATCCACTGGACCATACAATAGAGATCAGCAGTCCGTAAGTGAAAAAAGTGCAACAAACGATCGATGTGAGAAAAGAAGACAATGTCTCTTCCATACAATCCACAATCCGGAGTGCGCCACCTGTTTCCCCAGCCTCTCACCTCTAGCAGCGGCCCCCCACAGGCCACGTTGAGCTTGGATCAGCAAAACGTGCAGATTTCCTCAAGCGGTTGACCTCCAATGGCATCACGCAGTGTCCATCAAAAAACGTTGATCTCCAGACTCAGCGATTGTAGTGAGGGTATGTATTAAAAGAGAAAGGTGGCTCCATTGTGCAGTATTTTTAATAAATTTATTCAATCCAGCGCATATAGTAACTTACATTTAAAAAAACACGAGATTCAGCAATCAGAACATATACTTCCGAAGTGACGACACCTGGCTGCTCGGTGACACGTTGCGTCACTGCTCACGTGACTTTAACAAAGGGTCAAGGAGTCAGGTGTCAGTTTATATGGTCTCTTTGGCTGTCATAACAACCGCGGATACACTTAAATATCTTCAAATAGTTCAATAAACAATAAAAACATCATAAAAAGCGGAGTAAAATATTCACTAAAAATTTTAAAAATATATATACGCTAAAAACCTAATAAAATGTTCCGACATAATGATTTTCTAATCAGTCACATAATGAATTCATACAATAAATTATAAGCGCCATCTGGTGGTAGGAAAAAATATAAAGAGATACAGAGAATCCTCCAAGACTCACTGCTGACATCTGGTGGAAATGTGATACCTAACACTACTAAAGGGAATTCCAAAAAAATAAAAAGAAATGACCAAGACCTCCAAGTCTCACTGGTGACATCTAGTGGAAATATAATATCTAACACTGCTAAAATGTAATTCCTAAAATCATTAAAACGTCATCCAATGGCCAGTAATGTAAACATAAATAATCAGCTGGTCTAACTGATAGCAACTAATAAAATATGAGTATACCAACTCAAAAGCCTCTCCAGCGCCATCTACTGGTGAAATAACAAATTCCACTAAAAAACTTTCTATAATAACTCCAGCGCCATCTAGTGGTAGAATAACGAATTCCACTAAGAGGACAATAATTAACAAGTATACCATAATATTAAAAAATATATATATATAGATAATATTAGTAGTTTGATAAAAAAAACAATTTAGGTCAAATTCAACATTATGTCCTAGTGGTGTCAAGGTGTGTAATTCATATATCCATCGGAACTCAGCTTGGCTTATTTTAATTATTTTATTATCACCCCTCCAGTGGGGTTTATATTTTTCTATTACACAAACCTGTAATGATGAGGGGTCACTTTTATGATATTTTGCATAATGTCTTGACAGACGATGCTTCTCAAAGCCTTTTTTGATGTTCTGGATATATTCCCTCAACCTCTTCCATAATTCCCTCTTCGTTCTGCCAATGTATTGGATATGACAGGGACACTCCAAAAGATAGACAACACCTTCACTGTCACGTGATATAAAGTCCTCTATTATATCGTTTTTGGAGGTCACAGTTGACGTGAAGCTAGATTTATTTTTCTTACTTTCCTTTGTGTGTCGACATGTGTAGCAGCTTCTACAAGGATAGTATCCTTTACCTTCGAAAAAAGGAGAACGTTTCATAGCCAGGGGGGGTAAGGACATTTTTTGCCAAACAGTCCCTCAGGGTTGGAGCCCTCCTATAAGTGAATTTTGCTCTTTCCGGGAGAATAGTGCCTAAATGGCGATCTGCTCTAACAATATTACAATATTTTTTGAAGATTCTCTCAATTTGCTTGTGTTGGATGTTGAAAATCCATAACGATAGGTACCTTATCTTGATTAACTGTATCTTTGATGTTATCTTGTATCAATTTTCCTCTATCTGATAGTGAGACATCTCTTATTTTTTTCTTCAATAAACTCAGCATGGTATCCTTTTTGAACAAATCTCCCCCCGATCATTTCTACTTGCTTCAAAAAAACTTTTTTAGTAGTACAGTTCCGTCTTAGTCTGATTAACTGACCCTTTGGTATACTATCTAACCACAGGGTATGATGCCAGCTATCAAGGGGCAAATAACTGTTCCTATCAACTGTTTTGAAATAGGTTTGTGTAGTCAATTTGCTTCCTTCTTTTTCTATTACTAAATCCAGGAAATTCATTTTTTACATCACTTATCTCCCAGGTGAGCTCTATATTTTTATTGTTTGTGTTTAAATTAACTACTTGCCTACCAGGCACGAACACCTCCTTCCTGACCAGGCCATTTTTCAGCTTTCAGCGCTGTCGCATTTTGAATGACAATTGCGCGGTCATGCAACGCTGTACCCAAATAAAACATTTTCCCCACAGATAGAGCTTTATTTTGGTGGTATTTGATCACCTCTGCGGTTTTTATTTCTTGCGCTATAAACAAAAGAAGAGCAACAAGTTTGAAAAAACATAATATTTTTTACTTTTTATTATAATAAATATCCAATTTTTTTTTTTTAAACAAATTTTTTCCTCAGTTTAGGCCGATACGTATTCTTCTACATATTTTTGGTAAAAAAAATCGCAATAAGCGTATATTGATTGGTTTGCGCAAAAGTTATAGCGTCTACAAAATAGGGGATAGATTTATAGCATTTTTATTATTATTATTTATTTACTAGTAATGGCGGCGATCTGCGATTTTTATCATGACTGCGACATTGCGGCTGACATATCGGACACTTTTCACTCATTTTTGGGACCATTCACATTTATACAGCGATCCGTGCTATAAAAATGCATTGATTACTGTTTAAATGTGACTGGCAGGGAAGTGGTTAACACTAGGGGGCGCTGCAGGGGTTAATGTGTTCCCTATGGGAGTGATTCTAACTGTGGGGGGAGGGGACTGGTTGGGGGAGGGGACCGATCGGTGTCCCTATGTACAAGGGACACACCATCGGTCTCCTCTCCAGTGACAGGACGTGGATCTGTGTGTTTACATACACAGATCCACGTCCTGCTTTGTTACTGGGCAATCGCGGGTGCCCAGCGGACAACGCAGCCGCCTCGCACGCGCATTGGCTCTCCAGCCACGCGGCGGGCACGTGCGTGCGCCCCCTAGTGGCCAAAATGTAGACGCCGTCATATGACGGCGTCCTGCCACAAGAGACGCACCGCTCCGCCGTCATTTGACAGTGGGCGGTCGGCTAGAGGTTAAAGCAAAAAATCAATGGGACTCTCTCTGTTGCCACTCCAAATTATAATAATGTCATCTATATATCGTTTGAATAGTGTAAGTTGATGCGGTACATTGTTATATAATGACTCTTCTTCCCATTCTGACATGTACAGGTTGGCAACACTGGGCGCATACTTTGTGCCCATTGCAATTCCACAGATTTGCTTGAAGTAGATGTTATTATACCAAAAGTAGTTGGAATCAAAAGTGGTGTAAGCAGGGCCATCTTAAGAGCATTATAGGCCGCCGGGCAATACAGTGCACTGGAGCCCTGTCTACACAATTATGCATGAGAATAAAAATGCAAATTATCAATAAGGTTGTATTTATTGGTACTTCCAACAAAATCAGTGTTTAACCGCTTCCCGACCGCCTAACGACGATATACGTCGGCAAAATGGCACGGGCAGGCAGAATCACGTACCTGTACGTGATCGTGCATGTGCCTGCCTGTGGGTCGCGCGCGCGCGCCGCTAGTGGCGCGCTCGCGACCCGGTCGGGAGCTCCGTGACCCCGGCCACGGGACCAGCGGACCCGATCGCCGCTGGTGTCCCGCGATCGGGTTACGGAGCTGAAGAACGGGGAGAGGTTTGTGTAAACAAACCTCTCCCCGCGCTTCCTACACTGACTGTCAGTGATCGGCGGTTCCCTGTCATCGGGAACGCCGATCAATGACGTCACATGTACAGCCATGGCCCCCTACAGTAAAATGAACACAGCACGTCACACTGACTCCTCCCCGCCCCCTAGTGGTTAACCCCTTCACTACAACTGTCATTTACATAGGAATCATTGCTATTTAAATAGCACTGATTTCTATATAAATGACAAATGTCCCAAAAATGTGTCAAAAATGTCCAATGTGTCCGCCATAATGTCGCAGTCACAATAAAAATCGCTGATCGCCGCCATTACTAGTAAAAAAAAAAATATTAATAAAAATGCTATAAAACTATCCCCTATTTTGTAAACGCTATAACTTTTGTGCAAACCAATCAATAATCGCTAATTGCGATTTTTTTTACCAAAAATATGTAGAAGAATACGTATCGGCCGAAACTGAGGAAAAAAAATGTTTTTTTATATATTTTTGGGGGATATTTATTATAGCAAAAAGTTAAAAATATTGAATTTTTTTCAAAATTGTCGCTCTATTTTTGTTTATAGCGCAAAAAATAAAAACCGCAGGGGCGATCAAATACCACCAAAAGAAAGCTCTATTTGTGGGAAAAAAAGGACGCCAATTTTGTTTGGGAGCCACGTCGCACGACCGCGCAATTGTCAGTTAAAACGACGCAGTGCCGAATCGCAAAAAGGGGCCTGGTCCTTTGGCTGCCAATTGGTCCGGGGCTGAAGTGGTTAAACATTAACACAACTATTGGACAATATAACACGAGTTTGATGGGCACAGTGGCAGCTTTTGATGAGCACAGTGGCAGCATTTGATGGGAACAGTGGCAGCGTTTGATGGGCACAGTGGCAGCGTTTGATGGGCACAGTGGCAGCGTTTGATGGGCACAGTGGCTGTGTTTTATGGGCACAGTGGCAGCTTTTGATGGGCACAGTGGCAGCGTTTGATGGGCACAGTGGCAGCGTTTGGGCACAGTGGCTGTGTTTGATGGGCACAGTGGCAGTGTTTGATGGGCACAGTGGCTGTGTTTGATGGGCACAGTGGCAGCTTTGATGCGCACAGTGGCAGCTTTCGAAGGGCACAGACAGTGACTGTGTTTGGGCGATTCTAGCAAGTAAGCAACCAGTGCAGTCAGTCAACTTAAGCAGCAGATTGCAGCCCTAAGGATCGGCCCTGGATGGGGCCCTCCAGGCAAGTGGGGCCCCCGGGCAACTGCCCAGCGTGCCCAGTGGAAAAAACAGCCCTGTTCAAAGGTAAAGGATACTATCCTTGTAGAAGCTGCTACACGTGTCGACACACAAAAGAAAGTAAGAAAAAATAAATCTAGCTTCACGTCAACTGTGACCTCCAATTGACGATATAATAGAGGACTTTATATCACGTGGCAGTGAAGGTGTTGTCTATCTTTTGGAGTGTCCCTGTCATATCCAATACATTGGCAGAACGAAGAGGGAATTATGGAAGAGGTTGAGGGAACATGTCCAGAACATCAAAAAAGGCTTTGCGAAGCATCGTCTGTCAAGACATTATGCAAAATATCATAAAAGTGACCCCTCATCATTACAAGTTTGTGGAATAGAAAAATATAAACCCCACTGGAGGGGTGATAATAAAATAATTAAAATAAGCCAAGCTAAGTCCCGATGGATATAGGAATTACGCACCTTGACACCACTAGGACATAACGTTGAATTTGACCTAAATTGTTTTTTTTATCAAACTACTAATATTATCTATAATTATTTTTTAAATATTATGATATACTTGTCAATTATTGTCCTCTTAGTGGAATTCCGTTATTCTACCACTAGATGGCGCTGGAGTTATTATATAAAGTTTTTTTAGTGGAATTTGTTATTTCACCAGTAGATGGCGCTGGAGAGGCTTTTGAGTTGGTAGACTCATATTTTATTAGTTGCTATCAGTTAGACCAGCTGATTATTTATGTTTACATTACTGGCCATTGGATGATGTTTTAATGATTTTAGGAATTACATTTTAGCAGTGTTAGATATTATATGTCCACTAGATGTCACCAGTGAGACTTGGAGGTCTTGGTCATTTCTTTTTCTTTTTTTGGAATTCCCTTTAGTACTGTTAGATATCACATTTCCACCAGATGTCAGCAGTGAGTCTTGGAGGATTCTCTGTATCTCTTTATATTTTTTCCTACCACCAGATGGCACTTATAATGTATTGTATGAATTCATTATGTGACAGATTAGAAAATCATTATGTCGGAACTTTTTATTAGGTTTTTAGCGTATATATTTATTTTTAATTCTTAGTGAATATTTTACTCCGCTTTTTATGATGTTTTTATTCTTTATTGAACTACTTGAAGATATTTAATTGTATCCGCGGTTGTTATGACAGCCGAAGAGACTATATAAACTGGCACACTGACACCTGATTCCTTGACCCTTTGATAAAGTCACGTGAGCAGTGACGCAACGCGTCAGCGAGGAGCCAGGTGTTGTCACTTCGGAAGTATTCGGTCTGATTGCTGAATCTCGTGTTTTTTTTAAATGTAAGTCACTATATTTGCTGGATTGAATACATTTATTGAAAATACTGCTCAATGGAGCCACCTTTCTCTTTTAATACATACCCTCACTACAAATCGCTGAGTCTGGAGATCCAAGTTTTTTGACGGATACTGCGTGGTGCCATTGGAGGTCGACCGTTTGAGGAAATCTGCACGTTTTGCCGATCCAAGCTCAACTTGGCCTGTGGGGGCCACTGCTAGAGGTGAGAGGCTGGGGAAACAGGTGGCGCACTCCGGATTGTGGATTGGATGGAAGAGACGTTGTCCTCTTTTCTCACATCGATCGTTTGTTGCACTTTTTTCACTTACGGACTGCTGAAAGGAAGTCCGATCCCTGCATTTGGGATCTCTATTGTGTGGTCCAGTGGATCTCTGTTATTCACTTTATTTATATATTCTTTGCACTGTATTGCACTGCCACATACTAATTAATAAAGGGTTACAGATAGCATTAGGCCTCCCTTGTTTTAAGCAGGTACAAATATTGGACACGAGAACAGTTTAGGGTGATTACAGGAAGCTCTCATAATCCCTCGGAGCCATGTAGAGTCTATCGCACCCATAAAAACCCTTCATTTTCTTTCTTCTTCTGACTTCAAGGAGTTTTGACAGCTTAAAAACGTAATATCGCTTATTTCTAGTCAATACTCACTGACACACTTTATATAGGTGGGGTTAGGTGTCAGTCTAACTGATAATGATGGTCGCTTTTCCGAATTTCGAATTTCCGAACTTCGAATTTTCGGATTTCCGAATTATCGAATTTTGGATTTTGTTTTTTTTCGGAATTCCGAAATTCAAAGATTTGAAAATCCCAAAATTTGAAAATCTGAAAAAAAGAAAGAAAATCAGTTTAATTAATAACTAACTATTAAATTAACGAGTACGAATTTATCCGAAGTTACAAATTATCTGAAATAACGAATGCCGCACCTAAACGGAACAAATTAATAATAAATAATTAATAATAATAAAAATTATTTATTTATTATTATTAGATCGTTACGTTCCATTTGGTTAGATGTGGCATTCGTTATTTCAGATAATTCGTAACTTCGGATAAATTCGTACTCATTACGTTCACTAACAGACAAATTTGAAAGGGAATTACAATACCTATAATTTAATAGTTAGTTATTATTTAGAATTAAACAGATTTTATTTTTTTCAGATTTTCGAATTTTCAAATTATTTAATTTCGAAATTCCGAAAATCCGAAATTCGGAATTCGGAAATTCGGAAAATCCGAAAATTCGGAAACTCGAAAATTGCGGAAATCCGAAAATGCAGAGTTTTGAAATTCGGAAATTCAAAAATGCGAAATTCGGAAATTCATAATTTCGCAAATTTTGAAATTCGGAAATTTTGAAATTTCGGACATTCACCCCGTTCGGATCGGCACACCCCGCGATCCGCGGCCTCGGCCTTAGGAAAGGCCGCGGCTTCGGCCTAGCTCCGGAGCGTCAGCGCCCATCTTGGTACACCCAGCGGCCTTAGGAAAGGCCGCAGCTTCTGCCTAGCTCCGGAGCGGCGGCCATCTTGGTACACCCGGCCACTGTTTACAATGTGATCGCTCCGTCAAATGACGGAGCGATCACTTGTAAACAAACTCTGCATTACCCAGCCAATACCCTGCATTACCCAGCCAATACCCTGCATTACCCAGCCAATACCCTGCATTACCCAGCCAATACTCTGCATTACCCAGCCATACCCTGCATTACCCAGCCGATACTCTGCGATACTCTGCATTACCCAGCCGATACTCTGCATTACCCAGCCAATACTCTGCGATACTCTGCCAATACTCTGCGATACCCTGCCAATTACTCTGCGATACCCTGCCAATACTCTGCGATACCCTGCCAATACTCGGCGATACCCTGCCAATACTCGGCGATACTCAGACAATATTACAGTGGGGGAGAGGATGTGGATATTACAGTGGGGGAGATGACGTGGATATTACAGTGGGGACTTATGGTGGCAGAATTTTCACAGGTTTTTGCAAATTCAATTATTATTTGCTGATCCGAAAAATGATCCGATCCGTGACTCTGATCCGAGGATCGATACGATCCGTGAGTTTTTTGATCCGTTGCACCCCTAAAACGAACTGCACATGTCTGTTGTGTGGCCATTGCTGAGTGTCACTCACCCGGACTGTAGGGAATTGTTATGTTTTGGCTTTCCTTAGACAGTCTGCTGTCCACAATGCAGGTCAGGGTCACGTCCTCTTTGGGTCTGGGTACAATGTATCTCTGTTGGGTGGATAAAGATTTGCCCTTGCTGTCCACCCATTCATAGGTCACATTAGTGATAGAAGACACACAGTCCAGGATGAGCTGCTCCTTGGTACTACTGTCATGGATGGTGGGCTTTAGGACTTGCTCTGTAAGAAAAACATAAGAACATCACATCACACAGATATAATACATCTTATTTTATTTTATAAAAACTGACTCATATTATCCACAACAACTAATCAGATCTTAGCTTTCATTGTGGATCTTTTGAGAAAAAGGTCACTAAGTTTTCCACTTTAATCCGTTTTTTTTTTTTTTTTACATTTCACCAATATAAAATCTAATGTCCCTGATGTTCCCCTTTAGGCCCGGTTCACACTGCTGCGGTGCGGGAATGCTGCGAATCTACTGCGGGTTCCCACACCGCATGTCTCCCGCCGGCAGTTTACACTGCCCTATGCAAGCTGCTGGGAGTGTCAGTGAAATGTTAATGACACCCCCATATCAGCTCGCATATCGCAGTGCGATCTGCAAACTCGGACAGGAATCGGATCGCATAGTGAGAACACCATGCAATCCGATTCTGCTGCGGACCGAAAAAAAGGGTCCTGTGCGAGTTTGGGCCGAATGCGATGCAAATTCAGCCATACTATCTGTATGGCTGAATTCGCATCGCACAGAGATCGCATATGATTTGAACTGCAGTGCGGTGCGAATCATATGCGATCTCCCGCACCGCAGCAGTGTGAACCGGTCCTTAAACACGAGGCTTTGCTTTCTTCCAAAGATCTCATCACACTCTACTCTGTCCTCTTTACCTTTAATGGTCTGAATATATATATATATATATACACACATACACTATATTGTCAGAAGTATTGACAATACCTGGTAAACCCGCTCCCCTCTATCGTCATGGGGAAAGCCATAGGGAAGTCCCCGTCAAGTCCCCCTGCGTCAGAGGGGGGCGGGGTCACCAGGTGGCCCCGCTCTCCGCTATATAAGAACCGTCAGAAGAAGAGAAGCATCACACAGCGGGGGCCTCCCATTGCACGGAGCGGCCCGAGAACGAAGAAGAGACGCCGTGGAAGAAGATGCCGGACGAGAACACCGGAGCAAGAAGAAGATGAAGGAAGAAGAAGATGGAGGAAGAAGAAGATGGAGGAAGAAGATGAAGAAACCGAAGGATGAAGAAAGGAAGAAGGAAGACCAGAAGAAAGAAGACTTGTCAAAGATCGTCTCCTGTCATTTTTAACACTTTTGTCACTTTTTTGGTGAAATGGCCCTTACCATTTCACACATGGGGGGAGGCCGGGATCTGGGGGTTCCCTTGTTAAAGGGGGCTTCCAGATTCCGATAAGCCCCCTGCCCGCAGACCCCCACAACCACCAGCCAGGGTTGTGGGGATGAGGCCCTTGTCCTCATCAACATGGGGACAAGGTGCTTTGGGGGGGACCCCAAAGCACCATCCCAATGTTAAGGGCATGTGGCCTGGTATGGTTCAGGAGGGGGGGCGCTCTCTTGTCCCCCCCCCCCTCTTTTCCTGCAGCCTGCCAGGTTGCGTGCTCGGATAAAGGGTCTGGTATGGATTTTTGGGGGAACTCCACGCCATTTTTTTTTTTATTTGGCATGGAGTTCCCCTTAAAATCCATACCAGACCTGAAGGGTCTGGTATGGCTATTTAGGGGGAACCCCACGTAATTTTTTTTTAATTTGACGCAGGGTTCCCCTTAATATCCATACCAGACCTGAAGGGCCTGGTTATTGAATTTGGGGGAACCCCACCGTTTTTTTTTTTTTTTTTTATCAATGTCTTATAATGACTGTTCTCTGTATTACGGGAGCCGACAATTCATTATAGCCGCGAGTGATTTTAAATAGCTTTTTTTCCTTCAGAAATTACACTTTGTGCAGGGACAGTTCTAAGCACGGGAAACATGTGCCCCTTTACATGCATACTATACACACCCCCCAGGTACGAAATTTAAAGGAATATTAAACTTTTATTGTTTCACTTTAAGCATTATTAAAATCACTGCTCCCGAAAAAACGTCCGTTTTTAAAACTTTTTTTTGCATTGATACATGTCCCCTGGGGCAGGACCCAGGTCCCCAAACACTTTTTATGACAATAACTTTTTAAAAATCAATGACTTTCAATGACTGTTCTCTGTATTATGGGGACGGGAGCCGACACTTCATTATAGCCGCGAGTGCTTTTAAAAGACTTTTTTTTCTTGCAGAAATTACACTTTGTGACAAACTGACAATAACTTTTTAAAAAGCAACTCTAACCCAAACATACAGTAGAACTTACTTACAGTTCGGGTTCGCTCAACCCTAATCTTCACCCAAGAACACTTTACTGAATTGCTGGAACATTGTACTCAGAAGCCTTAGGCCTACACTACTTGGAAGCTAGCAAAGAACATCTGCCACAAGGAACTACATACAGTATCTCACAAAAGTAAGTACACCCCTCACATTTTTGTAAATCTTTTCTTCTATCTTTTCATGTGACAACACTGAAGAAATGACACTTGTCTACAATGTAAAGTAGTGAGTGTACAGCTTGTATAACAGTGTAAATTTGCTGTCCCCTCAAAATAACTCAACACACAGCCATTAATGTCTAAACCGCTGGCAACAAAAGTGAGTACACCCCTAAGGGAAAATGTCCAAATTGGGCCCAATTAGCCATTTTTCCTCCCCGGTGTCATGTGACTCGTGGTGACCTGAGGTCTCAGGTGTGAATGGGGAGCAGGTGTGTTAAATTTGGTGTTATCGCTCTCACTCTCTCATACTGGTCACTGGAAGTTCAACATGGCACCTCATGACAAAGAACTCTGAGGATGTGAAAAAAAGAATTGTTGTCTACATAAAGATGGCCCAGGCTATAAGAAGATTGCCAAGACCCTGAAACTGAGCTGCAGCACGGTGGCCAAGACCATACAGAGGTATAACAGGACAGGTTCCACTCAGAACAGGCCTCGCCATGGTTGACCAAAGAAGATGAGGGCACGTGCTCAGCGTCATATCCAGAGGTTGTCTTTGGTAAATAGACGTATGAGTGCTGCCAGCAGTGCTGCAGAGGTTGTAGGGGTGGGGGGGTCAGCCTGTCAGTGCTCAGACCATACGCTGCACACTGCATCAAATTGGTCTGCATGGCTGTCGTCCCAGAAGGAAGCCTCTTCTAAAGATGATGCATAAGAAAGCCCACGAACAGTTTGCTGAACACAAGAAAACTTAAGGACATGGATTACTGGAACCACGTCCTGTGGTCTGATGAGACCAAGATAAATTTATTTGGTGTCAGATGGTGTCAGGCGTGTGTGGCGGCAACCAGGTGAGGAGTACAAAGACAAGTGTGTCTTGTCTACAGTCAAGCATGGTGGTGGGAGTGTCATGGTCTGGGGCTGCATGAGTGCTGCCGGCACTGGGGGGCTACAGATCATTGAGGGAACCATGAACGCCAACATGTACTGTGACATACTGAAGCAGAGCATGATCCCCTCCCTTCAGAGACTGGGCCGCAGGGCAGTATTCCAACATGATAACGACCCCAAACACACCTCCAAGACCACCACTGCCTTGATAAAGAAGCTGAGGGTAAAGGTGATGGACTGGCCAAGCATGTCTCCAGACCTAAACCCTATTGAGCATCTGTGGGACATCCTCAAACGGAAGGTGGAGGAGCGCAAGGTCTCTAACATCCACCAGCTCTGTGATGTCATCATGGAGGAGGGGAAGAGGAGTCCAGTGACAACCTGTGAAGCTCTGGTGACCTCCATGCCCAAGAGGGTTAAGGCAGTGCTGGAAAATAATGGTGGCCACACAAAATATTGACACTTTGGGCCCAATTTGGACATTTTCACTTAGGGGTCTAATGACTTTTGTTGCCAGCGGTTTAGACAGTAATGGCTGTGTGTTGAGTTATTTTGAGGGGACAGCAAATTTACACTGTTATACAAGCTGTACACTCACTACTTTACATTGTAGCAAAGTGTTATTTCTTCAGTGTTGTCACATGAAAAGATAGAAGAAAATATTTACAAAAATGTGAGGGGTGTACTTACTTTTGTAAGATACTGTATATGCTGGTGTTTTATATATATAAAGAGAGATTTGCTCTCTCATGAATATAGCATAGGCTTAGTGTGGCCACTAGTGTAGTTAACTGAAATATCCACCAGGAGGTGAATTTGGATCTGAATATAGTGTATCCTTGCATAGATAACATTCTTCATTGTTCAACCATTGTTGTGTTGGTGGAGGAGACTTTTTGCTGAGTGCCCCATCATTGGTGTCAGTTGAAGGAGCAGGCCCTTCAACTGACACCAGTTAAATGAGATAATACATTGTACTGCGCATGCACTGCAGTCAGTGTACCAATTGTAAAACAAATGATAGCAGGTAAGTAAAATAGTTTTTTGGCAGAAGAGACATATCAATTTTCTTCTACCAAAAGACCCTCCCTGTTGGCCAATTTTAGTTGGTTTAGCTCCACTTCAGACCAGAGTAGTCAAAACAATACTGGAAAACATGTAACAATGAGCCTGCAGCACCACCTGCTGGTACAAAATAAAAATGCATCAAAGTACAAAACCACTATACAGTCTCTTAGTAGACGAAGACTGGCCATCTGTGTGCTTTAGAAGGGTCTCGTTGGGATTTTAAAACACTTGTTTGGAAACTCATGGCACTCACCTGATGAAGAGGGAATCAGGAATCCTGTACAGAGCAAGCCCAGAATCTGGAAACAAAAAATGATCAGAACAATTGTGTAATACACAGTCTGTATAAAGATATTAATTAGATCAGTTGTCCCTCCCCCCTTAAAATGTATGCACTACTCTTCACATTTACCCCCTAAGCATAAATGCCTTTTGCAAGCCAAAATTCTCCCAAAAATTCCCCTTGTTCCAGAACAAATCTCCCCACCCAGCGCAAATCCTCTCCCTCCCACACTCCCTCCTCTCAGCTCAAATCCTCTCCATCCCACAATCCCTCCTCCCAGCTCAATTCATCTCCCTCCCACAATCCCTGCTCCCAGCTCAATTCATCTCCCTCCCACAATCCCTCCTCCCAGCTCAAATCCTCTCACTCCCCAAATCCCTCCTCCCAGCTCAAATCCTCTCACTCCCCAAATCCCTCCTCCCAGCTCAAATCCTCTCACTCCCACAATCCCTCCTCCCAGCTCAAATCCTCTCCCTCCCACAATCCCTCCTCCCAGCTCAAATCCTCTCACTCCCACAATCCCTCCTCCCAGCTCAAATCCTCTCACTCCCACAATCCCTCCCCCAGCTCAAATCCTCTCCCTCCCACAATCCCTCCTCCCAGCTCAAATCCTCTCCCTCCCACACTCCCTCCTCTCAGCTCAAATCCTCTCCATCCCACAATCCCTCCTCCCAGCTCAATTCATCTCCCTCCCACAATCCCTGCTCCCAGCTCAATTCATCTCCCTCCCACAATCCCTCCTCCCAGCTCAAATCCTCTCACTCCCCAAATCCCTCCTCCCAGCTCAAATCCTCTCACTCCCCAAATCCCTCCTCCCAGCTCAAATCCTCTCACTCCCCAAATCCCTCCTCCCAGCTCAAATCCTCTCACTCCCACAATCCCTCCCCCAGCTCAAATCCTCTCCCTTCCACAATCCCTCCTTCCAGCTCAAATCCTCTCCCTCCCACAATCCCTCCTCCCAGCTCAAATCCTCTCCCTCCCACAATCCCTCCTCCCATCTCAAATCCTCTCCCTCCCACAATCCCTCCTTCCAGCTAAAATCCTCTCCCTCCCATAATCCCTCCTCCCAGCTCAAATCCTCTCCCTCCCCAAATCCCTCCTTCCAGCTCAAATCCTCTCCCTCCCCAAATCCCTCCTCCCAGCTCAAATCCTCTCCCTCCCCAAATCCCTCCTCCCAGCTCAAATCCTCTCACTCCCCAAATCCCCCCTCCCAGTTCAAATCCTCTCCCTCCCACAATCCCCCCTCCCAGTTAAAATCCTCTCCCTCCCACAATCCCTCCTCCCAGCTCAAATCCTCTCCCAACCCACAATCCCTCCTCCCAGCTCAAATCCTCTCCCTCCCACAATCCCTCCTCCCAGCTCAAATCCTCTCCCTCCCACAATCCCTCCTCCCAGCTCAAATCCTCTCCCAACCCACAATCCCTCCTCCCAGCTCAAATCCTCTCCCTCCCACAATCCCTCCTCCCAGCTCAAATCCTCTCCCTCCCACAATCCCTCCTCCCAACTCAAATCCTCTCACTCCCCAAATCACTCCTCCCAGCTCAAATCCTCTCACTCCCGCAATCCCTCCTTCCAGCTCAAATCCTCTCCCTCCCACAATCCCTCCTCCCAGCTTAAATCTTCTCCCTCCCACAATCCCCCCTCCCAGCTCAAATTCTCTCCCTCCCACAATCCCTCCTCCCAGCTCAAATCCGCTCCCTCCCACAATCCCTCCTCCAAGCTCAAATCCCTCCTCCCAGTTCAAATCCTCTCACTCCCCAAATCCCCCCTCCCAGCTCAAATCCTTCCTTCTCCAAATTCCATTTTCCTAGCACAAATCACCCCAAATCACCTCTCCTAGCACTAATCACCTCAAATCACCACTCCTAGCACTAATCACCCCAACAAATCACTCCTTCTAACAAAATACCCCAAATCCCCACTGTGCCCAGCCCCCTCCTGCCCACCCCTTGACCTGCCCCTGGACAGGATACATTGTTGGCTGGGGAGATGCTGTTGAAGACGATACAAAAGTAGGAAGATGTTACATGAGGGTGGTAGAGATCAATGCTTTTCCCTAATCAATGTTCCCAATACAGACTGCTGAGGTCCGAGGGCCGCACCTCATATATCAAAGGTCCGCATGTGGCCCTCACCAAAATGGCTGACTCTGTAGAGACAGAAATTGTATCGTGTCAGAAATCACAACCTCTCCTCTACAATATTGTGACCTACATCTAGACCATCACACAGGTATACACACTGAGGGGTCTTTTCTAGCCACTACCAGTCAGGAACTCATTAAAGTGGACCTGTCCTTGGATATACTATTCATGTTAAGTTCATGCCTGCTGAGTAATGTGTGAGTTTAGCACTATTACCTCTCACAGAGATCACAGTACTACCCCTGACAATGCCTTCATCTTCTTTTCTCTCCAGAAGTATGGAGCGATCTTTGTTTAGACATCATCCAGAATCCCCATCTGCATCCTGGGCAGAGGTGCCAACTCAGAGATGGCACAGTCATGTCCATCCTGTGAAGTTCTTTGCTGGGTTCACAGTTCACAGATCAGCCCGTGGTGCAGTCTCTTGATCATCTTGATGATGCATCTCATCATCAATCTCATCATCTCATCATCAATCACAAAATCTCATCATCTCATCATAAATCTCATCATCTCATCATAAATCTCATCATCTCATCATCTCATCATCAATCTCATCATCTCATCAATCTCATCATCTCATCATCAATTTCATCATCTCATCAATCACATCAATCTCATCATAAATCTCATCATCTCATCAATCTCATCATCTCATCAATCTCATCATAAATCTCATCAATCTCATCATAAATCTCATCAATTTCATCATAAATCTCATCAATCTCATCATCTCATTAATCTCATCATCAATTTCATCATCTCATCAATCTCATCATCTCATCAATCTCATCAATCTCATCAATCTCATCATAAATCTCATCAATCTCATCAATCTCATCATCTCATCAATCTCATAATCTCATCATCAATCTCATCAATCTCATCATCTCATCAATCTCATAATCTCATCATCAATCTCATAAATCTCATCATCTCATCAATATAATCATCTCATCAATCTCATTATCTCATCATCAATTTCATCAATCTCATCAATCTCAATCATCTCATCAATCTCATCATCAATCTCATCCTCTCATCAATCTCATCATCAATCTCATCATCTCATCTATCTCATCATCTTATCATCTCATCAATCTCATCATCTTACCAATCTCATTATCTCATCAGCTCTTATGTAGCTGAGGGCGGGGCCACCCATCACATGACCCCACCCCCTCTAATGCAACGCAGGATTCCCGATGCATCAGAGGGGGCGGGGTCACGAGTACACGTCACTGGTAAACCCCAGCATTTCCCCTTGTCAGAGGGGGATGGGGTCACGTGACGGGTGGCCCCGCCCTCAGCTACATAAGACCTGTCAAGCTAGCGCCGCGTCATTGGCTGGGTGCCTCTGGTGGAGGCAGGATTCTGTGCGTGTTCCTCGCTGGAGTCGCTGGAGATCATCCATCACTGGAGATCCAGAATTGGATTACATCGCTGGAGTAGGAGCATTGATTTAGTGGATAACATCGCTGGAGTAGGAACATGGATTTAGTGGATTACGCTAAATAACTGAAATCTCTTTTTTTTATTTTTAATAAAGGACTTGTCCCAAGCCGTCTCTCGTGTGTTTTTTTAACATTTTGACGCTTTCTTTTTGTGAAATGGTACGGGTACCCCTTGCCAATTCACATGGGGGGGCGGGATCTGCGTGTCCTCTTGTTAAAGGGGGCTTCCAGATTCTGATAAGCCCCCAGCCCGCAGAACCCCACAACCACCGGGCAAGGGTTGTGGGGATGACGCCCTTGTCCCCATCAACATGGGGACATCCTCCCCATGTTGAGGGCATGTGGCCTGGTATGGTTCAGGAGGGGGGGGGGGGGCGCTCTCTCGTCCCCCCTCTTTTCCTGCGGCCTGCCAGGTTGCGTGCTCGGATAAGGGTCTGGTATAGATTTTTGGGGGAACCCCACGCCACTTTTTTAAAATTTTAGCGTGGAGTTCCCCTTAAAATCCATACCAGACCTGAAGGGCCTGGGAATGGAATTTTGGGGGGACCCAACATGCATTTTTATTTTTCAATGACTTTCAATGACTTTTATGTGTATTGTCGGGACCGACAATTCATTATAGCCGGTGCTAGCGCTAGTACTTTTAAATGACTTTTTTTTCCTTTAGAAATGTCATTTTGCACTCGGACTGTTCTAAACACGGGAAACATGCGCCCCTTTACAGGCATACTATAGACACCCCCTAGGTACGAAATTTAAAGGAATATTTAAATTGTATTATTTCACTTTAAGCGTCAATAAAATCACTGCTCCCAAAAAAACGTCAGTTTTTAAAACTTTTTTTGCATTGACAGTGGGTCCCCAAACACTTTTTATGACAATAACTTGCATATTAACCTTTAAAATTAGCACTTTTTATTTTTCATGTTCGTGACCCATAGACTTTAACGGTGTTCGAACAGATTTTTTTGCCTGTTCGCATGTTCTGGTGCGAACCGAACGGGGGGGGGGGGGGGGGGGTTCGGCCCATCCCTACATCTCATCATAAATCTCATCATCTCATCATAAATCTCATCATCTCATCATGAATCTCATCATAAATCTCATCATCAATCTCATCATCTCATCATCAATCTCATCAATCTCATCAATCTCATCCTCTCATCAGCTCATCATCTCATCAATCTCATCATCAATCTCATCATCTCATCATAAATCTCATCAATCTCAGCATCTCATCAGCTCATCATCTAATCAATCTCATCAATCTCATCATCTCATCAATCTCATCAATCTCATCATCTCATCAATCTCATCATCTCATCAATCTCATCAATCTCAATCATCTCATCAATCTCATCAATCTCATCATCTCATCAATCTCATCATCTAATCAATCTCATCATCTAATCAATCTCATCAATCTAATCAATTTAATCATCTCATCATAAATCTCATCATCAATCTCAACATCTCACGATCAATCTCATCATCTCATCATCAATCTCATCATCTCATTAAGAGACTGAGGAAAGGCTACTGAGGTCCATTAATATCTTTAACTAGTCCCCATTTAGAACTTACCAAGATCTTTGGCATCGTGTCACCGCGCAGCTGGAAACTCTTCATCTAAATCTCATCATCTCATCATGAATCTCATCAATCTCATCCTCTCATCAGCTCATCATCTCATCAATCTCATCATCAATCTCATCATCTCATCATAAATCTCATCAATCTCATCAATCTCATCAATCTCATCAATCTCATCATCTCATCAATCTCATCAATCTCATCAATCTCATCATCTCATCATCAATCTCATCAATCTCATCATCTCATCAATCTCATCAATCTCATCATCTAATCATCAATCTCATCAATCTCATCATCTCATCAATCTCATCAATCTAATCAATCTCATCAATCTCATCAATCTAATCAATCTCATCAATCTCATCAATCTAATCATCTCATCATAAATCTCATCATCAATCTCAACATCTCACGATCAATCTCATCATCTCATCATCAATCTCATCATCTCATTAAGAGACTGAGGAAAGGCTACTGAGGTCCATTGATATCTTCAACTAGTCCCCATTTAGAACTTACCAAGATCTTTGGCATCGTGTCACCGGGCAGCTGGAAACTCTTCACCTAGAAAAAAGCACACAATTCAGAGAGTGATAGGCAGTAGGTCTGTATCACACAGAGATAGATTCGCATTTCCGGACTCCTCTATGACTCAGCATGAAGGACACAAATGGGGAAGCTCTGATCTCTCCTCCATACCACAGAGACATTACCAGAGTTTCTGATAACACTGGTCAACAATGATTTGGTCATAGAACAGCTAGGAGGTTTCTTCTAGGTACTTTATTAACCACTTCATGCCCTTAGGACATACCCGTACATCTTTGAGTGGAAGTGGTTATACCAGGTTAATGGTTGCAGCCATGGTCCTGGTATCAGAATTTGATGGGCTTTCCTGCAGAAGTCATCCAAATGGCTCTACAACCACCCAATCATTTTTACAGGGCGTGGAATGGGGGCCCCTAGTCCTTCCACCGCCTGCTGCCTTTCCTGGGTTCTCCAGTGTGTAAGAGGGGCTTCACGGTTGGCTAAATTTGGTGCCGAAAGCGCAAGTCTCTACCCCCCGCTCTTGTTCTGCTAGAACATTGTCCCTCCTGTTGAGACCGAACTCTCCACCATCTTGTGCCCCACTCCATGCCTGAGGACTCCACAACGAAACTCCCAAAATTTTCTGCATTTTGCTCATGAAATTCAGGAAATGGCACAACAATCACATCACAGGGACCTACTGTACATTCTGGAGTCACCTGACATTACACGGTCAATCACATTTAGCAGATGGTCAGCAGAAGTCACAAGTGGAAGCATGTGCAGCAACTCAGCAGCCATTTCTTTTACAGTCTCTCCTAAAGGTGTTCTATCGGGTTGAGGTCAGGACTCTGTGCAGGCCAGTCAAGTTCCTCCACTCCAAACTCGCTCCTCCATGTCTTTATGGACCTTGCTTTGTGCACTGGTCCAAACCATTTGGTGGAGGAGGGGGGGGGGGATTATGGTGGGGGGTTGTTTTTCAGGGCTTGGCCCCCTTAGTTCCAGTGAATAGAATAGTGCATAGAATGTAAAAACCTTCAGCCTTTACAAACCCTTTAAAAGTGGTTCAATGGGCAGTTTAGTCCTAAAAAAGTGTAAAGTCATGTAAATGTAAAAGTCATGTAAAGTGATGTATACAGAAGCTGGTCCTCTGGACTTCAGTGACTTCTGGGCATGAAAAGGTTAAACCAAAATTGCGGAAAAGTTTGTGAACATTTTGTTATGTTAAACATTACCTGGCGGAAAGAATTTTTTTTTGCTGCCTAAAATAATGGAGACTCCTATGACTTCTCTTCCCAGGCAAAGTTCAGTGACCGTCCGCCCAGGTCACCCCTCCTCCGGGATGGGGTCAGTGTCCTCTGCTGGGAGGAAATCTTAGTAAATACCTGGAAACAGAGTCCCTCCTATTCTTCTCTCCAACTGGAATATCCTGAAGACATAAGAACACTTCAATGCTGAGCTGCACTCATCTTTTCTTTGTATCACAATTCCGACTCCAAATAGATTCTTTCATCTTTTTTTTTAATATATGTTTCCAACATTTGTCATTCATTTTATTGTAAGTTTTGATCTGTTATGTCATATCTCTGATGGAGGTGCCCCTGTATGATGGAGGGGTCCCCTGTATGGTGGAGAGACCCCCTGTATGGTGGAGGGGTCCCTGTATGATGAGGGGTCCCTGTATAATGGAAGGGTCACTGTATGATGAGGGGTCCCTGTATGATGGAGAGACCCCCTGTATGGTGGAGAGACACCCTGTATGGCGGAGGGGTCCCCGTATGGTGGATGGGTCCCTGTATGATGGAGGGACCCCTTGTATGATGGAGAGACCCCCTGTATGATGAGGGGTCCCTGTATAATGGAAGGGTCCCTGTATGATGAGGGGTCCCTGTATGATGGAGAGACCCCCTGTATGGTGGAGAGACACCGTGTATGGCGGAGGGGTCCCTGTATTGTGGAGGGGTCCCTGTATGATGGAGAGACCACCTGTATGGTGGAGAGACCCCCTGTATGGCGGAGGGGTCCCCGTATGGTGGATATGTCCCTGTATGATGGAGGGACCCCTTGTATGATGGAGAGACCCCCTGTATGGTGGAGGGGTCCCTGTATGATGGAGAGACCCCCTGTATATTGGAGAGACCCCCTGTATGGCGGAGGGGTCCCTGTATGGTAGAGGGACCCCTTGTATGATGCCGAGACCCCCTGTATGGTGGAGGGGTCCCTGTATGGTGAGGGGTCCCTGTATGATGGAGAGACCCCCTGTATGGTGGAGAGACACCCTGTATGGCGGAGGGGTCCCTGTATTGTGGAGGGGTCCCTGTATGATGGAGAGACCACCTGTATGGTGGAGAGACCCCCTGTATGGTGGAGAGACCCCATGTATGGCGGAGGGGTCCCCGTATGGTGGATGGGTCCCTGTATGATGGAGGGACCCCTTGTATGATGGAGAGACCCCCTGTATAGTGGAGGGGTCCCTGTATGATGGAGAGACCCCCTGTATGGTGGAGAGACCCCCTGTATGGCGGAGGGGTCCCTGTATTTTAGAGGGACCCCTTGTATGATGCCGAGACCCCCTGTATGGTGGAGGGGTCCATGTATGGTGGAGGGGTCCTTGTATGATGGAGGTACCCCCTGTATGGTGGAGGGACCCCCTGTATGATGGAGAGACCCCCTGTATGGTGGAGGGGTCCCTGTATGGTGGAGGGGTCCCTGTATGGCGGAGGGACCCCCTGTATGATGGAGAGACCCCCTGTATGGTGGAGGGGTCCATGTATGGTGGAGGGGTCCCTGTGTGATGGAGGTACCCCCTGTATGATGGAGAGACCCCCTGTATGGTGAAGGGGTCCCTGTATGGTGGAGGGGTCCCTGTATGGCGGAGGGACCCCCTGTATGATGGAGAGACCCCCTGTATGGTGGAGGGGCCCCTGTATGGTGGAGGGGTCCCTGTATGGTGGAGGGGTCTCTGAATGGTGGAGGGGTCCCTGTATGATGGAGAGACCCCCTGTATGGTGGAGGGGTCTCTGTATGGTGGAGGGGTCCCTGTATGATGGAGGGACCCCCTGTATGATGGAGGGACCCCCTGTATGGTGGAGAGACCCCCTGTATGGTGGAGGGGCCCCTGTATGGTGGAGGGGTCCCTGTATGGTGGAGGGGTCTCTGAATGGTGGAGGGGTCCCTGTATGATGGAGAGACCCTCTGTATGGTGGAGGGGTCTCTGTATGGTGGAGGGGTCCCTGTATGATGGAGGGACCCCCTGTATGATGGAGGGACCCCCTGTATGGTGGAGGGGTCCCTGTATGGTGGAGGGGCCCCTGTATGGTGGAGGGGCCCCTGTATGGTGGAGGGGTCCCTGTATGGTGGAGGGGTCTCTGAATGGTGGAGGGGTCCCTGTATGATGGAGGGACCCCCTGTATGATGGAGGGACCCCCTGTATGGTGGAGGGGTCCCTGTATGGTGGAGTGGTCCCTCTATGATTGAGAGACTCCCTGCATGGTGGAGGGGTCCCTTATGGTGGAGGGGTCCCTGTATAGTGGAGGGGTCCTTGTATGATGGAGGGGTCCCTGTATGGTGGAGGGGTCCCTGTATGGTGGAGGGGTCCCTGTATGATGGAGGGACCCCCTGTATGATGGAGAGACAACCTGTATGGTGGAGGGGTCCCTGTATGGTGGAGGGACCCCCTGTATGATGGAGAGACAACCTGTATGGTGGAGGGGTCCCTGTATGGTGGAGGGGTCCCTGTATGATGGAGAGACTCCCTGTATGGTGGAGGGCTCCCTTATGGTGGAGGGGTCCCTGTATGATGGAGGGACCCCCTGTATGGTGGAGGGGTCCCTTATGGTGGAGGGGTCCCTGTATGATGGAGGGACCCCCTGTATGGTGGAGGGGTCCCTGTATAGTGGAGGGGTCCTTGTATGAAGGAGGGGTCCCTGTATGGTGGAGGGGTCCTTGTATGATGGAGGGGTCCCTGTATGATGGAGGGGTCCCTGTATGGTGGAGGGGTCCCTGTATAGTGGAGTGGTCCTTGTATGATGGAGGGGTTCCTGTATGGTGGAGGGGTCCCTGTAGATCCCCAGAAACACACACAAAGACTACTTTACAGACACCAATAATAAACTATATGAAGACTTCCTCCTCTCTGTACTGATTATTGGAGACATTGTAAATAAAGTGTGACAAGGGCTCCGCCCTCCTCTGTGTCTCCTAATCCCTCCGGCCCCCCCGAAACGTCTGATAATTTATTGTGTCTCATAATTATAATTATAGGCATGTGAACAGGGTGTGCTAGGTGTGCCTGGGCACTCCCTAATCCCCCTGTGTAATTGCAGATTCCCCCTCTTTAGACCCCTGATATTTCACCAAAGTCCCCTAACGGGGCTCCTTAACCGCTTGCCGAGCGCCTCACGCAGATATACTGCGGCAGAATGGCGCGTACAGGCGAACTCCGTACCTTTACTTTGCCCTTTAAGAGGTGGCTTGCGGGCGCACGGCAAACTCTGTGAGTCGGGTCGCGGGTCCCGGGGACTCGATCGCCGCGGGTCTACCCGCGATCGTCTCACAGGGAGAGGAAGAACGGGGAGATTCTAATATAAACAAGGTTCAATGAAGCAACCCTCATCACAGCCCCCATCCACTTACAGTTATTCCCGAGCGTTGTAATGTAGAGCTGGACGCAGGGCACCGGTCACTTTTCTTTTCAGTACTTCTTGTAGGAGAGAGGATGATATCCTATCAGAACATCCCAATATACCATCCAGTCCAGGCCGGTAGTCTCACTCCCCATGCAGCACTGATCACCCTGCTGGTTTCTTCCACTAGCGCCCTTGTTATGATGATTTGCTCTTCTCTAAAGACGTGTTCAGTAATAAATGTTCTTTGTATGTTTTGCTATTTTATCCGGCTGCAGATAAGACACACCTAATCAGCGGACAAAAGGGGGCCTCATATCATGGCTTCTAGCCAGGACACTTTCCATGAAACATTCCCGAAACATCAAACTACATCCAAGTATCATCTCCCAGGCACCACCCCTGAGGGCCACATGGACGGGGATCGTCCGGAAAAATAAATATTCACAATACAGTTCACATGAAACATGTATCTGGACCTATTGTTGGGAAATGTTTGACTTGAGTTTCAACTTGACGTATTGGATGCCATACAGTGGGTTATGAGTGTGTGTTTGGTTGGTTCCAGGTTTATTGGGCCCGGTCACAGGTCTACATGTTTATACAGCCTCCTTCCCCTGGTGTTATTCAAAAATTATCAAATGCTTAAAAAAAAAAAATAATAATAATAATATACAACTAAGGACTCTGATGCCGCGTACACACGATCGGAATTCTCGTCAGATCGGAATTATGCTCAAACTGTCATGCCTACACACGGTCACACCAAATTCCGACGGTCAATAACACTGCGGCATACAAACGTTCAACGGCGCTATAAAAGGGAAGTTTAACCACTTAACCGCTTCCCGACCGCCTCATGTAGATATACGTCTACAGAATGGCACGGGCAGGCAAAAGCACGTACCCGTACGTCCCCTTTAAATGCCTGCCCATGGGTCGCGTGCGCACGCGCCAGCGGCGTGCTCGCGACCCGGTCGGGGAGCTCCGTGACCCCGGCCGCGGGACCAGCGGACCCGATCGCCGCTGGTGTCCCGCGATCGGGTCACAGAGCTGAAGTACGGGGAGAGGTCTGTGTAAACAAACCTCTCCCCGCGCTTCCTACATTGACTGTTATTGATTGGCCGTTCCCGGTCATCGGGAAAGCCGATCAATGACGTCAGACGTCAGCCCCGCCCCCTAATGTAAAAAAACACAACACACGTCACAGCCCATAACCCCTCCCCTCCCCCTAGTGGTTAACTCTTTCACTGCCAGTGTCATTTACACAGGAATCAATGCATTTAAATAGCATTGATTGCTGTATAAATGACAATGGTCCCAAAAATGTGTCAAAAATGTCCGATGTGTCCGCCATAATGTCGCAGTCACAAAAAAAAATCGCTGATCGCCGCCATTACTAGTAAAAAAAAAATATTAATAAAAATGCTATAAAACTATCCCCTATTTTGTAAACGCTATAACTTTTGCGCAAACCAATCAATAGTCGCTAATTGCGATTTTTTTACCAAAAATATGTCGACGAATACATATCGGCCGAAACTGAGGAAAAAAAAAGTTTTTTTATATATTTTTTGGGGATATTTCTTATAGCAAAAAGTAAAAAATATTGCATTTTTTTCAAAATTGTCGCTCTATTTTTGTTTATAGCGCAAAAAATAAAAACCGCAGGGGCGATCAAATACCACCAAAAGAAAGCTCTATTTGTGGGAAAAAAAGGACGCCAATTTTGTTTTGGAGCCACGTCGCACGACCGCACAATTGTCAGTTAAATCGACGCAGTGCCGAATCGCAAAAAGGGGCCTGGTCCTTTGGCTGCAAATTGGTCCGGGGCTGAAGTGGTTAAGCCCCGTTCCAATTTGCAGCCAAAGGACCAGGCCCCTTTTTGCGATTCGGCACTGTGTCGCTTTAACTGACAATTGCGCGGTCGTGCGACGTGGCTCCCAAACAAAATTGGCGTCCTTTTTTCCCCACAAATAGAGCTTTCTTTTGGTGGTATTTGATCGCCCCTGCGGTTTTTATTTTTTGCGCTATAAACAAAAATAGAGCGACTTTTTTGAAAAAAAATTCTATATTTTTTACTTTTTGCTATAATAAATATGCCCAAAAAAAATATATAAAAAAAAATTTTTTTTCCTCAGTTTAGGCCGATACGTATTCTTCTACATATTTTTGGTAAAAAAAAAATCGTAATTAGCGATTATTGATTGGTTTGTGCAAAACTTATAGCGTTTACAAAGTTGGGGATAGTTTTATAGCATTTTTATTCAAATTTTTTTTTTTTACTAGTAATGGCGGCGATAAGTGATTTTTATTGTGACTGCGACATTATGGCGGACACATCAGACATTTTTGACACATTTTTGGGACCATTGTCATTTATACAGCAATCAGTGCTATACAAATGCACTAATTCCTGTGTAAATGACACTGGCAGTGAAGGAGTTAACTACTAGGGGGCGGGGAGGGGGTTAAGTCCGTGTGTGTGTTTTTTTTACTGTAGGGGGGCGTGGCTTTGTGGCTGACATCACTGATCGGCTTTCCCGATGACAGGCAGTGTAGGAAGCGCGGGGAGAGGTTTGTTTACACAGACCTCTCCCCGTTCTTCAACTCTGTGACCCGATCGCGGGACACCATCGGCGATCAGGTCCGCTGGTCCCGCGGCTGCGTTCACGGAGCTCAGAACCGGGTAGCGAGCGCGCCGGCACGCGCGCGACCCACGACTTGGCTCTCAAAGGGCCACGTACAGGTACGTGGTTGTGCCCAGCTGTGCCATTCTGCCGACGTATATCAGCGTGAGGCGGTCCTTAAGCGGTTAATGCTTCCGAGCATGCGTCAAATTGTTTCTGAGCATGCGTCGGAATTTTGCGTGTCGGAATTGCATACACACAATCTTTTTTCCCGATAGAAAGATAGAAAGCTCCCATCGGACTGTTTCCATCGGAAATTCCGACCGTGTGTACGCTGCATTGGAATCTTAGGTCTCTTTCCCATGAAGGCGAAAAGGTGCTACTGACAGGAGCCAGGGACAGTATAGTGGGCCAAATGACCTATGTGAGAGTTTGGTGGTCTGCAGAGTGTTTATTTGTTGTATTGCTCCCCCAGCTATCGCATTTCATCTAGAGAGTGGTATGACCATGGATGGTTAGAGCATCACCCAACCACGAGGGATTTGGATATTTCATCCAGCACATACCTGAACAATCCGCTGGCAAAGCCATCTGGAAGGCAACAGAGGCTGGCTACAGACTTTGGTTATTTAGTTTTTTTTTTCCAAATTCCATGTCAGGGTGAGCCCAATCCGCACACACCAAATCCTTGAGATGAAGGCGTAATGACCAAGAGAACCTTGTGGTGGCTGCCATGAATCCAGGGGTGGCACCTTCAGAGATGCAGACTCAGGAAGTGGCAACTTCAAATCAGTGCGGACTACTGCACTTATGCCGCGTACACGCGGTCGGAATTCTCGTCAGAAAAAGCTCTAATGGTTTTCCCGTCGGAAATTCCAACGGAATTTCGCTCAAACTGTCTTGCCTACACACGCGGCCACACCAAATTCCGACGGTCAGTAACACAGCGGCATAAAACACGTTTGACAGCACTATAAAAGGGAAGTTTAATGCTTCTGAGAATGCGTCGAATTGTTTCCGAGCATGCGTTGGAATTTTACGTGTCGGAATTGCATACACACGATCGGAAAATCCGATAGAAAGGTTTTCCGTCGGAAAAATTGAGAACAGGTTCTCAGTCCAAAGTCCGTCGGAAATTCCGACAGAAAAAGACCGATGGGCGTACACACGGTCGGAAAATCCGTTGAAGAGCTCCCATCGGACTGTTTCCATTGGAAATTCCGACCGTGTGTACGCCGCATTAGAAATCCTGAAGGCGGTGATTGGTTTTCGGGGTGCTTCCAAAAAGTCACAAAAATAAAATAAAATATTCAATGGGCTCAACATGCCTCTCAGCAACATAGCTCGGGGTGTCTACTTTCCAAAATGGGGTCATTTGTTTTTTTTTTTGTACTGCTCTGCCATTTTAGCACCTCAAGAAATGATAGGCAGTCATAAAACTAAAAGCTGTGTAAATTCCAGAAAATGTACTCTAGTTTGTAGACACTATAACTTTTGCGCAAACCAATAAATATACGCTTATTGACATTTTTTTGTACCAAAGACATGTGGCTGAATACATTTTGGCCTAAATGTTCGACTAAAATTGAGTTTATTTATTTTTTTATATAACAAAAAATAGAAAATATCTTTTTTTTTTCAAATTTTCGGTCTTTTTCCATTTATATCAAAAAAAATAAAAACCGCAGAGGTGCTTAAATAGCACCAAAAGAAAGATCTATTAGCGGGAAAGAAAGTACGCAAATTTCGTTTGGGTACAACATTGCACGACCGCGCAATTACCAGTGTTGTGCTGCAGTGCAAAATTGTAAAAAGTGCTCTGGTCAGGAAGGGGGTAAAATCTTCCGGGGCTGAAGTGGTTAAAGGGGTTGTAAACATCCTATGCATTAAGGTGAAAAAACTTCTTCTAGTGACCCCCCCCCCCCCCAGCCCCCATCGTTTTAGTCACCTGAGCTCTAGCTTCTGCCCGGGGTTCTCGGCTCTTGATTGGATGGATTAATAGCAGCGCAGCTATTGGCTTTCGCTGCTATTAATCAAATCTAATGATGTGGCACCGGGGGGGGGGGCATTCTGTGTCTGTGGACGCAAATGCTGGACTCGGGAGTGCGCCCGCAAGGTAACCCCCCGGGAGAGCGCTTCTCTTAGGGGGTTATACGATGTGGGGAGGAGCCACGAGAGCCTCCGGGGGACCCCAGAAGACGATGTTCGGGGGCCACTCTGTGCAAAACGAGCTGCACAGTGCAGGTAAGTATGACATGTTTGTTATTTAAAAAAAAAAAAAAAAAAACACATGAAGCTTTACAATCACTTTAAGTGGTTAATGGCTGTGTGTTGAGTTATTTTGAGGGGACGGCAAATTTACACTGTTATACAAGCTGTACACTCACTACTTTACATTGTAGACAAGTGTCATTTCTTCAGTGTTGTCACATGAAAAGATAAAATATTTACAAAAATGTGAGGGTGTACTTACTTTTGTGAGATACTATATGCATGTACCCCAGTTGAAGCCTATGCAGGCGAAACATGTAGGGTTAAATGCTTGCCTGAGCCACTCAAAGAACTTCTTGCGCCCCCTTTTTTTATAAAAAGCTTTTTTAATATTTTATTGGTCATTGAGATTGAAAAAAACACTTGCTTACTGGGCACTTAAACCCCCCTCCTGCCCAGACCAATTTTCAGCTTTCGGTGCTCTCACACTTTGAATGACAATTACTCAGTCATGCAACACTGTACCCAAATGAATTTTTTGTCCTTTTTTTTTCCCCACAAATAGAGCTTTCTTTTGGTGGTATTCGATCACCTTTTTTTGTTTACAAACCATTTTTTTTTTTATACCAGCTTTTTAACGTCTATATGATACATCATGGACTAGTGCAGCATTAACTGTATAATATATATTTTCAGGGTCACCTCTGCCCTGTAGAATTAATCCACAGACTGCTGTACACAACACGGCTGGTTTGGCCCCATGTAGAGGAGTTCTTTTCCTATATATATATATATATATATATATATATATATATATATATATATATATATATAGAGTCCTGTTTACCAAATTGCTATCTCTTTTATTTTATTTTTAGTTTCATTTTCAATTTTACAATTCCATTTGTATTTCTATTTGCCCTCCATTTATGCGACTTTTATAAAATCGCACACTCCGGTTGAACTACGTTTAGAAATTGCACTCCCTACAGGAGTACATCAGATACCCTTGTGAATAGGTGACTGCGTTTCTATCCCTAGGTCCATATAATTACTACTGCAACTTTGTATAGGTGAATAGGTTGGTGTCAGCACTATTTTTTCACTGTATATAAACACGGCCTCTTTGAGCCAGCTCATTAGGATGGGCCAATGAGCTGTTCCCCCGGCTTGTTCTCATATTATTTCTATTCAATACTTTATTTATCAGATTATTTATGCGTTTAGTCCAAAATCGCATGATCACTTTTCTGGATCGCACGTGACATTTTATTGTAGTAATTTTTCTATGGGAATACAGTCTAGATCCGTGAGAGGAGATGATATTCTGAATACCCATATTACACTTGGTGGTTGGTTTCATCACATTTTACCTTGATTTGCACCTTATGAGAATACGACCCCTTTGTTTCGGGCCGCTGCACTGTTATAAGTTGACAAATCCTCTTTTTCACTCACGAATTACGAGTGTTTTCATTATAGATATACCTGTTACACATTGCTGCCCACAGGGTCTCATTTCCCTGTGCCGCCTTATGTGAAACAGGGACATTTATTTATTTATTTATTTATTTATACAAGCGCTGCACGTTCTATTTTTATGCTTTGTACAATTGTGTCTGATTGTTGTGTCAGCAGCTAGATATCACCTAAGTTTGGCGCAGTATTTTCTTTCACATTTCAGTATATGCATGCTATAATGTGCAAATATGTTGAGCATACACTTCATTACAGTAAGAGAGAGGCCTGGGGGACCCAAAAAGTGAATTTCCTGCCATGCCATTAGTGTTTTCCTCCATCGATTCTCTATTCCGCATCCATGTCATTACACACAGCAGACACTAGAGGGACCCCTTCTATTTATATAACAGCAGCATAGTCTGTACACAGTGCATGGAGGGGATATTGATACAATGTATCATGTGTTTTTATTTCTGGCATAACAATGAATCTACACCGCGGGCACACAAAGAAACAAGTGTAACCACTTCAGCCCCGGACCATTTTGCTGGCCAAAGATCACAGCACTTTTAGCGATTTCGGCACTGCGTCGCTTTAACTGACAATTGCGCGGTCGTGCGACGTGGCTCCCAAACAAAATTGACATCCTTTTTTCCCCCACAAATAGAGCTTTCTTTTGGTGGTATTTGATCACCTCTGCGGTTTTTATTTTTTGCGCTATAAACAAAAAAAGAGCGCAAATTAAAAAAAAAAAAAAACACATTATTTTTTACTTTTTGCTATAATAAATATCCCCCAAAAATATATATAAAAAAAAAATTTTTCCTCAGTTTAGGCCGATACGTATTCTTCTACACAAAAATCGCAATAAGCGTTTATTGATTGGTTTGCGCAAAAGTTATAGCGTCTACAAAATAGGGGATAGTTTTATGGCATTTTTATTATTATTATTTTTTTACTAGTAATGGCGGCGATCATCGATTTTTATCGTGACTGCAACATTATGGCGGACACATCGGACAATTTTGGTGCTCTTTTGGGACCATTCACATTTATACAGCCATCAGTAAAATTAAAAATGCACTGATTACTGTGTAAATGTGACTGGCAGTGAAGGGGTTAACCACTAGGGGGCTGGGTTAAGTGTGTCCTAGGGAGTGATTCTAACTGTGGGGGGGAGGGGCTGTGTGTGACACGTCACTGATCACCGCTCCCGATTACAGGTATAAATTATTATAATTTTTTTCCTACAAATAGAGCTTTTCTTTTGGTGGTATTTGATCACCTCTGCGGTTTTAATTTTTTGTTAAAAAAATGTAAAAAGACCAAAAAAAAAAAATAAAAAAAAAAATAATAATAATAATAATAATAATAATAATAATAATAATATATATATATATATATATATATATATATATATATATATATATATATATATATATATATTATATATATATATTTTGTTATAAAATTTTGCAAACAAGTCATTTTTCTCCTTCATTGATGTACGCTAATGAGGCTGCACTGATGGGCACCAATGGGTTGCTCTGATGGGCACTGATGGGCTGCACTGATGGGCACTGATGGGCACCGATAGGGCGGCACTGGTGGGCACCGATAGGGCAGCACTTGTGGGCACTCATAGGCGGAACTGTTGAGCACTGATAGGCGGCACTAGTGGGTACTGATTGGCGGCACTGGTGGGCACTGATTGGCGGCACTGGTGTGCACTGAGAGGTGGCACTGATGGGTGGCACTGAAGGGCATTGATAGGTGGCATTGGTGGACACTGAGAAGTGGCAGTGATGGGCACTGATGGGTGGCAGTGATGAGTACTGATGGGTGGCAGTGATGGGCACTGATAGGTTACACTGAAAGGCAGCACTGCTATGTGGCACTGATGAGGCACTGATTGGCACCACTGGTGGGCATTGATAGGTGGCACTCATGGGCATTGATAGGTGGCACTGGTGGGTACTGGCAGGTGGAACTGGCAGGCACAGAGGAGGCAGAGGAGGACGCAGATGTGTCTCCTTCCTCTTCGGGACTGGCCCCTTGAATCAGTGATCACCCGAGTCTCGGTGACTCAGTGATCACAAAATGTGCCACGTGTGCCCTAAAGGGGGTGCGCGTGGAGCGCGCAAAGGGGAGGACGTCCTATGACGGCCTCCCGGAAATTCAGGTCCTTGCTGTAGCCATCATTCGGCTATAGTGCGGACGTCAAGTGGTTAAAGAAAAATACACTTTAATGAATTTTAATGCAAAGAACAAAATGTATAAGTTATTGTTGGTAAAATATAAAAGATGATGTTACACCAAGTAAATGGATACCTAACATTTTAAAATTGTGCACACTCGTGGAATGGCGACAAAGTTCGATATTTAAAAATTGCCATAGGCGCCACTTTAACAATGTTTACTGGTTACAAATTTAGAGTTACAGAGGAGGTTGAGGGCTATAATGATTGCTTCCCATGACTTTCCATGATCCCCATGTCTAAGCTCCAGGGGGCGGAGCGAAACGCGTTGGAAGCATGGCCTGTTAGGAGACCAGGTGGAGGTTGACATTCTGTTTACCTCTACAGAATTGCATTGATGTGCGGCATTAGGGATTAGCTTTCATTTTTTTATTATTATTTTTATTTTTTTATTTTTACACTGTCCCCCTTTTTTTTTTTAAATCACTTTTATTTCTATTACAAGGAATGTCAACATCACTTGTAATCGTAATAAAAGATGACAGGTCCCCAAATCTCTCCTCTACCTTTAAAAGCAAATAAAAAAAAATGTTTACCTCCTTCCTAGACCACAAGTGACATCATGACATCGCTCCAGTCCTCACAGACCATAGAGAGGCGATCAGTTGATGATCAGTTGATGATCTGGTAAACCTCTATGGCCAGCTGTGCGACCTATCAGATCGTAACACCGGCGAGCTTCGGGAGAGGGGAGGGATGACCCCTCCCACTGCTTCTGAAAGCAATCCAGTGGCCAATTAGCCGCTCGTATGCTTTCATTAGAAAGCCAGTCACTGGCTGAAAAAAATACTGGGGTTATGGCTGATAGCAGTGGCGAAATTATAGGGGTCGCCGAGATCGCCCTGGCGACCGGGCCCCTTGCTGCAGGGGGCCTTTGAGGGCCCCCTGTACTCTTTGATAGGAGGGGAGGCTGAGAGGAGCTCCCCAATCGTCAGCCGAACTGTAATCGGTGCAGGGAGCTCCTCACATACCTAAAGTGAAAGCAGTGCTGTGCTGTGCTGTGCTCTTTGTCTCCCCCTACAGTGCAGTACCCGGCAGGAAGAAGGTACTGTAAATGTCTGACTTTTTTTTATAAGGCTATCTACTGTATGTATGTTTATATGTGATGTGTGTGCATGCATGTGTGTGTGTGTGGGGGGGGGGGTGTGCATGTGTGTGGGTGTGTGTATGCATGCATGTGTGTGTGTGTGTGGGGGGGTGCATGCATATGTGTGTGTGGGGGGGTGCATGCATGTGTGTGTGTGAGGGGGGTGCATGCATGTGTGTGTGGGGGGGTGCATGCATGTGTGTGTGGGGGGGGGGTGCATGCATGTGTGTGTGTGGGGGGGTGCATGCGTGTGTCTGTTTTTTGTGTGTGGGGGGGAAGGAAGTGTGTGTGGGGGGTGCATGCATGTGTGTGGGGGGTGCATGCATGTGTGTGTGTGTGTGTGTGGGGGGGGTGCATGCATATGTGTGTGTGGGGGGGGTGCATGCATGTGTGTGTGTGTGGGGGGGTGTGTGTGTGTGTGGGGGGTGTGCATGCATGCATGTGTGTGGGGGGGGGGTGCATGTATGTGTGTGTGGGGGGGGGGGTGCATGCATGCGTGTGTGGGTGGGGGGGTGCATGCATGTGTGTGTGGGGGGGGTGTGTACATGCATGCGTGTGTGGGGGGGGGGTGCATGCATGTGTGTGTGTGGGGGGGTGTGCATGCATGTGTGTGTGGGGGGGGGGGGTGTGTGCATGCATGCGTGTGTGGGGGGGGGGTGTGCATGTATGTGTGTGTGTGTGTGTGCATGCAGGTGTGTGTGGGTGTGTGCGAGTGGGCGGTGGGAATTCACAGTGGCAGCATTTGGCACACTGGCAGCATTTAATGGGCACACCGGCGGCATTTGATGGGCACACTGGCAGAATTTGATGGCACAGCGGCAGAGTTTGATGGGCACAGTGGCGACATTTGATGGTACAGTGGTGGCAATTGATGTTTTTATTTCTGAATTTTTCAGTTTGCACCAGCACCAGCTGTCACTGGTTTATATAAGCATATATATATATAGTGTGTGTTTTTATATAAAAATGAAAAAAATCGGTTCCTTTATATGCAGCCACCCACTTGTGACTGGGCCCTGGTGTTCCAACATCGGGCTCGGAGTAAAGAGCTTTGTCTGGAGGTGGGGGGGGGGGGTCCTCCATGGTTTCTTGCATCGGGGCCCTGAGGGTTCTAGTTACGCCACTGGCTGATAGGTATTGCGGTAAATATAAGTGCGCTGTGCAAATGTTTTAGGCAGGGTGAAATGCTGTAAAGTAAGAATGTAAAGTAAAGTAAGAATGCTTTTAAAAATATATATTTTACTTGTTTATTTTTATTAGTTTACAAAATGTAAAGTGAGCGAGCAGAAGAAAAATTGTAATCAATATTTGGTGTGATTACCCTTTGGCTTCAAACCAACATCAATTGTGACACTCGCACAAAGTCAGGGATTTTGCGCGGACATACTGTGACATACTGCGGCACAATGGCTCCCCTGGGCGAAATCCCATACGGGTCCATCCATTCCTTTAGCGGCCACCAGAGGGCGCGCGCGCGCTGCATGGCAGGGAATCCGATGCACGTGGCCAGAGAGCATGATCGTCGCCGGCCACACGCGATCGCGTGCACGAGCGCCAACATGGGGATTTGTGTGTGTAAACACGCAAATCCCTGTGCTATCAGGGAAGAGGAGCCATATTGTTTGTTCCTACTAAGCAGGAAAAACGATATGTCTCCTCTCCTAGTCCATCCTATCCACATACATTTAGAACACGCTGAGGGAACACACATTTAACCCCTTGATCGCCCCCCTAGTGTTAATCCCTTCCCTGCCGGTGTCATTTACACAGTAATCAGTGCATTTTTATATCACTGTTCGCTGTATAATTGCCAATGGTCCCAAAAAAGTGGTAAAGGTGTCCAATGTGTCTGTTGTAATGTCGCAGTACCGCTAAAAAATCGAATATCACCGCCATTACTAGTAAGAAAAAAAAATATCATAAAAATTTCATAAATCTTTCCCATAGTTTGTAGACGCTATAACTTTTGCACAAACCAATCAATATACGCTTATTGTGATTTTTTTTTTTTTACCAAAAATATGTAGAAGAATATATATTGGCCTAAACTGATGAAGAAATTTGTTTATTTTTTTATTTTTTATTTGGGGATAAATGTGCCTTGTCCCGGCCCTGCTTCCAGGTTTGGTTAAACAGGGATTTGGACCAAACCTCAGCACATACTTAGTGCAGCGCACAGCAGCCTGTCAAAATCAATGACAGGCTGAAATACTTGGCAGCTGTACATGGCTGTGTGCTGTTCCTGAGTGGCACTTGTGTTTTCAGCTGTATTGGTTCATGGGCATAGGCTCCAAATGTGGCATTCCTGCAGTTTGGGCATACATCATACACGTGGCATTAAATGTACATAATGCTCGGAGCCACAGGCAACCACCTTGTGGCAGGCTGAGGGCATCGGGTTGGACGCTGCACCCGTGCCCCCCCAGTGCCCAATATAGACTAGACATGTGCAATTAGTTTCGTTTTTTTTCGTTTTTCGTATTTTTTCGTTATTTTCGTTCATTCGTTTTCGTACGAATGAACGAACGATTCGCTAAAAATTTTAACGAATAACGAATCGTTCGAATCGAACGAATCCGAAAACAACGAAAATCCGAAAAAAAATAATTAGAAACAACGAAACTACGAAAGAAGAAAATCCGAAAAACGAAAACAGGAACAACGAAAATCAAAATGAACGAAAAAATTCGTACATTCGTAACTTTTTTTTTTTCGATTCGTAATTTTCCGTGTCTCTTACAATGGCGTTGCTTAACGTGCTTCGAATGGATTGAACGAAAAAATTTGTACATTTGTAACTTTTTTTTTTGTTGAATTGGTAATTTTCCGTGTCTCTTACAATGGCGCTGCTTAACGTGCTTCAAATGGATTGAACGAAAAAATTCGTACATTCGTACATTTTTTTTTTTTTTTTTTTTTTTTCGATTCGTAATTTTCCGTGTCTCTTACAATGGCGCTGCTTAACGTGCTTCGAATGGATTGAATGAAAAAATTCGTACATTCGTAACTTTTTTTTTCGATTCGTAATTTTTCGTGTCTCTTAAAATGTAATAATAGCATACACATTACATAAAATTATGAATTATGCTCCGATTACGAATCTACGAATGTTACGAATGTACGAATAAATACGAATGCATTCGAATTTCGAATAAACGAAAATTAAACTAATGGAAAAACGAATCGTTACGAATACGAACACCGACGACTTACGAATTTACGAATCGTTATGAATCAATGGAGACGAAAAAAAACGAAACGAAAATAAACACATTTTTCTGTTGTGCGCATGTCTACCGAGGACGTCTTTTCTCTATGGCCCGGGATGCAAGTGGTCCCAGGTAACAGTTAAGTAAAGTGAATAGACATGTGCAATTCGTTTTGTTTTTTTTCTTTTTTTTTTCGTTATTTTCGTTCATTCGTTTTCGTACGAACGACTGATTCGCTAAAAATTTTAACGAATAACGAATCGTTCGAATCGAACGAATCCGATTAACGAATCGTTCGAATCGAACGAATCCGAAAAACAACGAAAATCCGAAAAAAACTAATTAGAAACAACGAATGTACGAAAGAAGAAAATCCGAAAAACGAAAACAGGAACAACGAAAATCAAAATGAACGAAAAAATTCGTACATTCGTAACTTTTTTTTTTTTTTGTTGAGTTGGTAATTTTCCGTGTCTCTTACAATGGCGCTGCTTAACGTGCTTCGAATGGATTGAACGAAAAAATTCGTACATTCGTAACTTTTTTTTTTCGATTCGTAATTTTTCGTGTCTCTTAAAATGTAATAATAGCATACACATTACATAACATTATGAATTATGCTCCGATTACGAATGTTACGAATGTACGAATAAATACGAATGCGTCCGAATTTCGAATAAACAAAAATTAAACTAACGGAAAAACGAATCAACAAAAAAATAACTCTTACGAAAATACGAATCGTTACGAATACGAACACCGACGACTTACGAATTTACGAATCGTTACGAATCAACGGAAACGAAAAAAAAGAAACGAAAATAAACAATTTTTTTTGTTGTGCACATGTCTAGTATAGACCAAACCACCACCAAACAGGGTGCAGAAGGGGGTTAATGATATCCAAAAATGAAATAAGAAATAGAAGACACAATCCACTCACATGTAAAACTTGATAAAAGCCGGAGAGATGAAGCTTCGGGATGTCGCCAGCCTCAGTCTTGAGTCTCAATGCAGAGAGATCAGATCTTCAGACTGGCGGGCACTGGGAGAGACTCGGGTACTGGTGCCCTGGAGGGTCTGATGACTCACATGGGAACTAAGTGATAACAGCCTGGAGGGGATCAACCAGACAACACACATCTCAGAGCCGGTACGCCCCTTTCTGGCTGCACAGTGAATAACAGGATTATAAGGACGCAGTGCTAGGAGGACTACAAGGTCCAGCGTGGAGCTGCTCCAGGAAACAATAACTTTTTGCACTAGTGGTGTTAATAAGAAGTGAATAGCACAGTGGGGGTTTTATGGTAATGAAGCCACAACTGCTTCCCCATTGGAGGCGATGCCACTATTACCCCCACCGGTGCCAGGAATCAGAAGCAGGGGGTGGCCAGATCTGCATTGGCTACACTCAGGAAACTGTATATGCTTTAACCACCTCAATACCGGGCACTTTCACCCCCCTTGCCCAGGCCCATTTTCAGCTTTCAGCGCCGTCGCTGTTTAAATGACAATTGCGCGGTCGTGCTACACTGTACCCAAACTACATTTTTATCATTTTGTTCCGATAAATAGAGATTTCTTTTGGTGGCATTTGATCACCTCTGCGTTTTTTATTTTTTTTTGCTAAACAAATAAAAAAAGACCGAAATTAAAAAAAAAAGAAAAAAGTTTTTCTTTTGTTTCTGTTATAAAACGCTGTAAATAAGTACGTTTTCTCCTGCACTGATAAGGTGGCACTGACGGGCACTGATAAGGTGGCACAGATGATATGGCACCAATGAGATGGCACTGATGGGCACTGACGATGGGCACAAATAGGTGGCACTGGTAGGCAACACTGATGGGTGGATTGATATGCAGCACTGATGGGCATTGATAGGCTGCACTGATGGGCACTCATGGGTGGCACTGGTGGGCACTGGTAGGCGACACTGATGGGTGGCACTGATATGCAGCACTGATGGGCATTGATAGGCGGCACTGATGGGCACTCATGGGTGGCACTGATAGGCGACACTGATAGGCACTGAAAGGATGCACTGATGAGTACTTATGGGTGGCACTGATAGGCGGCACTTATGGGCACTGATATGCAGCACTGATAGATGGCACTCATAGGCTTCACTGTTGGCACTGGCAAGCATATGGGATGGGCACTGATTGGAAGCTGCCTGGGCACTGATTGGCATCTCCCTGGTGGCCTAGGGTGGCATACCTGGTGGTCCAGTGTGATGGCCATCCCTAGTTGTCCTGGCGGCATCCTGGTGGTCCTGGGTGGGAAACTGAGGGGAGCCGTGCTGATAAACAATCAGCACAGACCCCCCCATCAGGAGAGCAGCCGATTGGCTCTCCTCTACTCGCGTCTGTCAGATCTGGTCAAGTGAAATTTATTTTCAGTGAAATAAAATCCATCCAAACACGGGCACACCGCAATCATAAAGATATAAGTGAACCAGAAACCCCAGTGACAGAATACCTGACTAATGACTGACAAACAGCAGCCTAACAATTACCGATATACAAATGGGGAGCTGGAGGTGCCAGAAACCGACGGGGGGGGGGGGGCAAAAATGGGATCAGATGCAATGAGGAGCAAGAAAGAGACAGCCGGGCACAGGACGCAGGGCAAGAGCAGCAACAGGACCACCACCAGCTGTATGTGGCAGCAAGTAAAACACTGGAGTGAGAGGGACTTATAGGGGAGGAACTAAATACCCTCCCAGCAGCCAACATCACATGGAAAGAGATTACTGGGACACCCACTTTATATACGCTTATTGGGATTTTTTTTTTTTTTTTTTACAAAAACACATAGCAGAATACATATTGGCCTAAATTGATGAAGAAATTCGATTATTTTAAATTAATTTTATTGGATGTTTTTAGCAGCAAGTAAAAAAAATGTTGTTTTCTTTTTCGAAATTGTCGCTCTTTTTTTTTGTTTATAGCCCAAAAAATAAAAACCGCAGAGGTGATCAAATGCCACCAAAAGAAAGCTCTATTTGTGGGAATAAAAGGATATCAATATCATTTGGGTACCGCGGAATTGCGCAGTGTAGCGCAGAGCCGTATCGCAAAAAATGGGGGGGGGGGTTGGCGTTAAACCTTCTGGAGCTGAAGTGGTTAAAATGTATTTTCTCCCCAAAAAAATTGCATTCGAAAAATTGCTGCGGAAATACAGTGTGACATAAAACATTGCAACAACCACCAATTTATTCTCTAGGGCCTCGGCTAAAAAAAATAAATAAAAAAATAAATAAATAAATAAATAATAAATAAAAAAAATAAAAAAAAATGATATCTAGGGCCTCGGCTAAAAAAATTAAAATAAAAAAATAAATAAATAAAAATAAAAAATAAAATAAAAAAAATGATATCTAGGGCCTCGGCTAAAAAAAAAAAATAAAAAAAAAATGATATACAGTGGTGTGAAAAAGTGTTTGCCCCCTTCCTCATTTCCTGTTCCTTTGCATGTTTGTCACACTTAAGTGTTTCGGAACATCAAACCAATTTAAACAATAGTCAAGGACAACACAAGTAAACACAAAATGCAATTTGTAAATGAAGGTGTTTATTATTAAAGGTGAAAAAAAATCCAAACCATCATGGCCCTGTGTGAAAAAGTGATTGCCCCCTAAACCTAATAACTGGTTGGGCCACCCTTAGCAGCAACAACTGCAACCAAGCGTTTGCGATAACGTGCAACAGCGTCCTGGAGGAATTTTGGCCCACTCATCTTTGCAGAATTGTCCTAATTCAGTTACATTAGAGGGTTTTCGAGCATGAACGGCCTTTTTAAGGTCATACCACAACATCTCAATAGGATTCAGGTCAGGACTTTGGCTAGGCCACTCCAAAGTCTTCATTTTGTTTTTCTTCAGCCATTCGGTGGTGGACTTGCTGGTGTGTTTAGGATCATTGTCCTGCTGCAGAACCCAAGTTCGTTTCAGCTTGAGTACACAAACAGATGGCCGGACATTCTCCTTCAGGATCTCTTGGTAGACAGCAGAATTCATAGTTCCTTTTATCACGGCAAGTCTTCCAGGTCCTGAAGCAGCAAAACAGCCCCAGACCATCACACTACCACCACCATATTTTACTGTTGGTATAATGTTCTTTTTCTGAAATGCAGTGTTCCTTCTACGCCAGATATACTTGGACACACACCTTCCAAAGAGTTCCACTTTTGTCTCATCGGTCCACAGAATGTTGTCCCAAAAGTCTTGGGGATCATCAAGATGTGTTGTGGAGAAATTGAGACGAGCTTTGATGTTCTTTTTGCTCAGCAGTGGTTTTCTCCTTGGAACTTTGCCATGCAGGCCATTTTTGCCCAGTCTTTTCCTGATGGTGGAGGCATGAACGCTGACCTTAACTGAGGCAAGTGAGGCCTGCAGTTCCTTGGACGTTGTTGTGGGGTCTTTTGTGACCTCTTGGATGAGTCGTCGCTGCGCTCTTGGGGTAATTTTGGGCGGCCGGCCACTCCTGGGAAGGTTCACCACTGTTCCATGTCTTCGCCATTTGTGGATAATGGCTCTCACTGTGGTTCGCTGGATTCCCAAAGCTTTGGAAATGACTTTATAACCCTTTCCAGACTGATAGATCTCAATTACTTTCTTTCTCAATTGTTCCTGAATTTCTTTGGGTCTCGGCATGATGTGTAGCTTTTAAGGATCTTCTGGTGGACCTTACTGTGTCAAGCAGCTCCTATTTAAGTGATGCCTTGATTGTTAACAGGTGTGGCAATAATCAGGCCTGGGTGTGGCTAGAGAAATTGAACTCAGGTGTGGATAACCACAGTTATAGTATGTTTTAACAAGGGGGGCAATCACTTTTTCACACAGGGCCATGATGGTTTGGATTTTTTTTTTCACCTTTAATAATAAACACCTTCATTTACAAATTGCATTTTGTGTTTACTTGTGTTGTCCTTGACTATTGTTTAAATTGGTTTGATGTTCCGAAACACTTAAGTGTGACAAACATGCAAAGGAACAGGAAATGAGGAAGGGGGCAAACACTTTTTCACACCACTGTATATATATATATATAATGTAATAATGTCTGGTTTTCCCTTTCATGAACCAGAAAATAATGACGTTATGCTGTTGCGCTGGTATAATAACGCTGTGGGGCTGGTATGAAATTTTTTCCAGGGCTGAATTTTATTCCCAGTCCGGCCCTGATCACCCCTCTCTGTCACCCCCACTCTCTCTCTCACCCCTCTGTCTTTTTCATCCCCTCTCTCTCTATCACCCCCTCTGTCTCTCTCTGTCACACTCCTCTCTCTGTGTCACCCCCTCTGTCTCTTTCTGTCACCCCCTCTGTCTCTTTCTGTCACACTCCTCTCTCTGTGTCACCCCCTCTGTCTCTTTCTGTCACCCCTCTCTCTCTCACCCCCTTTCTCTCTGTCACCCTCTCTGTCTCTTTCTGTCACCCCCCTTTCTCTCTGTCACCCCCGTCTCTCTCTGTCACCCCCACATGTATGCAGTTTCTGACAGTCTCTTGGGCCATGTATGCAGTCTCTGGTCATCTCTTGTGCCATGTCCGCAGTCTCTTACAGTCTCTTGAGCCATGTATGCAGTCTCTGACAGTCTCTTGGGCCATGTATGCAGTCTCTGACAGTCTCTTTGGCCATGTCCGCAGTCTCTGACAGTCTCTTGGGCCATGTCTGCAGTCTCTGACAGTCTCTTGGGCCATGTATGCAGTCTCTGACAGTCTCTTGGGCCATGTCCGCAGTCTCTGGCAGTCTCTTGGGCCATGTCCGCAGTCTCTGACAGTCTCTTGGGCCATGTCCGCAGTCTTTGACAGTCTCTACGGCCATGTCTGCACTCTCTGACCATCACCTGTACTAGGTCTGTAGTCTCTGACCGTGATAATGTGATAATGACATCGTCGAAAAGGTCAGAGCATGGGTGACCTTAAAATGATGCCCCCCCCTGAAAAAAGTTCTGCGGACGCCCATGCATACCAGGGAGCCTCTCCTACAGAGTATTTCTATAGGCTCTGTAAATTGTAGACTTCCTGGATCTATACACTTGATACATTATCTCCCAGAGGTTTAACCCTTTTGCTTCCAGAGCCATTTGTGTGTTCAAACAAATCATTTTAAGCTTGAAGATTGCCTAAAACCCCAAAACATGATAAACTTTCTGAATGCAGACCCCCTAAAGAAAGAAACAGAGGTAGTTCTAATTTGTTATGATACACAATATTTCCTCAGAGGTCTAGGAAAAGAAAACATTTCAGTTTTAAGTAATAAAGTTAGTTTTAGCGCACATAAAACTCAATAAATGACCCAATTGTTTGGTAAAATATAAAGGATGAGTAAATAGCCAACATATCAAACCTTAACCACTTGCACACCGCTGTCGGCACATATACGTCGGCAGAATGGTATGGCTGGGCAAAGTAACGTACCTGTACGTTACTTTGAATTTCTCGCCGGGCGGCGCGCGCGTGCCTGCCGTGAACGCGGGATACCCGCGATCGTGTCACGGAGCTCAAGAACGGGGAGATGCCGATGTAAACAGCATATCCCCATTCTGCCTAATGCCAGGACACTGATCGTCTGCTCCCTGTCATCGGGAGCAGCGATCAGTGTGGTGTCACACGCAGCCACGCCCCCAGACAGTTAGAAACACTCCCCTAGGACACACTTAACCCCTCCCCGCCCCCTAGTGTTAACCCCCTTCACTGCCAGTGACATTTTTACTGTAATCAATGCAATTTTATAGTATTGATCGTTGTATTAATGTCAATGGTCCCAAAAATGTGTCAAAATGGTCCGATGTGTCCGCCATAATGTCGCAGTCACGATAAAAATTGCAGATCACCGCCACTACTAGTAAAAAAAAATTATTAATAAAAATGCCATAAAACTATCCCCTATTTGTAGACACTATAACTTTTGCGCAAACTAATCAATAATGGCTTATTGCGATTTTTTTTTTTACTAAAAATATGTAGAAGAATACGTATCGGTCTAAACTGAGGAAAAATATGTTTTTTTATATATTTTTGGGGGATATTTATTATAGCAAAAAGTAAAAGATAATGCGTTTTTTTCAAAATTGCCCCCCCCTTATAGCGCAAAAAATGAAACCCGCAGAGGTGATCAAATACCACCAAAAGAAATCTCTATTTGTGGGGAAAAAAGGACAACAATTTTGTTTTTGGGCCACGTCGCACGACCGCGCAATTGTCAGTTAAAGCGACGCAGTGCCGAATCGCAAAAAACGCTCTGGTCAGGAAGGGGGTAAATCCTTCCAAGGCTGAAGTGGTTAATGTTGTTTGTGCACCTGTGAAATGGCAACAAACTTTAGTACCCCATATTTTAAAGGGCAAATAAAAAAAGCCCCCTATAGTTCATCGGTTTAGTGTTACAGAGGAGGTGGTGAAATTATCGCTCTCACTCTGGCATACACAGCGATATGTAACATGTGAATTGCAAATTACATTTTCATACATTCGTGCCCCTGATGTGTGCGTTTTGGTTTCTATACATGCGTATATTAGGAGGTGAGGGGCTTAAATTTTTTTTTTTAGGGGGGGGGGGGCAGTGTTTATGTGCTTGAGTGTAACTTTAATTTTTTCTAATTTATTCAAATGCTTTTCTTTTTTTTTCATTTTTTTTTTCATTTTTTTTTTCATTACAGACAAAAAAATCCCAATGTGATGATTTTTTTTTTGGTGACAGGTTCTTTTGAATGAGGCAACACACTACGTGAATATCTTTCCTAGTCTTTTCTAGTACCCTGGTTCCCTGATCTCCACTTGATTATCCTGGATTTTTAATTTATTATGTATACCTATTTTGAATAGCTATTTTATTGCAATTTGAATTTTTTTATCTTCATCCAAATTTTAGCTTATATTTGGTGTATTTTTTGTCCCAATTGGCCTTAATATACGCTATATCATTTATTTTATCCCCTTGTTTGTTAATTGCACCCCCTTTTTATTGTATCCTCCCATGTCACATATTGTCTGGCCATCTCTTTTACACTACATATTTCCCCTTGTGGGAAAGTTTCATTCATACAATGTATCCACGTTCATATATCTTGTTCCAGTACTCTTACTCCCTCTGTTGGCCATATTTTAGTAATGCTGTTTGTATTGTTATCTATTGTGTGTGTGTGTGTGTGTATGTGTGTATATATATATATACTGCCCAAAAAAATTAAAGGAACACTTTGAAAACACATCAGATCTCAATGGATAAAAATCCCATGCTGGATATCTACACTGGTATGGACTGGGTAATGTGTTAGGAAGGAAAGGATGCCACATTGTGATCAACCTACAGAGGGCTGAATTCAAAGACACCCTGAAAATCAAAGTGAAAAATATATACAGCAGGGTCGTCCATTTTGCTGAAATTTCATTGCAGCAACTCAAAATGGTCCTCAGTAGTTTGTATGAACCCCCCCCCCCCCATGTGCTTGTATCTATGCACCTAATGAGACAACAAAGATGAAGACCCCAGATGAAGTGTATTGACACGAAACGCGTCGGGAGGACTTCACTGCCGCTACCTTTTGTTTTATACAAGCGCTTGAAACACTTTTTAAATGTAAGTGTACTACCTTTTAATACATTTTCTTTTGTCATATGGAATTACACTATATGGTCTTCTCTATCCTTTCCTACATATCGGTTGAATCCTGACATTATACTTACCTGGGCGGAGACGGACCTTTCTCCAAAAGTTTTGGGACACATCTGCAGGGCTCGTTTTTTGGCTGTCTGCTGACACTCTAAGCTCTATTGACTCATAGAACGTATGTTCTTTTGGGTCCGAGCTATCTGGTAAGCTCACATCTTCACTGGTGGTGGTCTTGTCACATTGGTGATTGCAAGATATTTTGCTTTCTCGGTCATCTGAAGAGTGTACAAACTTCTGACCAATCACTTGGGACTTTTGGCATGATCTCTAAATGGACTTTTTCACCTAAATCTTTGTAATATTTTTTTGCAGCTCATCGTCTCAATGTTTAAATCTGTCTTTGGACAGCTTATTATATGTTTATTTTAATTTATGTTCATACATGTGTGATCCTAATGTCACTACACTAGTCACTTTCTCACTGTTTATTGCTTTTTTCTGACACTTTCTTATCATAAGATTGGTTGCCAGTACCTGTCACTATATAGTGTGTCTTGTGGCTCCAACATTTTTTAGCTTTGCTACAATTTTAGCCATTTAAGCGCTACACTTTATATATCCATTTACCTTTAACCACTTCCCACCTGGCCAATGTACATATATGGCTGGGTGGGAGCCGTCTACTTCTGAATGGACGTTCCGAAACGTCCTTCAGAAGTAGAGGGATCGCGCACGCGCGTGCCCGCGCAGCGGCGCGATCCCGAACACGGCGCATCTCGGATCGGCAGGAGAGCTCGGTGATTGGCCCTCCTGATCACATGACGGCCGTGCCGAATCACGGCCATCATGTGATGTAAACAAACAGCCGGTTGCTAGGCAATCGGCCCTCCTCTCCTCACACGGAAGTCGTCGGTGAGGAGAGCGGATCGCTGCAGCCGGCTGGTGATCAGTGAGTATTAGCTGTTTTTTTTACAGCTTTTACTCACTGATCACCTGTCTAGTGTCCCCACAGTAAAACACACATGTCCCCACAGTACAACACACATGTCCCCAAAACACACATGTCCCGAAAACACACATGTCCTCCAGGAACTGGCTGAATACTCTCACCACATGAGGCCGGGCATTGTCGTGCACCGGGAGGAACCCAGAACCCACTGCACCAGCGTAGGGTCTGACGATGGGTCCAAGAATTTCATACTGATACCTAATGGCAGTCAGGGTGCCATTGTCTGGCCTGTAGAGGTCTGTCCGTCCCTCCATTGATATGTCTCCCCAGACCATCACTGACCCACCACCAAACCGATCGTGTTGAACGATGTTACAGGCAGCAGAACGTTCTCCACGGCTTCTCCAGACCCTTTCACGTCTGTCACATGTGCTCAGGATGAACCTGCTCTCATCTGTGAAAAACACAGGGTGCCAGTGGTGGACCTGCCAATTCTAACGTTCAATGGCAAATGCCAATTGAGCTCCACAGTGCCGGGCAGTGAGCACAGGGTCCACTAGAGGACGTTGGGGGCCTCAGGCTACCCTGATGAAGTCTGTTTCTGATTGTTTGGTCAGAGACATTCACACCAGTGTCCTGCTGGAGGTCATTTTGTAGAGCTCTGGCAGTGCTCATCCTGTTCCTCCATGCAGGAAGGAGCAGACACCGGTCCTACTGATGGGATAAGGACCTTCTACAGCCCTGTCCAGCTCTCCTAGAGTAACTGTCTGTCTCCTGGAATCTCCTCCATGCTCTTGAGACTGTGCTGGGAGACACAGCAAACCTTCTGGCGATGGCACGTATTGATGTGCCTTTCTGGAGGAGTTGGACTGCCTGTGCAACCTCTATAGTGTCCAGGTATGGCCTCATGCTACCAGCAGTGACACCAACCTCTATAGGGTGCAGGTATGGCCTCATGCTACCAGCAGTGACACCAACCTCTATAGGGTCCAGGTATGGCCTCATGCTACCAGTAGTGACACCAACCTCTATAGGGTGCAGGTATGGCCTCATGCTACCAGTAGTAACACCAACCTCTATAGGGTCCAGGTATGGCCTCATGCTACCAGCAGTGACACCAACCTCTTTAGGGTGCAGGTATGGCCTCATGCTACCAGCAGTGACACCAACCTCTATAGGGTGCAGGTATGGCCTCATGCTATCAGTAGTGACACTGACAAAACTGCAAAACTAGTGAAAAACAGTAGGGTAGGGACAAAATAATTCAGTGGCCGCAGCCTGTAAAACCATTCCTGTTTTGAAGGTTGCCCATCTACTGCATGGGTGTTAATTTCATAAACACCAAAGCAGCTGAAACTGATTAACAGCCACTTCGATGTACACCCCTCCCCCTCTGTATACACTCCCCCTCTGCTACTTACCTGACCAGATCAATATCCCAGGAGCTTCACGGACTTGATGATATACTCTGATTAACCACTTCCTGCCCGGGCAGGGGATCAGTTATCTTGACTGGACGGCATATGACGATCAGCAGGATAACATGCGATCAGTGGTGCTGTGTGTGTCACTCTGACACCCCGCACCTCCGATTAGGGTAAGGAGCCTCTGACGGAGGCTCCTTTCCATGTAATTAGTTGTGACAAATCACAGCTGATCACAGCATGAACCAGCCAATCAGTGCACATCAGCTGCCAGTCAGTGCCCATCAGGAATGCCTGTCAGTGCCCACCACAGTGACAATCAGTGCCCATCAGTAACACCTGTCAGTATCTCATCATCAGTTCCACCTATTAGTGCCCATCAGTGCCACCTATCAGTGCCCATCAGAGCAGCCCATCAACGCTGCATATCAGTGCCCATCAATGCTGCATATCAGTGCCCATCAATGCCACCTCATCAGTGCCAACTTATCAGTGCCCATCAGTGCCTTCAGTGAAGGAGAAAACTAAATTTTATAACAGAAACTAAGTTGTTTCAAAAATGTTGGTCTTTTGTAGTTTGTTTTGCAAAAAATAAAACCCCCAGGGGTGATTAAATACCACCAAAAGAAAGCTCTATTTGTGGGAAGAAAATTATATCAATTTCATTTATGTACAGTGTTGTATGACCGCGTAATTGTCATTCAAAGTGTGACAGCGCTGAGAGCTGAACATTGCCCTAGGCAGGGAGGGGGGAAAGTATCCGGTATTGAGGGGGTTAAAAAGTGTTCCTTGGATTTTTTATGAGCAGTGTATATACAGTATATATACAGGTATATTATAATAATAGTGCCATGTGTCTGGGACAGGGAACTTGAGTGAAAGATTGAACTGCATTAGAGAACTGAATAAAAGACCCAGCAAGGTAAAGGTTATATCCGGTCAGTGGTTTTGTGGCTGTGAAGTAGGTTCAGTTTCCTGTCTTGTAATGTAAAGTTTAGTTTGGTTTCAGTTATCCTTGGCGGCTTCCAAGGTCTCCTCCTTGGCGGCTTCCCCTGCATCTCCTCTTCCTTGGTGGCTTCCCCCCTGCGTCTCCTCCTCCTTGGTGGCTTCCCCCTGCATCTCCTCCTCCTTGGCGGCTTCCCCCTGCGTCTCCTCCTCCTTGGTGGCTTCCCCCTGCATCTCCCCCTCATTGGCTGCTTCCCCCTGCGTCTCCTCCTCCTTGGCGGCTTCCCCCTGCATCTCCTCTTCCTTGGTGGCTTCCTCCCTGCGTCTCCTCCTCCTTGGTGGCTTCCCCCTGCGTCTCCTCCTCCTTGGCGGCTTCCCCCTGCATCTCCCCCTCATTGGCTGCTTCCCCCTGCGTCTCCTCCTCCTTGGCGGCTTCCCCCTGCATCTCCTCTTCCTTGGTGGCTTCCTCCCTGCGTCTCATCCTCCTTGGTGGCTTCCCCCTGCATCTCCTCCTCCTTGGCGGCTTCCCCCTGCGTCTCCTCCTCCTTGGTGGCTTCCCCCTGCGTCTCCTCCTCCTTGGTGGCTTCCCCCTGCGTCTCCTTCTCCTTGGCGGCTTCCCCCTGCGTTTCCTCTTCCTTGGTGGCTTCCCCCTGCGTCTCCTCCTCCTTGGAGGCTTCCCCCCTGCGTCTCCTCCTCCTTGGCGGCTTCCCCCTGCGTCTCCTCCTCCTTGGTGGCTTCCCCTGCGTCTCCTCCTCCTTGGCGGCTTCCCCCTGTGTCTCCTCCTCCTTGGCGGCTTCCCCCTGCGTCTCCTCTTCCTTGGCAGCTTCTCCCCTGCGTCTCCTCCTCTTTGGCAGCTTCTCCCTGCGTCTCCTCCTCTTTGGCAGCTTCCCCCCGCGTCTCCTCTTCCTTGGCAGCTTCTCCCTGCGTCTCCTCTTCCTTGGCGGCTTCCCCCTGCGTCTCCTCTTCTTTAGGGGCAATATAGTTTTCCCCTCATGGTGGGACTTTAAAGGCACAGATTGTGAAAAAAATATTATTTTTTTTTAAAGTTTAATAGTTTTAAAAAGTAATAATCACATACAAAAATATGTATAAAAATATGAAATTTAGTAAAACTTATAATATGCCTATGGAGAAATGCATGGTGGCCAGATACAGTAGGTGCCAAGGGATAGAGTATGAAGAGCCCAAAGAGAAAGCAACCAAAGAAAATCCGATTAGTATGGATAAAGCGCGGAACCAGAGACATGCATATTGGGACCCGGTGGCGTCACTTTAAGTTTGCTGTATTTCCTACACTGTATACTGAAAATAGGGTTGTCTTTCAATCGATTTGTAGTTCAATGTGTTTACCCTTCTTCCCCTAAGATATATTATGGGGAGCCTGTAGACCCTTGGATTTTGCAGCACAGAATCCCTGAATGGGACACCACACTCCCTGTGAGGCTCAAAACCCAATTCCAGCTGGTCAGGCACCTCCAGCAGAAGTTCCTACCTGATGCTCCTTCCCAGTAATGGCTCCACTTTCCGGGTAACCACCACCAGAAAAGCACTGTGACACTAGAACCCAGACTCAGGTCTTGTGTTATCAATTAATAAGGGCCCTTCCTCGACAGCAAATCTAGCAGGATCAGACTTCTAGAAGATATCATTTTCCAGGCAGGAACCTGGGGGGGGAAACAAAAAGCTCACAAGTTTATACCCAAATATTCATGTCCCCTCGCAGCCTGCACCAATTAAAAAAAAAACTCCTAGTGGGTGGCCAAGGACACAAAAATATTCATAATGACTGGGTTATGGATATTTATGTGTCCTTGGCCACCCACTAGGAGTTTTTATTTATTTTTTGGTTACTGAACCTTCTTGCACTATTGCAAGAGAAACACCCCAGCAGCAGACAAAAGCAAACGATAACACTGAGATTAGGGGAGGCCAAGTGAACACAGAACTATCAATTCAGCTCAGGCTGATTACAGTCAAGCAACGCTAATTTTAACTACTTTAATACCGGGCCTATTCTGGCACTTCTTTCCTACGTGTAAAAAATCATAATTTTTTTGCTAGAAAATTACTCAGAACTCTAAAACATTATATATGTTTTTTTTAGCAGACACCCTAGGGAATGAATTGGCGGTGATTGCAACTTTTTATCTTGCACGGTATTTGCGCAATAATTTTTCAAACGCCAAACGGTTTCATGAATTAAAAAAAATAACAAAACAGTAAAGTAAGCCCAATTTTATTTCATAATGTGAAAGATAATGTTACGCCGAGAAAGAAGATACCCAACATATCACGCTTTAAAATTGCGCACACTCATGGAATGGCACCAAACTTTGGTACTTAAAAATCTCTATAGGCGACGCTTGAAATTTTTTTTACAGGTCACCAGTTTAGAGTTACAGAGGAGGGCCAGAATTTTTGCACATGCTCTAACGCATGTGGCGATACCTCACATGTGTGGTTTGAACAGCGTTTACATATGTGGGCGAGACTATTCGCGCGTACACGCGGTCGGAAATTTCCGATAGAAACAGTCCGATGGGAGCTTTTCGTCTGATTTTCCGACCGTGTGTATGCCCATCGGTCTTTTTCTGTCGGACTTTCCGACAGACTTTGGATTGAGAACCTGTTCTCAATTTTTCCGATGGAAAACCTTTCTATCGGATTTTCCGATCGTGTGTAGGCAATTCCGACACGCAAAATTCCGACGCATGCTCGGAAACAATTTGACGCATGCTCAGGAACAATTTAACGCATGTTGAGAAGCATTAAACTTCCCTTTTATAGTGCTGTCGAACGTGTTTTATGCCGCTGTGTTACTGACCGTCCGAATTTGGTGTGACCGTGTGTAGGCAAGACAGTTTGAGCGGAATTCCGATGGGAAAACCATCAGAGCTTTTTCCGATGAGAATTCCAACCGTGTGTATGTGGCATTACATGTGCATTCCCTTCTAAACATGAGCTACCGGGGACAGCAGCATTTTACATTTTTTTACTTAATTTTTTTATTTTTGCACCTTTTTTTACATTTTTTTTTTTAGATCACTTTTATTCTTATTACAAGGAATGTAAACATCCTTTGTAATAGGAATGTATGTGACAGGTCCTCTTTATGGAGAGATTAGGGGTCAATAAGACCCCACATCTCTCCTCCAGGCTGGAAAACATGAGATTGGGGGAAAAAAAATTCACCGATCTCATGCTGACAGCCGCGATCGCGGCTGTGTTTATTTCCGGGAACTCGGGTGTGACGTCATAACGTCGCGCCCGGGCCTCTGATGGTCAACGAGATGACTGGTGACCATCTGGTCACTGGAAATCTCTATGCTCGTCATCCGGCCGTGGGCAATTCTTTCTCCGGGCCCCCGATGGCACGGGAGAGCCCGGAGAAGCACCGGATGGTGGCAGGAGGGGGGGGGGGGATGTCCCCTCCCGTCGCCTATAAGAACGATCAAGCGGTGGAACTGCTGCTATGATCATTCTTATCGTGCACAGAATAGTCAGCAGTATGGTCAGCCTGTAAATTGGCCATATTGCTGGGAAGACTGGGACATTTTTACGGAAGACAATATTTGGTTGGTAGAAAGAAACACAGACTTCTGTCAGACGTTTCATGTTTGAGTCCTGATTGTGTTTCTGTTTTTCTCTGTTATTCAGTGTTTTCTGTTGGTGTTGGCACAATGACGGTAATCCAGGATCCTCCATTCATTAACTTGTCTGCCGGTGACACTGCGCGGATGTCCTGTGATGTCAGCGATGTCACGGCTGGAGAGATTGAGCACCAATACTGGCATAGGTATATAAATGGACTCTGGAGAATTCCTCCCGGGTGACCATCACCCCGAACTCTCTCATCATCTCTTCTGTCACCCCTAAGGACACCGGACTTTACATTTGCTCAGTTCGGGACAAGAACCTTCATCCATATAGTGGGAATGAGACATTTATGTCAGTCACAGGTGAGGTATAAACTAGTGATGGATGAACATCTGACGGGACGGTTCGCGAACGCGATCGTGCGAACGTGCCCAAATGTTCGCGAACCTCAGGTTCGGGGCGGGCCCCATTCATTTTAATGGCAGGCGAACATTAAAAACCTCCAGGTCATATTTGCAGCCACAAAATACTTACTAGCTGTGCACACATAGTCCCACAACATGGACACTGACCTACCAGAAGTATTACGTGAATCTGGGAACAACAAGCATTCTTTTTTATCTGTGAAATTTTGTCAATTCAGGACTCAGGAGCGCATGAAGGCCATGGAGGAGAGGCAAGGCCAGGCCAGGCTATGAAGGGGGTGCAGGAGATGATTCTGCTTTAGGAAAAGTTGCCATCATTTTAATTTTTTAATTTTTTATAAGTTATTGTAGTGGGTATCCCAAATTTAGGGGCTGACCTGGGCAATAGTTGGCTCGGGTCTTCTAATTGTTTGGGAATTGGATAAAGCTGCGCCAACAGATACACCAAAAAAATATATAATATGCAAAAAAATTCATAAATTTGAATTAACACAACAACGTGGCCATGGAGGAGCACACAAAAATTGCCTGAATATTAGAGTCCAATAATAGCTATAATAGTCCAATTATTGAGGTCTTCTTCAAAGCAAGTTATAGGTAGCCAAGAGGTTTGCAATATTCAGATAAAAAGCACCACCGTGACAGGTCTATATCATCACACTGTGACATGCAAAGAAGATAGTTCGGTCCCAACCACCTGTTGAATGGAAGGCTTACCAGATGGCTGTGTTTTTAGGGCACTGAAAATAAAGCCTGCGGCTTTCCAGATAGGCGAAGGCTGATATGAGCGACCACTCAAAGGGAAGAGGGGATCTCCACACCGTCCGCTCCAACCAGAACCTTCCAGCTAATTCCAGCTAATTTCCTCAGATATATAAAAGAAGGGGGCCACCCATAGCATAATACTGATATAAAACGTTTAATCGGCATAAAGGATTAAAAACACTTACATGAGTAAGGAATAAACGAGCACAGTAAAACAACACTGCCGGCCGGTCAGTGTAAACCCGTCCCCAGTTCAAATTCTGCATGGTGGCGTTGCTGCGTGCCTTCCCATACGACGTTTCGTCATAAATGACGTTTTCAATGGGGCTAATTGTTTGCCTTGCTGCTGTTTCACCTGGCGTGCAGTTCCCCTTAGGTGTATAGGTGGTGCTGACACTTGTACCCGGGGGTTGAACCACAGGTGATGGAGTGGCTACTGAGATAGAACACTGACACCAGCACCACGATAGCGAGCACTGACACCAGCACCACGATAGCGAGCACTGACACCAGCACCGAGATAGAGAGCACTGACCCCAGCACCGAGATAGAGAGCACTGACACCAGCACCGAGATAGAGAGCACTGACACCACCACCGAGATAGAGAGCACTGACACCACCACTGAGATAGAGAGCACTGACACCAGCACCGAGAGAGAGAGCACTGACACCAGCACCGAGAGAGAGAGCACTGACACCAACACCGAGATAGAGAGCACTGACACCAGCACCGAGAGAGAGAGCACTGACACCAGCATCGAGAGAGAGAGAGCACTGACACCAGCACCGAGATAGAGAGCACTGACACCAGCACCGAGAGAGAGAGCACTGACACCAGCACCGAGATAGAGAGCACTGACACCAGCACCGAAATAGAGAGCACTGACACCAGCACCGAGATAGAGAGCACTGACACCAGCACCGAGATAGAGAGCACTGACCCCAGCACCGAGATAGAGAGCACTGACACCAGCACCGAGATAGAGAGCACTGACACCAGCACCGAGAGAGAGAGAGCACTGACACCAGCACCGAGATAGAGAGCACTGACACCAGCACCGAGAGAGAGAGCACTGACACCAGCACCGAGAGAGAGAGCACTGACACCAACACTGAGATAGAGAGCACTGACACCAGCACCGAGATAGAGAGCACTGACACCAGCACCGAGAGAGAGAGCACTGACACCAGCACCGAGAGAGAGAGAGCACTGACACCAGCACCGAGAGAGAGAGCACTGACACCAGCACCGAGATAGAGAGCACTGATACCAGCACCGAGAGAGAGAGAGCACTGACACCAGCACCGAGAGAGAGAGCACTGACACCAGCACCGAGATAGAGAGCACTGACACCAGCACCGAGATAGAGAGCACTGATACCAGCACGAGATAGAGAGCACTGACACCAGCACAGAGATAGAGAGCACTGACCCCAGCACCGAGAGAGAGAGCACTGACACCAGCACCGAGATAGAGAGCACTGACACCAGCACCGAGATAGAGAGCACTGATACCAGCACCGAGATAGAGAGCACTGACACCAGCACCGAGATAGAGAGCACTGACCCCAGCACCGAGAGAGAGAGCACTGACACCAGCACAGAGAGAGAGAGCACTGACACCAGCACCGAGAGAGAGAGCACTGACACCAGCACCGAGATAGAGAGCACTGACACCAGCACCGAGATAGAGAGCACTGACACCAGTACCGAGATAGAGAGCACTGACACCAGCACCGAGATAGAGAGCACTGACACCAGCACCGAGATAGAGAGAACTGACACCAGCACCGAGATAGAGAGCACTGACACCAGCACCACACCGAGATAGAGAGCACTGACACCAGCACCGAGATAGAGAGCACTGACACCAGCACCGAGATAGAGAGCACTGACACCAGCACAGAGATAGAGAGCACTGACACCAGCACCAAGATAGAGAGCACTGATACCAGCACCGAGATAGAGAACACTGACACCAGCACCGAGATAGAGAGCACTGACACCAGCACCGAGAGAGAGAGCACTGACACCAGCACCGAGAGAGAGAGCACTGACACCAGCACCGAGAGAGAGAGCACTGACACCCGCACCGAGATAGAGAGCACTGACACCAGCACCGAGATAGAACACTGACACCAGCACCGAGAGAGAGAACACTGACACCAGCACCAAGATAGAGAGCACTGACACCAGCACCGAGATAGAGAGCACTGACACCAGCACCGAGATAGAGAGCACTAACACCAGCACCGAGATAGGGAGCACTGACACCAGCACCGAGATAGAACACTGACACCAGCACCGAGATAGAGAGCACCGACACCAGCACCGAGATAGAGAGCACTGACACCAGCACCGAGATAGAGAGCACCGACACCAGCACCGAGATAGAACACTGACACCAGCACCGAGATAGAACACTGACACCAGCACCGAGATAGAACACTGACACCCGCACCGAGAGAGAGCATTGACACCCGCACAGAGAGAGAGCACCGACACCAGCACCGAGATAGAACACTGACACCAGCACCGAGATAGAACACTGACACCAGCACCGAGATAGAACACTGACACCAGCACCGCGATAGAGAGCACTGACACCAGCACCGCGATAGAGAGCACTGACATCAGCACCAAGATAGGGAGCACTGACACCCGCACCGAGATAGGGAGCACTGACACCCGCACCGAGATAGGGAGCACTGACACCAGCAACTCGCTGCGGGACCCAAAAATATGACAACACTTCAAACAGGAGGGTACGGGCATATAGTACGGTGTGCTTTTTTCTACAAGTGAGCCAAAGGATGAGGAGGGTGCAGAAGAGTAAGGCTGAGTGAGCCACTCAACCAAGTCTGGTGCTTCTTTTGACGTAATCGAACGCACCTTCTGCAACTTCCCACTTTGGCTCAAGCCTGGTGCTCCTGCCCTACCCCTACGGAAGGGCCGGCCTCTTCCTCTGCCTGTCATTTTTTAAATGACCCTGTGATAAAAGTCTCTAGAGAAGTGCAGTATATGTGGAAGAAGGTATATAACACCCCGCTTCAATCTGTCGTTTTTGGGGGGCCACTGGTCTATCACACCAGTTATAATACTTTTTTCTAATTGCGTTTGTCACTCTTTGTAGTATCGCTGCAGAACCGCTCAGCAGTCACAATGCTGCACAATAGAAATGCACTATACTATGCTTTCTATATTTGAAAGTATTTTTATACGTGTATTACACCCCTATATACTGCACATCAAATAGTACACCTATACCAGTCCTTAAAAGGATGTTTGTGGACCTAATAGCTAGTGATTACAGACTGTCCCTGCTCCACACAGCAACCTCTCCCTACACTGACAAAAGACAGAATGTAAAATGGCAGCCAGATCAGGTCTATTTATAAGGTAGGGGGTATGTCATGCGGTGAAATGTCTCAATTGGCTGTCCTGTACCCCATGATGAATGTGTCATGGGTCAAAGTTCTTCACAATGTAAAAGAATATGGCGTCCGCGAACAGTGCCATATATCCGCCGGTTTGGCGAATAGCGAACAAGCAAAGTTTTCGCCGCAAACTGACCGCGGGGCGAACCGCAAGGCCATCTCTACTGGCAGGCAGCGAGCATAGGGCATTTGGTGGCAAGCATCGGCATCAGGTGGTGGGCAGCGGGCATAGGGCATTTGGTGGCAGGCATCAGGCGATGGCATTGGGCATCAGGTGGTGTGCATCAGGCAGCGGGCATAGGGCATTTGGTGGCAGGCATCAGGCGATGGCATTGGGCATCAGGTGGTACGCATCAGGCAGCAGGCATAGGGCATTTGGTGGCAGGCATCAGGCGACGGCATCGGGCATCAGGTGGTGGGCATTTAGGCAGCAGGCATAGGGCATTTGGTGGCAGGCATCAGGCAATGGCATTGGTATCAGGTGGTGGGCAGCGGGCATAGGGCATTTGGTGGCAGGCATCAGGTAACAGCATCAGGCATCAGGTGGTGGGCATCAGACAGCGGGCATAAGCTATTGTAACACACCTAGGTGTGCTCCGTTTGCATTCTCTGGGCACCCGAGCCCACCATATTTTGAAGCCTATTAAAGCCTCTGGCTATAATAACGTGCTTAAAAAAAAACATCTTGAAAGGGGCCGGACGCATGGATAGGGGGTGGCGCCTTTCAGGATGTGTGCAGAACAGTGCATCGCCGATTTCATTGCGACTTCATTTAACAGAAGTCTATGCAAGTCACAATGACATTGGCAGAAAGTAGTGCAGGAACCTTTTTCATAATCGCTGTGCCGTGGGTTGAAGCGAGATGAACGGTTTCATTGCCAACAAATTACAGAACGGTTCTAAGAGGCCGTATTGATTACCAAATAACCATAAACAGGTCTATAAAGCAAACCTTCACCTATTAACACTTTACCTGCCAGAGCCTCTAATCATGTGCTTTTATAAAAAATAAAAACCCATTGGAATCCATGCGTCTGGTGCACTGCATGTAAATTAGGGGCAGGGCAAATGGGTTAGGGGGGGGGGGGGGGTTGCGGTGCCACCACTGCTGCAGTCTTTTCTTCTCTACATCCAATCAAACAGCAAAATTTATACAGCTTGTCTGAGATTTCAGAAAGCAGGGAGCTGAAAGTACACTCTGCAGAGCTCAGTGAAAGAAGCTGATTGGAGGGAAGGGATACACCCAAGGGCGGGTTGGGCCGGCGGGGGCATGGCAGCAATTTCCCCCCAGGCCACCTTAACTAAAGTTCAATATGGCCTGCAGCAACTGGCCACTGCCATTTTTTTTTCTACTTTAGGAAGTTGGGCTGGAAGTTGTGCATTGGTGGGCAGTCATGTTGGAACAGGAAGAGGCGGTCCCCAAACTGTTCCCAACAAAGTTGGGAATTGCATGAAATTGTCCAAAATGTTTCGGTATGCCGACGCCTTAAGGGTTCCCTTCACTGGAACTAAGGGGCCAAACCCCTGAAAAACAACCCACACACCATAATCCCCCCTCCCCCACCCACCCTAACCCCCCTCTCCCCCACCCACCATAACCCCCCCCCCTCCTCCACATCATAATCCCCCCACATCATAACCCCCCCACACCATAATCCCCCCACACACCATAATCCCCCTCCCCCACACCATAATCCCCCCTCCTCCACACCATAATCCCCCCACATCATAACCCCCCCCCCCCCCACACACCATAATCCCCCCCCACACACCATAATCCCCCTCCCCCACACCATAATCCCCCCCCACACACCATAATCCCCCCACACACCATAATCTCCCCCCACACACCATAATCTCCCCCCCACACACCATAATCCCCCCCACACCATAACCCCCCCACCTCAGCATAACCACCCCACACCATATGATTTGGACCGGTGCACAAAACAAAGTCCATAAAGACATGGATGAGCGAGTTTGGGGTGGAGGAACTTGACTGGCCTGCACAGAGTCCTGACCTCAACCCCATAGAACACCTTTGGAATGAATGAGAGTGGAGACTGCGAGCCAGGCCTTCTCATCCAACATCAGTGCCTGACCTCACAAATGCACTTCTGGAAGAATGGTCAAACATTCCTGTAGACACACTCCTAAACCTTGTGGACGGCCTTCCCAGAGGAGTTGAAGCTGTTATAGCTGCAAAGGTTGGGCCAACTCAATATTGAACCCTCCGGACTAAGACTGGGAGGCCATTAAAGGTCATGTGTGTGTAAAGACAGGCGTCCCAATATTTTTGGTAATATAGTGTATGTACAGTGTGTGTATATTGGTTGAACTAGATGGACTTGTCTTTTTTCAGACATACTAACTATGTAACTTGTTTTTCACGCATTGTAGGCATTTCGGAGGGTCTCCTGAGGTTCTTTAACCACTAGGCGCCCGCGCTATAGCCGAAAGACGGCTACAGCGTGGACTTCAATTGCCGGGAGGGCGTCCCTGGATGTCCTCCTGTTTACTTCCGCAATGCGCATTCCCCCGGGCGCGCATCGGGGAAGTTCTGTGCTGGCCGTTTCCCTTGGACACAGCCAGTCACAGATCGCTGTAAATGGCCAATCACAGCGGCCGTTTACAGCGCGATCAGCGTGTCCAATGGGAGATGATGTCATATGTAAACATATGACATCATCTCTCATCGCTGGCTCTACCTCCTCACACAGAGACAGCGTGTGAGGAGGGAGAGACAAACAGTGGCAGCGTGATGCAGCGTGAGTGAAAAAAAAACAGAAAATGAAGTGACCACTGTCAGTGCCATCTGTCCCCACTGCCACCTGTCCCCACTGCCACCAGTCAGTGCCATCTTTCCCCAGTGCCACCTGTCCCCACTGCCACCAGTCAGTGCCATCTTTCCCCAGTGCTACCTGTCCCCAGTGCCATGTATAAGTGCCATCTGTAATCAGTGCCACGTATAAGTGCATCTGTCATTAGTGCCACATCAATGCCATCTGTCATCAGTGCCACATCAGTGTCAGTGCCACATATTAGTGGCATCTGTCATCAGTGGCACCTGTCAGTGTCACATGCCATCTGTCATCAGTGTCACATGTCATCAGTGCCACGTATTAGTGCCATCTGTCGTCAGTGTCATGTATTAGTGCCATCTGTCATCAGTGCCACGTGTCATCAGTGCCACGTATTAGTGCCATCTGTCATCAGTGTCACGTATTAGTGCCATCTGTCATCAGTGCCACGTGTCATTAGTGCCACGTATTAGTGCCATCTGTCATCAGTGTCACGTATCAGTGCCATCTGTCATCAGTGCCACGTATTAGTGCCATCTGTCATTGGTGTCACGTATTAGTGCCATCTGTCATCAGTGCCACGTGTCATCAGTGCCACGTATTAGTGCCATCTGTCATCAGGGCCACGTATTAGTGCCATCTGTAATTGGTGTCACGTATTAGTGCCATCTGTCATCAGTGTCACGTGTCATCAGTGCCACGTGTCATCAGTGCCACGTATTAGTGCCATCTGTCATCAGTGTCACGTATTAGTGCATCTGTCATCAGTGCCACCTGTCATCAGTGTCACGTATTAGTGCCATCTGTCATCAATGTCACGTGTCATTGTCCTGGTGCTCCAGGGCCTTCAAAAGTGTAATAGGTAGTCAACAATTTAGATGTGTAATTTATGCTCCTAGAACACGTGATGGCGCTCCCTGCATGTTGGGCCTCTCTAAGTGGCCAGGCTGTGTAAAAGTCCCACATATGTGGTATCGTAATACTCAGGAGGAGTAGCAGAATTTATTTTGGGGTGTCATTTGTGGTATACACATGCCATGTGAGAGAAATAGCCTATTACAATGACAATTTTGTGGAAAAAAATAAATTAAAAAAAATCTTAATTTTGCGAAGAATTGTGGGGAAAAAATGACAACATCAAAAACCTCACCATGCCTCTTACTAAATACCTTGGAATGTCTACTTTCCAAAAAAGGGGTCATTTGGGGGGTATTTGTACTTTCCTGGCTTGTTCGGGTCACAAGAAATGAGATAGGTCACCAGTGCATCAGATGTGATCAATTTATTATGATTTTGCACCACAGCTTGTAGACTCTCTAACTTTCACAAAGACCAAATAATATCCACTAATTTGGGTTATTTTTTACCAAAGATATGTAGCAGTATAAATTGTGGCCGAAATTCCTGAAGGAAAAAATTAATAATTTGCAAAAGTTTATCACAGAAACAACGAAAAATTCGTTTTTTTTTTTTTTTTGGTCTTTTTTCATTTTATAGCGCAAAAAAAAAAAAAAAAAAAAAACCAGAGGTGATCAAATACCACCAAAAGAAGCTCTATTTGTGGGAAAAAAAGGACAAAAAATGTATTTGGGTTCAGAGTTACATGACTGAGTAATTGTCTTTCAAAGTGTGAGAGCACCGAAAGCTGAATAATTGGTCTGGGCAGGAGGGGGGATTAAGTGCCCAGTTGTCAGTGCCAGTTGTCAAGTGGTGTAATCTGGTGGTGCTGTAAAGACTGCGGGCATGTGGTCTGACGGGCTACGCAGCTGGATTGGTGCCTTTTTGGCTCACCTGGGGAAGCAGGTAGTGGGCACGGAGAGGGACTCGTTGGGAGCATTAAAAAGTTTCACTGGGCACCCTTTTGGGAGGGGTTGGATGTGTCAGAAAAACGGTTGTGGGAAATAAGGAGACCGGTTAGTTGAAAACAGCAAGGATATCAATTTACAAGGTTTTTATTGATGACAAAATATAATGTTGACAAAATATAAGAAAAAGATATCAATGTTGAAAAATGAGAACAAGCAATATAATGTTGAAAAACATATGAACTGTTGAAAAAATATAATGTTGGCAAAAAGAAGAAAATATAACTGTTGAACAAAATTATAATGTTGACAAACGTTCAAAAAAAGATCTAATGTTGAAAACCGAACATCTTCTGATAATAATGAAAACATCTGATGTTAAGAAAAACATAGAATATGATGTTACATGATGACCAATAATGTTGAAAAATATAATGTTGATAAGGAAAAATATGGCATGTTCAAAAAATATAATGTTGAAAAAGCATATGATGTTAAAAAACAAAATATAATGTTGAAAAATAATGATGTTAAAAACCTTAATGCTTGAAAAATATACCAAATGCATGTTAAGACAAATATAATGTTGAAACCAAACTATGATGTTAATAACAAATATAATGTTGAAAAATATGCTGTTTCTGATGTTCACCAAAAAAAATAATGTTGAAAAATATGATGTTACAGAAACAATAATGTTGAAAAAATATGCAGGTTAAGACAAAAATAATGTTGAAAACAATATGATGTCTAAGAAAAAATAATGTATGAAAAGATATGATGTTAAGACAAAATAATGTTGAAAAATCTATGTGTTAAGAAAAATGTTTGACAAAGATTGAAGTTAAAACATATGATGTTGCACAAAAATTATGATGTTCCGAACAAAAAAAACGATCAATGCGTTGAAAACATCTATGCTTGCAAAGACGATTTCTGATGTTAAGAAAAAATTTATAATGTTGAAAACAATATGACTGTATAGAAAAAATAATGTTGAAAAAATATGATGTTAAGAAAAAATATGTTGAAAAAATATGGATGAGTTGAAAATATATGCTGTTACAACAAAAAACGCATAATGTTGAAAAAATATGATGGTTAAGACAAAATCAATGTTGAAAACAATATGATGTTATGAAACACACTAATAACATGTTGAAACATACTGATGTTTAAAAAAAAAGATAATGTTGAAAAAATAAGATGTTTCAGAAACAATAATGGTTGAAAAAAATATGATGTTACAGAAAAACTCACTGTTGAAAATATATGATGCTTTAAGCAACCAATCTACATGTTGACCAACTAATGCTGTTCACCGAAAACCTCCTGTTGCAACTAATATGATGTTCTACGAAAACACTCCAGTTGAAAAGATATGACTTGGTTCAAGAAAACACATAATAATTTGTTGAAAAAAATATGATGTTAAGACAAAACTCCTGTTAGACAAAAACTATGGATGTTCAACTCTTATCATGTTAACAACATACTAAGCTGTTGCATAACATTATACATGTTACAACCAACTATAACCTGTTGCAAACCACTCTGCTCGTTTACAGCCACTAATAATGTTGCCAACTCCCACTTATGCTGTTAAGAACAACATATCATGGTTGCCGCAGACTCTGACTGTTACAGCACAACACTATACACTGTTGCTCCCATCTGAAGTTTAAGACAACCTAACTGTTGGAATCACACTATGATGCTTACAGAAACAAATATGTTCGAACAAACATAATGATCGTTAAGACACATCTCATGTAGACACACATCTGATGTTCAGAAAAATAATGTAGCAAAAATATCTGGGATGTTACAGAACTAAATAATGTTGACAAAGATATGATGTTAAGAAAAATTACTGTTGCAACCATAATCTGATGTTATGGCAACAACTATGTTGAAACAGATCATCGATGTATACGAACAACAATAATGTTGAAAAAAAATAGATGTTCAAGAACAACATTAATGTTGAAAAAGCTATGAAGTTTAAGACACCCCACCTACTTCTTGCAACAGACAGATCAGGATGTACGCAAAAATAAATTGCAACGAGCATGATGTTAAGCAAAACAATCTAACTGTTGACAAAAATCTGAAGTTTACAAACCCATATAATGTTAGCACAACTATGATGTTACCAACCCTACTCCTGTTGACACAAATGATGTCGTCCGCAACACACCAGCTTGGCCAAGCCATCTGCTGTTCCAACAACTATATAAATGTTGAACAAATCTGGCTGTTCACCCAAATCATACTCAATGTTGCAACACATATGAGGTTTTCAACCAATATAATGTAGCAAAACCCTCTGCTGTTACCCAACTCATGATGTTAAACAAACTATCAATTGAACAAGAAATGATGGTTCCCAACACTATCATAATGTTGCCCCTTGAGGTTCCGAAAACCAAATAATGTTGCCAACATCTGACTTATAAAGTCCCCAAAACTCCTGTATTAAAAACACTGAAGATAACCACCTCTAATGTTGACTCCATATTGAGTAAAAAACTCATCAAGTTGGCCCGCTCTGAAGTTAAACAACCCTCATATCATGTTGACAACAATATGATTTAACGACCCAATACATGTTGCACACACTACAGACATTAACCACACCCAGCTCACTGTTGAAAACACCTCTGATGTTTACAGAAATACCTGTTGAACACATATAGCTGTTAAGCACCACAAACCTGTTGTACCACTATTATGTACCGCCCAACATAATGTATCACATCAATTCATTTTCCTCCGCCACACCATAATCCCCCCACATTCATAACCCCTCCCCCCACATCATAACCTCCCCCCCACCATAATCCCCCCACATCATAACCTCCCCCCACCATAATCCCCCCACATCATAACCTCCCCCCACCCCCCCACATCATAACCCCCCCACCATAATCCCCCCACATCATAACCTCCCCACACCATAATCCCCTCACATCATAACCTCCCCCCACCATAATCCCCCCACATCATAACCTCCCCCCACCATAATCCCCCCACATCATAACCTCCCCCACCATAATCCCCCCACATCATAACCTCCCCCCACCATAATCCCCTCACATCATAACCTCCCCCCACCATAATCCCCCACATCATAACCTCCCCCCCACCATAATCCCCTCACATCATAACCTCCCCCCCCCATAATCCCCCCACACCATAACCCCCCCACCATAATCCACCATAATCCCCCCACATCATAACCCCCCCACCATAACCATAATCCCCCCCCACACACCATAATCCCCCCACATCATAACCCCCCCACACACCATAATCCCCCCACATCTTAACCCCCCCACACCATAATCCCCCCACATCATAACCCCCCCACATCATAACCCCCCCACACCATAATCCCCTCACATCATAACCCCCCCACACACCATAATCCCCCCACATCTTAACCTCCCCCCCACCATAATCCCCCCACATCATAACCTCCCCCCCACCATAATCCCCCCCACCATAATCCCCTCACATCATAACCCCCCCCCACACCATAATCCCCCCACATCATAACCTCCCCCCCACCATAATCCCCCCACATCATAACCTCCCCCCACCATAATCCCCCCACATCATAACCCCCCCACACCATAATCCCCTCACATCATAACCCCCCCACACACCATAATCCCCCCACATCATAACCTCCCCCCACCATAATCCCCCCCCCCACCATCATAACCACCCCCCCCCCCTCACCATAATCCCCCCACATCATAACCCCTCCACACCATAATCCCCCCACATCATAACCTCCCCCCACCATTATCCCCCCACATCATAACCTCCCCCCACCATAATCCCCTCACATCATAACCTCCCCCCACCATAATCCCCCCACATCATAACCTCCCCCCCACCCCCATAATCCCCCCCACATCATAACCCCCCCACACCATAACCCCCCCACACCATAATCCCCCCACATCATAATCCCCCCACATCATAACCTCCCCCCACCATAATCCCCCCACATCATAACCTCCCCCCACCATAATCCCCCCACATCATAACCCCCCCACACCATAATCCCCCCCACATCATAACCTCCCCCCACCATAATCCCCCCACATCATAACCTCCCCCCCACCATAATCCCCTCACATCATAACCTCCCCCCACCATAATCCCCCCACATCATAACCTCCCCCCACCATAATCCCCTCACATCATAACCTCCCCCCACCATAATCCCCCCACATCATAACCCCCCCCCACCATAATCCCCTCACATCATAACCTCCCCCCACCATAATCCCCCCACATCAACCTCCCCACACCATAATCCCCCCACATCATAACCTCCCCCCACCATAATCCCCCCACATCATAACCCCCCCCACACCATAATCCCCCCACACCATAATCCCCCCACATCATAACCTCCCCCCACCATAATCCCCTCACATCATAACCCCCCCACACACCATAATCCCCCCACATCATAACCCCCCCACACACCATAATCCCCCCACATCATAACCCCCCCACACACCATAACCCCCCCACATCTTAACCCCCCCACACCATAATCCCCCCACATCATAACCCCCCCACATCATAACCCCCCCACACCATAATCCCCTCACATCATAACCCCCCCACACACCATAATCACCCCACATCTTAACCTCCCCCCCACCATAATCCCCCCACATCATAACCTCCCCCCCACCATAATCCCCCCACATCATAACCCCCCCACACCATAATCCCCCCACATCATAACCCCCCCACACCATAATCCCCTCACATCATAACCCCCCCACACACCATAATCCCCCCACATCATAACCTCCCCCCACCATAATCCCCTCACATCATAACCCCCCCACACACCATAATCCCCTCACATCATAACCTCCCCCCACCATAATCCCCCCACATCATAACCTCCCCCCACCATAATCCCCCCACATCATAACCTCCCCCACCATAATCCCCCCACATCATAACCTCCCCCCACCATAATCCCCTCACATCATAACCTCCCCCCACCATAATCCCCTCACATCATAACCCCCCCACACCATAATCCCCTCACATCATAACCTCCCCCCACCATAATCCCCCCACATCATAACCTCCCCCCCACCATAATCCCCTCACATCATAACCTCCCCCCACCATAATCCCCCCACATCATAACCTCCCCCCACCATAATCCCCCCACATCATAACCTCCCCCCACCATAATCCCCCCACATCATAACCTCCCCCCACCATAATCCCCCCACATCATAACCTCCCCCCACACCATAATCCCCCCACATCATAACCTCCCCCCACCATAATCCCCTCACATCATAACCCCCCCACACCATAATCCCTCCACATCATAACCCCCCCACACCATAATCCCCCCACATCATAAACCCCCCACACCATAATCCCCCCACATCATAACCTCCCCCCACCATAATCCCCCCACATCATAACCCCCCCACACACCATAATCCCCCCACATCATAACCCCCCCACACACCATAATCCCCCTCCGATGGGGGAGACCGATGGTGTGTTCTCAGTACAGAGGAACACCGATCCTTGTGAATCCCCTCCCCCTCACAGTTAGAATCACTCCCAGGGAACACACATTAACCCCTGCAGCGCCCCCTAGTGTTAACCCCTCCCCTGCCAGTCACATTTATACAGTAATCAATGCATTTTTTATAGCACGGATCGCTGTATAAATGTGAATGGTCCCAAAAATGTGTCAAAAAGTGTCCGATATGTCCGTCGCAATATCGCAGGCACGATACAAAAATCGCAGATCGCTAGTAAAAAAAAATAATAATAATAAAAATGCAATAAAACTATCCCCTATTTTGTAGGCGCTATAACTTTTGCGCAAACCAATCAATATACGCTTATTGATAATTTTTTTACCAAAAACATGTAGAAAAATACGTATCGGCCTAAACTGAAGAAATAAATTTGTTTTTAAAAAAAATAAAAATTGGATAGGAATTATAGCAAAAAATATTGTTTTTTTCAAACTTGTCTCTCTTCTTTTGTTTATAGCGCAAAAAATAAAAACCGCAGAGGTGATCAAATACCACCAAAAGAAAGCTCTATTGGTGGGGACAAAATGATAACAATGTCCTATGTGTACAGCGTTGTATGACCGCGCAATTGTCATTCAAAGCGCGACAGCGCTGAAAGCTGAAAAATGGCCTGGGCAGGAAGGGGGTGAAAATGCCCGGTACTGAGGTGGTTAAAAAACGCTTCTGACCTCCGATGCTCATGAACTTTGTATGTAAGATCTGTAAAACGGAGGTTTTTCACCGTCGTTTTCCAACATTCAGTAAAGGTTTTCAGCTGCCCCGTCTACATGAACATCATTTTCAGTTTCATTTGATGTTTTAGCACGTCGGTTAGAAGGCGGGATCGGCGTCGGATTTCTTTTGCATTACATGTCTGTGGAACAGTGGCGTCTCCAGCTTTCATATTTAGGGGGGGCACATGGGGGGACAGGGACAAAATTAGGGGGGCAACTATAAAATGCAATTTTACTACAATCCCCAGGGTGGCAGAAGAGATATATGTCACCAGCATACCAAGTAAATATAAGGGTCCAAAGCAGTGGGAGAACTATCAGGTTTGCAAAGGTTGTCTTGTCTCCGGGCCTTGGTGTTCTGCCACTGTGGTGTTCCCCAGCTATTGACAGTGCTGGTCTGGCATCTGTCTCCTTGGCAGCGGCATCAGTCTATTAGGCCCTAGTGCTGGTGACATTATGGGTGCATGCAGGGGAAGGCTGGCACTATTGGTTGTAGAGAGCCGAGCCCCCAGCTGGTCACCTAGCAGCAGTAATGTTGTATAACCTTCTCTGTTGACATGCTGATCAGGATGTGATCCAGGTGATGCTCCCAGTCAGATCTAATAAACACAATATGTATTAGCATCAACAGTACAACCACATCCACCGTATGTTCAGCAGCCATGTGGGCTCTTTGCCTGTAAGGTGTGGGCTCTACGCCTGTAAGGTGTGGGCTCTACGCCTGTAAGGTGTGGGCTCTACGCCTGTAAGGTGTGGGCTCTATGCCTGTAAGGTGTGGGCTCTACGCCTGTAAGGTGTGGGCTCTACGCCTGTAAGGTGTGGGCTCCACGCCTGTAAGGTGTCGGCTCTATGCCTGTAAGGTGTCGGCTCTATGCCTGTAAGGTGTGGGCTTTGATCAATAAAACCACTATGATATTTAACACTAGGATTTGACTAGGAGCATCACCTGGATTGCATCACGATCAGCATGTCAGAGAAGGCTGCACTGCTGCTAAGCAACCTGCAGGGAGGTCAACTGTCTACAACCATTAGAGATGGGCTTGGGTGTGTTTGAAACCCCACATGCCCGATCCCACCAGGAAGCCGACACTGCACACGGCTAATCACAGGCAGTGAGACATTCCTGATCTGTGCAGCTAAGGACCAGGAAATGTCTCACTGCCTGCTCAGCGCTGTGCAGTGTGGGCTTCCTGGCGGGGTCGGGCATGTTGGATTTTGAACATGCCCAGCCCATCTCTAACAACAAATTGTGCTGGCTCTCCTGTACATCAGCCCCATAAAGTAACCAGCATTGGGTTCCAATGTGCCGCCGCTGCCATGGAGACAGAGACTAGCGCTGTGAATAGCCGGGACAGGACAGCAACTCTGGTAGTTCCACCACTGGTCCACACTGGGAGGATTCCCCCATCCACCTATAATGTGTAGATGGGAGAATTGGATCATTTCTTTTTTTTTCTTAATGCAACCTACTAGTTAAATTAAAAAAGTGATCAATGTATGGGCTGCCTAAGTGCTAAGACCAGCCATAGGCAGTTTAAATCTCAGCTGGTTCATCGGGAACTGGCTGAGATTTGAACCATTAATGAGCAGGCTGAATGTACCAAGTTGATCGATCAAATTGGGAACAACCAGCCTGCCAGATACTCTTATGATTATCACTAGTGGTTGCTATAGTTTGTTGGGAGAATACAATTGCTGGGCAGGAAGGATATTCCCCTTGTCACCAATGTCTGTGTTGATGGGGGAATCATGCAAGTTTCTTTCCTGCACTCTGTGGATGCAGGAAAGAAATTTGCTTAGTCTATTACCTGTCTAACTGAAAGTGAAAGTAAGTTGTGAAGGTCTTGAAAGAACAGGAGAGGGGAGGGACAGATGGTGGAGAGAAGAGATGGAGATAATGCAGTTCAGTGATTACAGTGTACTGCAGTGCACACACTTACCCACGCGTCCAGGCTAGAAGAATACTCCCCCTCTCAATAGAGACTGTGTTACTCCAGCAGCGGCCTGAGTAAGATGTGGCACATCCGCTACGAATGCAAACAAAAAGACATTGCCTTTTTGTAAAAAAAAAAAAAAAAAAAAAAAAAAAAATGTTTTTTTGATTTTTTTTTGGGGGGGCACATGGTGGGGCACAGCATAATTTTGGGGGGGTCAGGGCCCCCTCTGGCCCCCCCCTAGGGACGCCATTGCTGTGGAATGGGAGGAAACCGGACAGGAATTCCAGGAATTTATGATCCTGTGATAATGGAAGTCTATGAGAAGTTATGTGATTTCTCAGAAGTCGAGTGGTAAAGAAAAGTGAAAGTGAAAGTAACATTGTTGTCATATTGAAAGCCAATAACAGTCGGTCATTTTATTATCCCCCCCGGCGCCAGAAGGGAGATCACCCCTCCCCCCTCCCTCCCTGCAATCTTCTGAGATAAGTCACAGGTCCCAGGAGATTGTCCGGCCAATCACAGTGCACAGCGCTGTGGAGAGGAGGGAGAGTGGGGGGCTTCGTACCCCCGCATCGCTGGACCGGGGCACAGGTGAGGGTCCAATTATAAGACTTTTAAATGGGTGGAACTCCGCTTTAAGGTGCTAATGAAATTCACTTGGTGCCTTATCTGCATTCAATTAGCCACAGAGCCTGTATGATTCATATGTGTTCAGGTTTAAAGGGATGAGAAGGCAACACTATCTGGACCCCTTTACATTACACAGCCCCGGCATCTCTGGACCCCTTTACATTACACAGCCCCAGCACCTCTATACCCCTTTACATTACAAAGCCCCCTGCACCTCTGGACCCCTTTACATTACACAGCCACGGCATCTCTGGACCCCTTTACATTACACAGCCCGGCATCTCTGGACCCCTTTACATTACACACCCTTAGCACCTCTATACCCCTTAACATTACAAAGCCCCCCTGCACCTCTGGACCCCTTTACATTACACAGTCCAGGCATCTCTGGACCCCTTTACATTACACAGCCCCGGCATCTCTGGACCCCTTTACATTACACAGCCCCAGCATCTCTGGACCCCTTTACATTACAAAGCCCCCCTGCACCTCTGGACCCCTTTACATTACACAGCCCCCAGCAGCTATGGAATTACACAGCCCCCCCAACAGCTCTGGACCCCTGCATGTTACACAGCCCCCCCAACAGCTCTGGACCCCTGCATGTTACACAGCCACCCCCCCCCCACAGCTCTGGACCCTTTACATTACACAGCCCCCCTCCACATCTCTGGACCCCTCTACACTACACAGCTCCCCAGCAGCTGTGGACCCCTGCATGTTACACAGCCCCCCCCCACAGCTCTGGGCCCCTTTACATTACACAGCCCGAGCCTCTGGACCCTTTTACATTACACAGCCCCGGCATCTCTGGACTCCATTACATTACACAGCCCCCTTTACACTACACAGCCTCCACACCTCTGGGCTCCTTTACATTACAAAGCCCCCCTGCACCTCTGGACCCCTTTACATTACACAGCACCCTTTACATTGCACAGCCCTCGGCATCTCTATACCCCTTTGCATTACATAGCCCCTTTACACTACACAGCCCCTGCACCTATAGATCCCATTACATTACACAGCCCCCCACACCTCTAGACCCCTTTACATTACACAGCCCTCCGCACCTCCCGACCCCTTTACATTACCCAGCCCCCACACCTCTAGACCCCTTTACACTAACACAGCCCTCGCACCTCTAGACCCCTTTACATTACACAGCCCTCTGCACCTCTAGACCTCTTTACACTACACAGCCCCCGCACCTCTGGACCCCTTTACCTTACAAAGCCCCCCTGCACCTCTGGACCCCATTACACAGCCCCTTTACATTGCACAGCCCTCGGCATCTCTGGACCCCTTTACATTACATAGCCCCTTTACACTACACAGCCCCTGCACCTAAAGACCCCATTACATTACACAGCCCCCACACCTCTAGACCCCTTTACATTACACAGCCCTCCGCACCTCTAGAACCCTTTACATTACAAAACCCCCTGCATCTCTGGACCCCTTTACATTACATAGCCCCCAGCAGCTATGGAATTACACAGTCCCCCCCAACAGATCTGGACCCCTTTACAGTACACAGCTCCCTGGAGCTCTGAACATCTGCACATTACACAGCCCCCTTCACAGCTCTGGACCCCTCTACAGTACACAGCTCCCCCCCAGCTCTGGACCCCTGCATGTTACACAGCCCCCCCACAGCTCTAGACCCCTTTACATTATACAGCCCTAGCACCTCTGGGCCCCTTTACATTGCACAGCCCCCCTTCACAGCTCTGGACCCCTGCGCACTACACAGCTCCCCTGCAGCTCTGCCCCTTTCCACCTTACTCAGGCATGCAGGGTGGGGGACACAGCAGCGCTAAACAGAGAGTGGGAGCTGCTGGAGTTAATTTTGTCATATTAATAAGTTAATGATTGGTTGCTAGGACCACCTGACCACAGCCCTAAAGAACACCTTTGGGATGAATTAGAGCGGAGACTGTGAGCCAGGCCTTCTCATCCAACATCTGTGCCTGACCTCACAAATGCTCTTCTGGAAGAATGGTCAAACATTCCCATAGACACCCTCCTAAACCTTGTGGACGGCCTTCACAGAAGAGGTGAAGCTGTTATAGCTGCAAAGGGAGGGCCAACTCAATATTGAATCCTCTGGACTAAGACTGGGAAGGTGGGTGTATATATAGCTGTATACAGGACAGATGATGTATATCTGCAGTCAGTGATGATGGAGGAAGGTATCTATATACAGGAAGGAAGGTGGGTGTATATATAGCTGTATACAGGACAGATTATGTATATCTGCAGTCAATGATGATGGAGGAAGGTCTCTATATACAGGAAGGAAGGTGGGTGTATATATAGCTGTATACAGGACAGATTATGTATATCTGCAGTCAATGATGATGGAGGAAGGTCTCTATATACAGGAAGGAAGGTGGGTGTATATATAGCTGTATACAGGACAGATGATGTATATCTGCAGTCAGTGATGATGGAGGAAGGTATCTATATACAGGAAGGTGGGTGTATATATAGCTGTATACAGGACAGATGATGTATATCTGCAGTTAGTGATGATGGAGGAAGGTATCTATATACAGAAAGGAAGGTGGGTGTATAGATAGCTGTATACAGGACAGATGATGTATATCTGCAGTCAGTGATGATGGAGGAAGGTCTCTATATACAGGAAGGAAGGTGGGTGTATAGATAGCTGTATACAGGACAGATGATGTATATCTGCAGTCAGTGATGATGGAGGAAGGTCTCTATATACAGGAAGGAAGGTGGGTGTATATATAGCTGTATACAGGACAGATGATGTATATCTGCAGTCAGTGATGATGGAGGAAGGTATCTATATACAGGAAGGAAGGTGGGTGTATATATAGCTGTATACAGGACAGATGATGTATATCTGCCCCTTTTGCCCTGACAGCAGCAGGAATCTTCTAATTTTTGCTCATTTTTGCCCCTGTGAGTGCCTGGCTTACTGTGGTAACATTAAATTGCTGTGGCCACAGTGTGTTAAAAGAAAAAAATGAATAGCACCCAGCAGCGAAGCCACAAGCTGTCACAGCCGGGCGCAGATAGTGAAGATTTCAGGGACAGAAGACAGCGGGTGAGTCCGACTGTGCTGGGCACACCACTGGATCCTGGGACAGGTGAGTGGCTGTTTTATTAAAAGTCAGCGGATACAGTTTTTGTAGCCGCTGACTTATTTTTTTCACAGGTGGCTGGAAGTCCGCTTTAAGGACACCTGCAAAATGTCAGGAAAATAAAACTCCCATAAAAGGTGAGAGGTGTGGCTCATACCGCGTGCGTCACTTGCATCAGGAACTCAGGGGATAGGCTACTCAGTCAGAAACAATACTTCTATTTTGAAATACATCTCTTCTTTTGTTGTATTGCTTTTATCACATAAAAGAGTGTATTGACAGATGCAGCCATTCCCCCTCCTACCTTTACAGACATCTTCTCCTGATAGATGGTTGGCAACCCTGCCCAGGCACAACGTCCATGGGCTGCCTGGGGGGGGCGCAACTGCAATCTGGGGGAGGCACAGCCCACCCCAACACCCCCCTTCATCCCGCTATGGGTGATTAGGGTGTATCCAACACACCCCATGCACATACCTATGGTTGATTCTCTGAAGGGTGGAGTGATATCGGACCACATTCTCATCATAGTTCACCTCTGAGTCTGTCTTATTGGTTGTGCAGCAAATGTTTTGGGTTTCATGCATGTTTACATAATATATAGTGTGTGTGTGTGTGTGTGTGTATATATATATATGTATGTGTGTGTGTGTATGTATATATATACACAGTATATAACACAATACATGAAGAGTTAAGTGCACCTGACACTCCACCAGCGACCCGTCCAATCTGGTCCTACAGTAGGGTTTGCAGGTTTGAACAACTTCATACTCAGCAAAATCAATGTGAAGGACTCTGTAGGAGTGAGCACGACTCGATGAAGCACGATGGGTTTGCAAATAAGGCCAATCAAAGGCCATTTCTTCCGACTCCTAATTATCTGCCTGTAGAACGCCTTGGCCTGCAGACAATCCTACAGTCTGAGAATTGCTGGGATCAAAAGAATTGTTCACAGATCAGACTGATTCCGTCACCCCCCATCCTGATCCCATTACTTCATCCAAATCAGCGACTCTGAAAGTTCTGGAGGCAGAGATGGGTGGACAGCCGGCATTTTTAGAGGGAAGTCACCACAAATGGTGGTTTACATACTTCTCTTAACTACTTTCCACCCGGCCACTGTACATATACGGCCGGGTGGGAGCCGTCTACTTCTGATAGGACGTTCCGGAACGTCCTTCAGAAGTAGAGGGATCGCGCGCGCAGCGGCGCGATCCCGATGCGGCCGTGTCACCCGGACACGGCACATCTCGGATCGGCAGGAGGGCTCGGTGATTGGCCCTCCTGATCACATGACGGCCGTGTCGAATCACAGCCGTCATGTGATTGCCTAGCAACCGGCTCTCCTCTCCTCACACGGAAGTCATCGGTGAGGAGAGCGGATCGCTGCAGCCGGCTGGTGATCAGTGAGTATTAGCTGTTTTTTTTTTACAGCTTTTTACTCACTGATCACCAGTAGTGTCCCCACAGTGTAAACACACATGTCCCCAAAACACACATGTCCCCAAATAATAAAAACACATGTCCCCAAATAAAAACACATGTCCCCAAATAATAAAAACACATGTCCCTCACATATGTCCCAGTAAAATAACATGTGCCAATGATTATCTGCACACATATGTCTGTGATCACCTGCACACATCTGTACATGATCATTTGCGTACATATGTCCGTGATCACGCGAACCAATTATTATACACTTAACGGGATTTTTTTTTACTAAAAACATGTAGCAGAATACATTTTGGCTTAAATTTATGACAAAATTTGATTTTATTGGTTTTCTTTTAAAAAAAGAAAGGAGAAAAATATTGTTTTTTTTCAAAATTTCTGCTATGTTTTCGCTTATATCGCAAAAAATAAAAAACGAAGTCGCGAATAAATACCACCAAACTAAAGCTCTATTTGTGCGAACAAAATGATAAAAAATTCATTTGGTTACAGCATTGCATGACCGCGCAATTGTCACTGAAAGTGCGAGAGCGCTGAAAGCTGAAAATTGGTCTGGGAAGAAAGGGGGCGAAAGTGCCCAGTATTGTAGTGGTTAATGATCTTTAATGTGTCAACTTGAAACCAATGAGACAAGCTGTAATATTTTGGCCAGTTTTTGATGCAGCGCTCATATCTGTGCTATAATCCAGTGTTTCTCAACTCCAGTCCTCGAGGCGCCCCAGCAGGTCATGTTTTCAGGATTTCCGTCCGGTGAAACGGCTGTGGTAAATACTAAGGCAGTGAAACTGATCAAATCACCTGTGCAAAATAAAGGGAAGTCTGAAAATGTGACCTGTTGTTGTTGCCTTGGGAACTGTATTTGAGTAAAAAAAACTGCTATAATCAACAAACTGTTCTTTTTTTTTTTTTTTTTTAATAAAATACTTTTACAACTCAAATTTAAAGAGAGATGATGTGAATATCACACGATTACTTAGATCTGAGAACTGATGGTAATTCAGCTGTAATTCTGGTAGTGATTTGGATGAACAGCATCATACATCAACAGGATCCTATTGATGTACAACAAAAACAATAGGATCCAAGTGGCTGCACTTCCACATTTTTTTTTATGTATAAAAATTCCACATCAAATAGGACTCCATGGGGGGGCAGGAGATAAAGTTGATGCTTTTCGTGCTAACTAGTGCTTACTTATGAAACGCATCAACTTTATCTCCAGTGTCCTATTTGCTGAATGTGACAGTTTTTAGTAGGGCTGTTACTGATTAAAATTTTCGTGTTCGATTATTAATCGATTTTTTTTAATCGATTAATCGACTAATTTTGATTATAACGCACATACAGTTCCAACTACTTTTAGCTGATCTCCTTGCATTGCAACTCTGCATTAGTCAGTGGTAAATGTGGTATACACTATATACAATCACCCGACACTAGTTAGTTTCCACAATCCATGACTTAACTTCACAGTTCACACAAATACGTTTTACATTTAAACTGTAGCATTGACGTAAGTAATTATTTTTCCACAGTAGCGTGACAATCCCTCCACCTCCGGTCTAACTAATCACTCTCACCTTATGGCATGGACCCCTGTGCAAACAGGTGGTCATACAAGCGGGTATCAAAAGGGTATAACACGGACCATAAACTTCTCTCACGTCCCCTTAGATCTCAGCAAGGACGCAGGTCATGGGTAGAAAGAAAAGATCTCAGTGCTCACCGCTTAACTATAAGATTTCATTTTTCACAAACTACTCACATAAAGATGATAAAAACACAGCATGTAAAGCCGACAATCGTGTTAGTTCCGTAGGGCAGCAGCGGGTGACGTCATGTGTAGCTCCTCCCCCATACGCGCTACGTTCAATCAGAACTTCAACGTCACCGGACTCCTCCCCCTTTCCCTTCGTTAGCAGACGGAGGCACTTGGGGAAGGGGGGAGAAGTCCGGTGACGTCGATGTCCGTGACGTCACCGGATCTCCGACGGAACTCCCTGAAGACCCGGAAGCCGGCGGAGAGATGAGTACCAAACAAAAGAATTTTGATTGATCAAAAAGATTAACGATTAATCGAGAAATTAATCTTTAATTTCCACAGCCCTAGTTTTTATAAATACAATAAAGTGGATGATGTTTTTGGAAGTGCAGCCACTTGAATCCCATTGTTTTTGTCCTATACGGCAGAATGAGCAGAGCTTGGACCCGGGGATAGAAGAGGTAGAAAGGATATTGAGGGGCGGACCCACCTGGAGCAGTAGCACACACATATTGTCAGGTATATTGATGTGGGTGGCCAGTGGCAGACTCAGTATTGTATTTATTAGAAAATTTGCATCGCTGTCTGCAGGGGCTAACTGTACTCCTAAGTACAACCCAGAGGCCCATGGTGTGGTGTAGTGACTCTGCACCCCTCTTACTCCCCCTTTTTTCTACCTCTTCCCGACCCCCATCCCAGGCTGAAGTTCCGCTCCAGGCATGGGCATCTGCAGGTAGGGGCAAGGGGGGGCAAGTGCCCCCCTGGAATCGGCAAGGGTCTGCCGTGGCCAGCCCAGACCTTTTTTCTGAGTGACCCCTCCCTCACCCACCGATCATCCAATGGGATGACTCGGCCACTCACCTCCAGTCCCTGTGTAGACTGATGTGGATAGATATGGATCCGGATGATGCAGCGCTGCCCACTCAAGTGGACTGGTGTGGTGTAGAAATGCTTACAGAGGAGTGGAGGAGGAGGAAGCAAGGAGGACTCATCGCTACCTAGGCCTCATCACAGGAAATCCTGAAGTCAAGTGACATACCTTTGAGCAGTAGAAGAACCACAGGTAATAGCAGTTACATTAGTAGGAACATAATATGTATTGGAAAGCTGGAACTCCCTGAAGGAAGGAAGGTGGGTGTATATATATATAGCTGTATCAGGGCCATCTTTAATATTGATTGGACCCTGGGCGAAAACATTTTTGAGCCCCCCCCCCCCCCCCCCCCCCCATGCAATTTCGCTCTCCACCTGCTCTGAGACATACAATAAATAGCAGCTAGACTTAAAATCAGTTTACTGTATCAGATCAGGCAGCGATTACAATTGGTTGCCAGAGGTTACAGCATATCATTGCCGCTTACTGACTGGTTGCTAGAGGTTACAGCATATCATTGCCGCTTACTGACTGGTTGCAAGAGGTTACAGCACACATTAAGGCTCACTGATTAGTTTCTAGAGGTTACAGCACGTGATTTCTGCTTATTGATTGGTTGCTAGAGATTACTGTACAGTAATACTGCTCACTGATTGGTTGCTATAGGTTACAGCACATCTTCTCCTCACTGCAGGGGAGCATGATATACATATGAATGCTGCCTTTATTTACATATCGTTGCCGTTGTCCTCGGCTATTTACATATGAATGCCGGTTATTTACATGTAAACACAGGGTCTGCAGGTGAGTCATCTGTACACAACAATAGGCCAGAGCTGGGCAGCATTAGTAGCAGCACTTCACACTGAGATATCAGGACACAGCACAGGACTTTAATATAACTTTGAATACTTACATGTTTAATAAAATAAATTGAATACCAATAACAAAGGCCGCGGCCAAGTTTACTCCACTATTTGGTTTGTTGGTTTTTATTCATAGGTTACTATTTCTGTCTGTCTACATTCCCATAAAATACACTTCAATGAATTAAAAAAAAATATAAATAAATAAAAAAACTGTAAAGTTAGCCCAATTTTTTTGTTTAATTTGAAAGATGATTTTGCGCCGTGAGAATTGTGATCTTTATTCTAAGCAAAAAATAAAAAAAAAACGGTGATTCTCATTATTCCCAGAATCGTGCAGCTCTACTTGGGGGCCGCAGCCAGGAACTCACAGGTGGCAAAATCAGAAGATTCCCGCCACTGTCATTTGCACCCGGTGCTAGTCGCCCGTGCAAATGTAGCTGCAGGTCACACGCTCACCCCCTCACGTACAATGCGGGGTTAATGGACCAGCATTGAACATGATGACGCTGAGGGATTGCCCACCGGGTTGTTGGAGGGAGAAGAGGAGAGCGCTGAAGCGGGGAGCCCTGTAAGAAATAAAGATACCCCCCCTAGAAATAATGAGCATTTACTGTAACCTTAGCAGAGCCGGGGGGCCCCCCACTACAAGGGGTTTCATTTTTACAGTCTCCTCATTCAGCTATCACTTTCTCTTTCTTTAAGCCTTTTCCTGGAAATTAAACCTTTCCAACTATAGGTGTGCCCAGCTTATTGCATATATGTGTGTGTGTATATATATATATATATATATATATATATATATATACATATATATATATATATATGTGTGTGTGTATATATATATATATATATATATATACACATATATATATATATATATATGTATACATATATATATATATATATATATATACATATACATATATATATATTTATATATACATACATATATATATACATATATATATATATATATATATATATATATGTATACATATATATATATATACATATATATATATATATATATATATATATATGTATGTATATGTGGGTCTATCTATCTATCTATCTATCTATCTATCTATCTATCTATCTATCTATATGTGGGTGTATCTATCTATCTATATATCTATATATATGTATATATAGGGCAATGGACAGTGGCAGTAGTATATTTTTATTATTTTTTATTTTATTCTTTATTTTTTACAAATTTTCCTTTACAATAATTCTTAATTTTTATATATTTTTTTGCAATTTCTTCTTTTTTTCAAACAGATCTTATTTCCCCATTTTTTTTATCTCAACAACATATACACAAAAAAACAAAAACAAAGAGAAAAAATAACATTGAAATCAACTCTTGACATGACGAAAAAAAAAAAAAAAAATTCACTTCTTTCCTGTTCTTACCTAATCGTACCTCCTAACTCAGTCCCGTACCCATGTGGTCAAGCCACGAATTCTAGATAGTATCAAACCTCCTAAAAAAAAAAAAAAAATGCCTCTAATAGGAAATGGATCTATTCAGATCAATTATCCAATCAGATATAGTCGTCAGGGTGCGGGGAGGTACACCTAATGGCAATTTGTCTTCGTGCCACAAAAAAAAAACGCCTTTACAACAGTAAACCACATTGGTGGTTTAAAGTGGAGGGCCACCCTAAAAAAAAAAAAAAAATAGCATTAATATTTAAAAAAAAAATATAAAAAAAAGAACATTTGAAAAAATAATGTTTTTAACTTACCAGAAACCCCTGTTGCTAGGCAGTCTTCCTAATCTGCCTCCTTCCTACTCCGCGGTGATCTTCAGTCTTCTCTCCTCCTCGCGTTGTCTTCTGGGGAATGCGGCGCGATGTGTTCGGGGAAATGTGTGTGTCCCAGAACACAGCGCACCCCATTCACAAAGCGCTGCGCGGCTCGCGCATGCGCAGCAGGAAATGGGCAGTGAAGCCGCAAGTGAGGATGGCGGTGCCGGGACACGATACGAGGGACGTATCAGCTTCGGCAAGGTCGACATTGCGGGCGCCCTGGACAGGTGAGTGTCCTTATTAAAAGTACCTTTAAAAAAAAAATTTCCGCTGGAACACCCCTTTAAGCACTAAGATATCAAGATAGAACAGTAGACACATTAAAGGATCCACTGAGAGATTCAGATCTAAGATCCCATTAAGTGTACCCACAACCTCCGCCATATACCTCTGGAGTTTCGGGCATCATCATAACAGATGTATCAATGACCCTGAATTGCCACATCTGGAGCAAGCCGAGTCAGTTGTTAAAGCGGAGTTCCGCCCAAAAGTGGAACCTCCACTCATTGTACTACTCTCCCCTCCGGTGCCACTTTTGCCACCTTTCGGGGGGGGGGGGGGGGCAGGATACTTGTCTTTCACAGGTATCCTGTTCCCACTTCTGGGAGCATCAGCCGTGGGTATTGACGTCATGGCCCGGGCTCCCTCCTCTTCCCTCCCCCACTGCCAGGCCAGCAGGAGAGAGGAGCGGGGCCTCGCGCATGCGCAGTACGGTTCCCGACGTGAAGCTGTAAGGCTACACTGCTGGGTTCCCTTACTGGCAATGGAGGCGGCGGCATCTGGCAGACGATGGAAACATCAGCTGTAGTGCCGACATCGCTGGACTCCAGACAGGTAAGTGTCCGATTATTAAAAGTCAGCAGCTGCAGGATGTGTGCAGTACGTGTAGCTGCTGGCTTTTAATTTTTTCCGCGGTGGGTGGAGCTTCGCTTTAAGCTAATTTTGAAAATAAAAATTTAAATTCTGGTGTCCTATACTAAGAATATGCATCATACATACTAGGGGGAGTACAACTGGGGGGATCCATAGTGGGGAAAGATCTGGGGGGATCCATAGTGGAGAAGGATCTGGGGGGATCCATATTGGAGAAGGATCTGGGGGGATCCATAGTGGAGAAGGATCTGGGGGGATCCATAGTGGAGAAGGATCTGGGGGGATTCATAGTGGAGAAGGATCTGGGGGGATCCATAGTGGAGAAGGATCTAGGAGAATCCGTAGTGGAGAAGGATCTGGGGGATCCATAGTGGAGAAGGATCTGGGGGGATTCATAGTGGAGAAGGATCTGGGGGGATTCATAGTGGAGAAGGATCTGGGGGAATCCGTAGTGGAGAAGGATCTGGGGGGATCTGTAGTGGAGAAGGATCTGGGGGGATCTGTAGTGGAGAAGGATCTGGGGGGGATCCATAGTGGAGAAGGATCTGGGGGGGATCCATAGTGGAGAAGGATCTGGGGGTTCTGGTAGATCATAAGCTCAATAATAACATGCAATGCCAACCTGAGGTTTCCAAAGCGAGCAAAGTCCTTTCTTGTATAAGAGAGGGATGGACTCCAGAGAGAGAGATATCATCTGTACAAATCATTAGTAAGACCTCATCTGGAATATGCAGTTCAGTTTTGGGCTCCAGTTCTCAAAAAGGATATCGGGGAACTGGAGAAAGTGCAGAGAAGGGCAACCAAACTGATAAGAGGAATGGAGGAGCTCAGCTCATGAGGAAAGATTAGAGGAACTGAATTTATTCTCTCTTGAGAAGAGGAGAATAAGGGGGGATATGATCAACATGTACAAATATATAAGGGGTCCATATAGTGAACTTGGTGTTGAGTTATTCACTTTACAGTCAACACAGAGGACGAGGGGGCACTCCTTACGTCTAGAGGAAAAGAGATTTCATCTCCAAATACGGAAAGGTTTCTTCACAGTAAGGCCCCTTTCACACTGGGGCGGTTTTCAGGCGGTACATCGCTAAAAATAACGCATGTACACCGCCCGAAAAAAAACCGGCCCCATTCACCTGCCGGCTTTCACACTGGAGCGGTGCGCTAGCAGGACGGTAAAAAACGTCCTGCTAGCAGCATCTGTGGAGCGGTATAGAAGCGGTGTATTCACCGCTCCTATACCGCTCCTACCCATTGAAATCAATGGGACACCGCGGTATTACCGCGGCAATACCGTAGCGGCGCTTTGCGGGGTATTTTAACCCTTTTTCGGCCGCTTGCGGGGGGTAAAACCGCACCGCGAGCGGCTGAATACCGCGGCTAAAACGACGGTAAAGCAGCGCTAAATATAGCGCTGCTTTACCGTCACCGCGGCTCCCCGCCCCAGTGTGAAAGAGGCCTAAGAGCTGTGAAAATGTGGAATAGACTCCCTCCAGAGGTGGTTCTGGCCACCTCAGTAGATTGCTATAAGAAAGGCCTGGATACTTTCCTAAATGTACAGAATATAACTGGGTACTAAAATTAATGCCGCATACACACGATTGGAATTCTCGTCGGAAAAAGCTCTGATCACACCAAATTCTGATGGTAAATAACACAGCGACATACAACACGTTCAACAGCACTATAAAAGGGAAGTTTAATGCTTCCGAGCATGCGTCGAATTGTTTCCGAGCATGCGTCGAATTGTTTCCGAGCATGCGTCGGAATTTTGCGCGTCGGAATTGCATACACACGATCGGAAAATCCAATGAAAAGCTCCCATCGGACTGTTTCCATCGGAAATTCCGGCCGTGTGTTTCGCGGCATTATAGGTAAAGTTGATCCGGGGAAAATCTGATCGCCTCTCGGGGGATCAGGAAGGGATTGTAGCAAATTGGATCATGGCTCTGCTGGGGTTTTTCACCTTCCTCTGGATCAACTGTGGGTATAGAATTGGGTCTATGGGATTGTACGATATTTTTTTATTTATTTATTTTTTTATGGTTGAACTGGATGGACTTGTTTCTTTTTACAACCTGACTAACGATGTAACTATACGCCCTGAAACTACCAAGCCTGTTTTTCAGACTCGGTGTTTACATGTTTAAAACATTTTGCGCAGCGGTTTTACAAGCGCACTTTTTTTGGAAAAAAAATCACTTTTTTGAATAAAAAAATAAGACACCAGTAAAATTAGCCCAATCTTTTATATTGTGAAAGATAATGTTACACCGAGTAAATTGATACCCAACATGTCACGCTTAAAAATTGCGCCCGCTCGTGGAATGGCGTCAAACTTTTACCCTCAAAAATCTCCATAGGCGACATTTAAAAAATTCTATAGGTTGCATGTTTTGCGTTACAGAAGAGGTCTATAGCTATAATTATTGCTCTCGCTTTACCGATCGCGGCGATACATCACATGTGTGGTTTGACTACTGTTTTCATATGCGGGCGCTACTCACATATGCGTTCGCATCTGCGCGCGAGCTCGTCGGGACGGGGTGTTTTAAAAAAAAAAAAAATCTTATTTATTTTACTTGATTTTATTTATTTTTACACTGTTTTAAAAAAAAAAAATGGATCACTTTTATTAATATTACAAGGAATGTAAACATCCCTTGTAATAGAAAAAAGCACGACAGGTCCTCTTAAATATGAGATCTGGGGGGCCAAAAAGTCCTCACATCTCATTTTTGGATTTAAATGCAAAAAAAAAAAAAAAAAATGTCATTTAAAAAAATGTTCCTTTAAGAGGTATGGGCGGAAGGGACATTTTGACGTCGCTTCTGCCCTCCTATAGTATAGAGACGGGTGGGGGTCACCTTAGCCTCACTCGTCTCCATACCCAGCAGTGTGCAGGACCCGATCGCCTCCGCCTCTACGGATAGCGCCGGTAAGCGGCGGAAGGCGCGGGAGAGCGCCCGGAAGGGGGGTGGCACCTCTCCCGCCGCCGATAACGGTGATCTTGTGGCGAACCCGCCACAGAGACCACCATTATCGTAAACACGACCGCCTTCTGTAAAGAAGGATATCTCGGTTGTGGCAGCAGCTGCTGCCGTTACCGAGATATCCCTCCTCAAAGTGCCGATGTATATGTACAGGAGGCGGGGCTTAAGTGGTTTAACCACTATCTGACCGCCCACAGTCATATGATGGCGGCAAGAAACATCTCTTGTAGCGGACCGCCGTCATATGATGGCACTAACTTTGCGGCCACTAGGGGGCACGCGTGCGCCTGCCGCGTCGCTGGGGACCCGATGCGCGTGCCCGGCGGCCGCGATGTCCGCCGGGCACCCACGATTGCCCAGTAACTGAGCAGGACGTGGATCTGTGTATGTAAACACACAGATCCACGTGCTGTCAGAGGAGAGGAAACCGATGGTGTGTCCCTTGTACATAGGGACACCGATCGTTCTCCTCCCCCAGTCAGTCCCCTCCCCCCACAGTTAGAATCACTCCCATAGGGAACATATTAACCCCTGCAGCGCCCCCTAGTGTTAACCCCATTCCCTGCCAGTCACATTTATACAGTAATCAATGCATTTTTTATAGCAACGATCGCTGTGTAAATGTGAATGGTCCCAAAAATGTGTCAAAAGTGTCCGATCTGTCGCAGTCACAATAAAAAATCGCAGATCGACGCCATTACTAGTAAAAAAAAAAAAAAAAATTATAAAAATGCTATAAATCTATCCCCTATTTTGTAGACGCTATAACTTTTGCGCAAACCAATCAATATACGCTTATTGCGATTTTTTTTTTTTTTTACCAAAAATATGTAGAAGAATACGTATCGGCCTAAACTGAGGAAAAAAATTTGTTTAAAAAAAAAAAAAAAATTGGATATTTATTATAGTAAAAAGTTAAAAATATTGTGTTTTTTCAAACTTGTCCCTCTTTATTTGGGTACAGCGTTGCATGACCGCGCAATTGTCATTCAAAATGCGACAGCGCTGAAAGCTGAAAAATGGCTTGGTCAGGAAGGGGGTGTTCGTGCCTGGTAGGCAAGTGGTTAAAGAGGAAGTAAACCCTGATGGGTTTTACTGCCCCTTTGTTTCCCTGCAAAGGTAAAGCATAATGGACTACAATGCATCGCATTGCATTGCATCGCACATCGCATAATGGGCTACAGTGCATCGCATTGCATTGCACATCGCATAATGGGCTACAGTGCATCGCATTGCATCGCACATCGCATAATGAGCTACAGTGCATCGCATCGCATTGCATTTCACATCGCATAATGGGCTACAGTGCATCGCATTGCATCGCACATCGCATAATGAGCTACAGTGCATCGCATCGCATTGCATTTCACATCGCATAATGGGCTACAGTGCATCGCATTGCATTGCACATCGCATAATGGGCTACAGTGCATCGCATTGCATCGCACATCGCATAATGAGCTACAGTGCATCGCATCGCATTGCATTTCACATCGCATAATGGGCTACAGTGCATCGCATCGCATTGCATTGCACATCGCATAATGGGCTACAGTGCAACGCATCGCACATCGCATAATGGGCTACAGTGCATCGCATTGCATCGCACATCGCATAATGGGCTACAGTGCAACGCATCGCACATCGCATAATGGGCTACAGTGCATCGCATCGCATTGCATCGCACATCGCATAATGGGCTACAGTGCATCGCATCGCACATCGCATAATGGGCTACAGTGCATCGCATTGCATTGCACATCGCATAATGGGCTACAGTGCATCGCATTGCATCGCACATCGCATAATGAGCTACAGTGCATCGCATCGCATTGCATTTCACATCGCATAATGGGCTACAGTGCATCGCATTGCATCGCACATCGCATAATGAGCTACAGTGCATCGCATCGCATTGCATTTCACATCGCATAATGGGCTACAGTGCATCGCATTGCATTGCACATCGCATAATGGGCTACAGTGCATCGCATTGCATCGCACATCGCATAATGAGCTACAGTGCATCGCATCGCATTGCATTTCACATCGCATAATGGGCTACAGTGCATCGCATCGCATTGCATTGCACATCGCATAATGGGCTACAGTGCAACGCATCGCACATCGCATAATGGGCTACAGTGCATCGCATTGCATCGCACATCGCATAATGGGCTACAGTGCAACGCATCGCACATCGCATAATGGGCTACAGTGCATCGCATCGCATTGCATCGCACATCGCATAATGGGCTACAGTGCATCGCATCGCACATCGCATAATGGGCTACAGTGCATCGCATCGCATTGCATCGCACATCGCATAATGGGCTACAGTGCATCGCATCGCATTGCATCGCACATCGCATAATGGGCTACAGTGCATCGCATCGCATTGCACATCGCATAATGGGCTACAGTGCATCGCATCGCATTGCATCGCACCGCATAGTAGCTCATTATGAGTCACTAACCCGAAACCGAAGCCTGCGATGTCCCCAATTTCCTCGCCTCCACGAAGCGCCCATCTTTCACCCTCTTCCTTCCGGGTATCGCGGCACGATCACGGCACGATCTCCTTTGGAAACGTCACTATCGCCGTTTCTACAGTGCCCCTGCGCCGTAGACATCGGTGCCCGTATCCCGTGGAGGTTTGGGAGATATTTCGAGCCCCTCCACATAAAGCCTTAATCTAGGCTCAACCTTTACAGACAATGACAGGAAATCACTCTGACCTACACAGGTGACGTGGGTGGAGGGTGTATTTATAGAAATGCAGAAAGTGAAAGTAAAAACCAGCATACTGAGTATATAAAGCAAGAAGAGTTTGTTTCATTTCACTTCACAGATCCACTTCTGCAGATCAGAGGAGGGTGAGTACAGCTGCAACATTTCATTCTACACAGGATACAATGATACAATGATACAATGATATAATGATACAATGATACTCTTCATCATCTATTACTATCATTCTTCTCTCATTAGAGGGCACTTCAGACTGCACAGGGGGGGGGTCAATTTAATAAGGCAAAATAGAGCACTTTGTAACGTGCATTTGCTCCAGAGCTTAGTAAATAAGCAGACGCTCCTCTGACTTCCATCATCCAATCATGTGCAAGCAAATATGCTGTTTTTTATTTTTTTTTATCATTTTCCTTGCATGTGATTGGGTGTTCTTTGCAAAGTGAAGCTTCACCTCGTTTACTAAGGCTGGATTCACACCTACTGCATTTTTTTGTGCTTTTGTTTGCATTTTGCAGATTTGCACTACAGAACGTGTCCTTGCCCCAGTGTCCATCTGCAGCCTTGTCAGTGCAGCCTTGCCCCAGTGTCCATCTGCAGCCTTGTCAGTGCAGCCTTGCCCCAGTGTCCATCTGCAGCCTTGTCAGTGCAGCCTTGCCCCAGTGTCCATCTGCAGCCTTGTCAGTGCAGCCTTGCCCCAGTGTCCATCTGCAGCCTTGTCAGTGCAGCCTTGCCCCAGTGTCCATCTGCAGCCTTGCCCCAGTGTCCATCTGCAGCCTTGTCAGTGCAGCCTTGCCCCAGTGTCCATCTGCAGCCTTGTCAGTGCAGCCTTGCCCCAGTGTCCATCTGCAGCCTTGTCAGTGCAGCCTTGCCCCAGTGTCCATCTGCAGCCTTGTCAGTGCAGCCTTGCCCCAGTGTTCATCTGCAGCCTTGTCAGTGCAGCCTTGCCCCAGTGTCCATCTGCAGCCTTGTCAGTGCAGCCCTGCCCCAGTGTCCATCTGCAGCCTTGTCAGTGCAGCCTTGCCCCAGTGTCCATCTGCAGCCTTGTCAGTGCAGCCTTGCCCCAGTGTCCATCTGCAGCCTTGTCAGTGCAGCCTTGCCCCAGTGTCCATCTGCAGCCTTGTCAGTGCAGCCTTGCCCCAGTGTCCATCTGCAGCCTTGTCAGTGCAGCCTTGCCCCAGTGTCCATCTGCAGCCTTGTCAGTGCAGCCTTGCCCCAGTGTCCATCTGCAGCCTTGTCAGTGCAGCCTTGCCCCAGTGTCCATCTGCAGCCTTGTCAGTGCAGCCTTGCCCCAGTGTCCATCTGCAGCCTTGTCAGTGCAGCCTTGCCCCAGTGTCCATCTGCAGCCTTGTCAGTGCAGCCTTGCCCCAGTGTTCATCTGCAGCCTTGTCAGTGCAGCCTTGCCCCAGTGTCCATCTGCAGCCTTGTCAGTGCAGCCTTGCCCCAGTGTCCATCTGCAGCCTTGTCAGTGCAGCCTTGCCCCAGTGTCCATCTGCAGCCTTGTCAGTGCAGCCTTGCCCCAGTGTCCATCTGCAGCCTTGTCAGTGCAGCCTTGCCCCAGTGTCCATCTGCAGCCTTGTCAGTGCAGCCTTGCCCCAGTGTTCATCTGCAGCCTTGTCAGTGCAGCCTTGCCCCAGTGTCCATCTGCAGCCTTGTCAGTGCAGCCTTGCCCCAGTGTCCATCTGCAGCCTTGTCAGTGCAGCCCTGCCCCAGTGTCCATCTGCAGCCTTGTCAGTGCAGCCCTGCCCCAGTGTCCATCTGCAGCCATGTCAGTGCAGCCTTGCCCCAGTGTCCATCTGCAGCCTTGTCAGTGCAGCCCTGCCCCAGTGTCCATCTGCAGCCTTGTCAGTGCAGCCCTGCCCCAGTGTCCATCTGCAGCCTTGTCAGTGCAGCCCTGCCCCAGTGTCCATCTGCAGCCTTGTCAGTGCAGCCTTGCCCCAGTGTCCATCTGCAGCCATTTCAGTGCAGCCTTGGATGAATTTAAAATTGGCATCGCCGAGACTGGGCAGAGTGGAGCGAACGCCGCAGAGATCACAGGGACTGGGCAGAGCCGAGATACACATAGCTGAGTGCACTCGGATCTTCTCGGCTCCGCTCACAGTCACGCCCAGTCCCGCCCTATGACGGACATAACACGGGTCCAATGGCGGGACTGGGCGTGACTGTGAGCGGAGCCGAGAAGATCCGAGTGCACTTGGCTATGTGTATCTCGGCGGCGATCGCTCCGCTCACAGTCAACGGAGATCGACAGGGATCGGCATATAACACGCACCCACGATTTCCCCCTGATTTTAAGGGGAAAAAGTGTGCGTTATACACCGATAAATACGGTAAATAAATGCCTGAACTAAAAATATGCTGTGCTGGTAATTCAAGCTGTCGGCGCCCCCCGGTGTATTTTACAAGAAGTGCTTTCTTTGCTCAATTCATGTTTGTTGTTTATTTATAAATTGTATATTAGAAATATTTTTTTTTTTTACTTTTCCTTGAAACTTTGTTTAAAATATCATATTTACAGTGCTGTGAAAAAGTATTCGTACCCCTTGACATTTCCCACATTTTGTCATATTACATCCAAAAAACGTAAATGTATTTTATTGGGATTTTATGTGATGGACCAACACCAAGTGTCACATAAAGGAAAATGATAAATGATACAAATAAATATGTGAGAAGTGTGGGGAGGGGGGGCATTTGTATGGCGCCCCCCGGAGTCAATACTTTGTAGAACCCCCTTTCTCTACAAGTCTTTTTGGGGGTGTCTCTACCAGCTTTGCCCATCTAGAGAGGGACATATAGAAAATACCTCAAGCTCTGTCAGATTGGATGGAGAGCGTCTGTGAACAGCAATTTTCAAGTCTTGCCACAGATTCTCAATGTGATTTAGGTCTGGACTGTGACTGGGCCATTCTAACACATGAATATGCTTTGATCTAAACCATTCCATTGTAGCTCTGGCTGTATGTTTCGGGTCGTTGTCCTGCTGGAAGGTGACCCTCCCCCCCAGTCTCAAGTCTTTTGCAGACTCCTAACAGGTTTTCTTCTAAGATTGTCCTGTATTTGGCTCCATCCATCTTCCCATCAACTCTGACCAGCTTCCCTGTCCCTGCTGAAGAAAACCATCCCCACCACATGATGCTACCACCACCATGTTTCACGGTGGGGATGGTGTGTTCAGGGGGATGGGCAGTGTTAGTTTTCCCCACACATAGCGTTTTGCTTTTAGACCACAAAGTAGAATTTTGGTGTCATGTGAGCAGATCACCTTCTTCCACATGTTTGCTCCCCTCCCCCACATGGCTTCTCACAAACTACAAACAGGACTTCTTATGACTTTCTTTCTCCAATGTCTTTCTTCTTGTCACTCTTCCATAAAGGGCAGATTTGTGGAGAACACGACTAATAGTTGTCCTGTGGACAGACTCTCCCCCCTGAGCTGTGGATCTCTGCAGCTCCTCCAGAGTTACCATGGACCTCTTGGCTCTTCTCTGATGAATGCTCTCCATGCCCGGCCTGGTCAGTTTAGGTGGACGGCCATGTCTTGGTAGGTTTGCTGTATATGGTGATGGTGACATGTCAGGAATCTACAGTATCTGTTCAGACTTGTGAGGCTATTGGTTAATCACAATAGTTAAAAAAAAATACACTAAAGAAAAATAAAAAATAAATTATATATATATATATATATACTGTATACACTCACCGGACACTTTATTAGGTACACCTGTTCAATTGCTCGGTAACACAGATTGCTAATCAGCCAATCACACTGCAGCAACTCAATGCATTTAGGAATCTAGACGTGGTGAAGACGACTTGCTGAAGTTCAAACCGAACATCAGAATGGGGAAGAAAGAGGATTGAAGTGACTTTGAACCCCCCCACACCATTACACCCCCACCACCAGCCTGAACCGGTGATACCCCATCCCCCGCACCATTACACCCCCATCACCAGCCTGAACTGGTGATACCCCATTCCCCCACACCATTACACCCCCACCACCAGCCTGAACCGGTGATACCCCATCCCCCACACCATTACACCCCCACCACCAGCCTGAACCGGTGATACCCCATCCCCCGCACCATTACACCCCCACCACCAGCCTGAACCGGTGATACCCCCTCCCCCACACCATTACACCCCCACCACCAGCCTGAACCGGTGATACCCCATCCCCCACACCATTACACCCCCACCACCAGCCTGAACCGGTGATACCCCATCCCCCACACCATTACACCCCCACCACCAGCCTGAACCGGTGATACCCCATCCCCCGCACCATTACACCCCCACCACCAGCCTGAACCGGTGATACCCCATCCCCCACACCATTACACCCCCACCACCAGCCTGAACCGGTGATACCCCATCCCCCACACCATTACACCCCCACCACCAGCCTGAACCGGTGATACCCCATCCCCCACACCATTACACCCCCACCACCAGCCTGAACCGGTGATACCCCATCCCCCACACCATTACACCCCCACCACCAGCCTGAACCGGTGATACCCCATCCCCCACACCATTACACCCCCACCACCAGCCTGAACCGATGATACCCGGTTGTTGGTGCCAGACGGCTGGTCTGAGTATTTCTGGGATTTTCACACATACAACAAGGAACGTTTCCAACACCTTGTTGTATCTATGAGATCAAGAAAAAGATTGCTGCGTCCCAAGGTGGCAATCTAAAACACCTATCATATATGTGAGTGCCACATCCTACATATTGTCAAGAATTGTTCGGCCTTTTCCCCAATAGGAAAAGGAAAGAAGAATGGACTTTATAGGCACTTGGTTTGAAAAATATTTGTTGTTTACAAAATTTATTGAATAGCATAAATAATTGAACAAAGAAACATACAATACATAGATAACACCAATATTGACAAAAAAAACAATATTTGGAGCTAAAAAGGGTGAGAAATCCGAGAGACTGCCCCTATGGGTATTACAGTACCACACAATGATTCGCTAGACGTGGGGTCGGTGTGTATGTAGTATTGACACCATATGATCCTCCCACTGGAATGTGGACTTGCCCTAAAAGGGGTTGGTCGTCGGTCCCACCGATTAAAAGAAGAAACTTGTGCTCGACATGTTTCGCGACTGCTAGGTCGCTTCCTCAGGAGCTTATGTTCTGGTTTAGAGAAAACAATGTGTTACTTTATGTGACTTTTACACATTTGTATCATACATTTATATTTTGTTTGATATAAGCATTTGTATGGATAAAGATGAGGCTCACCTACTGATGCAGAGCCCTGACCGAGAGTCTCTCCACTCGCTTGCGCCGGTGGACCCTCAAGATGGTTTCACGTAGACCCCCCTAGGGGATGAAGGGAAGGAGGGGATAGGGACACCGTAGGCCACCAAAGAGCAGCGTCACCACCTCTATTGGGTATAGTCACCAAAGGTGAGACCCTAGAGGATGGGCACTGCTGTGCGGGGAAAGGTTATGGGGACATAACTGGTGACTAATAGTAAAGAAAAAGGATGGGAAAGGACAAAAAATAAAATAAAATAATAATGAACGAGAAATTAATAGATTAGGACATCATATCTTAGATGTTCACTGGAGAGTGGCCTATCCACATGTACTCAAAAGGACTTACTAGGGTAGATATAGATGGAAGGTATAATGGGTAGCTTATCACTTCGCTCTGCTGGAGACTCGGAGCTTGATGCCCAGATGAAAAGGTCCACACTGAGGGGATATATATATAGAAGAGTACTTATGTGTTCTCTACAATGCGTGTGTAATTAATGTTATCATTACACCCAAAAGCCAGCATAAAGGAGAGGCCTGGTAATGTGACCATAGGGGAACAAGTATATCTCCTAAAGGCCACGTCTTAGTATGAATGAATTAATTAACAAATGTACTTGAGACTTATTTCAAACATATTCAAAGGCAAAACTAATGTTGGCCCCCCTTACACTGGTGGAACCCCTAGGACATCTAAAAGGCATCAAAAAGACTGAGGGCACTATACCTTGCAGAGTTAGTGGAGTGAAACCATACGTCCAGCAGGAGGATACTGCGGCTGCCTGGCAGGGATACGACTGCCGCTCTCACAGAGCATCTGTGAGAAATGGCAGCCGAGCGACCGCTTCTTATGTCCCGTTCGGATGACGTCAGAGCACGTCCGACGTCTATCCGAACCAGCCAATACGTCATCAAAGAAGCCGTGGGTGCGCGCGCATCACATTAAGCGTCGCGCTCCACCCGGCGTAGATGGCGTAGCGGAGGACGTTGCGTAGCAACGTCGTCCTAGCCGCATAGCGCCGCAGATCTGCACCCAGAGTGTTCCCGATGACAGCGGGGGACCGGGGCAGCACAGAAAAGAGGTGCTTGCGGCTTGGGAGGCTGCATAACCTTGCCGCACTTGTGGCTGCGGGGTGTCAGTCCTCAAAGTGATGTAAAAGACATGGGGTCCATCGCGCTAGGTTGGAGGGGAAAATACACATATGTGGTGTACATATGGGTAGATACTAGCGAGAAAAGGAAGAGAACAGGTTGGGGACAATGCATCAGAGGGGTGCCTCATAATTTAAGAGAAATAAAGACATACAATAAAAATAAATTACAGTAACAAGCAATGAAAACTTTACATGTATTAGTGAGGATGGTTTACAGTGAGTCTTAAAAGACTGAACTTGGTACGAGAAATAATAATATCCTATGAGGTGAATCTCACTATTCAGGGGAAGGGAAAGAGATAGGAATGATATGAGGGGAAGGGAGAGGGGGGGGGGGGGGGGGGGGGGGGGGCGGGGACCATAAGAAAGGGAAGGGAAAAAAGGATTGGGAGGGGGAAGGAAAATGCATGGAAACAGGAGTAAAATTTATTAGATCATCTCTAACTGTACTCTCCCCGCCGGTCAACAAAAAGGGAACATCCCCCGTCCATATACTCAAAGAAAGGGGCGGTAGGATATCACCTCATTGATGCCAGGCGGGGTGGTAGCCTCTAAACGCTCGATCCAATATGTTTCTCTTTGTAAGATTTTTTTGTCCCAGTTTCCGCCTCTAGGATCTTGTTTGACCACTTCTAGAACCATGAACGTAATCATGGATATGTCAAATTTATGATATAATCCCAGGTGTCGGCTCACGGGAGTCAGCATCTTGGCCCATTGGGAATAGAAGAGATGATCATATATTCTCTTTTTGAGGGGACGTATGGTTTTCCCCACATAGAAGGCTCCACATCTGCAATTCATAAGGTATATTACCCCTGGGGTGTCACATGTGGCATTGAAACGAGGGGAAAATTTCTTTCCATTAGGTAGAATGAAAGAGGTGCCCACCTGTATGTGTGGGCAATAAGCGCAATGACCGCATATGTACATGCCCCTGGCTAGATCATCAGTTTGATCTATAGGTTGGTAGAGACTGGCCGTAAGTTTGTCTCCCAAGGATGGTGCCTTTCTGAAGACTATTTCCGGTGTGACACGGACGTATTGGCGAAGCACTGGGTCCTCACTGAGGAAATGCCAGTGCTTCGCCATACATGCGCGAAGTTGTGGGTGTTGAGCCGAATAGCGTGTGATGAATTTAGTTGTTTGTTGTTCTTCTGTGGTTTTTGGTTTGGGCTTTGGAAAAATTAGCTGAGTTCTGTCTAGGCCTAATGCTTTATTATAAGCCCGTCTTAGGAGGCTTTTACTATACCCCCGTTCGCTGAGGCGGCTCCGTAGCTCCCTTGCTTGATGAATAAATTGTTCATCATACGTGCAATTTCGCCTGAGGCGGAGATACTGTGCGTACGGGATGCTATGCACCAGGGATTTAGGATGACCACTTTCCGCATGCAGCAGCGTGTTGCCAGCTGTCTTTTTGCGAAATAGTTTGGTGACTACATTATTGGACTGATCTCTATAGAGTGTTAAATCCAGGAAAGAGATTGTATCTTTGTGGTACTCATATGTAAATCTGAGGTTGAAACTGTTGGTATTCAAGTGGGCCATGAGACATTGTAAATCAGGGATAGTGCCTGTCCAGATTAATAAAATATCATCAATATACCTGAGCCAGCATAGTGTCTGGCTCAGGTATCGATCAAGTTTATCATCGGCAAAGATTTGCCGCTCCCACCCCCCCAGGTACAGGTTGGCGTACGCCGGGGCACAACATGTGCCCATGGCGACGCCCTGTACCTGGAGGTAGTGGGTACCGGAGAAGGAGAAACAATTATGCTTCAGGATGAAAGAGAGGAGTTGCAGTAGGAAGGTGTTAAACTCCCATACTCTGTTATCCTCCTCCATCAAAAAACTACTGACAATTTCTATGCCTTGATCATGTGGGATGCCTGAATATAAAGCCTCCACATCCACTGTAACAAACATAGCTTGATCAGGGATGGTTAGGCCCTCCAAGCATCTCAAGAGATCTGGGGTGTCCTTAACATAGGATGGTAACTGGATGACATGGGGCATAAGAAAAAAATCAACAAACCTACTAGCATGTTCAGTAATTGATCCTATGCCGGATACTATGGGCCTTCCTGGGGGTACATTCATATTTTTGTGGATTTTGGGTATGGTATAAAATATAGCCTCTCTTGGAAAAGGAACGTTAAGGAACTCATAAGTCTGCTTGTCAATAAGAGCGTCATTATAAGCTGTGTAGATTAGGAATTTGAATTCCAATCCATATTTGGAAATTAGATCTGGTGTGATTGGTCTGTACCAATCCACATTCTCTAGAACATCGAGGCACATCCTCTCATATTGTTGATTAGTTTGTAAAACAATGTTTCCCCCCTTGTCTGAGGGTTTTATAACTGTGTCTTTTCTAGTATAGAGTTGTTTTAAAGCTGCCTGTTGGTTTGCTGTCATGTTGGGGAGACTAGATGATATTGGTATGGACTTTATTTCTTTGACCATGGCAATGAGAAAAGCCGAAATCTGAGGATTAGTAGTTAAATCAGGAAATTGGTTCGATTTGTTCTTAAATGTGTGTTTTTTGGATATTGGTTTAGTAGGACCTATTTCAGTGGCTGGGCGGGAATTGTTGGTCACTGATGATTCTGCGGGGCCACTAGCATAGTCCGGATTATCATCCAGAAGCAGCATGAGGTCTCTCAGGGCTCTAAAATCTTTCATGGTGTAGTTTTTAATTTTCTCAGACATCGCTCTTTCTTCCTGTTGACGTTTTTTTGAGGGATCAAACATATACTTATAAGTAAGTTTACGTGTAAACAAGTATAAATCTTTTATAGCTTCATACCTGTCTATGTTGGTGTTGGGACAGAAACTCAAACCCAATTTCAGGACCATAGTTTCTTCACTGGACAATGGGTATGGTGTTAAGTTGATTATAGTTGGTTCTTGTTCTATTATTTGGTGTGCTGGGTCCCCTCTAAAGGGAGGTCTCGGCGTGCTTGGCGTGTCTGATTAGAACTGCTTTCTCTAGGGTTAGATGGTTCTCCCGTTATGGGCATTGTAGATCCTGTTTGAGAGTTGTGTAAGAGTTGGATAGCCTGGGCCGCCACTGAACCCATGTAGGCATATTGTGATAGATCTGTAATGTGCGTTTTTCCATCACCCTTACGAGGGCCACCCTGTGATTGATTGCTGTTAGGTTTGAAACTGGAGGCATTGTCCGGTTTCTTTTTATTGCCCGGTGTCGATTGCCCACCACCATAAAAGCCCCGCTTACGTGATCCCGGATGCGTTCGGTCTGCCGATGTCGAAGGGTGTGTTTGTGCTGGGAAAAAGATGAAGACACAGAAGAGTCAGAGAAATCATCTTCCGATGCATATACATTATTGGTGTTGGTCTGAAAAACACCCCTTCCTGCTGGCCTTCTGACTCTGGTTTGACTATCCCATTTATAGGCGTAGTGTTCCACAAACGCCATTCTATCCTTAACGAGTTTGGCTTGTTTTTTTGAGATTATATTTTTATTAAGTTTGTCTAAATACTCTTTCAATTCCTGATTCTTACTTGCATAGAGAGGGTGTTTCAGTGCTAGTTCATGTTGTTGTTTTAGTGATCCTAGTTCTTTATCTAGATGATCAATATCTGCCTGGTACTGGACCATTAATAGTTGCATACATTCCTTGCTACATTTGTTCAAAATATCCTCCCATGACTGTTTCAATTCTGGCGTGATATTTTTGATTGAAGGAAACATTTGTACCCGCAACCCCATAGGGCTTATGTTGTCCTTAATGTATTCATTAAAGAACTGCATGTGCCAATAAAGGTTTGATTTTTTCTTTAGTAATTGTCTAAGTTTTGTAAAGTGATTTTAAATGAATAAAAACAGTAGCGCTAATAATCACAGTGTCTGTGAATAAACTAAATATTTAACCTGTGTAAACAATACTGAAAAATATGTATAAACAGTGCTAAAAAAACAACAACACAATTAATCACCTATATACATAAAGTGAAAAATTAAAGTGAAGTGTGATTATATATTTTTGCAGGTGTCCAAAAAAGGGAAACAAATCCAAACAAAAGTCCATAAACTGTTACTTGTAGTGGTAATGTTTGAAAAAGTGACAGAAAAGTGAATGAAAAATCCTGAAGCAAATAAAGTTTTGAAGTGTCTTTAAACAAAATTCTTGAAGTGACTTGAAAAAAATATCTTCCACCACACCACCTGTGTTCAGTGCTACCGCACCCTAAGGAATCGCACTCACCAGCAGTATATGCCTTGCACTCTCATGCTCGGCCAACTCGCTTAATAGCTCCACATGGGTCACAGATGGATCCAGACAGAATGTTAGATAATTGCACTCCACATATAAGGAAAAAAGAGATGCTTCCAATAGTGAAGTAGAGTAAACCATTTATTTCAACAGCACACAAAATTCCTCAACCATTGTACTCACATCCTTCATATAAAAATAAGGCACTTCAGCATAACTTTTCAACAGGAAACAAGGACCCAGCAGTGGTGACCCGATATATTATGGTCTCGGCGGACCCGGCGTTAATACCAATATGTCTCACCCTCCACGCTGTCTCCTTTCTCTTTCACTTCACACGGCACAGCACACCCAGTAACTGGAACGTTGAATGTTAAATGCTCCTCACAGTTGCCATGTAACCATACCCAGACATGTTTCACCGAAGTGGCTTAATCATTGGGGTTGGTTACATGAACTCCTCAATCCCATTTAAACTCTCCTGCTCATTATCTCTTTCAGGCTGATTGGATCATTAACTCTTTCAGGCTGATTGGATCATTCACTCTTTCAAGCTGATTGGATCTTAAGTGTGCACATGCGCACAAGTGGTACAAATAGCGCATATGCGTGCGCACCACTATCATTCATGCATCGCGCACATGCGTGCGCACCACCACCACCCACCATACCATAGCGCATAATGCGCGCAAATATGCCTTTGTGGTTTAATGGGATCCTATGGCCTATCATTGCGTATAACATCCTGCAACAAATGCGGTTGCATACGCACATGTGCCCCGCACGTTATCCAACGTACAGCCTCGCGCATTCCTATGCTGAGTATCCCATTCGCGTGCGTCATCCCGCAATTACGTGCGCGCACACCGGGTCCCCATGACCACAATATATCGGTGGTGACCCCGCTCACAATCAGCACAAGAAGAATATATATTATATATAAACATGAAAAGGTAAATACATCTAATACATCAGTACCTACAATGTATGAGGGTAGCCTGTTTTTTAATACAATTACTCTAATATATGGAAATTTCTTTAAAACGCATAAAGAACTGCATTTCTTAAAAAAAACGCATAAAGAACTGCATTTCTTAAAAAAAACGCATAAAGAACTGCATTTCTTAAAAAAAACGCACAAAAACTGCATTCTTAAAAAAAAAAAAAACGCATAAAAACTGCATTCTTAAAAACGCATAAAAACTGCATATCGATACAATATGCTAATTTTAAGAAGCGTATGAAGGCTAATAGTGTGAATCTGATAGAGTCCTTTGTACTCTACCCAAATTCAACAAACTAAAATATTAATTTAAAAACGCATTATATTAAATTAACTAAAAAAATTTTAAAATATCATTATCTTAGCGTGCAACCTAAATCAATACATATGTATTGAAAATAACCGATAGAGAATACCCCAAATATCTTTCCAAGTATCAGACCACACTTATTATTCATAAGTTACTGATAAAGCAATTCAAATCGAGCTCGATATTCATCCCTTTCGGATGGAGACTCTTAAGCAGAAAAATCCACTTAGTCTCCCGTTGGGACAAATCTCGAACCCGATTAGAGCCCCTCCACGCAGGAAAGGTGCAGTCAATCCCACAAAACTGTAACACAGTGGGATCTTGATTGTGTTTTTCCTTGAAGTGTAGGGAAACACTATGATCTTTAAAGCCCTTTCTAATATTGGCCAAGTGTTCGGCAATACGTACCCTAAGTAGCCGCTTTGTCCGTCCCACATACCTCAGCCCACATGGGCACCATAATAGGTACACCACGTAAGACGAATTACATGTGATGAACTGCTCAACTTTGAATTCTTCACCATCACGATTAGTGACGCTAGTCATGCCTCTATTGATCACATTCACCGTTCTGCAGCAAATGCACTTGCGGCATGAGAAAAAACCTTTGAAATCAAAACTCTGAGTACGTCTATCTGGTGGGTCTAGAATTTTTTGCACCACTTTATCGCCAAAACTTGGAGCCCTTCTATAAATAAACTTCGGCCTCTCCGGTAAAATCTCACCCAGATGTCGGTCTCTACATAGAATATGCCAATATTTCTTAAAAATCCCCTCTACCTCTTTATATTGGTGATGAAAATCTGAGATAAAGCCCACCTGATGTGAAGTGTCAGCACTATTTCTTTCCTTCTTTTTCAAACATTGTTCTCTGGGGATTAGTGCGACTTCCTCAATCATTTTATTGATGGTCCCTTTTTTGTAACCCTTTTCCAGAAATTTCTCACCTAATGCATCAGCCTGCGTATAGTAGTCATCTATTGCAGTGCAATTTCTCCGCACCCTTAACATCTGGCCCTTCGGGATGTTCCGGATCCAGGCTGGGTGATGCCCACTCCCGATAGAAAGATAACTGTTTCTATCAGTGGGTTTAAAATACACCTTCGTATTGAGCCTGGTCCCAGATTTCATGATGACCAGAGGAGTGAGGAGGACATTACAGGAACATTAAAAACACTAGAAATATTGTTAGAGAAACAGGTCAAAACCTGGTGGGACATATTCACATTTGAACATTATCAAAAACAGGGTCTCATCTTTAGAAGTTTAAGATGGGAAGTGTCCCCCCAGGATGGCCTGACAGACTCCAAATATATGGATGAATGGCTGGAATTTTTCAATAGGAGGGGGAAGGAACTTCAGGATTTGGTTTTAAAAAGGAAGCGTATTAAGTTGGTGGATTTAAATGAACGGATCAAGGTTTTACAGAATAACCTGGCTCCGTTCAATGATTCTAACCAGGTGAAAGATTTTAATATTAGCGTGCGAAAGAAATTGGAGAAAATTGATAGAGATACCCAGAAAAAGAAAGTTAAGAAGTATAACAGAGACTCCAATGACTTTACCAGTAATAATATTTATGTATGGCAGAGTACGATTAACAATGAGACCATAGGTAATATCAATATGGAGGATATAGATGTTCCAGTAGACAATGCCACATCTAAGGTAATTCAAACTAGAAATGATAAACCCCAAAATGTGAAGGTTAAAAAAAACCCAAAAGGAAATGTCAATAACACCCCGAAAACTAATAAGAATGCAACCCGGGAACAAAGGGGCAATTTCCAGGGAAATAACCATTATACTGGAAATTCCACGCCCCAAGGGTATTCGCAACATATGAGGGGGGAGTATGCCCCTTATCAGTCGGAATACCAACAATGGGGTCAACCGCCCTACAATCCACCCTATAACCAATATGGTGGTCAGAGATATCAAGTACCTGTTCAGAACAGATATGAGGCACTTGACCACGATAGTGGAAATAGGGGATATTCGGATTCAAATTCTTTTTTAGATCAACGGGGGGGGGGGGGGGATGGACACCAAGAGGTCACTCTCATGGGGGGAGCAACAGGGGAGGAGGGAGAAATCCCACCCCTTATTACCCCAACAGAGAAACAGCCCCCTATTACCCAAACAGGGAGATGCCCCCGTTCCGAAGGGAAGGAGAGGCTGTAGGGCAGGGAAACGAATACAATCCCAAAAAAAGAAGGAGAGCCAACTAAATACCGGGATTTACAATCTTAGTGGGGTAGAATTAAGTCATAGTGAGAGAAATATACTGAACTTGGGCCTCAAATGTGCACCTCGGAAACGAATGAATAAGTTTGATGTGTACATTGATGCACACAAATTTATTCGCACACTTAATATGAAGAAATACTTTCTGAGTCACCCAAGAGATACGTCAGGACTGAGAAATAAGGCCTCTGCCAATATAGATAGCGGTTTGCGTAATAAGTCAGTCTTTAACCCTCAGAATAATAATAATCATTTTATTGAAGTTTTTAAAAATTTGGTGATAAAGGATATTGAAGAACTTTCTGTTATAAAGCGTATTAATCCCGAATATATTAGGGAGGGAATAAAATCTCTGGAAGAGAAGAAAGAGATTATTATTCGCCCAGCAGATAAAGGGGGCGGGGTTGTTATATTGGAGAAATCGTTTTATTTCAATCAATTAACAGAACTTCTTAGTGACCAGATTACATATAAAAAATTGTCCTCAGACCCAACAGAGCAATATAAGGATCAATTGAATCTGTTGGTTGAATGGGGCTTCAGGAATGGAGCAGTCACTATGAAAGAGAATTTATACCTTAACCCCACCTCATGCCGAATACCGGTGATTTATACATTGCCAAAAATACATAAAAACGCAGAAATTCCTCCAGCACGCCCGATTGTAAATGGGATAGGATCAGTCACCGCCAGACTTGGCGAATATTTAGACCGTTTTCTCCAACCTAGTGTAAGGGTTACCAGGGCCTATCTGAAGGACACTACAGATCTCCTATGTCTCTTGGAAGGGATAAAGATAAACCCTGAGTGTAAAACATATCTAGTAACTGCGGATGTTTGTTCCCTCTATACTATTATCCAGCACGATGATGCCCTTTTATCCTTAAATTGGGCATTAAGTAAAAGGGACGACATACCGCATGTGCAAAAATGCTTTTTGGGGAAGGTCTTGGACTTCTGTATGGCCCATAATTATTTTTGGTTCCATGATCAGTTTTACTCCCAGCAGGTTGGCGTGGCTATGGGAGCTAAATATGCTCCCAGCCTAGCCAACCTGTTTATGGCTGAATGGGAGGACAGACATGTGTTTAATAGACACAGACCGGAACTGAAGCTATACCGAAGATTTATAGATGACCTCCTGTTTATTTGGGAGGGCACGGAGGAGTCAGTATTGGAATTTATTAAACATCTGAACTCGAATAATAATGGGATAGTATTGGACCATGCTGTAAGTGAGGAGAAGGTGAACTTCTTGGACCTGGTCATCATGAAATCTGGGACCAGGCTCAATACGAAGGTGTATTTTAAACCCACTGATAGAAACAGTTATCTTTCTATCGGGAGTGGGCATCACCCAGCCTGGATCCGGAACATCCCGAAGGGCCAGATGTTAAGGGTGCGGAGAAATTGCACTGCAATAGATGACTACTATACGCAGGCTGATGCATTAGGTGAGAAATTTCTGGAAAAGGGGTACAAAAAAGGGACCATCAATAAAATGATTGAGGAAGTCGCACTAATCCCCAGAGAACAATGTTTGAAAAAGAAGGAAAGAAATAGTGCTGACACTTCACATCAGGTGGGCTTTATCTCAGATTTTCATCACCAATATAAAGAGGTAGAGGGGATTTTTAAGAAATATTGGCATATTCTATGTAGAGACCGACATCTGGGTGAGATTTTACCGGAGAGGCCGAAGTTTATTTATAGAAGGGCTCCAAGTTTTGGCGATAAAGTGGTGCAAAAAATTCTAGACCCACCAGATAGACGTACTCAGAGTTTTGATTTCAAAGGTTTTTTCTCATGCCGCAAGTGCATTTGCTGCAGAACGGTGAATGTGATCAATAGAGGCATGACTAGCGTCACTAATCGTGATGGTGAAGAATTCAAAGTTGAGCAGTTCATCACATGTAATTCGTCTTACGTGGTGTACCTATTATGGTGCCCATGTGGGCTGAGGTATGTGGGACGGACAAAGCGGCTACTTAGGGTACGTATTGCCGAACACTTGGCCAATATTAGAAAGGGCTTTAAAGATCATAGTGTTTCCCTACACTTCAAGGAAAAACACAATCAAGATCCCACTGTGTTACAGTTTTGTGGGATTGACTGCACCTTTCCTGCGTGGAGGGGCTCTAATCGGGTTCGAGATTTGTCCCAACGGGAGACTAAGTGGATTTTTCTGCTTAAGAGTCTCCATCCGAAAGGGATGAATATCGAGCTCGATTTGAATTGCTTTATCAGTAACTTATGAATAATAAGTGTGGTCTGATACTTGGAAAGATATTTGGGGTATTCTCTATCGGTTATTTTCAATACATATGTATTGATTTAGGTTGCACGCTAAGATAATGATATTTTAAAATTTTTTTAGTTAATTTAATATAATGCGTTTTTTTTTAAATTAATATTTTAGTTTGTTGAATTTGGGTAGAGTACAAAGGACTCTATCAGATTCACACTATTAGCCTTCATACGCTTCTTAAAATTAGCATATTGTATCGATATGCAGTTTTTATGCGTTTTTAAGAATGCAGTTTTTATGCGTTTTTTTTTTAAGAATGCAGTTTTTGTGCGTTTTTTTTAAGAAATGCAGTTCTTTATGCGTTTTTTTTAAGAAATGCAGTTCTTTATGCGTTTTTTTTAAGAAATGCAGTTCTTTATGCGTTTTAAAGAAATTTCCATATATTAGAGTAATTGTATTAAAAAACAGGCTACCCTCATACATTGTAGGTACTGATGTATTAGATGTATTTACCTTTTCATGTTTATATATAATATATATTCTTCTTGTGCTGATTGTGAGCGGGGTCACCACCGATATATTGTGGTCATGGGGACCCGGTGTGCGCGCACGTAATTGCGGGATGACGCACGCGAATGGGATACTCAGCATAGGAATGCGCGAGGCTGTACGTTGGATAACGTGCGGGGCACATGTGCGTATGCAACCGCATTTGTTGCAGGATGTTATACGCAATGATAGGCCATAGGATCCCATTAAACCACAAAGGCATATTTGCGCGCATTATGCGCTATGGTATGGTGGGTGGTGGTGGTGCGCACGCATGTGCGCGATGCATGAATGATAGTGGTGCGCACGCATATGCGCTATTTGTACCACTTGTGCGCATGTGCACACTTAAGATCCAATCAGCTTGAAAGAGTGAATGATCCAATCAGCCTGAAAGAGTTAATGATCCAATCAGCCTGAAAGAGATAATGAGCAGGAGAGTTTAAATGGGATTGAGGAGTTCATGTAACCAACCCCAATGATTAAGCCACTTCGGTGAAACATGTCTGGGTATGGTTACATGGCAACTGTGAGGAGCATTTAACATTCAACGTTCCAGTTACTGGGTGTGCTGTGCCGTGTGAAGTGAAAGAGAAAGGAGACAGCGTGGAGGGTGAGACATATTGGTATTAACGCCGGGTCCGCCGAGACCATAATATATCGGGTCACCACTGCTGGGTCCTTGTTTCCTGTTGAAAAGTTATGCTGAAGTGCCTTATTTTTATATGAAGGATGTGAGTACAATGGTTGAGGAATTTTGTGTGCTGTTGAAATAAATGGTTTACTCTACTTCACTATTGGAAGCATCTCTTTTTTCCTTATATGTGGAGTGCAATTATCTAACATTCTGTCTGGATCCATCTGTGACCCATGTGGAGCTATTAAGCGAGTTGGCCGAGCATGAGAGTGCAAGGCATATACTGCTGGTGAGTGCGATTCCTTAGGGTGCGGTAGCACTGAACACAGGTGGTGTGGTGGAAGATATTTTTTTCAAGTCACTTCAAGAATTTTGTTTAAAGACACTTCAAAACTTTATTTGCTTCAGGATTTTTCATTCACTTTTCTGTCACTTTTTGAAACATTATCACTACAAGTAACAGTTTATGGACTTTTGTTTGGATTTGTTTCCCTTTTTTGGACACCTGCAAAAATATATAATCACACTTCACTTTAATTTTTCACTTTATGTATATAGGTGATTAATTGTGTTGTTGTTTTTTTAGCACTGTTTATACATATTTTTCAGTATTGTTTACACAGGTTAAATATTTAGTTTATTCACAGACACTGTGATTATTAGCGCTACTGTTTTTATTCATTTAAAATCACTTTACATTATTTATCTATTTAAGTAGCTGCTTAGTTTATTTTTATACACATAGGTGTTTAATTAATTTTTCTTTGTGCGCAGTGGTGGTGTGGAATAGTAGGAGGGCGAGCTATTTTCATACCAGTTTATTTTAATTGTCTAAGTTTGGCAAAATATGCCTTTAGGTCATCATCCTCTTTGTTGGTACCATTGTAGGATGTCTGGAATTCATTCATCAGTCCACGCTGTGCCCATATAGTCCATGATTCAATCCTTCTCCCAAAGAAGAGAGGACAAACAAACAACAAAAAAAGAGGGAAAGAAAAATTAAAAATAAAGGGGGTCCAACCTGCTACTAGCAAGGGGGACCTAATAAAGGGGGTCCAACCCACTACTAGCAAGGGGGACCTAATAAAGGGGGTTCAACCCGCTACTAGCAAGGGGGACCTAATAAAGGGGGTCCAACCCACTACTAGCAAGGAGGACCTAATAAAGGGGGTCCAACCTGCTACTAGCAAGGGGGACCTAATAAAGGGGGTCCAACCCACTACTAGCAAGGTGTATCTAATAAAGGGGGTCCAACATGCGACTAGCAAGGAGGACCTAATAAAGGGGGGTCCAACCCACTACTAGCAAGGAGGATCTAATAAAGAGGGTCCAACCTGCTACTAGCAAGGGGGACCTAATAAAGGGGGTCCAACCCACTACTAGCGAGGTGTATCTAATAAAGGGGGTCCAACCCGCGACTAGCAAGGGGGACCCAATAAAGGGAGTCCAACCCGCTACTAGCAAGGGGGACGTAATAAAGGGGGTCCAACCCGCTACTAGCAAGGGGGACCTAATAAAGGGTGTCCAATCCGAGAGTAGCAAGGGGGACCCAATAAAGGGGGTCCAACCTGCTACTAGCAAGGAGGACCTAATAAAGGGGGTCCAACCTGCTACTAGCAAGGAGGACCTAATAAAGGGGTTCAAACCCAATACTAGCAAGGTGGACCTAATAAAGGGGTTCAAACCCAATACTAGCAAGGGGGACCTAATAAAGGGGGTCCAAACCGGTACTAGCAAGGGGGACCCAATAAAGTGTCCGGTGAGTGTGTGTGTGTGTATATATATATATATATATATATATATATATATATATATATATATATATATATATATATATATATATATATATATATATATATATATATATATATATATATATATATATATATATATATATATATATATATATATATATATATATATATATATATATATATATATGAAAATATAAAATACATTAATAAATAAATGATAAAATATACATTTTCAATAATAAATACCGATTGGTTGACCACATGGATTAGCAGAGCAGGAATTTCGGGTAGTTATAGAAGGTTGTACATGAGAAACAAAAGTGCAACCAGAACTGTGTGATGAGCGATGATTGAGTGGAAAGCCCGGACTGATGACAGAAGATCCTCTGGGGCGGAGTTTCTCTTGGTTGGGTGTTGAAAGGCTTCGATCTCCGGCTTTAGTGAGTCAGGAGGAATGTCCGGGGTCTGCACTGAACTTTTGGTTTCTTTTTCGTTGAGTCATTCCATTAATTACAACCACAGCAAACAATCCTCCCCGACAACAGAACTGTCTGTGATCTCATTTATTAGTTCTGTGTCAATGACAATATTGTTTTTCACTTTGTGTCCTCGATAAATACACAGCTTTCCCAATAAAGAGTCATTCGTTGCAATTCTCATTGGTCGGGTTCAGCGATTTGCCTTAACCACTTCAGCCCCGGACCAATTGGCAGCCAAAGGACCAGGCCCCTTTTTGCGATTCGGCACTGCGTTGCTTTAACTAACAATTGCGCGGTCGTGCGACGTGGCTCCAAAACAAAATTGGCGTCCTTTTTTCCCCACAAATAGAGCTTTCTTTTGGTGGTATTTGATCGCCCCTGCGGTTTTTATTTTTTGCGCGATAAACAAAAATAGAGCAACAATTTTGAAAAAAATTCAATATTTTTTGCTTTTTGCTATAATAAATATCCCCAAAAAATATATAAAAAAACATTTTTTTTTTCCTCAGTTCAGGCCGATACGTATTCTTCTACATATTTTTGGTAAAAAAAAACACAATTAGCGATTATTGATTGGTTTGCGCAAAAGTTATAGCGTTTACAAAATAGGGGCTAGTTTTATAGCATTTTTATTAATATTTTTTTTTTTTACTAGTAATGGCGGCGATCAGCGATTTTTATTGTGACTGCGACATTATGGCGGACACATCGGACATTTTTGACACATTTTTGGGACCATTGTCATTTATACAGCAATCAAGGCTATTTAAATGCACTGATTCCTGTATAAATGACAGTTGTAGTGAAAGATTTAACCACTAGGGGGAGGGGAGGGGTTATGGGCTGTGACGTGTGTTGTGTTTTTTTACATTAGGGGGCGGGGCTGACGTCTGACGTCATTGATCGGCTTTCCCGATGACCGGGAACAGCCAATCAATGACAGTCAGTGTAGGAAGCGCGGGGAGAGGTTTGTTTACACAGACCTCTCCCCGTTCTTCAGCTCCGTGACCCGATCGCGGGACACCAGCGGCGATCGGGTCCGCTGGTCCCGCGGCCGGGGTCACGGAGCTCCCGACCGGGTCGTAAGCGCGCCGCTGGCGGTGCGCACGCGACCCATGGGCAGGCTTTAAAAAATCACGTACAGGTACGGGATTGTGCCTGCCCGTGCCATTCTGCTCACGTATATGTACATGAGGCGGTTGGGAAACGGTTAAAGTGGGGTGCCCATTAAAAAAAAAAATTAAAGTCAGCAGCTACAATCGGACACTTACCTGTCCCCAGGGTCCAGCGATGCGGGGGAATGAGGCCCCCCCCCCCCCCCCCCTCGTTCCCCCGCTCCGCTTGCGGCGCTGGCATTCTTATTGTGGGCACCCGGCTATGGCTTCACAGCCGGGCACCCACTGCGCATGCGCGAGCGGCGCCGTGCGCCGTGATTCGCCGCTCACTCATCTGGGACTCGTGACAGGTCCCAGATGACTGTGCGGTGGCTAGGGGAAGGGACACCAGTGCCCGGGCATTGAAGGTGGCAGACTACGAGGGACCCCCTAGCAACAGGCATTTAGAGGTGAGTACATTTTTTTTTTTTTTATGATTTTTAAGACAATTTATTTTTTTGGTGGCAACACCACTTTAGTTCGGGGGGGGGGGGTGACTTTTCAACATTGTACCCCAATTACACACCTCATTTAGCCGCCCCTAATCCTTGCGCCCGGCCCCTAATCTACATGCAGGGCATCGGACACATGGATTTCAATGGGGTCTTAAAATTCTGAGGCTCTGAAAGGCTTCAAAAAAGTGTGGGCTCGGGGAGCAGAGCATTACATAGTTACATAGTTAGCTAGGCCAAAAAAAGACACAATATAAACAAGAGAAAAGTTCAAGCAAAATATAAACAAAAAAAACAGCGCTCAATGGGGTCATGAAAAAACAACAATATTTATTCTGGATATGTAAAAAGAACAGGATACAGTTCGCTCAAATGCTGTTCGATTAATCAAAGGAATATGGTAAAATATCAATTGTTAAAATAAAGCACCATACCGCCTCAGGTCCTGAAGACAGGATGTTAATAATGCTTCACCTCCAGCTTGTGTGTGAGCCAACTCCAGGCTCCATAAGCAATAGGGCAGATGTTTGTTGGGAGGAGGGACGGGGGTCACTTTCCTCAATAAACTCCACAGGTGCCGCCGGATAGGGGGGAGGGAGTGAGATGTACAGCTTTACTGAGTTGTGCCCTGTCCACCGTCAGCGCCAGCGGCGTTCAACACAATTGCTGTGGGAGTAGGAGGACGCTTCGTTCACAAAGACCCGGAAGGGGAAGGACGCATCGGCTGTTCCGGAACACAGGAGGACGGAGCACCGGCTTGTCTGGTTGTTATGGCGACCGTGGCTTACATGTTTCGCACGCATGCGCTTTGCCAAAGGCACGGGCGCCATTGGAAAAATGGAATATAAAGGTAAAACAGCGCCAATGACAGGGAAAAAGAGGAGGGATGTGATTAGCAATGATTGTTAACCCCTTGGATTCACTTCCCTTGCGGTATATACATGGATATCTGCACTCAGCAAAACATCTTAAAAATAATGACAAAACGAAATGAAAACAATAATGAGTGTGGATAAGAATAAATATAAAAATAATAAAAATAAAAATAAAAATGAAAATTCAAAATAAAACTAAAAAATAAAACTAAAAATGAAAATGTAAATAAAAAGAAAAAGAAAAATAAATCAGAAAAAAAGGGGGAGGGATAAAAAATTATTATATAAATAAAATAATGAGATTATTATATATGGCAAAATTGGAAACTATATGATCGCGCACAAATGTGTCTTTAGAGTGCACGCTGTTTTAAATGTACATTAAAATATTCTATAAAAATTATTATAATATGTAAAAAAGTTGTTATTTAAAAAGTTGTTCTTTGAAAAAATCAAAAAGATGCATATAAATATACATATAAATACTATGTCATAAAAATAAATCTTATAGAAAATGATATATACATAAAAGGATCATATGTATATATTTTTCTTTAAAAATCTAATTTACTTGGCAAGAGGAAAATTGTGGAATATGTTTATAATTAATTTGAGAAGTAATTTTTTAAAAAGAACACACACTATTTTAGAACAATTAATTAAAAAAAAGGATTATTTAAACAAGATTATTTGGACAGTGTAAATAAAATACAATACGGTTCTATTGCTAGAAAGTGTGTATGTAGTTATAAGTATCACCACTTTACAGAATACTAAGGACATCAATTTCCTCATTCATTCCCTCGGGTGAGAGGGAACCCAAACGGTATATCCAAAAGGTTTCCCTTTGGCAAAGACGGGAAAACCTTTCGTTACCCGTAAGGGTATCCTTAGGAATGGCCTCTATTGCACGTACCTCCATAAGGCTAAATTCTTTATTATGGGCCTGACAAAAGTGACGCGGGACACTGTGTTTAACACACCCTTTCTTTGTCAATCTCCGATGTTCTCCTACCCTAATACGCAAAGTGCGTATTGTGCGTCCTACATAGAGCATGCCACATGGGCACCGTAACACATACACTACAAATTCAGTAGAGCAAGTAATAAATGGTTTAATTTGAAAGTGCTCACCTTTCTTAGTAGTAATCTTAGAGCACCCATGAGGAATGGACTGACAGGTAAGGCAACCTCTCTTGTGGCATTGAAAAATGCCAGGCCTATCCTCAAAATATGTGCTATTGGTGTCCTCTGTTTTAACTTTGGGAATTGTCATCTTACTGGGGGCAATGATGTTTTTTACTGTGCGAGATCGCCTGAAGGTCACTTGTGATTTTGGGGGAAGAACCGGTGCCAAGATATGATCGAGTTTTAGGATCGCATAATGTTTATGGATATGTGAATGTGTGCCCCTCGCGCTATTGTTTATGGATAATTCTAGAAATCGATCTAAACTTGGTGTTGAAATTGAAGACAAACCTCGCCGAATGGGCCATATCTCTAGGGTTCCTTTTCAGTCCCCCAGAAGACGGTATCTCATTCGAAAGGAAAGCATTGGATATTAGCTCATTAGGATACCCTTTCTCCACAAACTTCTTCTCCATCACACATCCTTGTGTTTTATAATCCTCCAATTTGGTGCAATTTCTGCGCAATCTATGGAACTGGCCATTAGGGATATTGTTTAACCATGTGGGATGATGACAACTGTCAAAATGGAGGTAAGAATTGCCAGCCGTTGGCTTCGTGTGGTTCTTTGTAATAATAGTGTTATTCTCATGAAATAAAACCAGATCCAGGAAAATTAATTCCTTCTGGTTGATTTCATGAGTAAAAGCGAGACCAAAATTATTCTCATTACAATATTCTGTAAACGAGAGAAATAGGTCTTTGTCGCCACTCCAAATTATTAGAATGTCATCAATATATCGTCCGTAAAAGACGATATATTGAGAGAACGGGTTATTCACCCATATCTTGTGGCTCTCCCAATGTCCTTAGTATTCTGTAAAGTGGTGATACTTATAACTACATACACACTTTCTAGCAATAGAACCGTATTGTATGTTATTTACACTGTCCAAATAATCTTGTCTAAATAATCCTTTTTTTAAATTAATTGTTCTAAAATAGTGTGTGTTCTTTTTAAAAAATTGCTTCTCAAATTAATTATAAACATATTCCACAATTTTCCTCTTGCCAAGTTTTTTTTAAAGAAAAATATATACATATGATCCTTTTATGTATATATAATTTTCAATAAGATTTATTTTTATGACATAGTATTTATATGTATATTTATATGTATCTTTTTGATTTTTTCAAAGAACAACTTTTTAAATAACAACTTTTTTACATATTATAATAATTTTTATAGAATATTTTAATGTACATTTATAACAGCGTGCACTCTAAAGACACATTTGTGCGCGATCATATAGTTTCCAATTTTGCCATATATAATAATCTCATTATTTTATTTATATAATAATTTTTTATCCCTCCCCCTTTTTTTCTGCTTTATTATTCTTTTTCTTTTTATTTACATTTTCATTTTTATTTTTATTTTTTAGTTTTATTTTGAATTTTCATTTTTAGTTTTATTTTTTTTTTTATTTTTTTATTATTTTTATATTTATTCTTATCCACACTCATTATTGTTTTCATTTCGCTTTGTCATTATTTTTAAGATGTTTTGCTGAGTGCAGATATCCATGTATATACCGCAAGGGAAGTGAATCCAAGGGGTTAACAATCATTGCTAATCACATCCCTCCTCTTTTTCCCTGTCATTGGCGCTGTTTTACCTTTATATTCCATTTTTCCAATGGCGCCCGTGCCTTTGGCAAAGCGCATGCGTGCGAAACATGTAAGCCACGGTCGCCATAACAACCAGACAAGCCGGTGCTCCGTCCTCCTGTGTTCCGGAACAGCCGATGCGTCCTTCCCCTTCCGGGTCTTTGTGAACGAAGCGTCCTCCTACTCCCACAGCAATTGTGTTGAACGCCGCTGGCGCTGACGGTGGACAGGGCACAACTCAGTAAAGCTGTACATCTCACTCCCTCCCCCCTATCCGGCGGCACCTGTGGAGTTTATTGAGGAAAGTGACCCCCGTCCCTCCTCCCAACAAACAACATCTGCCCTATTGCTTATGGAGCCTGGAGTTGGCTCACACACAAGCTGGAGGTGAAGCATTATTAACATCCTGTCCCATCCCTAGTCTTCAGGACCTGAGGCGGTATGGTGCTTTATTTTAACAATTGATATTTTACCATATTCCTTTGATTAATCGAACAGCATTTGAGCAAACTGTGTCCTGTTCTTTTTACATATCCAGAATAAATGTTGTTGTTTTTTCATGACCCCATTGAGCGCTGTTTTTTTGTTTATATTTTGCTTGAACTTTTCACTAAAAGTTAAAAAGCTGCCTGGGCTCTGAATTCAGTCCATTCCAGACTTTGTCCAGACATCTGATGAATATGAGACTGTATCCTTAGCGCTAGGAATTTTTTTTGTGTTTTTTTCGAAAAAAGACACAAGTCCATCCAGTTCAACCACAAAAAAAAAAAAAAAATAATAAATAAAAATAAAAAATATCGTACAATCCAATATACCCCATTCTATACCCACAGTTGATCCAGAGGAAGGCACAAAAAAAGCATTGCACCCCCAGCCAACCCAGTTGTGTGACAATAGCAAATGAATATTCACTATTGTCTTCCTGCTTCTCCTCCCAGCCAATCAAGAATCGGGTCCTGAGACCCGATTGACCGGGAGTCTAATGCCCCCGTACACACGGTCGGACATTCCGACCACAAAATCCCGTCTGATTTTTTCCAACGGATTTTGTCCGAAACTGGTGTTGCATACACACGGTCGGACAAAGTTGTCGGAAAATCTGATCGTTCCGAACGAGCTGATGTATAAAACGTACGATGGGACTACGTAGAGGCCAGTAGCCAATAGCTTTTGTCTCCAAATTTCTTCTGAGCATGCCTGGAACTTTGTGCATCGGAATTCTCTCCACACGATCGGGAAAAGTCTGATCGGATTTTGTTGTCAGAAAATTTTAGATCCTGCTCTCAAGTCCGCTAGAGCCCACACACGATCGGATTTTCCGACAATATAATTCGATCTGACTTTTTCCATCGGCATATATCCGACCGCGTGTACGGGGCATTAGGACTCCTGGCCAATCGGGTCTCAGGCAGGGGCGGACTGACCATTTGGGCACTCGGGCACTGCCCGAGGGCCCCATGCCACTAAGGGGCCCCATCAGGGTTGCCAGCCTCAATAAAACCAGGGACAGTATGTAAAAATCTGTGTTTTTTTTTTTAAATCCCAAGATTGTAGCTGCCCCGCCTCTCCAGTACCTTTTCAGTGTGTATGTGTATTCTGTGTGTGTATACTGCATGTGTGTGTGTGTGTGTGTATACTGTGTGGCCCCATAATCTATTGCCTGGGGCCCCATAATCTTCTATTGCCTGGGGCCCCATAATCTTCTCCTATTGGCCGGGGGCCCAATGAGTTTTCAGTCCGCCCCTGGTCTTCCTGTTTGGCTGGATGGAGAAACAACGGCCCAGCACTTCACACGACAAGCTGGAGCGAGGAGCAGCCTAAGATAAGGCCACTGATCGCCGTCTTCCCGCCCGTCTCCTATGGCGGGGGGGGGGGGGCTGGTGGTCACAGTAGTGCGCGTGAGGGGGGCAGGTTTGTTTGTTGCCCCCCCCCTACTGTCGGCAACTGATCCATAATAAAGCTAAATTAGCAGAATCCATTTCATATACATTTTTACTTGTCTGCAATACCAGCTGCATATACATACTACACCCACATTTTTTATGCTGTACTTCGATTCCTGTATTTGCATTTCACAGGGAAGTGGAGTGAATAAATGTGTGAAAAGTTGAGGGAAGTGATCTTTAACTAAAAACAACAAATATTCAGAGAAGCTTAAAAGAACTGAAAGTCCCAATCCCATAGAGACCTCCTTTATGGTCTAAAGGTTGTGGTGTTCTGGTAAGTCCTTTGGTAAACAACAAAAGGGGAAGTTTTCTCAGCATGGATAAGCAGAGAGGACAGAGACTATGCACGTTGTATGTAGATATGGGGTCTAGTTGTTACCTTGTAGAAGGCCAAAACAAATACATTAAAAGGGGTAATGCCCTGTACACACGACCGGGCTTTCCAGCAGACTAGGTCCGACGGAGTTCCCGTTGGAATTCCGATGGACCTTCCGAATAAACAGACTTGCCCACACATGACCGGACTTTCTGGCAGACTAGGTCCGATGGAGTTCCCGCCGGAATTCAGGCGGAGTTCTGACGGACTTCCAAATGAACGGACTTGCCCACACACGGACCAAAGTCCGTTCATTTAGAACGTAATGAATTACGACGGGACTAGAAAAGGAAGTCAATCTCGCCACTTTTATTGGCGAGATTGACACCTTGCAAGCCCCATCGCATGGTATGGATTTTAAGGGGAAGCCCTTACCCCGAAAAAATGGCGTGGGGGTCCCCCCCAAAATCGATACCAGACCCTTATCCCAGCACGTAGCCCGGCCGGTCAGGAAAGGGGGTAGGGATGAGCGAGGCACCCCCCCTCCTGAGCCGTACCAGGCCGCGTGCCCTCAACATGGGGGGTGCACCTTGTCCCCATGTTGATGAGGACAAGGGCCTCTTCCCGACAACCCTGGCCGTTGGTTGTCAGGGTCTGCGGACGGGGGGGCTTATCGGAATCCGGGAGCCCCCTTTAATAAGGGGGCCCCCAGATCCCAGCCCCCCAACCTGTGTGAATGAGTATGGGGTACGATGTACCCCTACCCATTCACCTGGGGAAAAAAAGTGTAAATAAGTAAAAAAGTGTAAATAAAAAACAACAACAAGTTTTAAAAATACTTTATTACACAGCTCCGGGGGTCTTCTTCCGTCTTGGGGGGGTCTTCTCTTCTTCCGTCTTGGGGGGTCTTCTCGCCGGACTCCTCCGCTATCTTCTGCTAGCTCTTTTACTAGCGGAGGAGCCCGGCTTTCTTCTTCGTCGTCGCCGCCGTCCGGGGGTCTTGTTCTGACTTCAGGGGTCTTGTCCCGCTCTTCGGTTCTTCTGTCGCTGCCTTCTTCTTCTCCTTCTTCTTCTCCTTCTTCTTCCTTTCGATGTTGACACGACGCTCTCTCTGGCTGCAATGGCAGAGAAGCGTGGTGTGGCGACTTATATAGGGACAAGGGGCGGGGTCACCGGCAGATGTCACATGCTGACCCCGCCCCAAATGATGTCACAGTCCCAGCATCCTCCAGTCCCAGCATCCATGTGACATCTGCCGGTGACCCCGCCCCAAATGATGTCACAGTCCCAGCATCCTCCAGTCCCAGCATCCATGTGACATCTGCCGGTGACCCCGCCCCTTGTCCCTATATAAGTCGCCACACAACGCTTCTCTGCCATTGCAGCCAGAGAGAGCGTCGTGTCAACATCGGAAGGAAGAAGAAGAGAAGAAGAAGGAGAAGAAGGAGAAGAAGGCAGCGGCGGCGACAGCGTCAGAAGAACCGAAGAGCGGGACAAGAACCCCGAAGTCGGAACAAGACCCCCGGATGGCGGCGACGACGAAGAAGAAAGCCGCGCTCCTCTGCTAGTAAAAGAGCTAGCAGAAGATAACGGAGGAGTCCGGCGAGAAGACCCCCAAGACGGAAGAAGAGAAGACCCCCCCAAGACGGAAGAAGACCCCCGGAGCTGTGTAATAAAGTATTTTTAAAACTTGTGTTGTTTTTTTATTTTTTTCCCCAGGTGAATGAGTAGGGGTACATCATACCCCATACTCATTCACATAGGGTGGGGGGCTCCCGGATTCCGATAAACCCCCCGCCCGCAGACCCCGACACTCACTCTGGCGGAGTTCCGGCGGGAAAATTTAAAACAAGCAAGAATAAGTCCTTACATTTAAAGAGCACCTGTCATTTCAGATCCATCATGGCAGCGCCTAATAGTGGGCGTCCAATCACCTGCTGGCGCCACGTCCCTCACCTTGTTGTGTCACTGCGCCATCACCAGCCGTCCCATAAAGTGAATGGGACTGTCTGTAAATCAACAGTGGGTCAGAGGAGGAGCTGCTGTGGGACAGAGGAGGAGACTCTGCGGGACAGAGGAGGAGACTCTGCGGGACAGAGGAGGAGATGCTGCGGGACAGAGGAGGAGACGCTGTGGGTCAGAGGAGGAGACGCTGCGGGTCAGAGGAGGAGCTGCTGTGGGACAGAGGAGGAGACTCTGCGGGTCAGAGGAGGAGCTGCTGCGGGACAGAGGAGGAGACTCTGCGGGACAGAGGAGGAGACTCTGCGGGACAGAGGAGGAGATGCGCGGGGCAGAGGAGGAGCTGCTGCGAGGCAGAGGAGGAGCCACTGCGGGACAGAGGAAGAGACGCTACAGGACAGAGGAGGAGCCGCTGCGGGACAGAAGAGGAGCCGCTGCGGGACAGAGGAGGAGCCGCTGCAAATGAGAGGAGGAGACGCTGCAGGTGAGAGGAGGAGACGCTGCGGGACAGAGGAGGAGACGCTGCGGGACAGAGGAGGAGACGCTGCGGGACAGAGGAGGAGACGCTGCGGGACAGAGGAGGAGACGCTGCGGGACAGAGGAGGAGACGCTGCGGGACAGAGGAGGAGACACTGCGGGACAGAGGAGACGCTGCGGGAGAGAGGAGGAGACGCTGCGGGACAAAAGAGGAGACGCTGACGGAGGAGGAGACGCTGCGGGATGGAGGAGGAGATGCTGCGGGACAGAAGAGGAGATGCTGACGGAGAAGGAGACGCTGCGGGATGGAGGAGGAGATGCTGCTGGACGGAAGAGGAGACGCTGCTGGACGGAAGAGGAGACACTGCGGGATGGAGGAGGAGACGCTGACGGAGGAGGAGACGCTGCGCGATGGAGGAGGAGATGCTGCGGGACAGAAGAGGAGACGCTGCGGGATGGAGGAGGAGACGCTGCTGGACGGAGGAGGAGACGCTGCGGGACGGAAGAGGAGACGCTGCGGGACGGAGGAGGAGACGCTGCGGGATGGAGGAGGAGACGCTGCGGGACAGATGAGGAGATGCTGCGGGATGGAGGAGGAGACGCTGTGGGATGGAGGAGGAGATGCTGCGGGACAGAAGAGGAGACGCTGCGGGATGGAGGAGGAGATGCTGCGGGACAGAAGAGGAGACGCTGTGGGATGGAGGAGGAGACGCTGCGGGACAGAAGAGGAGACGCTGCGGGACGGAGGAGGAGATGCTGCGGGACAGAAGAGGAGACGCTGCGGGATGGAGGAGGAGACGCTGCGGGACAGAGGAGGAGACGCTGCGGGACAGAGGAGGAGACGCTGCGGGACAGAGGAGGAGACGCTGCGGGACAGAGGAGACGCTGCGGGAGAGAGGAGGAGACGCTGCGGGACAAAAGAGGAGACGCTGACGGAGGAGGAGACGCTGCGGGATGGAGGAGGAGATGCTGCGGGACAGAAGAGGAGATGCTGACGGAGAAGGAGACGCTGCGGGATGGAGGAGGAGATGCTGCTGGACGGAAGAGGAGACGCTGCTGGACAGAAGAGGAGACGCTGCGGGATGGAGGAGGAGACGCTGCGGGACAAAAGAGGAGACGCTGACGGAGGAGGAGACGCTGCGCGATGGAGGAGGAGATGCTGCGGGACAGAAGAGGAGACGCTGCGGGATGGAGGAGGAGACGCTGCTGGACGGAGGAGGAGACGCTGCGGGACGGAAGAGGAGACGCTGCGGGACGGAGGAGGAGACGCTGTGGGATGGAGGAGGAGACGCTGCGGGACAGATGAGGAGATGCTGCGGGATGGAGGAGGAGACGCTGTGGGATGGAGGAGGAGATGCTGCGGGACAGAAGAGGAGACGCTGCGGGATGGAGGAGGAGACGCTGCGGGACAGAAGAGGAGACGCTGTGGGATGGAGGAGGAGACGCTGCGGGACAGAAGAGGAGATGCTGCGGGACGGAGGTGGAGATGCTGCGGGACAGAAGAGGAGACGCTGCGGGATGGAGGAGGAGACGCTGCGGGACAGAAGAGGAGACGCTGTGGGATGGAGGAGGAGACGCTGTGGGATGGAGGAGGAGATGCTGCGGGACAGAAGAGGAGACGCTGTGGGATGGAGGAGGAGATGCTGCGGGACAGAAGAGGAGACGCTGCGGGATGGAGGAGGAGATGCTGCGGGACAGAAGAGGAGACGCTGTGGGATGGAGGAGGAGACACTGCGGGACAGAAGAGGAGACGCTGCGGGACGGAGGAGGAGATGCTGCGGGACAGAAGAGGAGACGCTGCGGGATGGAGGAGGAGACGCTGCGGGATGGAGGAGGAGACGCTGCGGGACAGAGGAGGAGACGCTGCGGGACAGAGGAGGAGACGCTGCGGGACAGAGGAGGAGACGCTGCGGGACAGAGGAGACGCTGCGGGAGAGAGGAGGAGACGCTGCGGGACAAAAGAGGAGACGCTGACGGAGGAGGAGACGCTGCGGGATGGAGGAGGAGATGCTGCGGGACAGAAGAGGAGATGCTGACGGAGAAGGAGACGCTGCGGGATGGAGGAGGAGATGCTGCTGGACGGAAGAGGAGACGCTGCTGGACAGAAGAGGAGACGCTGCGGGATGGAGGAGGAGACGCTGCGGGACAAAAGAGGAGACGCTGACGGAGGAGGAGACGCTGCGCGATGGAGGAGGAGATGCTGCGGGACAGAAGAGGAGACGCTGCGGGATGGAGGAGGAGACGCTGCTGGACGGAGGAGGAGACGCTGCGGGACGGAAGAGGAGACGCTGCGGGACGGAGGAGGAGACGCTGTGGGATGGAGGAGGAGACGCTGCGGGACAGATGAGGAGATGCTGCGGGATGGAGGAGGAGACGCTGTGGGATGGAGGAGGAGATGCTGCGGGACAGAAGAGGAGACGCTGCGGGATGGAGGAGGAGACGCTGCGGGACAGAAGAGGAGACGCTGTGGGATGGAGGAGGAGACGCTGCGGGACAGAAGAGGAGACGCTGCGGGACAGAAGAGGAGATGCTGCGGGACGGAGGTGGAGATGCTGCGGGACAGAAGAGGAGACGCTGCGGGATGGAGGAGGAGACGCTGCGGGACAGAAGAGGAGACGCTGTGGGATGGAGGAGGAGACGCTGCGGGACAGAAGAGGAGACGCTGCGGGACAGAAGAGGAGATGCTGTGGGATGGAGGAGGAGACGCTGCGGGACAGAAGAGGAGACGTTGCGGGACAGAAGAGGAGACGCTGTGGGATGGAGGAGGAGACGCTGCGGGACAGAAGAGGAGACGCTGCGGGACAGAAGAGGAGACGCTGCGGGACGGAGGAGGAGATGCTGCGGGACAGAAGAGGAGACGCTGCGGGATGGAGGAGGAGACGCTGCGGGATGGAGGAGGAGACGCTGCGGGACGGAGGAGGAGACGCTGTGGGATGGAGGAGGAGACGCTGCTGGACAGAAGAGGAGACGCTGCGAGATGGAGGAGCCGCTGCGGGACGGAGGAGGAGCCGCTGCAGGACAGAAATGACGGTTGCTCTTTAAAAATTATGATTTAAATCGAGCGATTTTACTAGTGATTTAAATCATGATTTAAATTGTGATTTTAATCGACTTGATTTCAATCAAATCCACCCTGGATTTGCACAGACCCCATAAAATCAAACTGCGACAGCTGCAATTTTTGTATGTCACATGATATTAGCGCAGCATTATATCAAAGTTCAGTTAAAAAAACAAAACAAAATAAAAAAAAAACACTAAAGATAATTCTAGGTGCACACAAACACAAAATTTTACCCAATTTTGTAAAATATAAAAGATGGAGGTTTTGGTGAACATGCCGAGCAGCTTGCAGCGTGTGTGTGTGAGCGATTAGGCGGCTGGAAAGACCCTCTACTAAAAATCCGACAGTCAGCTGAACACATGTAAACAGGCTGCTAGCAGGCAGGAGTCCGTTTACACGGACCTCCTGATCACATGACGGCCGTGTCGAATCACAGCCGTCATGTGATGTAAACAAACAGCTGGTTGCTAGGCAACCGGCTCTCCTCTCCTCACACGGAAGTCGTCGGTGAGGAGAGGAGAGCGGATCGCTGCAGCCGGCTGGTGATCAGTGAGTATTAGCTGTTTTTTTTACAGTTTTTTACTCACTGATCACCAGTAGTGTCCCCACAGTAAAACACACATGTCCCCTAAACACACATGTCCCCAAAACACACATGTCCCCAAATAATAAAAACACATGTCCCCCACATATGTCCCAGTAAAATAACATGTGCCAATGATTATCTGCACACATCTGTCCGTGATCACCTGCACACCCCTTTTACATGATCATTTGCGTACATATGTCCGTGATCACGCGAACCAATTATTATACACTTAACTGAATTTTTTTTTACAAAAAACATGTAGCAGAATACATTTTGGCTTAAATTTATGACAAAATTTGATTTTATTGGATTTCTTTTAAAAAAGAAAAGGAGAAAATATTGTTTTTTTTCAAAATTTCCGCTATGTTTTCGCTTATATCGCAAAAAATAAAAAACGGAGTCGCGAATAAATACCACCAAAGTAAAGCTCTATTTGTGCGAACAAAATGATAAAAAATTCATTTGGTTACAGCATTGCATGACCGCGCAATTGTCACTGAAAGTGCGAGAGCGCTGAAAGCTGAAAATTGGTCTGGGCAGGAAGGGTGTTTAAGTGCCCAGTAAGCAAGTGGTTAAATCGAGCGGAGCGATCATGTGATTTCTTAGAAACAAGTCTTTTACAGGAAAGTGAAACTAAACTCCTGCGTAATACTCAGAATAGAAACAGAGTTTTCATATCACTCCAACTCAGCAACTCACCTCATTTTATGTTACATTGTTTATATTTCTCTTTCTTGTGTTTTTTATTTTTTTTATTTTTTTCTGCATCTTGCATCATGTTTTTACCATGTTCTCTTGTAGCTCTGTCTTCTTCCATATTACACAAAGTTGATAATATAAACCCCCCCCCCCCCCCCCCACCACCACCTAAATGATGGAGGTTTGATGCTCCTGAATTCAAAGGGGTGGGGCTTAAACTTTAGGAGGGGCTTTTAAAAATAGGGGTGTGGCCCGATCAACTGTGCAGATTTTGGATGCAGAACAAGCAGGATGCAGCAACACCTTAATGCTTCTCGCAAAGATGTCAGGAGGTGAAAATGAAAACTAAATACAAAAATAGGAATCTATTTAAAAAAAAAAAAAAAGAACATCCAGTGAACCTGCATTTATTTGTTAATTCCCTCTAGTGTTCTCTAAACTTGTTACATTGTATCTCTTTTTTTTTTTTTTTTTTTTTTTTTTAGATTGTAAGCTCTAATGAGCAGGGCCCTCTGATTCCTCTTGTACCAAATTGTAATGTCTGCCTTTATTTTGTTAAGCGCTGTGCAAACTGTTGGCGCTATATAAATCCTGTATAATAATAATAATAATAATAATCTCTTGTTACATCTCTTATCTCTTATTTTTTTTACCAAAATATGTAGCGGAATACATTATTGGCCTAAATTGATGAGGACATTTGATTTTTTTTAAAAAATTTTGAAAGGTTTATAGCAGAAAGTAAAAAAAATTGTTTTGTTTTTTTGTCAAACTTGTCTAGCGCAAAAAGTAAAAACCGCAGAGGTGATCAAATACCACCAAAAGAAAGTTCTATCTGTGGGGGGGGGAAAGGACATACATTTTAGTTGGGTAAAGCATCACACGACCGCGCAATTGTCAGTTAAAGTATCGCAGAAAATGGCCTGGTCATGAAACCTTTCGGAGCTGAAGTGGTTAAGATAAGGGAAAAGTCTCTTGCAGCGTAAAATTCAACTGAACATACTGAACTCCTTTAGTAATGGGGTCACATTGTGTACATAACTGATCAGTTTTGGGTGGAAGCCCAGGGGGGGGGGGGTGAATTGATCCCCAGACAGTTATATCTCCATTAGTACAGCAAATAAATATTGTACCCTCTTGGGTGATCACATGAAGAAGCGTCACGCCTTTACTCCGGTCTTCTTCTGTTCACCTTCCCAAACTTCTTCACTTTATTCTTCTGTCTCTAAGCTTCTTCCCACTGCCACCCGTGTACAGTGCACCTCACTGCCACCTCAGGACAGCGCATGCAGGATAGTCTGGGGGCTTCTATTTGTATTTAAAATAAAGGCTGTTAATGTTAATATGGGACTTCCATCCTGATCCTGGGCTCCTGTGCTAGTGAGTCAGTGATCTGGGATAAGCATTCAAGATAGTAAATTAGAATTCACATTCTTCACTGGCTGCATGCTTGCCATAGAAAGGGAATAACAATGATAAACAGCATAACCTAATTTTAACCAGTTAATCCTATAAAATGTACCATGAATGTCCTACAGGCCTTCCAGCTAGTTGCACCCCCTCATATGCGACTCGGTGTAGGTTTCCCGTGTAGTAGAGTCACTGCAGCTCATTACAATCTAATAAAAAATATATATTTTTTTAATATATATTTCCCTTATTAAATCCTTTATATCCCCCAACTAGACTCAGCCAATGTTAATAACTCTTAAGGCCCGTACACACGATCGGACTTTTTGACAACCAACATGCAAATTAGCTGTTTTGGACCAACACCCGACCGTGTGTACGCTCCATCGGACCAACTTTTTCCAGGTTTCATCAGACTTTTGTTGGCTGTGCGAACGGACCAACTTTCTGCCAACAAAAGTCCGATGGACCAAAGTCCGACCGTGTGTACACAAAACCAACGGACTTTTGTACAAACCGATGCAGAACCAATGCAAAAGATCAGACAACAATACAGAAGTTGACCAAAGGTGGCAGTAAAGAGCAGAAAAACCAAGTGATTTGGTGAAAGTTGGCTGAAAAAAGTCCTGCCGTGTGTATGCAATACCAACTTGGGGCCAACGCCCTTTGGACAAAAATCCACAGGAAAGTTGGTCCACAGTCCGATCGTGTGTATGAGGCTTTACAAAAAAAATAAAATGTATATCTAATCTATCTATCTAAAGTTATGACCGAATTATTGTGTCCACAGTCGGAAGATGAATATTTAATCTGGTCCTTAACTGGTTAAACAAAAAGGGAAATGTGATAACATCTGTGACTGTTTCTTAGTGATGATTCACCATAACCATGGAACTATAGGAGTTCTTCCGTGTATAACTGACTCTTTATATTTCATCCAGGAGAAGAAGTCACATCGCAATCTACTATGAGGTCCATATTACAGGTGAGATTCTAAAGATTTAATGGATTTTTTTAAACTTCTGATTTCCCTTTTTCTTTGGAATTCTGAATGTGATAAATCTACATTAACAACGAGGAGATGTAAAGATGTAGAGGTGCTCTAGGAAAGGTTGCACAGATTTTGGGATGATTGGAGTTCTTTCACATTGAGGAGATTTCATCCCCTGAGGAGCAAAGTCTAATGCCGCGTACACACGATCGGAATTCTCGTCAGAAAAAACTCTGACGGTTTTTCCAACGGAATTCCGCTCAAGCTGTGTTGCCTACACACGATCACACCAAACTCCGACGGTCAATAACACAGCGGCATAACACACGTTCGACAGCACTATAAAAGGGAAGTTTAATGCTTCCGAGCATGCGTCGAATTGTTTCCGAGCATGCGTCGGAATTTTGCGTGTCGGAATTGCCTACACACGATCGGAAAATCCGATAGAAAGGTTTTCCTTCGGAAAAATTGAGAACAGGTTCTCAATTCAAAGTCCGTCGGAAATTCCGACAGAAAAAGACCGTTGACCATACACACGGTCGGAAAATCCGATGAAAAGCTCCCATCAGACTGTTTCCTTAGGAAATTCCGACCGTGTGTACGCCGCATAACACTCTCTACACACATTGGATGGGGTTGGGCCACCATGGACCATCTGTTCAACCAATGATCTTCCATTCTGCAGAAGTACATTTACACATGGTGAACATGTATGTCTGTTCCTATAGGGGAGAATGATGGGAACAGTGGGATTGACCTACTTCAAGGCAGCTGGTAGGGCACCATGGACAGCTGAGGGAAGGGAAGGGCAACTACAGCCTGACCATATGTGCTGGACCTCCTTTATCTCCCGATGATGGTGCAGGCTTGTCTAAGGACAAGAGAGCCAAAGGAATTAAGGAATGCCTCATGAGGAGTTGGTCTTGTGCGGCAGATACCGTAAGGGAGTAAGCTTCCAGCTCACCCTACTACAGGTGGTTGACATTAAAGACAAAATGAGGGAAATTTACTAAACCATCAAGTAGATACAGAGTTGGGGTAAGTTTTGGGGGTTGAGGTGGATAGGAGGCAGATGTTGTTGGTAAACACGAAGAGGTAAGGTTATAACCAAGAAAATCAGACAGCGGAGTGGCAGGCAGTGACGGCCCATCCATTAGGGGCGCATGCGTTCCACCACCGCTATCCATGCATCTGGCCCCCTGATCTACATGCAATGTGCCAGATTTAATGTATTCTAATGGGGAGGGGGTTTGATGCATGTGATTAGAGTCAGAGGCTCCAGTAGGCTTCAAAAAGGATGGGCTCGGGGCGCAGAGAACAGCTACCCAAGCCCACCCAGTTGTGTGACAATAGTGAATATTCGCTATTGTAACACTGATTCTCCTCCCAGAGCCAATCAGGAAATGGTTCGTGAGACCCGTTTCCCGATTAGCCGAAAGGAGAAGTGACATTTTTGGCCAAAGAGGAGGAGGGATGAGGAGGAAGGAGGAGTAGCGCGGCTGGAGGAGACGCACAGCTTGAGGAGAAGCAGATGAAGCCCAACCGACCCACCAGCTGCCCAGGGATGGCTCACCCAAAGTGGCTTAGCCATCCACTCCCCAGCTCGGACAGGGGAGGGAGGGAGGAGGGGAGTTTGGAGACATCTCGGGCAGGACATTGGTCCCCCCCCCCCGAATTATCGAGCACCAGCCTCCTCTGGTGGCAGAAATCTGGAGCTAGGATCCCGGGAGCAAGGTGCCGGACACAGGAACGGGGAGCAAGGTGCAGTATACAGAGGAAACACCAGGGCTCAGGAACACTAGAAATCTTATTTCTAGGCATTTGGCCTCAGTGAATAAGGTTTCAGCATTAAAGGGGAGTTCCAGGCCTTTTAAAAGTCAGCAGCTACAAAAAGTGTAGTTGCTGACTTTTAATAAACAGACACTTACCTGTTCCACGGTCCAGCGATGCGGCCCAACGGGGTGTCGCTCCTCTCCCCCTCCTCTTCGCCGGTGCCTCCATTGCCACTCAGGGCACCCGGCCGTGACAGCTTTCGGTTTCACGGCCAGGCACGCACGGTGCATGCACGAGTCGTGCTGCGCTCCCGGAGTGGATAGGCGATCTCCTGGGACCTGTCACGTGTCCCAGGAGATCGCCTAGAGGGAGGGGCCGCCTAACACGAAAGGAGCAGTCGCCTAGGTGGTTTCTGGGCGGAAGGAGGAAGTGGGACATGAAGTCCCCCCTCCTAATGAAGCCCCCACTCCCCCCCCCAAAAAAAATTACATGCCAAATGTGTCATGTAAGGGGGTGAGGAGTGCTTAAAGCGGAAGTTCCATTTTTGGGTGGAACTCCGCTTTAAAGCGGAGTTCTGCTGTGAGCGCCATTATCCACAAAGGGAGAAAACTGCCTAAAATGGTGGGCAGAAGGGGCAGTGCACATGCTGCTGCAAAATATTTAGAACAGGTCATGTTCAGCAGACAGTACTGCCACCAAACGTGACCTATGCTGCATTCATCCTCTACCTGCATGTAATGTTGCGGTGCGGTCCTGCGGGCTTTTACAGGTCAAAACACACAGTAAGGAGGTGACATAACTCCTCCCAGCCACCTATCAAATGCAGACTGCTTTTCAGAAGAGTGACAATGACAGTCGCAAAAAATAAGGCACAAAAATAGCAACCTGAAAAAAAAAAAGTTTGTATTTTTTCTTCTTTTTGAGTGTTTTTTTGTTTTGTTTTTTTGCTTTTTGGAGTCTTTTTTTTATACAAGGACAATGCATTACATTCTTGCATACAGTCTGTTTAAACTTTTTTAGATGACTATTTTTTTATGCCTTTTTTTCCCCTATTGCGTAAAAAAAATTAATAAAAGCAAATCGGTAAAATCAAATTTACAGATATTAATGCCTCATTCTTACTGACTGAAAAGCTGCCTGAAGTGAACGGCTCTGGTAGTCACACACACACAGGAGATTTTATCTGCCCCGGGTCAGCATGGACTGGTTCTGTCTTTGTCTATAGACAAGTTCCTGATCCTACAATTATCATTGTAAACTCTGTGCAACACACAAGTCTGTATTCTGGTTTATCCCCATAACACCCTGCACTGTGTAAAAATAGAACAAGAAGATACTTTGTATTTTTGGATAAACTTTAGTAAATATTTAGTATCAATGTGCTGACTATGGTAACATTTATATGTTGCAGGTTTATGTACATTTGCTATTGTACATACATTTCCTGCCTGTGAGGTCCTTGGGTAAGTAGAACTTTTAACTTTTTAACCACTTGCCTACCAGGCACAAACACCCCCTTCCTGACCAAGCCATTTTTCAGCTTTCAGCACTGTCGCATTTTGAATGACAATTGCGCGATCATGCAACGCTGTTCCCAAATAAAACTTTTATCATTTTTTCCCCACAGATAGAGCTTTATTTTGCTGGTATTTGATCACCTCTGCGCTTTTTATTTCTTGCGCTATAAACAAAAGAAGAGGGACAATTTTGAAAAAACATAATATTTTTCACTTTTTATTATAATTAATATCCAATTTTTTTTTTTTTTAAACAAATTTTTTCCTCAGTTTAGGCCGATACGTATTCTTCTACATATTTTTGGTAAAAAAAATCGCAATAAGCGTATATTGATTGGTTTGCGCAAAAGTTATAGCGTCTTCAAAATAGGCGATAGATTTATAGCATTTTTATTATTATTTTTTTTTTACTAGTAATGGCGGCGATCTGCGATTTTTATCATGACTGCGACATTGCGGCGGACATATCGGACACTTTTGACACATTTTTGGGACCATTCACATTTATACAGCGATCCGTGCTATAAAAATGCACTGATTACTGTATAAATGTGACTGGCAGGGAAGGGGTTAACACTAGGGGGCGCTGCAGGGGTTACTATGTTCCCTATATGAGTGATTCTAACTGTGGGGGGAGGGGACTGACTGGGGGAGGGGACCGATCGGTGTCCCTATGTACAAGGGACACACCATCGGTCTCCTCTCCTCTGACAGGACGTGGATCGGTGTGTTTACATACAGATCCACGTCCTGCTCAGTTACCGGGCAATCGCGGGTGCCTGGCGGACATCGCGGCCGCCGGGCACGCGCATCAGGTCCCCAGCTACGCGGCGGGCACGCGCATCAGGTCCCCAGCTACGCGGCGGGCACACGCGCGCGCCCCCTAGTGGCCAAAAAGCGAGCGCCGTCATATGACGGTGGCCCGCCACAGTAGCTGCACCGCTCCGCCGTCATTTGACAGTGGGCGGTCAGCTACTGGTTAAAGGACATTTCAAAATGTCTGGTAAAGAATAGAAAACCAAAAATATATAGAGGACTTTTAGGGGAACTCTAACATGCATACAATGTACATCACAGTTAAACGTCAACATTTTAACTTATAAACCCATTACCCCTTCTGTTTATAATATACAGTAACTTGGTTTGAGAGTGTTTGAAGACAAGCAACATCTTTTAATAAAGTTTGACTTGATATATAAGCGATGTCTTCACATACAAGTAGCGTCATCACAACTGAGTATAAGGCCCCTTTCACACGGGACGGATCCGTAATGATCCACCCGGTAAACATCTGCTTGCTCAGTCCACCCGGTAAACATCTGCTTGCTCAGTGGGGATCGTTCCGCTAACCCTCGCTGAGCTGGCGGATGACAGGGCGGTCCTCCGTCTGCAGAATCGGATCATAGCGGAGACCCCAGCCAGCGGAGTGCTTCCTTACTTCTCAGGTCCCCCCCCCCCTTCCAATTGGAGCCCTCATATATATATATATAAAACAGCAGTCTCCTCTATGGGGGATCGTTCCGCTAACCCTCGCTGAGCTGGCGGATGTCAGATCTCTGCTCTCCTCTATGGGGGACCGTCTGTCTGTGTTCATCCGATCCGCTCTACAGACGGATAGAAAAATAAGGTTTTCCTCCGTCTGCAGAATCGGATCATAGCGGAGACGGGCGATATCAGGTGTCAGCGGATGCTTATCCGCTGACACCCGCTATCCCATAGGGATGCATGTATGCCCGTATTTCATCCGAAAACGGATGGATAAAATACGGACATACGGTCCGCCTGTGTGAAAGGGGCCTTAAAGAGAGGAGAGGCGCCTCTTATGCCTCGTACACACGAAGGGACTTTCCCGCGGGACTGTCCGCTGGACTCGAGTCCGCCGGACAATCCCCCCGTGTGTGTGGGCGCCGACGGACTTTTTGGCGCCAAAAGTCCGGCGGACTAGGTTTTAAGTTTTGTTTTAAAATTATCCGCTGGACTTGCCAGTCCGGCGGACAATCCCGCCGTTAGTATGCTAGTCCGCCGGACTTTTGGAAATGAACGGACTTGCCGATCATCGGAAAGTCCATTCATTTAGCACGTGACTTCAGGTAGACCGAGCTAGCGAAGGCAGTGAATGCCGCCGTGCTAGCCCCGTCACCTGGCATGGATTTAAAGGGAATCCCCACGCCGGCGTGGGGGTCCCCCCCAAATCCATCTCAGACCCTTATCCGAGCACGCAGCACGGCAGGCCGGGAAAGGGGTGGGGACGAGCGAGCGCCCCCCCTCCTGAACCATACCAGGCCGTGTGCCCTCAACATGGGGGGTGCCCTGGGGAAAGGGGGGCCGTGCGCCCCCCCCACCCCAAAGCACCTTGTCCCCATGTTGATGAGCACAAGGGCCTCTTCCCGACAACCCTGGCCGTTGGTTGTTGGGGTCTGCGGGCGGGGGCTTATCGGAATCCGGGAGCCCCTTTAATAAGGGGGCCCCCAGATCCCGCCCCCACCCTATGTGAATGAGTATGGGGTACGATGTACCCCTACCTGTTCACCTAAGGTGTAAAGTGTAAATAAAAAAAACCACACAATTTTTAAAAAATATTTTATTGCACTGCTCCGGGGGTCTTCTTCCGTCTTGGGGGGTCTTCTCGCCAGCCTCCTCCGCTATTTACCTAGCTCTTTTACCGAGCAGAGGAGGCCGGCTACCTTCTTCGTCGTCGACGCCGTCGTCTTGGGGGTCTCGATCCGCCTTCTTCCGATGTTGACCCGTCGCTCTCTCTGGCCGGAATGCCAGAGCCACGCTGTGCTGGGACTTATATAGGGACAAGGGGACAGGGTCACATGCTCATGTCACATGGTGACCCTGCCCCCCTGTGATGTCACAGTCCCAGCATCCTCTGGAAGAGGAAGAAGAAGAAGAAGAAGAAGAAGAAGAAGAAGAAGGCGCGGAAAACGACGACCGCGGCAAGAACAGAAGAGACCCCGGAAGACCCCCGAAGGCGGATCGAGATCCCCAGACGACGGCGTCGACGACGAAGAAGGTAGCCGGGCTCCTCTGCTCGGTAAAAGAGCTAGGTAAATAGCGGAGGAGTCCGGCGAGAAGACCCCCCAAGACGGAAGAAGACCCCCGGAGCAGTGCAATAAAATATTTTTTAAAAATTGTGTGTTTTTTTTATTTACACTTTACACCTTAGGTCAACGGGTAGGGGTACATCGTACCCCATACTCATTCACATAGGGTGGGGGACCGGGATCTGGGGGTCCCCTTATTAAAGGGGGCTCCCGGATTCCGATAAGCCCCCTCCGGCAGACCCCGACAACCAACGGTCAGGGTTGTCGGGAAGAGGCCCTTGTCCTCATCAACATGGGGACAAGGTGCTTTGGGGTGGGGGGGGCCACACGGCCCCCTTTCCCCAGGGCACCCCCCATGTTGAGGCCACACGGCCTGGTATGGTTCAGGAGGGGGGGGGGCGCTCGCTCGTGTGTGGGCAAGTCCGTTCATTTTCAAAAGTCCCGCGGATTGTCCGCCGGAGAAGTCCGGGCGTGTGTGGGCAAGTCACACGCTCGGAAAGTCCGGAGAAGCCCCGCTGGAAAGTCCGGCGGTTTGTCCGCTGGACTAGGTCCGGCGGACAAAGTCCGAATGTGTGTACGCGGCATAACATGCATACAATGTACATCACAGTTAAACGTCAACATTTTAACTTTATAAACCCATTACCCCTTCTGTTTATAATATACAGTAACTTGGTTTGAGAGTGTTTGAAGACAAGCAACATCTTTTAATAAAGTTTGACTTGATATATAAGCGATGTCTTCACATACAAGTAGCGTCATCACAACTGAGTATAAGGCCCCTTTCACACGGGACGGATCCATAATGATCCACCCGGTAAACATCCGCTTGCTCAGTGGGGATCGTTCCGTTAATCCTCACTGAGCCGGCGGATGACAGGGCGGTCCCTACACACTGTGCAGGGACCGCCCTGTCAGATCTCCGCTCTCCTCTATGGGGGACCGTCTGTCCGTGTTCATCCGATCCGCTCTGCACACGGATAAAAAAATAAGGTTTTCCTCCGTCTGCAGAATCGGACCATAGCGGAGACGGACGATATCGGGTGTCAGCGGATACTCATCCGCTGACACCCGCTATCCCATAGGGATGCATGTATGTCTGTATTTCATCCGAAAACGCATGGATAAAATACGGACATATGGTCCGCCTGTGTGAAAGGGGCCTTAAAGAGAAGAGAGGCGCCTCTAAGTGTAGCGAATACAGTTACATTTAATGAAGGTTCAAAATTTAGAAACTCAAATGGTTGATGAATAAAAGAGGCACATCCAAGTATGCAGGCATCTGGGGTAAAGCTGTCCGTATAGACCAGGGATCCTTAAACTACGGCCTTCCAGCTGTTGTAGAACTACACATCCCATGAGGCATTGTAAAACTCTGACATTCACAGACATGACTAGGCCTGATGGAAATTGTAGTTCCTGAACAACTAGAGGGCCGTAGTTTGAAGTCCCCTGGTATAGACCATCCTCCATACTGCCATCAACGTTGTCCCTTCCACTCTGTGCTTCAGATCGCTCTACCGCAGGGTAGTCTTTCTGGTCACGATTGCAGACTGACAGCGGTGAGAGCCGGCGGTGCAGGGGGGATGGGCTATGTGGTCAGCTTTACCCCGGATGCCTGCATACTTGGATGTGCCTCTTTTAATCATCAACCATGTGAGTTGCTAAATGTTGTACCTTCATTAAATGCTACACTTATGCCGCATACACACGGTCGGACTTTCCGACGGAAAATGTTCAATGGGAGCTTGTTGTCGGAAATTCCGACCGTGTGTAGGCTCCATCGGACATTTTCCATCGGAATTTCCGTCACACAAAATTTTAGAGCTGGATCTCAAATTTTCCGACAACAAAATCCGTTCTCGTAAATTCTGATTGTGTGTAGACAATTCTGACGCATGCTCGGAATCAAGCGGAAGAGCCGCACTGGCTATTGAACTAAATTTTTCTCGACTTGTCGTACGTGTTTTACGTCATCGCGTTCTGGACGTTCGGAATTTTCGACAAGATTTGTGTGACCGCGTGTATGCAAGACAAGTTTGAGCCAACATCCGTCGGAAAAAATCCATGGATTTTGTTGTCGGAATGTCTGATTGTGTGCACGTGGCATTAGAGGCGCCTCTCTTCTCGTTTATTTATGGATGGACATTTTATGGTTACACAACCTATTGCTATAATCCTTTTACATGGACTATAAACTGAAGGACTTATGAATAAATGTTTGTGGAACGAATTATTTGAGTTTCCATCATTTCTTATGGGGAAATTCCCTTTCATATACAAGTGCTTTGGATTACAAGCATGTTTCTGGGATGACTTATACTCACAATCCAAGGTTTTACTGTATACCTATTAGATTTATCTCCTTATTACTGCTCTTGCAAAATAAGCCAATAGTCACTTTGTTTCCTTCTGACGGAATTTTCTAATGCTTTCGATGTAATACTTTATTGGTTTATTCGTAGCTCTACTTGTTACATTTTTTACATTGTTATGTACTCATCCTGTTCATACATTGTATACTCATCCTGTTCATACATTGTATACTCTTCCTCAGGGGCGGACTGACCATGTGGCCACTCGGGCACTGCCCGAGGGCCCTGGGCCACTAGGGGGCCCCATCAGTGTTGCCAGCCTCAGTAAAACCAGGCACAATATGTAAAAATCAGTTTTTTTTTTACATCTGTCTCTGAAATGTCCCTTTTGGTCTAAAAATCCTGAGATTATAGCTGCCCCACCTCTCAAGTACCTTATCAGCCAATAGAAACATGTCTGTGTATACTGTGTGTACATGTATGTGTATACTGTGTGTACATGTATGTGTATACTGTGTGTGTGTATACTGTGTGGCCCCATAATCTGCGATTGTCTGGGGGCCCCATAATCTCCTATTGCCCGGGGGCCCCATGAGTTGTCAGTCCGCCCCTGCTCATCCTGTTCATACATTGTTATGTACTCATCCTGTTCATAAATTGATATAACTAAAGAAAAAAAAAACTACGCTGTACACAAACCTACAACTATAGCTGCAACTCAAGTGAAATACAAACAAGCAAAGCTACATAAACATAAGGAGCTGTGTTCTCAAAATGACGTGTGACCCAATAATAGGTACTAACAAACACTTAGGTAAAGAAATCTGCACTTAGTAAGACTTCAATCAAAGCAGCTGAACACTATAACCCAGATACCGGCACAAAGAACATAGGAAAAAAAGAAAGTGCAGCGCTCAAACTATAAAACTCTAAATGTATACATAATGTCCATAAATGATATATTCATTATCCTCTGGACTGAAGTCCAGCGGATAATCCCCTCGTGTGTGGGCGCCGGCGGACAAAAAAGTAACAAATATAAGTCCAGCGGACAATCCCGCCGTAGTGGGCAAGTCCGCGGGACTTTTAATATAATAATAATAATAATAATATATATATACATGCACATGTCACATGGTGACCCCGCCCCCTTGTGTTGTCACAGTCCCGGAGGATATATATATAATATGTATATAATACAACCTCAAAACTATATAAAAAAATGGGTGAAATTGAGTGCTCAAAGATAATGAGTTCAGAGAGGGGAGGAGTCCGGCGAGAAGACCCCCAAGACGGAAGAAGACCCCGAAGGCGGATCGAGACCCCCAATACAAATAGTCAGTGAAGGATTATTAGCTAGTGCAGATACAAATGATCAATGAATGTATACATAATGTCCATGTAGGTGTCCATAACCATATAAAAAATTATCGTGATCAAAACGTGATATATCAAGAAAATGTGCTAGCGTGTATAGAAATAGACAGTGATGCCACTTGATAGAGTATCACTAACAGTTTTACCACGCAGATCCCATCATTCCTATGCCCCAATAAAAAGTGGAGGCTTATTGTATCCCCAGTGACCCCCTTTTTAGGGGGGGGGGGTCTGATAATGCGAAAACGGGTCACACTCAGGTCACAGACTCATCCACAGATGTCCAGGTGCCGATCTCCCGGGGGTCCTCCAGGTGTGTCAGGAATCTCATATTGGAAAACTCCTATTAACAGGAGCTATTCAGTGGTTCACTGCAAATGTCCTCAACGTGTCACCAAAAAAGAGAAAGGAACTCCAAATTGTGTAATACGAAAGTACCAGGGGTTTATTTGTGCTTGAACAAGCACTAAAAATAAATGACATGTAGTAAAATCGAGCTCGAAGATATTTAAAACAGCAAACAGCCAGCGATAGGAAAAAAACCTTAGTGAAGGTTTTAAATTCGAATCGCGCATGCCCAAATGGTGTGGGTGTGGCTTAATTATAAGTGAATCATGTGACATAAAAGCCCTCCAATGAATGGGGAAATCTTGAAAAAAATCCTCCAATGGAGGGAGAGGAGTGACGTGCTGGCGTCATTGCGCTGTTAACGTCCCAATATTGTTGCCGGCCGGCTCATCTTTTACTTGATTTTTTATCCTTGTGTAAGCGATAATGATTTTCACCAATAAAACACTATCTGGTTTTACCTATGGCGATTTTTTTTTCCCCACTAACATCGAGTGTGGATTTGAATGTTGGGCTTCTGATCACCTTCACGATCAACAGTCCCTAGCGCCATATGGTTCGACCGGTGGTATGCGGCGTACACACGGTCGGAATTTCCGATGGAAACAGTCCGATGGGAGCTTTTCATCGGATTTTCCGACCGTGTGTACGCCCATCGGTCTTTTTCTGTGGGAATTCCGACAGACTTCAGATTGAGAACCTGTTCTTAATTTTTCCGACGGAAAACCTTTTGTATCAGATTTTCCGATCGTGTGTATGCAATTCCGACACGCAAAATTCTGACGCATGCTCGGAAACATTGAACTTCCCTTTTATAGTGCAGTCGGACGTGTTTTATGCCGTGGTGTTATTGACCGTCGGAATTTGGTGTGACCGTGTGTAGGCAAGACAGTTTGAGTGAAATTCCGTCGGAATTCCGACGGGAAACCCATAAGAGCTTTTTACGACAAGAATTCCGACCGTGTGTACGTGGCAAAAGGCTTGTGTAGCTGGTAAATGGGAATTCTCTGTGGTGCTGGATTCACTTTTGTCTGTCCTAAAGTCACAGGATAAAGTCACCAACGATTTTATCCATTCTTCCATTGGAGGATTTTTTCAAGATTTCCCCATTCATTGGAGGACTTTTTATATGTCACATGATTCACTTATTGGGACTTGTTATAGTTTTATATGTTTGCTTGCACCTATTATTGGATCACATGTCATTTTGAGAGTGCAGCTCTTTATGTTTACCTTTATTTATTATTATTGATCTATTTGAATATTGTACCGCTATCCTTGTATGTTCTCAATTTGTCAATCTTTGTTATATTTAAAAAATAATATAATATAAAATTTGACAAGAAGGGGTATTCATATACACCCCTTGAAATTTCCCACAGTTTGTCATGTTACAATAAAAAAAAACATAAATGTATTTTATTAGGATTGTATGTGTTAGACCAACACAAAGTGGCACATAATTGTAAAGTGAAAGGAAAATGATAAATGGTTTTCAACATTTCGAGGGGTATGAATACTTTTTGTAATAATGGTACTATGTCTCACTTTTTGGTCTTGAATATATGAACATAAAAAAGTTTACAGTAGCTAAAAAAAAAAAGAAAAAAAGACATTTAAATTTTTGTTCTTCAAAAACATTGAACATTCTGTCCATAGATGGCCTAATATATAATACAAAGATATTCCCGCGCTACCAAATGTGTGCTTTTTTTAACAATATGCTGCAACACTGAAGGAAATATCAGAACCCAGAAAATATATAAAGTGAAGGTAGTGCTGCGCTATGAACCTAAATACTGTGCATAATAAAGTGCAAAGGTGCTCAATGAAAGATATGGTTGAAAGAGGCAACGTTCAAAGGTCAATATATATCCAGTCCTAGGCAGTATAAAAACGCATTGCATGCGGCTCGGTCTTTTCCGGCAGCGTCCTGGCCAGTGACATGATAGCACTCTATTCCAACAAAACCAATATGGCAATGCAACAACATTCAGACCTGAAGGAGCTTATCAGGGATCATGGGGTAAAACTAGAAGAACATTAACTATAATAGTATGTTTTGATGTCATATCTATTCTAAAGCAGTCCTCAAAATTTACACTCGCCGCCCAGAGCAAAATGCGAGTAAATTTTGAGGGCTGGCGAGGAAGGGCTGTCTGGGAGCGAGGGGGGCGAGCACTGCCGGCCGGCGAGTCCTTTTCCCAGTGCTCATGAAGGGGAAGAGAGAGGACAGAGCCGGCCGGATGATATGAGCGCAGGGAACATAACTAGCGGTGCCGGCTTTGATTTAAATCGCCGTGTGTTCCCTGAGCTCGCTTTCACACACAGCCCCGCCCCCTGGTCCCGGGGTATTTGATAGACAGATCACCCGTCCAACCCGGGACAAGTGATGTGTATCAAAGTTCCCTGGCCAGGGGGCGGAGCTGTACGGGACACCGATCGGCGGGAACACACGGCGGTTTAAATCAAAGCTGTTCCAGCATGTCCCTCGGTGCTCATATCATCCGGCCAGCAATGCTCTTCTTCTCTGCTCCCCTTCATTCAGGACACAGGTAGGCTGCATTGGTGTTAAAGTGTGAGGCTGCATTGGTGTTAAAGTGTGAGGCTGAATTGGTGGACAAGTGTGAGGCTGCATTGGTGTGACAAGGGTGAGGCTGCATTGGTGGACACGGGTGAGGCTGCATTGGTGGACATGGGTGAGGCTGCATTGGTGGATACGGGTGAGGCTGCATTGGTGTGACAGGGGTGAGGCTGCATTGGTGGACACGGGTGAGGCTGAATTGGTGGACACAGGTGAGGCTACATTGGTGGACACAGGTGAGGCTGCATTGGTGTGACACGGGTGAGGCTGAATTGGGGTGGACACGGGTGAGGCTGCATTGGTGGACACAGGTGAGGCTGCATTGGTGTGACAGGGGTGAGGCTGCATGGGTGGACACGGGTGAGGCTGCATTGGTGGACACGGGTGAGGCTGCATTGGTGGACACGGGTGAGGCTGCATTGGTGAGCATGGATAAAGTTGCTTAATTTGCATAAAACATTTAAGAGCAATTTCATGATATAATTTATGAGGCCGTGTTTAGAGGTGGAATTAGGGGCGGGGCAGGGCAGGGGTTGGGTGGGGCAACTGGTGGCGAGGAACCCTTGAGGCCTGGCTAGTAGCACAGGACTTGAAAATTTTGAGCCCTGTTCTAAAGCATACCCATTACAGAAATAGTTTGGGTTGTAACTTGATGTAATGGAATAAATCCATGGGCAGCTGAATGGGACTTTATCTAGACCAAGTACGTTGTGCGCTGGAACTGCCTGTCCAATACCTACAGGAAGCACAAGAATTATTTCTATAGATAGAAATCCAACTGTGCCTTGGGTTCACTGGCGTCTGCCTTCGTAATCAAGCCTGAGATGGAAGAAGTGATAATTTCTTTGAGGATGTAGATGATAGGTCAAGGTTAAAAAAAGTGACCTACAAACCTTTACTGAACACGAGGTCAGTGGATAAAAGAACCAAAGTTTTTAAGACAACAATCTGGCCTTTTGGATTGTGTAATAGAACAACATCATCTGTTTGATTTCCACCAACAACTGGAACACAAATTAGGGGGTCATAAGAACCTCACACCACCTGAAGAGCATGGCAACCAACACCATATATAAGGACAATGACGGCAAACACGGTAGAGGATCTGTGAAAACGAGGTGAAGCAAGAGCTCTGGACAGAGAAGAGAAGCAGAACAGCTGGAATAACATAGTCAACCAATGCGCCTGGAGTGCTGCCAGATATCCCATAGACAGGATGACCCAAAACCAGCCATTCCATGTCAGGCAAGAATGTCCTCTAATACTTAAGATGGTTTTTAAGATGGCGTTCTTAAGATAATATTTTCAGACCCCGTTGGCTGTTATTTCTTATGCCCAACATTCAGGGCCGATGCTGGACTATTTTGCTTCCTAGGCAGCTACTTGCACCCCCCCCCCCCCCCCCCCCCCCCCCAATAAAAAAATTTGAATCTTCAAATTTGAGACAAGAGCAGAAGCTGACTCTATAAATGTGAAGACAAAAAGGAGAAAAAGAGAAGCGCCTCTAAGTGTAGACTGTAATATAGTTTAATAAGCTCATAATTCTATCAACTCACATAATGTAAAACATAGGAAGGCTCATCAATGATAAAACCCCATGTAATGGTCACAACTGCACCACACCATGGGGGGGGGGGGGGACACTGGAGGAGTCTGGATGTACAGCACTGTCAGGGGCATGGAGCCAGCCGAGACCATCTGTCATCAGGCACTGCACCATCAGCATGGTGACGTCAGCATGGTGACGTCACTGGGGAGGAGATGCAACGCATTTCTGAGCATGTTCAAATACATTTAAAATTCATATTTTTATTTTTAAATCGATGATCTTTTATAAATATATGAATTTTGAATGAATTGGAACTGAGCACGCTGGGCACTGTACTGCCATGCTATTCAGAGCCCACCTCCTAGCATCCCCTTATAAGGCTCCAATAGTCCTCTCCCCTCCAGCTTGAGAAAGGAGCGTGCTTACCATGCCAGGCATTGCGTATGCTAGGAAATGCATTGCATCTCCTCCCCAACGACGTCACCATGCTGATGGGGTGGTCCACTGAGCGGTCCAGCCCTCAATCATGATTAGACATGTGCACAACAAAAAAATGTGTTTATTTCGTTTCGTTTTTTTTCGTTTCCGCTGATTCGTAACGATTCGTATTTCGTAAGTCGTCGGTGTTCGTATTCGTAACGATTCGTATTTTCGTAAGAGTTATTTTTTCGTTGATTCGTTTTTCCGTTAGTTTAATTTTCGTTTATTCGAAATTTCGGACGCATTCGTATTTTCGTAGATTTAGTTACATTCGTACTTTCGCAAGATTGATTTATTTGTACTTTGGTAACATTGTTTTCGTAGATTGGTAATCGGAGCATAATTCATAATTTTATGTAATGTGTATGCTATTATTACATTTTAAGAGACACGTAAAATTACAAATCGAAAAAAAAAAAAAGTTACGAATGTACGAATTTTTTCGTTCATCCATTCGAAGCACGTTAAGCAGCGCATTGTAAGAGACACGGAAAATTACCAATTCAACAAAAAAAAAAAAAGTTACGAATGTACGAATTTTTCGTTCAATCCATTCGAAGCACGTTAAGCAGCGCCATTGCAAGGGACACGGAAAATTACCAATTCAACAAAAAAAAAAAGAAGTTACGAATGTACGAATTTTTTCGTTCATTTTGATTTTCGTTGTTCCTGTTTTCGTTTTTCGGATTTTCTTCTTTCGTTGTTTCTAACTTGGTTATTTCGGATTTTCGTAGTCGTTCGATTCGAACGATTCGTTAAAATTTTTAGCGAATCGTTCGTTCATTCGTACGATAACGAATGAACGAATGAAAAAAAACAAAAAATGAAAAAAAAAAAAAATTGCACATGTCTAATCATGATGACAGACAGTCAATGTCCCTGACACTGCTGTACATAAAGACTCCTCCAGTGTCCCCCATGGTGCAGTTGTGACCATTCCATGGGGTTCTATCATTGATGAGCCTTCCTATGTTTTTTATTATGTGAGTTTCTACAATTATGAGCTTATTAAACTATATTCCAGTCTACACTTAGAGGCCACTGGGAAACAAGCAGCCGTAGCTGCGCCCTAGGTGACTGCCTAGAGATAGCACCGGCCTTGCACACATGCCCAGCACTGATACACCTTTATGGCCTGTATTTAATAAAGAAGATGCAAATCCTAGCAATGGTCTTCTCTTGTTTGCTCCCTTTTGGTCAAAAACATTTTACATCTGTTTAAAAAAAGCCAATAAATACCCATTTGTCCTGCCAGAAATCCAGTGTTCTGATAAATTCCTGTGCTCTCTTCATGTGCTGCACTCCTGTTAGCTATATTGTTTGCTGGTATCTCTACAGAACTCCTTCCTCTATGTTATTGAGACGACCGGGGCGTGTTCTATAGACTTGTTTCTGTTGTCCTAATACAGTAAGGCGAGTGGGCGTTGTCACCCTAGGACAGGTCACCAGGTGAAAATAAAGGTGAAAAATCCCTGGAAAAAAAGAAAACCAATGGAGCCACCATGTCTATGAATTCGTGAGTTGGCTCTGCGTTCGTCAATAGGAGCAGACAGGGTGGCTCGAGAGTGAGCCCACACTAGTGCCCACATAGAAAACTGCTTTCTATAGGGGGCACTCAATAAAGAGGAGGAGCCAGGAGTGTCGGCGAGGGACCCCAGAAGAGGGTTTCCTGTGTACAACCATTGCACAGAGCCCAGTAGATGGACCATGTTTATTATTTTGTTAGAAAAAAAAAATCTACGTTTTACAAATACTTGAATGTACAGATTGTTACCTATAGCTTGGCTAGGATCTGAGCACATTTAGTGTTCTTTTCTGTTTTATTGTTGTATCTATCTCTGCACTGGAGACATTATGATGCATTTCCCTAATGTATGTTGATGAGGGACTTTTTCTAAAATGATAACAAACCTAATGACGCTTTTTGGAAGAATGTCAGTCTGCCCTCAGTGGAATTTACTGTAGGTAGATGACGGTAAAGTGAGTCACTGGCTGACTTCTGATAGTTTCCACTTCTGCGATTCCAACCTACAATGGAGACAGAAACCACTCCTATCCTACATTATGGAGGAGGAGGTGATGTCACTGCAATGACACTTCTGAAAAATGACACATCTTGGGGGCAATTCCTGGCAACAAGACAATATCCTTCCTGACCACCAGACAATATCTTTCCTGGCCATGGATTATTAAACCCTTTCTGGCCACCAGACAATGGGGGGTTATTTACTAAAGGCAACTCCACGTTGCACTACAAGTGCACTTGGAAGTGCAGTCACTGTAGATATGAGGGGGACATGCAAGGAACAAAAAAAAAACAGCATTTTAGCTTACACATGATTGGATGATAAAATCAGCAGAGCTTCTCCTCATTTCAGATCTACCCCTCAGATTTACAGCAACTGAACACTTCCAAGTGCACTTGCAGTGCAAAGTGGATTTTCCTTTAGTAAATAACCCCCAGTGTCCTTTCTGGACACCAAACAATATCCTACCTGATCACCAGACAACGTCCTTCTTGGCCACCATACACCCTTTCTGGCCACCAGACAATGTCCTTTCTGACCACCAGGCAATATTCTTCTTGGCCACAGATCAATAACCTTCCTGGCCACAATGTCCTTCCTGGTGGCCACCAGACAACATCCTTCCTGGCCACTATACATCCTTTTTGGCCACCAGACAATGTCCTTCCTGGAGACCATACACCCTTTATGGCCACCAGACAACGTCCTTCTTGGCCACCATACACCCTTTCTGGCCACCAGACAATGTCCTTTCTGACCACCAGGCAATATTCTTCTTGGCCACAGATCAATAACCTTCCTGGCCACAATGTCCTTCCTGGTGGCCACCAGACAACATCCTTCCTGGCCACTATACATCCTTTTTGGCCACCAGACAATGTCCTTCCTGGTGACCATACACCCTTTATGGCCACCAGACAATGTCCTTCCTGGGCACCATACACCCTTTCTTGCCACCAGACAACGTCCTTCCTGGCCCCCCACTTTATTCTTTTTTTTATTTATTTATATCAGGAACAGGGCCCAATTGGGCCAACAAGTTACAGAGTATTACATGTGTCAGGAAAAAAACATCTTATTCAAAATACAGAATCCAACAAATCAAGTTATAACGGAGCCATAAATAGTCGTGTTTTTTCCGCAGTATATTGCATGGTAGGTTTGGGTTACTGTCAATTCCCTGGAGTTCTTTTCTTGTTTATGGTTGGTTCTGGTAACCAATGTTTCTCTGAATGTTTGGTTCCGTCTATTGGTTCCCTTTCCTCGGAAGGGTGTTTTATGTGTATAGTTATCTCGATGTATGGTATCGGGGTTCCTTCATTTCCATTTTTTATTTGAAAAGATAGCTCCCCAACTTGGGGGGTGAACATAGCTAGAAAGAGTCTCTAAGATGAAGCAATAGAGTAGAGCAATAGAGGGGGGGGGGGGTGGATGAAGAAGAGAAAGAGAAGGTGGGTGGGAGGGGGGTAATTGGGGGAGGGTATTGCGTTGTTAGGAACGAACGGGCTGGGGGTAGCCGTAGGTTCTCTTTTATTCAGGAGTATGTATGTCTGTGTTGCATAGGTTTAGGGGACAACAGTCGGAGGAGTGTCATCTCTGCGTATCTGCCGTGGATTCCTTCAGCGCCTGGCCCTCGGCCGAGTAGATGAAGGTGATCCACAACTGCCAAGTTTTAGAAAATGCTTCCTGTCTATGTTGTGCTGTAAGGCCAAGGTCCTCCAACTGTCTTATTTCCTCCACTCTAGCAATCCATGAGGCTATAGTCGAAGGGCGTGTGGACTTCCACTGCAGCGGTATACAAGCTTTAGCTGCGTCTAGCAGGTGTCTAATTACTGATTTTTTTTGTATATTTTCTCCGGGGTGTCTGATGCGTGGAGCAGGAAGAATGCGGGGTCTTCTGGTACTGTGCGCTCCGTGAATTTCTGGGTGACCTTGCGCACCACCTTCCAGAAGTGATTTAGTACAGGGCAGGACCAGAATATGTGTAGTAGTGTTCCCTTATCTGCCCGGCAGCGCCAGCACAGATCTGGCATCGCTGGGAAGAATTTGTGGAGCAGTTCTGGGGTTCTGTACCATCTTGACAAGAGTTTGTAGTTGGTCTCTTGAATTTTGGCACGTAGAGAGGATTTGTGCGTGAATTTAAGTATTTGTTGTCTTTTGGTTGTGTTGAAGTGGCAATTTAGTTCTGACTCCCATTTAAGTAGGCCTGGGGGTATAAAATCTGTTTTTGGTACGTTCAATAGGTTATAGGCTTGTGAGAGCGTGTGTGTTATGGTACCTGCGGTTGCTACATAGTTCCTCCTATGATGTGTGGGGAAGACCCACGACGGGGGGGGGGGGGGGTTCAAAGAGTGTAGGAAGTGGCCTAGCTGGCGGGCTCTCAGGAAATCCAGTCGGAACAAGCCTGTGGGTTCGGAAAGTTCTGCTATTGTGCGCCAACGGCCCCTAGTACTGAAATGGGAGGTTTGGTGTAGGCCTGCGTCAATCAGTCTCCAAAAAGCTGCGTCGTGTATTTCTGGTGTATATCCGGGGTTCCCCAGTAGGAAAAAGTGGGGAAAAGAGGTGAGTTGGGGGTTGATATGGAGCCACTTTATTCTTACTGGACACAGAATAGTATCCTTCCTGGGCACCAGATAATATCCCTCTTGGTCACAAATCAATTTAATTCTTGACCACTGAATAATATTCTTCCTGGCCACAACACAATATCCTTCAAGGACCTCTGCATAACATCCTTCCTGGCCACTGGATCATTTTCTTTCAGGACACAGGACAAAATCCTTCCTGATCATAAGGCAATATTTATCCTGGCCACCAGACCATGTCCTTGCTGACTACAAGACAATATCCTTCCTTGCCTTAACAATGTATCCCGCCTGGCCACCATAATCTATGCTTCCTGGCCAAAAGACATACTGTTTATCCTTGCTGGCCAATGGTCAATATTTTTCTTGGTCACCAAACCATATCCTTCTGGCCACAGATTTATATCCTTCCTGGCCACGGGACAATATCCTGAACCTCCACTGATTTCAAGGATTGGACAGGCAGAATGCAAATCCTTCCATCTTTTGTCTGGTTGTGCATTATACATGCTTGATGTGTAGTTTGTTGGTTCGGCTACTAAGGTTTGATACAAAATTGAAAATGATTATATACAGTGTATATATATATATATATATATATATATATATATATATATACATATATATATACATATACACACACACACACACACTCTTCATAGTATCATAAATGAAAAAATAATATACATTACACAATGTAACAAACAGAGATCACATGAAAGAAATTCAGAATGAGGCTGATTGTACAAATAATTTTTAGGGAATATTTCTGCTCTCCTCCACAGATGAGACTAAAGTGGTTACTTCCCTCTATGGCACTGCCACCCTCCGGTGTTGGTTTCCCTTTATACTTGGGACTAGAGGTCTGTCAGTGGTCTGGGAGAAGAATGATCCGGACGGGAGAAGATTGATCGCACACAAGTTTGTGGAAGGCCAGGATAAACTCAAAGATCAAGATTTAAACTACACAAGACGCACAGAATTGTCTGGGGATTTCTCTCAGGGAAAGGTGGATCTGACACTGCGAGAGGTCACCTTCAATGATGAAGGAACTTATTACTGTAGAGCAGCCAATGGAAAAGGCCATGGGGACAAGAAGGTGGACCTAACCATAGGCAGTAAGTTCTTCCTCACACAGGCCATGGCATAATATACACAGATTTTCTGGTTTCTCAGTTCGCCAACTCTATACTGTCATGTATGACTTGGGATTGTGGACCTACCATGCAGCCTGCATGTATGATAGTGGTGTGTTTAAGGCACAGAGTCTAATGAGCGCTGGGTATTCACCAGAGCACCCTGATGTGATAGGCTTTGCTGTTGGACAGCTCCCAGGATGCGGCCCTCAAATGTACCCATGCATGCTACAGCTGACCAGATACAGGAATGCACATATATCACAAAGGAAGTAGGGATCTTGAAGATAACAGTAGTTAGAAAACTGGGGTGCTAAACACATGGAAAGGTAGGAGTGCAAGGGTATCTGGGAGAACTATCAGCTATGAGGAAAGATTAGAGGAACTGAATGTATTCACCCTTGATAAGAGGAGATTAAGGGGGATATGATCAACATGTATAAATATATAAGGGGTCCATATAGTGAACTTGGTGTTGAGTTATTCACTTTACGGTCAACAAAGAGGACAAGGGGGCACTCTTTACGTCTAGAGGAGAAGAGATTTAATCTCCAAATAAGGAAAGGTTTCTTCACAGTAAGAGCTGTGAAAATGTGGAATAGACTCCCTGCAGAGGTGGCTCTGGCCAGCTCAGTAGATTGCTATAAGAAAGGACTGGATACTTTCCTAAATGTACAGAATATAACTGGGTACCGACATTTATAGGTAAAGTTGATCCAGGGAAAATCCGATTGCCTCTCGGGGGATCAGTAAGGAATTTTTTTCCCCTGCTTTAGCAAATTGGAGAATGCTCTGCTGGGGTTTTTTTTGCCTTCCTCTGGATCAACTGTGGGTATAGAATGGGGTATATGGGATTGTATGATATATATATGTATATATATATATATATTTTTTTTTAATTGTGGTTGAACTGGATGGACTTGTGTCTTTTTTTCAACCTAACTAACTATGTAACTATGTAACTGGGAAGCTAGGATCACAGGAAGGCAGGAATCAGTCACTTGCAGCGGTGGGATGTTGGGAACACAGAAAGCTCACTAGACGGTGAAAGGCACATAGGTGCAGGAGAGCTACAAGGTCCCAGTGAGAATACAAAATACACAGTGCTGGAATGCGGGAAGCTCTCTGGGAGTGTACAGGCTTCACGGATGCAAGGAAGTTGGAACACCTGTGGTAGAAGAAAAAGGGCTCACTTAAATCAGGAAGGCACTCAGTACTACTGGAGCACACAGAGGTACTGGAGGTCACAGAACTCTGGGGGTCACTGAAGACATATGAAGTGGCACTTGGAAGATTCAGAAGATGCAAGGAGATTGGAATGCTGGAAACACGTGGAGTACACAAGGGTCACTCTGGAGTCACACAGAAAACAAGGTATCTTGGAACTTGGGGTCACAAGGAGCTAGGAACAATATCAGGTAACTCAGAATACTCTTAGTATAACTCAGAACACTCTTAAGATAATTCGGAACACTCTTGGAGTAGCTTTGAATTTTCTCAGGGTAATTCAGAACACTCTTGGGGTAACTTTAAACTCTGGATTTTCTTGGGGTAACTCAGAACACTTTCGGAAAAACTTGGAATTCTGATTTCTCTTGGAATAACTCAGGACATTTTCGGGGTAACTTGGAACACGAAATTCTCTTGGCGTAAATCATAGCATTCTCATGGTAACTTGGAACTCAGAATTCTCTTGGGGTAACTCATAACACTCTCATGGTAACTTGGAACACTTTTAGAACAACTTGGAACTCAAATCTCTCTTGGGGTAATTCAGAACACCGTCAGAGTAACTTGGAATTCTCTTGGGGTAACTCGGAACACTCTCAGAGTAACTTTAAATTCTCTTGCGGTAACTCAGAACACTCTTGAGGTAACTGAGAACACTCTCATGATAACTCAGAACACGCTTGGGGTAACTTGGAACACTTTCAGCATAACTTGGAACTCAGATTTCTCTTGAGGTAACTTGGAACACTCTTAAGCCCCATACACACGGTCGGACTTTTTCATGGATTCTGTCCGATCGGACAATGTTGTTGAAAAATCAGACCGTGTGTATGCACCATCGGACAGTGTACGTCGGATTGTCCGATGGACAAAGTCTTATCTCCTGCTGGAAAGATTTGCCGACAACACGGTCCGATCACACCAAATCCGATCGTGTGTACGGTTGTCCGACCGGACAAAGTGCTACGCATGCTCAGATCACATTACAAGACCAAAGCTATTGGCTACTAGCCTCTACGTAGTCCCGTGGTGGGCGCAGGAATGGGCCCTGCTGTGAACTATTAGATCAAGATTTGTAATTACACGCCCCCTGTTAAACAGGGGCATCAAAAAAATGGAGGACAGGATCCGACCGACCTGGTCCGCGGATTGTCCGACCGTGTGTACTTGGAGCACAGCAGTAACGAAGCATTTTTTTAAAAAAGTGTAAGTACACGCCCCTGTCCAACATCAGGACGGACCGTCCAAGACTGATTCATTTTTGATGAAGGTCAGCATGGACAGACGCTGGGCATGTGGATGGCTGGGAGTGTACTTCTTTCGAGGTCCAGCAGCTGGGGCAGGGAAATTGGCCTGCTACCTTGGGGCTGCGGACTAAAAAATTGTCTGAATTTTGGGCTCAGCTGATGAGGAGCAAGGAGAGGTCCTCGTAGTTCTTTGGTGTGGGTCTTTTATGTGTGCCTGCCAACGAGCTGCATGGCAGGTCAACTATGTCTGCTCATGCTTGTGGTGCCCAAGCAGCTGATGTTTTGGCCACGCGAGATACGCTTGAGACAAATATTGTAAATAGCAGTGGTGCGATCGTGTGTACGCAAAAAAAGGCCCACACCAGAGAACTTTTCTGATAACGTGCAGAGGCAGCGCCCTGCACAGGCGGAGCTCTGCTGTGTTGTACAGTTGCTGTGCTGGCCTCTACCTGGCCTCCAGGGTGCACCCTGCCTCGTTGGACATGTGACGACCATTCCTGGCTCCTCCTCGTCCTCCTCCTCATGCTCTCTCCCCCAAACACACCAGCGCAAGCACGGCCTGGCATCTTTTTGGCCTTCACCTACGGAGCACCGCTGGTTCCGAGTACAGAGCACTGGTGGAAGAAGAATTGGAGGGGGTGGAGGAGAGAGGTGTATCACAACCAGTAGCAGTAGTATCGTTTTGGAGGCGTGGTGGAGGAACAACCTCAACACTACTGCACCTTGTTCTGCATCCCTCCCAGCTGCCATGGTGGGTCTAGGGAAGGGGTGTCTGATGATGCCATTGAGTACGCATTGGCAGCTGCTTTGCCAGTACCCTGAGCCTGGGTGAGAGGATGAGGAGGATGTGGATGGCTTGGAGTGTCCTTCTTTCAACGGTCCAGCAGCTGCGGCAGGGAAATGTCCTGCTGCCGAAAACAAAGTCGCGCGTGTCCCATGGCCACGTGCTTATGACAGCTGATGAGGAGCAAGGACAGGTCCGCCTAGTTCTTTGGTGTGGGTCTTTTACGTGTGCCTGCCAACGAGCTGCTTGGCAGGTAGACATATGTCTGCTCATGCTTGTGGTGCCCAAGCGGCTGATGTGTTGGCCACGCGAGACACGCTTGAGTCAAATATTGCAAAGAGCAGTGGTGCGATGTGATGCACTCGTCTCAAAAAAAGTCCCACACCAAAGAACTTATAGGATAACGTGCAGAGGCAGCGCCCTGCACATGCGGTGCTCTGCAGTGTTGTACAGTTGCTGTGCTGGACTCTACCTGGCCTCCAGGGGGCTTCCTGCCTCGTTGGAAATGTGACGCCGCATCCTCCTCCTCCTCGTCCTCCTCCTAATGCTCTCTCCCTTCAGGCACCCACGTGAGTCAGTGAACTCATCATCCCCTCCCTCTTCACCACTAACAGCAAACCTGGCAGTATGCTGCAGCTGGTGGAACAGTATTGCCAGATTCCTCAAGCTGGGTATAATCATCCGAGCCTTCGAATCCTTGGGCATGCTCCTGGAGCATGTACCCAACACTAGGCTCAAAGTGATCGGGGGACTCCTCAGGAGTCCATGGTGGGTCTAGGGAAGGGGTGGCTATGATGCCATTGAGTACGCATTGGCAGCTGCTCTGCCAGTACCTGAGCCTGGGTGAGAGGATGAGGAGGATGAGGAGGGATGGGACATCCACTCTACCAAGCCTTCAGCATGCTTCGGCTCCACATATCCAGCTGCCGAAAACAAACACACGCGTGTCCCATGGCCACGTGCTTATGGGAACAAAATATACGATCACTGTGTCCACTGGAAACACACTACAAGTCCTCTAGGTGCTTCTGGAACAAAATATAGGAGCTCTGTGTGATGGGACTAACACACTTCAAGTCCTATAGGTGCTTCTGGGAACAAAAATATAGGATCTCTGTGTGATGGGACTAACACACTACAAGTCCTATGGGTGCTTCTGGAAGAAAATATAGGTCTGTGTGATGGGACTAACACACTTCAAGTCCTATAGGTGCTTCTGGGAACAAAATATAGGATCTCTGTGTGATGGGACTAACACACTTCAAGTCCTATAGGTGATTCTGGGAACAAAATATAGGAGCTCTGTGTGATGGGAATAACACACTACAAGTCCTATAGGTGCTTCTGGGAAGAAAATATAGCTCTGTTTGATGCCAGTGCCTGCCACGAACACACTTCAAGCCCCTCTTTCTAAATGATTCTGGGAACAAAATAAAGGAGCTCTGTGTGATGGGACTAAACACCTCAAGTCCTATGGGTGCTTCCGGGAAGAAAATATAGGTCTGTGTGATAGGGGACTAACAAACTACAAGTCCTATTGGCTACAGGCGAAACTTGTCTTGCATACACACGGTTGTCGGAAAATGCGATTGTGCGGAACGAGGTGATGTATAAAACATACGACGGGACTACATAGAGGCCAGTAGCCAATAGCTTTCGTCTCCAAATTTTTTCTGAGCATGCGTGCCACTTTGTGCATCGGAATTCTATACACACGATTGGAACAAGTCCGATCGGATTTTGTTGTCCTGCTCTGAAACTTTCTCCGTCAGAAATTCCAAGGGAAAAAGTCCGCTAGAGCCCACACACAATCAGATTTTTCGACAACATAATCCGATCAGACTTTTTCCGTCGGAATTCCGACCGTGTGTACGGGGCATCAGAGTAACTTGGAAATCAGGCTGAATACAAATCTTTCTCGCTTCCAGATGTCCCCCTCCTTCTTGCTGATAATCACCAGATATGTCTTTCTGGCACTTACAACGATTCATGCAAAACCCCAAAATACCGCATCCACAGTGTAAAATATCATTAATATGTGTAATATACCAGTCTAATGCCCCGTACACGCAGTCGGATATTTCGATAGAAAAAGTCTGATTGGATTATGTTGTCAGAAAATCCGATCATGTGTGGGCTCTAGCTGGCTTTTTCCGTCGGAATATTTGAGAGTAAGATCTAAAATTCTAAAACAACAAAATCCGATCAGTCTTTTTCCGATTGTGTGTAGAGAATTCTGATGCACAAAGTGCCACGCATGCTCAGAAGAAATTTGGAGACGAAAGCTATTGGCTGCTGCCCTTTACCTAGTCCCATCGTACGTTACCTCGTTCGGAATGATCGTATTTTCTGACAACTTTGTCCGGCCGTGTGTGTGCAACGCAAGTTTCGTCCAAAATCCGTCGGAAAAAATCCGACGGATTTTGTGGTCGGAATGTCCGACCGTGTGTACGGGGCATAAGACAAACAAAAATGCATACATTACTTATAAATACAATGCCCCTAAAATAGTCCTATACGTGCTTGTACAAATCCGCCCCACAACCACCGCCATGCTGGAACCTCATGCAGATGGTTTCTCACTAGAATATGTGACCCATGGTTTTCATAGGGTCCAAAGAAGCTCAGTATACAGGGATACAGCCACCACCTACTCACTTCTTGTGTTCCAAGCTTGCTCCAACCGTTCCAAAGGCCCCTCAGAGTACTCAAGAGAATAGTATGGGAAAACAGATCTTATAGAGTAGTAGGATTAAAAGCACTATTTATTAAATAAAAGATGTGTTTACAATAATCCAGAAAACCAAACCATGTGTAACAGTAAAAACCAAGATGGCGGACCCTGACTTCTGGTTCCTGCCTGTGAGTCTGACGTCACTTCCTTGACAGGTTTCGTCATGTTACTTTTTCAAGAGGAACAAGTGAACATCACATGAATCCGCTGACAGGCCCCAAAGTTTTAGACTAAAAAAACAGCATTTCAAATACCCAGGATACAGGACTAATCAGTGTAGATCCTCCACTGAATCCATTATCAAAAACCCCGCAAAGAAAACAGCACAACTGTGCATAATGAAGGCTGGCTACACAAAATACATAACTGGACAAGTAGGAAATTAATCTGATATGCAACCAAGAGATTATTTGTAACTCTGAAGTAGATGTGGTGGTGGTCCACAGCTGAGATGAGAGAAACCATCTATGGAGGGCAAGATGGATGAAGCCAATAGATGGCAATTCTAGAGGCAAACCTGTTTCAGTCTGCAAGAGACCTGATTCAAAAGATTAGTGGACATTGACCATATTTCTTTTTTGTCACCAATGTGAGAGACAAAAGGCCTTAATAATAATTTTAACCAAAATATTTTATGTCATACCTCCTAAATTATGTAGAGGCGATATCATAGCCTGTAGTAAGCATATAAAAAGAAATACACTTTGCCATAAGGGGCACCTATGTGACAGTGGTACCTCAATATGAGAAAGAAAAAGATGGCTACTATCGATATCAATAACAAATAAAATATATCAAAAATGTATGTTAAATTTCAAAATTGGTTTATTACGTTACAAAACATCAAAACATTTATGTTTATTTAAAAAGGTTAGAACAGGCATGAAAGAAAGCCATACAATGCCATAAACCCATATGAATTCCCTAAATATACATTTGACTATCCCTAATGTCTACACATAAAACACATACCAGACACCGACAAACATGTATCACACACATACAACAAATACGGTTGAGGCGCCGTAATAGAGGCGTTTGTCGGTGTCTGGTATGTATTTTATGTGTAGACATTAGGGATAGTCAAATGTATATTTAGGGAATTCATATGGGTTTATGGCATTGTATGGCTTTCTTTCATGCCTGTTCTAACCTTTTTAAATAAACATAAATGTTTTGTAACTTAATAAACCAATTTTGAAATTTAACATACATTTTTGATATATTTTATTTGTTATTGATATAGATAGTAGCCATCTTTTTCTTTCTCATATTGAGGTACCACTGTCACATAGGTGCCCCTTATGGCAAAGTGTATTTCTTTTTATATGCAAGAGACCTGGGACTGGGGCAGTAAATCAAGTTTCAGTGGGAAAAGGACTCTAAACACACAAACAATTCCACCCTGGAGTATTTTAAATCTAAGAACCTAAATGCATAATGAAGAGCCAGTCAAAGACCTGAGTCCATCTGAGAATCTGAGGCAAGTGTTGCAAGTTGCAGTTCAGCAAAGGTCTCCATCCAGCCCAACAGAGGTACATCTATTTGAATATGGGGAACTGGTAAAAAAAAAAAAAAAAAAGGTTCAGGTTCTAAATGTGCAAAGCTGGTACCCAGAGAAAAATGACCACAGAGAGCTTAATTGCAAAGAAGGCTGCATCTACTTCTACTAAGTAATGACTCAATGCAACTAATAAATGCCATCTAATTTTAGTTTGATTAACTTCTCCATTGCAAGAAAAAAATCTCCCCTTTTTTTCCCCCTGGAGTACCCTCTCCCTGGGGCTTTATTTTCAATACTGCATGTTATGACAACACAAAGGAGGACTGGCAGTGGAGAGGCCTTTCTGTAGGGGCAGGGCTGTAGACACATTGGTGTAGATTTACGAAAACCGGAGAGTGCGAAATCTGGTGCAGCTCTGCATAGAAACCAATCAGCTTCCATGTTTTATTAACAAAGCTTAAAGTGGTTGTACACCCTGTAAACCCACTTTTACCTACAGGTAAGCCTATATCAGGGGTGCCCAACCTTTTTAAGAGCGAGGGCCACTTAAGCAACTTGGTAACCAGTCGCGGGCCACAATGAGCGGAGCGGGCGTTTGACAGGTCACGGCTACTCTATAGGCCCTCCGATCCGATCCACCCAGATGGAAGGGGACGAATTCCCTTCTATTTTTTTTTTTAGATGATTGGAATGGAAGCAGGCGGAAGTAAACGGACAAAAGTCTGTTTACATCTGCCGCTCTGTAGAGCTGAAATGAGGTTTCGATTGGGTGGGCCCGATCGTGTGAAAAGGGCCTAAACTGCTTTCACACTGAGGTGCTGCGGCTTTTCCCACTCCGTGGGTGCAGCATAGTGCACCTGTGTCTATCCTGTGGGTTAACTGAACTTTGCCATAGACTCTGCCTGTGGCAAAAGCAGGCGGTGTACAGGAAGAATCGGCTTTTGGGGCTCTGCTCTGCAGCCGCTTTCTTCCTCTACCACCAGCTTCATTCACAACACTGATGCTGTGGTATGACGGGTCGGCAACCTGCGATCTGGCTTTGCTAACCCACCATTCCAGAGCAGGAGGTTCGCGGGCCACATCAGAGGGCTCCTCGGGCCACATGTAGCCCCCGGGCCACTGGTTGGCCACCCCTGGCCTATATTAAGGCTTACCTGTAGGTGCAAGAAATATATTTTATTTACTAAAAAGCCGAGCGCCGATTACTACCAATGTCATTGGCGCATGCGCACTTTAGAAAGGGCACATCGTGCCATTTCTAATAGGGGTCATGCCGTGACAGTTGGCTCCTGTGGGCATGCGCAGGAGTGACGTCACGCTACTTCGGCCAGTTACAGAGCCGGAGTTGGCAGCCCCGGAAGGAAGAGGGGTGAAGATGGACGCTCCCTGCTAGAGGGGACAACGGTGATATCACAGGCTTCGGTTTCAGGTAAGTGACAGACATGGGCGTCCGCAGAACTTTTTTCAGGGGGGGGGGGGGCATCATTTTAAGGTCACCCATGCTCTGACCTTTTCGACAATGTCATTATCACATTATCATGGCCAGAGACTGCAGACGTAGTACAGGTGATGGTCAGAGACTGCAGACATGGCACAAGAGACTGTTTGAGACTGCATACATGGCCCAAGAGACTGTCAGAGGCTGCATACATGGCTCAAGAGACTGTAAGAGACTGTGGACATGGCACAAGAGATGACCAGAGACTGCATACATGGCCCAAGAGACTGTCAGAAACTGCATACATGTGGGGAGTGACAGAGAGAAAGGGGGTGAGAGAGAGAGTAGTGTGACAGAGAGAGACAGACAGGGGGTGACAGAGAGAGGGGGGGGGTGAAAAAGACAGAGGGGGTGAGAGAGAGAGAGAGAGAGAGAGAAGGGTGATGGGGGTAATCACTCCTGATCCGATCCCTGATTCCAGGGGGGGGGGGGGGGCACTTGACCCCCCTTGCCCCTACCTGCGGACGCCCATGGTGACAGATAATGGGCTACGATGCGATGCATTGTAGCCCATTATGCTTTACCTTTGCATGGAAATAAAGAGGAAGTAAAACCCACCAGGGGTTTACTTCCTCTTTAACTGATAAGCTGAAGTTAGAAGCTGCTTGGCTACCATGCACAGCTGCACCAGATTCCGGTTTTAGTAAATCTCCCCCTGCTGGGTACTGCAAGAAGCATGTGGGTATTATACAAACTGTAAAACCGCAGTTCTATTGTAATGTTAGGTTTCTTTTATTTTTAGATTTAAATGCAGCGGAGTCAACAGTTACCATCATTCACACTGATGGGAAGAAGCGTCTGAAGTGTGTCGATATCGGTGTGTTCAGGAATCCCTGGGTCAAGTGGTTTGATGAGCAGCTCAAGGATCTGTCCGAACATGGAACACGTAACATAACTGACGTCGGTAATGGGCGGAGGATGGTGGTGTCCGTGCTGAACTTGGATGTGGAAAAAAATAAGCATTACTTCTGTCAAGTGAAAGAGGGGAGACTGAAGAGGACCGCCCGAGCTGTGATATCAGGTATTATCACCTAACAAAGTCTAATGTAATGGGGGAATACAATAAAGAAACAGAGAGAAAAACGAGGGGTGCAACTAGAAGACCCAGACACAGCCAGCACAGTATTTTGCTTTGGCTAGAGTGTGGAGGGTTAAGCCTTCTGTCAGGTCTTTATTCCGGTGATCATTCTCAACAAGAAGAAAAGTGCGAGGAAATCCAAAATGTTAGAGTTGCCCCCAGAACACAATCAGCCGTGCCGATATATATTGAATGCATTGTTCAGTGCCTTGTCATGATTTTATACTGTATATTGTATCTATATTAGAACTCTGTTAGCAATATTATGTGCTAGGGGACAGCACGCCGACACAGTGAACCAGTTCTATTCTGACTTTACTAAGTAAATATTAACGCTGTGTCCAGTGGCGGCTGGTGCTCAACATTTTTTGGGGGGGGGGGGGCGCAAACTAAAAAAAAAAACAAAAAAAAAAACATCAATTGCAGCCTCACTGTGCCCATCAAATGCAGCTACTGTGCCCATCAATTCCCGCCACTATGCCTATCAAACGCAGCCACTGTGCCCATCAAACACAGCCACTGTGCCATCAAATGCAGCCACTGTACCCATAAATTGCCACCACTGTGCCCATCAAATGCAGCCACTGTACTATCAAGCGCAGCCACTGTACCCATAAATTGCCACTACTGTGCCATCAAGCGCAGCCACTGTAACCATCAATTGCCGCCAGTGTGCCCCATCAATTGCCGCCAGTGTACCCCATCAATTGCCACCAGTTTGCCCCATCAATTGCTGCAAGTTTGCCCCATCAATTGCCGCCAGTGTGCCCCATCAATTGCCGCCAGTTTGCCCCATCAATTGCCGCCAGTTTGCCCCATCAATTGCCGCCAGTGTGCCCCATCAATTGCCGCCAGTGTGTCCCATCAATTGCCGCAAGTTTGCCCCATCAATTGCCACCAGTGTTCCCCATCAATTGCCACCAGTGTGCCCCATCAATTGCCACCAGTGTTCCCCATCAATTGCCGCCAGTGTGCCCCATCAATTGCCGCCAGTGTGCCCATCAATTGCCACCAGTTTGCCCTATCAAATGCTGCCAATGCGCATGCCTCCACGCTCCCTCTGAGTCCTTGATGTCTTCTCCCGTCCTCTTCTGCTATGATTGGACGCCCGATAGGCATCCAATCACAGCGCCTGTCGCTTCAGCCAATCAGGTGACAGGTAACCAGACCCGGCTGAGAGGCGGGTCAGTGTTAGGGAAACAATTTATTTGATTCCCTAATAGAGCACTACGTAAGCAGCAAACGCACAGCAGTGCGCCCGCTGTTTACCAATTTGCAATGCATGAATCTATCTATTGAAAATTGACAGGTGCAGGAGAGAGAGGGCGGCGCTCCTGCACCCTCTATGGACGCACCTCCACTGGCTGTGTCATTCTTTCAGAGGTCTTAATCCTTTTGGCTCTCCTTTTTTTCCTGCTGCCCATTTTCCTATTCACATTTGGTTTCCACTTTAGTCTGATTAGATATGGGAGGAGTTTCTGGGGGTTGTCTATCCCCTAATTGGTTTTATTTTACTATAAATATTTTCAGTCTGATTGTGGTCACCAGCTATGATTAAGCATCTATATTGATGTGAAACGCGTTAGCCTGTTTGTACCTTTCATCACCATGATGTTAGAGATTTTGGATCTTCTACACTGTTTTGCCGCAAATAAAAGGTGTTATACAGAGTGCGGCCATTCAGCTGTTTTCTTCAATTTTCTTAGCAAAAAGAGACTGGAAGTCTTTCAATGGGGGCACCTGTAACAGTGGACAACTGTCTACATGGGAATTCCTCATCTTGGGAGATTTGTTCTAACTATATGTTGCATCTTTGTATGTAAGTAAGAATAAACCCCTCACCCCAGCCCAAAATAAAAACTTTGCAGGGGTTTTAAACCTTCCTACGCTTTCCAAAACTACATCAAGGTTTGCCCTTTTTTTCTCAGACAATAGGTGCAGGAACTCCCCTTTATCGAGTCCCCTCTTTCCCCACCCATACCCACCTCTGAGCACCGTCCCTTGGTTCCACCCCCTACCCACCTCCGAGCACTGTCCCTTGGTTCCATCCGCTACCCACCTCCGAGCACCGTCCCTTGGTTCCATCCCCTACCCACCTCCGAGCCCCGTCCCTTGGTTCCATCCCCTACCCATCTTTGAGCACTGTCCCTTGGTTCCACCCTCTACCCACCTCCGAGCACCGTCCCTTGGTTCCATCCACTACCCACCTCTGAGCACCGTCCCTTGGTTCCATCCCCTACCCACCTCCGAGCACCGTCCCTTGGTTCCATTCCCTACCCACCTCCGAGCACCGTCCCTTGGTTCCATGCCCTACCCACCCCTGAGCACCGTCCCTTGTTTCCATCCCCTACCACCTCCGAGCACCATCCCTTGGTTCCATCCGCTACCCACCCCTGAGCACCGTCCCTTGGTTCCATCCCCTACCCACCTCCGAGCACTTTCCCTTGGTTCCCTCCCATACCACCTCCGAGCACCGTCCCTTGGTTCCATCCCCTACCCACATTCGAGCACCGTCCCTTGGTTCCAACCCCTACCACCTCCGAGCACCGTCCCTTGGTTCCATCCCCTACCACCCCTGAGCACCGTCCCTTGGTTCCATCCCCTACCCACCTCTGAGCACCGTCCCTTGGTTCCATCCCCTTCTACCTCCGAGCACCGTCCCTTGGTTCCAACCCCTTCCACCTCCGAGCACCGTCCCTTGGTTCCATCCGCTACCCACCCCTAAACACCGTCCCTTGGTTCCATCCCCTACCCACCTCCGAGCACTGTCCCTTGGTTCCATCCCCTACCCACCTCCCAGTACCACCCCTTTTAGACAATACAGAACCAAGTATCATTTTGTGGTGCTAAGTAATTTGTATGCAATTTGGTAATGATATCAAGAAAAGCATTAAATTAGATCCCTTCAGCCAGCAACAATAGATCCCCCTAACAACAATGTACCACCCACAACAAAATCCCCCCCCACAGCAACAATAGACTCCCGGCAGCATCAACAGATCTCTGCACAGCCAGCATTAATAGACTCCCTGGCAGCCACCATAGACCCCTTCCCCCAACAGTAGATCTCCTTCAGCAAAAACTGACCCCCCAGCAACATAAGACCCACCCCTAGCAGCAATAGGTCCCCCACCAGCAACAAAAGACCTCCTCAGCAACAATAGACCCCCCCTGCAAAAATAGATCCCCTCCAGCTAGAATAGATCCCCCCAGCAGTGAGCATCAATACCCTGAAGCACACCCCAGCACCCCCTGCCATTACATATAGTCAGTCCAGGGGGTTCCGGAACTGCGTTCCCACGTGTTTAGGCTGAAAAATAGCCCTGGTTTTGCCTAATATGATGTATTAAGGAAAACATTGTCCTCCACTCACATTATACCCCTGGTAATGTGATATATTGAAAACGCTCTCCAACAATCACATTATTTATAGCTCCCAACTGTCCTGGATTTGGAGGGACTGTCCATGGTTTGAAACATAGTTCCTCTGTCCACCAATCACATTCTATCATTTATAATATGATGTATTGAGGAGAACACCGTCCACCAATTGATGGGCAGAAGTGGCTGCATTTGATGGGCACAGGTGGCTGCATTTGATGGGCACAGGTGGCTGCATTTGATGGAGGGCACTGTCCACCAATCACATTATGTCCCTTAGAATTACAGATGAACCGAACACCCCCGGCAGTTCGGTTCGCATCAGAACTTGCGAACAGGCAAAAAATTGGTGCAAACCCCTTTAAAGTCTATGGGACACGAACCTGAAAAATCAAAAGTGCTCATTTTAAAGGCTTATAAGCAATTTATTGTCATAAAAAGTGTTTGGGGACCCGGGTCCTGCCCCAGAGGACATGTATCAATTCAAAAAAAAAGTTTGATTGGCAAAATAGCTGCATTTGATGGGCACAGGTGGTTTCATTTGATGGGCACAAGTGGCTGCATATGATGGGCACAAGTGGCTGCATATGATGGGCACAAGTGGCTGCATTTGATGGGCACAAGTGGCTACATTTAATGGGCACAAGTGGCTGTGTTTGGTGGGCACAGGTGGATGAATTTGATGGGCAAGTGGCTGCATATTATGGGCACAGGTAGTTGCATTTGATGGGCACAGGTGGCTGCATATGATGGGCACAGGTGGCTGCATTTGATGGGCACAAGTGGCTGCATTTGATGGGCACAAGCGGCTACATTTAATGGGCACAAGTGGCTGTGTTTGATGGGCACAGGTGGCTGCATTTGATGGGCAGGTGGCTGCATATGTTGGGCACAATGGCTATGTTTGATGGGCACAAGTGGCTGTGTTTGATGGGCACAAGTGGCTGTGTTTGATGGGCAAAATGGCTGCATTTGATGGGCAGGTGGCTGCATATGATGGGCACAAGTGGCTGCATTTGATGGGCACAAGTGGCTACATTTAATGGGCACAATGGCTGCGTTTGATGGGGAAAATGGCTGCATTTGATGGGCTAGTGGCTGCATATGATGGGCACAGGTGGCTGCATGTTATTGACACAAGTGGCTGAGTTTGATGGGCACAGGTGGCGGGATTTGATGGGCACAAGTGGCTGAATTTGGTGGGCACAGGTGGCTGCATTTGATGGGCACAGTTGGCTGCATATGATGGGCACAAGTGGCTGCATATGATGGGCTCAAGTGGCTGCATATGATGGGCACAAGTGGCTGCATATGATGGGCACAAGTGGCTGCATTGGATGGACACAAGTGGCTATGTTTGATTGGCACAAGTGGCTGCGTTTTATGGGCACAGGTGGCTGCATTTGATGGGCACAGGTGGCTGCATTTGATGGGCACAAGTGGCTGCGTTTGATGGGCAAAATGGCGGCATTTGATGGGCAAGTGGCTGCATATGATGGGCACAAGTGGCTGCATATGATGGGCACAAGTGGCTGCATATGATGGGCACAGTTGGCTGCATTTGATGGGCACAAGTTGCTGCATTTGATGGCCACAAGTGGCTGCATTTGATGGGCACAAGTGACTGCATTTGATGGACACAAGTGGCTATGTTTGATGGGCACAGGTGGCTGCATTTGATGGGCAAGTGGCTGCTTTTGATGGGCACAATGTCTGCTTTTGATGGGCACAAGTGGCTGCTTTTGATGGGCAAAATGGCTGCATTTGATGGGCAAGTGGCTGCATATGATGGGCACAGGGGGCTGCATTTGATGGGCACGAGTGGCTGTATTTGATGGGCACAGGTGGCTGCATTTGATGGGCAAAAGTGGCTGCATTTGATGGGCACAGATGGCTGCATTTGATGGGCACAAGTGGCTGCATATGATGGGCTCAAGTGGCTGCATATGATGGGCACAGGTGGCTGCATTTGATGGGCACAATTGGCTGCATTTGATTGGCAAGTGGCTGCATTTGATGGGCACAGGTGGCTGCATTTGAGGGGCACAAGTGGCTGCGTTTGATGGGAAGGTGGCTGCATTTGATGGGCAAGTGGCTGCATATGATGGGCACTAGACATGTGCATTTTGTTATGTTCCGAATCGAAATTCAGACAAATTTTTCATTATTCGGACATTCGGATGCATCCGAATTACCGAATTACAATACTAACGAATTTAACCGAATCCAAATTTTTTCGAATCGAAAAATAGCGGACGAAATTCAAAATATTTCAGGGTCACTTAGTGATAGAAACCCCAAATTTGCATATGTTGTATATATGTGTTTGCATACCAAATTTGGGGTTTCTAGCTACAAGTGGCCCCGAGATATGTGGCCCCAAAGTCGGGTCGAAAAATGTCATTTTCTGCTGCAGAAAAGTGCTTGACATTTTGTGACCCGACTTTGGGACCACGTATCTCGGGGTCACATTCTATCACCAAGTAACCCCGAGATACGTGGACCCAAAGTCGGGTCGCAAAATATTTTCGAATCCGGTTTAAATAGTTTCAAATGCGGTTGAAATAGTTTCAAATGCGGTTGAAATAATTTCGAATCATGTTGATACTATTTCAAGCGAATTCGAAAATATGTTGTAGTGCTAGTTCTACTGTGTTTGCATACCAAATTTGGGGTTTCTAGCTACAAGTGGCCCCGAGATATGTGGCCCCAAAGTCGGGTCGAAAAATTTCATTCTTTGCTGCAGAAAAGTGCTTGACATTTTGCGACCCGACTTTGGGTCCATGTATCTCGGGTCATTTAGTGATAGAAACCCCAAATTTGGTATGCAAACACAGTAGAACTAGCACTACAACATCTCCTAATTTCTTTCTAAAAGTTTCTATCACCAAGAAACCCCGAGATATGTGGACCCAAAGTCGGGTCGCAAAATATTTTCGAATTCGATTGAAATAGTTTCAAATGCGGTTGAAATAGTTTCAAATGAAGTTGAAATAATTTCGAATCATGTTGATACTATTTCAAGCGGATTCGAAATATTTTGCGACCCGACTTTGAAAAAAAAATTAAATTGATTCTAACAGTCTGCAGGAGATCTGCAAAAAAAAAAAGAAGTGAAATGGCTGTTAGTCTACAGGAGATCTGCTAAAAAAAGAAATAGATGCTAATAGTCTGCAGGAGATCTGGTGAGAAAACAAAATAGATACTAATATCTGCAAAAAAAAAAAAGAAGTGAAATGGCTGTTAGTCTACAGGAGATCTGAAAAAAAAAAGAAATAGATGCTAATAGTCTGCAGGAGATCTGGTGAGAAAACAAAATAGATACTAATAGTCTGCAGGAGATCTGCAAAAAAATGAAATAGATGCGAATAGTCTGCAGGAGATCTTATGGAAACAAATAGAATCTTCAAAAAAAAAAAATGAAATAGATAGTATCTATATTCTATTCTGTTCTATTGTTTTTCTAGTCTATGCTCTATTTCTATTCTAATCGTTTCTATTCAAATTCGAATTCATTCTATACGAAATTCGATTGTCGGAAAAAAAATATATATAACCATCTTCCGAAATTCGAATTTAGTATATAATGATTTTGATTTTAATGGAATATAAAAGAATAGACAATAGAAAAACAATAGAACAGAATAGAATAAAATATAATATATTCTATATGTATATATATATATATATATATATATATATATATATATATATATATATATATATATATATATGTATATATATATATGTGTATGTGTGTATGTATATATATATTTTTTTTTACTAGAATATTTTTCCTTGAATTACCTAGGAATTGACAGTTTTTTTTACATTAGTATGTCTTACTAAATATAGGATTTTTTCCTGGGCCTAATCCAGTGAGAACATGATGCTGTATCTATGTTAGAATCTACAATTTTATTTTGTCTGGGCAACTCGAAAAGTTAATGGTATTATATCTTGCTTCTCAGAAGTTATATAGTAAATTCTATTCGTTCGAGGGGGGGGGGGGGGTATATCTGCACCTCCTTGGACACAGCTTGATTCCGGTTGGGGTGTCGGAGGGGATGCAGAGTTCCTACCCTTCTTGGAGTGTTCTGGGATATAGCATACAAATGAGTTGTCACAGCTTAAGTTACATACTTATTTCTTACTTTGCTAAATTCTCAAATTCTCAATGTCTCATTGGTATGTGATTTACTGTGAATTCTTCTGTAATGATTTTACTTTGTGAAAATAAAAATCTTAATGAGAAAAAAAATATAATATATTCTATTCTGTTCTATTGTTTTTCTAGTCTATTTTCTATTTTATTATAATCTTCTCTATCCAAAGTTAAAATGAATGAATTAAAAAATTTGAATTCATACTATTCGAAATTCGAATTTCAGAAGATGGTTGTATATTCTTTCTATTTTATTCTATTAAATTATATTTTTTTTCTATTCTGTTCTAATCTTTTCTATTTGAATTATAAATTTTGGAAGATGGTTATTTACTTGTATACATCTGTCACATAATAAAAAAGATGTGAAATGGCTGTCACAGATGTCGATCGCAAGGCAAGTACATATGCTGTATGTCATTATCCACTTGCCACGACACCTGCCACGAGTGCCACGACACCTGCCACGAGTGCCATGTGACCTGCCACAAATGCCACGTGACCTGCCACGTGACCAAGTTGTGGATTGTCCACTTGCCATGTCACCTGCCACAAGTTATGGGGTTCCTAGCACCAAGTGACCCCCAGATATGGGGGATATGTCAAGTACTTTTCTACAGCAGAGAATGACATTTTGTGACCTGAATTTGGGGCCACATATCTCGGGGCCACTTGTAGCTAGAAACCCCAAATTTGGTATGCAAACACAGTAGAACTAGAACTAGAACTACAACATCTTCTATCACCAAGTAATCCTGAGATACGTGGACCCAAAGTCGGGTCGCAAAATATTTTCGAATCCAGTTGAATTAGTATCAACATTCGAAATTATTTCAACTGCATTTGAAACAATTTCAACCGGATTCGAAAATATTTTGCGACCCAAAATTTGGGTCCACGTATCTCGGGGTTACTTGGTGATAGAAACCCCAAATTTGGGGTTATCGTAGTGCTAGTTGTAATGTGTTTGCATACCACATTTGGGGTTTCTAGCTATAAGTGGCCCCAAGATATGTGGCCCCAAAATCGGGTCACAAAATTTCATTCTCTGCTTCAGAAAATTACTTGACATATCGCCCATATCTGGGGGTCACTTGGTGCTAGGAACCCCATAACTTGTGGCAGGTGATGTGGCAAGTGGACAATCCACAACTTCAGGTCCACGTGCCCATCAAATGCAGCCATTGTGTCCATCAAACGCAGGCATTGTGCCCATCAAACGCAGCCACTTGTGCCCATCGAATGCAGCCACCAGTGCCCATAAAACGCAGCCACCAGTGCCCAAACGCAGCCATTGTGCCCATCAATGGCTGCGTATCTCAGGGTCACTTAGTGATAGAAACCCCAAATGATGGGCACAGGTAGTTGCATTTGATGGGCACAGGTGGCTGCATTTGATGGGCACAGGTGGCTGCATTTGATGGGCACAAGTGGCTGCATTTGATGGGCACAAGTGGCTCCATTTAATGGGCACAAGTGGCTGTGTTCATGGGCACAGGTGGCTGCATATGTTGGGCACAATGGCTGCATTTGATGGGCACAAGTGGCTGCGTTTGATGGGGAAAATGGCTGCATTTGATGGGCTAGTGGCTGCATATGATGGGCACAGGTGGCTGCATGTTATTGACACAAGTGGCTGAGTTTGATGGGCACAGGTGGCGGCATTTGATGGGCACAAGTGGCTGCGTTTGGTGGGCACAGGTGGCTGCATTTGATGGGCACAAGTGCCTACATTTGATGGGCACAAATGGATACATTTTATGGGCATAAGTGGCTGCATATGATGGGCACAATGGCTCAGTTTGATGGGCACAAGTGGCTGTGTTTGATGGGCACAGTGGCTGCATTTGATGGGCATAAGTGGCTGCATTTGATGCGCACAGGTGGCTGCATTGGATGGGCACAGGTGGCTGCATTGGATGGGCACAAGTGGCTGCATTTGGGCACAAGTGGCTGCATTTGGGCACAAGTGGCTGCATTTGATGGGCCCAGTGGCTGCATATGATGGGCACAATGGCTGCGTTTGATGGGCACAAGTGGCTGCATATGATGGGCACAGGTGGCTGCATTTTATGGGCACAGGTGGCTGCATTTGATGGGCACAGGTGGCTGCATTTGATGGGCACAGGTGGCTGCATTTGATGGGCACAGGTGGCTGCATTTGATGGGAAAGTGGCTGCATATGATGGGCACAAGTGGCTGCATATGATGGGCACAATGGATGCATTTGATGGGCACAATGGCTGTGTTTGGACACAAGTGGCTGCGTTTTATAGACACAAGTGGCTGCGTTTGATGGGCACAAGTGGCTGCGTTTGATGGGCACAAGTGGCTGCGTTTGATGGACACAAGTGGCTGCGTTTGATGGGCACAATGGCTGCGTTTGATGGGCACTGGTGGCTGCGTTTGATGGGCACTGGTGGCTGCGTTTGATGGGCACTGGTGGCTGCGTTTGATGGGCACAATGGCTGCGTTTGATGGGCACAATGGCTGTGTTTGATGGGCACAATGGGGTTATTGTAGTGCTAGTTGTAATGTGTTTGCATACCACATTTGGGGTTTCTAGCTATAAGTGGCCCCAAGATATGTGGCCCCAAAATCGGGTCGCAAAATTTCATTCTCTGCTTCAGAAAATTACTTGACATATCGCCCATATCTAGGGGTCACTTGGTGCTAGGAACCCCATAACTTGTGGCAGGTGATGTGGCAAGTGGACAATCCACAACTTCAGGTCCACGTGCCCATCAAATGCAGCCATTGTGTCCATCAAACGCAGCCATTGTGCCCATCAAATGCAGCCAACAGTGCCCAAACGCAGCCATTGTGCCCATCAATGGCTGCGTATCTCAGGGTCACTTAGTGATAGAAACCCCAAATGATGGGCACAGGTAGTTGCATTTGATGGGCACAGGTGGCTGCATTTGATGGGCACAGGTGGCTGCATTTGATGGGCACAAGTGGCTGCATTTGATGGGCACAAGTGGCTCCATTTAATGGGCACAAGTGGCTGTGTTTGATGGGCACAGGTGGCTGCATATGTTGGGCACAATGGCTGCATTTGATGGGCACAAGTGGCTGCGTTTGATGGGGAAAATGGCTGCATTTGATGGGCACAAGTGCCTACATTTGATGGGCACAAGTGGATACATTTTATGGGCATAAGTGGCTGCATATGATGGGCACAATGGCTCAGTTTGATGGGCACAAGTGGCTGTGTTTGATGGGCACAGTGGCTGCATTTGATGGGCATAAGTGGCTGCATTGGATGCGCACAGGTGGCTGCATTGGATGGGCACAGGTGGCTGCATTTGATGGGCACAAGTGGCTGCATTTGATGGGCACAAGTGGCTGCATTTGATGGGCCCAGTGGCTGCATATGATGGGCACAATGGCTGCATATGATGGGCACAAGTGGCTGCATATGATGGGCACAGGTGGCTGCATTTTATGGGCACAAGTGGGTGCATTTTATGGGCACAGGTGGCTGCATTTGATGGGCACAGGTGGCTGCATTTGATGGGCACAGGTGGCTGCATTTGATGGGCAAGTGGCTGCATATGATGGGCACAAGTTGCTGCATATGATGGGCACAATGGATGCATTTGATGGGCACAATGGCTGTGTTTGGACACAAGTGGCTGCGTTTTATGGACACAAGTGGCTGCGTTTTATGGACACAAGTGGCTGCGTTTGATGGGCACAAGTGGCTGCGTTTGATGGGCACAAGTGGCTGCGTTTGATGGGCACAAGTGGCTGCGTTTGATGGGCACAAGTGGCTGCGTTTGATGGGCACAAGTGGCTGCGTTTGATGGGCACAAGTGGCTGCGTTTGATGGGCACAATGGCTGCATTTGATGGGCACAATGGCTGCGTTTGATGGGCACAATGGCTGCGTTTGGGCACAATGGCTGCGTTTGATGGGCACTGGTGGCTGCATTTGATGGGCACAATGGCTGTGTTTGATGGGCACAATGGCTGCATTTGATGGGCACAAATGGCTTCATTTGATGGGCACAAGTGGCTGCGTCTGAGGGACAGGTGGCTTCATATGATGGGCACAGGTGGCTGCATTTGATGAGCACAAATGGCTGCATTTGATGGGCACAGGTGGCCGCATTTGATGGACACAGGTGGCCGCATTTGATGGACACACGTGGCCGCATTTGATGGGCACAGGTGGCTGCATATGATGGGCACAGGTGGCTGCATATGATGGGCACAGGTGGCTGCATATGATGGGCACAAGTGACAGCATTTGATGGGCACAAGTGGCTGCATTTGATGGGCACAAGTGGCACTGGCTACATTTGATGGGGGGCACCCCGGTTCGGTTCGCACCAGAACTTGCAAAAAATTTGTGCGAACACCATTAAAGTATATGGGACACTAACATGAAAAATCAAAAGTGCTAATTTTAAAGGCTTATAAGCAAGTTATTGCAATGAAAAAAGTGTTTGGGGACCCGGGTCCTGCCCCAGGGGACATGTATTAATGTTATTTTTTTTTTTTAAAACAATTGTTTTTTCAGGAGCAGTGATTTTAAAAATGCTTCAAGTGTAACAATAAAAATTATTTAAATATTCCTTGCCAGGTGGTTGTGGGCGTCTGCTGGCGGGGGAGCCCCAGATCCCGGCCCCCCCTATGTGAATGGGTATCGGGTACATTGTACCCCTACACATTCACCAAAATGTGTCAAAAAAGTAAAAATGACCGGATACAGTTTGGGACAATTTATTAAAAAGTAAAAAAAAAAAAAAATGCCCCGCCATGTAAATCCAGCTTCGATCACAGTGCCGACGACCTGAGAAAAAAAAATGGAAAAACTCTGCCCCAATGGGAGGCTTCCCGCGACTGCAGCCTTTTTGCTCTGACAGCTCCTAATATAGCCGAGGGCGGGCAACCCGGCGACATTAGCACCCATTTACGTTACTGGGTGGCCCTGCCCTCAGCTATATAACAGCTGCCATTGCAAAAAGACAGCACAATCACAAAAGGACAGCACAATCACAGACGCTGTGATTGAAAATTGATGGACATCGCAGGGACATTTTTTTTTCTAATAAAGGAATTGTCCCAAACTGTCTCCTGTCATTTTTACTTTTTTACAATGTACCCGATACCCATTCACAGGGGGGGCGGGATCTGGGGGTACCCTTTGTTAAAGGGGGTTCCCAGATTCCAATAAGCCCCCGCACGCAAACCCCCACAACCATCGGGCAAGGGTTATGGGGAAGAGGCCCTTGTCCCCATCAACATGGGGACAAGGTGTTTTGGGGGAAAGCACCCTCCCCATGTTGAGGGCATGTGGCCTGGTACAGTTCAGGGGGGCGCTCTCTCACCCCCCTTTTCCTCTGGCCTGCCATGTTGTGTGCTCGGAATAAGGGTCTGGTATGGATTTGGGGGGGCATGCTATTTTTTTTTATTTTGGCACAGGGTTCCCCTTAAAATCCAAAATCCAAAACACTATGTAAGGCTGCTTACATGGCGGCCGTACATAGTGTTATGAATGAGAGCAGCAAAATTAAATTTCTAAAGGAAAAAATGTCATTTAAAACTGCTTGTGGCTGTAATGTATCCCGGCAATATACATAAAAATTATTGAAAAAAATGGCGTGGGTCCCCCCCCCCCCCCCCCCGAGTCCATTACCAGACCTGAAAAAAAATGACATGGGGTCCCCCGCAAAATCCAAACCAGGCCCTTCAGTTCATTATGGGGTGTTCTGCGGGTGCTCGAATTTTCCGCGAACCCCTCATAATGTTCTAAATTCGGCGAACAGGCGAACACCCGATGTTATGCTGGACTCGAACATCGGCTCATCCCTACTCAGAATTTGAGGTATTGAGAACACCATCCACCAATTACATTATATTCCCTTAATATGATGTATTGAGGAGGACACTGTCCACTAGGGATGAGCTTCGAGTTCGACTCGAACATTGCCTGTTCGCATGTTCACCGAACAGCGAACAATTTGGGGTGTTCGTAGCAAATTCCGTGAACACCCTGTAAAAGTCTATGGGAGAAATCTAAAGTGCTAATTTTAAAGGCTTATATGAAAGTTATTATCATAAAAAGTGTTTGGGGACCTGGGTCCTGCCCCAGGGGACATGTATCAAAATGCAAAATGCAAAAGAAAGAAAGTTTTAAAAACTGCAGTTTTTTCGGGAGCAGTGATTTTAATAATGCTTAAAGTGAAACAATAAAAGTGTAATATTCCTTTAAATTTTGTACCTGGGGGGTGTGTATAGTATGTCTGTAAAGGGGCGCATGTTTCCCATGCTTATAACTGTCCCTGCACAAAGTGTCATTTCTGCAGGAAAAGGGTCTGGTATGGATATTTGGGTGGAACCCCACGTCATTTTTGAGTGCTTTTAAATTACTTTTTTTCCTGAAAAAATGACACTTTGTGCAGGGACAGTTCTAAGCATGGGAAACATGCGCCCCTTCACAGGCATACTATACACACCCCCCAGGTACGAAATTTAAAGGAATATTACACTTTTATTGTTTCACTTTAAGCATTAATAAAATCACTGCTCCTGAAAAAACGTCCATTTTTTAAAAGTTTTTTTCTTGCATTGATACATGTCCCCTGGGACAGGACCCGGGCCCCAAACCCTTTTTATGACAATAACTTGCATATTAGCCTTTAAAATTAGCACTTTTGATTTTGAACGTTCGAGTCCCATAGACTTTAATAGGCTTCTAAAGTTCACGCAAAGTTTAGGTCTGTTCGCACGTTCTGGTGGGAACCGAACCGGGGGGTGTTCGGCTCATCCCTACTGTCCACCAATTACATTCTGTCCCTCAGATCATGATGTATTGAGGAGGTCACCTTCCACCAACCACATTATATCCTTCATAATATGATGTATTGAGAACATTGTTACAACTTGGAGAGCAGATATCATGACTCAACTATACTGTATATAGCTTAGAACAGGGTGGAGAAGGGTAGGTTGCATTGTTGCTGTGTGTTTTTTGTTTGCTGTGTTGGAAACAAAATAAGAAGTAAGAAACTTTGCATACTGTATGACATGTATTCTGGCTCATGTATGAACTGCCAGTCCTCTAGTAACAAAGGTTCTGAAACGTTGGGGTCTATTTATAACACAGTTTGCGTAGCTTTCCATGCAGCAAAACTACGTGTACATTTGTTCTGTTTGAGTTTCCCACTGTTATGAGAATATGGCAATATCAAATGTTCTCATGGTATGAGTCTTACTGCTCATCTGGTAACAAAAGCCTGGGGAATGCCCAGGAAAAAAAACAAAGCCTACTTACCACCAGCTCGCCGACAACCGAATAAACCTGTCTAACAGTATGCGTTAAAAACAGGGGTTTAGCTTACTGCTGATCTATCAGCTGTGTTGTCACCAACCAGGTCTGTGACAGAGATTACCAGCGCTTCTTTATTTTTTAGATTTTTTATTAAACCTACATATGGAGGATGCAGAACTGTCCAACATATATCAGCAGCAAGGGCTGTGGATAGCGGGGTAAAACCGGTCCTCCTGTACAAGGCCCGGGCCAGCAGAGGTCCCAGGCAACATGGTGAATCAGGTATGGGCAGGGAAGGGGATCAGTGTGGCGGGGCATTTAATGGAACCAATCCCCTGTATGGCTTTCTCTGCAGCAGCTGAAAGCCGGCAGGAGAAGAGAAGAAACCAGCTTTTAGCTGCTGCAGATAGAGCCATACATGGGATCAGTTCCATTAATTTCCAAACCCCCCCACCCTGGCCACACCGATTACCCTCCATGTGCACCATACGTTTCCCCCTGCTGCCCCCCCCCCATGTTGAGGGCAGCTGGCCCAAACGGTGCCCAAGTTTGTAATGCTGCACAATAAAAAAAAAACTGGTTTGTGTAACAAAAAAAAAAGTCAGGTTCGATCCTCCCACTGGCAATTTAGGGCAATCTTTTTGCCAAGGAATCCCCAAAGGCACCCCAGTGTGCCACAGTACTCTGGTTGAAAAAGATTGCTCTATAACACCAAAGATACAATTGCCTAAAACAATCTAGACTAAGAACATTCAGCCATTGGAGAAAATACCTGAAAAATGTTTGGTTTTGCCCCATTCTCACAACAGCTGGTTAAATCTGGGAATCTATATTCATAGTTTTACAAAATGTATTATAAATAGAACCCTTGGTCTTCATCCCAGCTATCTGTTTTAGCCATTGAACAGGCAGAAATGAGGAGATGGGTTGAAATGATCAGATCAGTCAGATAGTAACAAAGAACGATGGTTATGGTAAGTTGGCTCTTGACAAAAAAGAAATGGTGTGTCCCTCAAACAGGGGTCCTAAATTTGAAGATTCGTGTGTATAAATCCAATGAGTGGGCCAGTCTGAGAGTCTAAAAACTTTTAATAATAGTATTGGTCTGGTCTTTAGAGGCTCAAATATCTCCCCCTTCTTGGGGGCTACAAAAAAAAAAATCAGATATGAACACATATGATTTTCAGATGGGGTCATTTAAAGTTTGGGTGTATCAATTTCTGTTTGAAAATATATGAAGTCATTTCATATTGCAAAAATAGCAAGAGATGGCCGCCGCACACCTCACCGGGCCCAAATGGTTAGCAGGCAAAAGCAGCCTCAGCTCGATTCATCCAGACCACAACGCCAACATGTTTTTCCCCACCCCTGGGGTGTTCTCCATAATTAAGCCCCGAGGGCTGGATCAATCGAGCTGAGGCTGCTTTTACCTGCTAACCAGTGCGGCTGGGCTGTCTCTTCCTAATTTTGCAGTATGCTTTGGGTCTGGATGGACCTTTCCTCAGCCTGCACCTCACTAGCCAGCGGCATCCAACTCATCGGACCTTGACAGCCTGAGCGGGACCCTTAAGCATTTATCATGGGTCAAAGTTGTTTCATATTGCTATAGGCTGTTTGTTGACGCTCCCTATGGACTTCATCTGTGTTAGCTATGGTTGAGGTAATGGGGGTCAGTTCAGACCAAATTTTGGATGTTCGGATAAAATCTAAAACCTTCAGGATGCTCAGCAGCAATTTCTCTCAAGTGCTCCCATGCTCCTCCCCATCCCCCTGCCCCCCCTGTCTCCGTAGGGGCTGCTGTAGTTTTGGCAGGTTCTTTCCCTAAACAGTGCAGAGGCAGCCAGCCACAGCAACAACATTTCATTCACTCATTGAACATTAAACAGTCTTAGGCACAGTAGATGGAGGACACTCTTCTCTTTAGCAGAAATAGCACAGTCTGTCTCTCACAGCTGGACATTATAAAGCAGTTGTTGTAATCTCACAGTTAGAACCACAAGTTAGTTTGTAGCATAAGTAGTGGTGATGATTGCAGCACAAGTACAGGTAGTCTGGAACAGTCTATTGGTTCATGGCTGGGAACCATGAAGCAGGTGGAATGCAAGTAAAGGTATACTGGAATAGACTTTGGTTCACAGCTGGGGACCATGAATTTTCACTTTAGGACAAGTAAAGGTTGACTGGGGCAGTCGACTGTTCACAGATAGGGACCATGAATTCAACTTTAGCACAGGTAAAGGTAGACTTGGGCAGTCCACTGTTCACAGATGGGGACCATGAATTGAGGTGCAGCTCAAGAAGAGGGTCGATTAACAGTATCCTGGAACAGGATCAGTTCATAGGTACATCCTCTTATAGATTAATTCAGCATCCAGTCCAAAAGGGCTCCAGGGGCAAGCAGCCCCCCCCCCCTCTTCTCAGCTCTCAGATCCATCCCCAAAAAGACAATCTTCTCAGGGCTCCAGGCTATTTAACAGCAACCCAGCCACCATCTGGGCATGCCTCCTCAAGGATTGGCTAGGCCATGATTCATTTTCAGGCTGGACATTTGAATTCTCCCTCCCTAAGCTTTAGAAACTTCTTCCTAAGGCAGGGGGAAGTAATCAACTCTCAGCCTGTGAAGCTCTGAACAGACCAGACCAGACCAAAAAAAATCACTGCTCCTCTAATTGCAGAGCAACCAAAAATGTTGTACACCTAGCCGCCTACCTTGGAGGGTGTTACTGAACATACAGTACTATATTCAGTGTTCTAGAGTGCTATATACAATGCTATATATATATATATATATATATATATATATATATATATATATATATATATATATATATATATATATATATATATATATATATATATATATATATATATATATATATATATATATATATATACACACACATACATACAATGCTATATCCAGTGCTATATACATTACTGTATTCAGTGTTTTATACAGTACTATGTTCAGTGCTATATTCAGTGCTGTATATTGCTATATACGTTTCAGTGAATTGCAGTTTGTGTGGCTGGGGAGAGTGGAGTGTAAGCTCACCAGTATTCACTGCCCTTTCATAAGACCCAACAGTCCTTTTTAGGACAACTTTTGTTGCTGTATTGCTGCCGTTTCCAGTTTTTTGTTTTATTTAGTGGTGTAATATTTTTTTTTATTGAATTTAGCATTTACCTTTTTCTTCCTTGTAGTGTTTTAGATTTGCCGTTTGTCCTTCAGCTCTGTTTTATTTGTGTTTAACTTTATTAGTTTTTTTTTTATCTATTTATTTATTTATCATTTCTGAGGAGCTGGCAGCAGTAACAGCAGCATGAAGTTGTCGACGACACCCAAAAAGCTGCCCATTGTTTGCAGCGTAGCACCGTATATTATTGTGGTGTAGTTTAGTCCACAAAGCACCACAGTTTCCAGTGAACCCATGCACCCACTCTTGCCATAGCTACTAATAAATGTATGGAAGTAGCCCCACTTCAACAGTATCCTGTTTGGGAGACGCAAATAAAGAGGCAGAAGTGGTTCCCAGGCAGCTATCAGGGGGGGGGCAGTATTCGTACCCACATGCCAAAATGGTAGAGAGAAACGGGAGCCCAGAGAGAGGTGACAACAGGCAGGGAGAACCAGTTGGCACAGATATTCCTGCAGCTGTAGCCTACTGCCAAGTTGGCTTTAGCGAAGGGGTTGATAAAGAGGTCTCAGCCAGATATTAAAGAGAAAGAACGTGAAGGAGAGGCACAACATTAGTGATGCAAGGGCATCCAGGGACAGGAGTGAAGGGAGCAGTCATCCTATTCCACCAGATGGTAGAGCTCCATAGGTGCAGGGCACTATTATTACCTGGTCCACTCACCAGAGCAAAGCTGTGTGGACTATTTTTTAACAAATTTTGCAATCTCTACCTAAAGCTTATCAGGAGTGGCATTACCATTGGTCATTTGGGTAATACAGGTATGAAGAGACATGTAACCTCTAATCACGCAGCTCATTGGGAGCAGCACCTGAAGGCTAGCTGTTGGCAAGATCAGGGATGCACTCCTCGTTCTCATTCTAGCTCCCTCCCTTTACACCAGTGGTGCCCAACCAGTGGCCCTGGGGCCACATGAGGCCCGCGGAGCCCTCTGATGTGGCCCGCGACCTTCTGCTCTGGGATGGCTGGTTGGCAAGCCCAGATCACGGGTTCCTGGCCCGCCATCCCAGAGCATCAGTGTTGTGAATGAAGCTGTCGGTAGAGGAAGCAAGTAGCTGCGTAGCAGAGCCACATAAGACGATGCTTCCTGTATAGCGCCACCCCTGTCACTGCTCTGGGTAAACCACAGCACATAAGTGTGAAAGCAGCCTTTAGGCCCCTTTCACATGATTGGTCCGACCCAATCAGACCCTCCATTAACCTCTATGGAGCGGCAAATGTAAACAGATTTGTGTCCGTTTACACCTGCCTACCTTCAATCCGATCCATTAAAAGAAAAAAAACAGAAGGGGATCTGTCCCCTTCCATCTGGGCGGATCAGAGGGCCCATAGAGTAGAGTGGGCTGTGTCTGTGTCCGCCCTGCATATGCGGAGTGTACACGGACCTGTCATCCGCCCACACCGCTCATCGTGGCCCGCGACCGGTTACCAAGTCGCTTAAGTGGCCCTTGCTCTTTAAAAGGTTGGGCACCCCTGCTTTACACCTTTACCCTCACTATACAAATTTCCCCATCAGCAGCCTTCAGTGTTGGGTATGGAAATCTTTTAAGGGGCGTCAGAGGTTAGCCTTATGGCTTTTACAGCGGGTAAGAAGGTTAACATGGTGCTACACAGAGTAGGGGCAAGTGTTTGCTGTAACCATGATCTGATTATTGTCAATCCCACCCTGCCATATCTAGCTGTAGTATTAAACATGCTAGTTATTCTTTCCCAGTTGCTGAAACAAAAGAAATAGTACACCTCTAGCCAACTCCATGCCAAACAGCTCAATGCCAGCTTGGCAAAAATGCTGGCTTTACAGCGCCGGCCTTTCCAGCTGGTGGATTTAGCTACTTTTAATGAATTTGTGGCCTGTGCTGTGCCGCATTTGCAGGTTTCCTGTAAGGTCACACTTGTGTGTGCTCACTCTTAACCCACCCCCCCCCCCCACACTACATCCTCACTGGCTGTAATTGACAACAGCAGGAGCCAATGGCTCTCACTGCTGTGTCTGAGCCAATGAGGATGGAGAGAGCCAGGAGAGCCTCTAATTTTGTGCAAATCGCTGGATCGATATAGGGCTCAGATAAGTATAAGGGGGGGCTGGGGGAAGCATTAGAATGCATTAAGATAAAAAAATGTTCTGCCTTTAGAACCGCTTTAAAGACATATGGTCATAGTTTCATAGTTTCATAGTTAGTAAGGTTGAATAAAGACACCAGTCCATCCAGTTCAACCTGAGCGAGTGTCTACAACTGTCCCTATCCCTGTACATTGCACACTCACATCAGTCCCTAACCTCAAGGAGCTCACAATCCAAGGTCCCCATTCATATAGTAGGGCCAATTTTTTGGACAGAAGCCAATTAACCTACCTGCATGTCTTTGGATTCTTTGGTCCAGGCAAGCGTGAGCAGGGATGTTATATATAATTTACTGTCCACTGAATAACTCTGCTAATAGCGAGGAGGGATGCCCAATGGGTCACACTGTTGGATCTGGTTGTGCCACTGTCAGGACTCGGGTCTGAACGTGCGACCTCTGCTGGCAAGGTCTCTTCTTGCGGAGCCACCTGAGATGTGGGACAGCGCTCTGTCTGATACACTGGACTATCTTGCCTTGTGCCTTGTTTCTGCTGAACCTTGTACCCCTTGCTCCTCCTAGGAACATCCTATTTTAGGAACTTTTCTATCCAGCCAATATCTCACTCTTGTCACTCCTGCTGCCGTTCGTATCTCCGCTACCACTCGTTGCTGACTATTGGCTCGTTCCTGTACTACACTTCTGCTGAATCTCCCAACATGCAACCACTTGTTACCGGCCTTTGATTTGTTTACTGACTACGCTTCTGCTTGATCCCTACCTGCTATAATTGCTACTGGACCCCGGCTTGCTCACTGCCTGGTGGGGTGATCCTGAGGACCGTGATCTGGTACTAACACACAGAAAAACCCATCTCCACCATCAGGAGCTCTGATGAACAATTATTGTTTCTACTCTGCACCTCGGGTGAGCCCGTGTCATCCACCAGGGTGACCTGCTGCTGCACTTATCTAGCTGGGTGGTGGGAGCCTCTCTAATGCTAGGGCTACTGGCCTCCAAGCCTGACCCCTGACCATGACATCTACCCTGCCTCCATCTGCTCCTCTTCAATGCCATCTTTAAGGCCGCGTACACACGGCCGATGGGAGCTCTTCATTCGATTTTCTGACCGTGTGTATGCACATCGGTCTCTTTCTGTCGGCATTTCCGATGGACTTTAGATTGAGAACCTGTTCTTAATTTTTTTCCAACGGAAAACCTTTCCATCCGATTTTCCGATCGTGTGTATCCAATTCCGACACGCAAAATTCTGACGCATGCTCGGAAACAATTTGACGCATGCTCTGAAGCATTAAACTTCCCTTTTATAGTCCTGTTGAACGTGTTTTATGTTGCGGTGTTATCGACCATCGGAATTTGGTGTTACCGTGTGTAGGCAAGACAGTTTCAGCAAAATTCCGTCGGAATTCCGACGGGAAAACCATCAGAGCTTTTTCTGATGAGAATTTTTAATCGAGTGTACGTGGCATAAGAGTCATGTTCTGAACCACCAGTCCCCTGCAAGCATTCAACAGGCAATGCAATGGCTCAGAAAAAAATTATGCCACACAGTGTTTTGCCTAGGGGCAGGAGCCAGGCTGAAGCAGAGATTCTGTCAGATCTTCAGGGACAGGCCTAGAGTTGGTTAACCACACATAATCTTGTGCCAGGAAAGGTTGTGTGTGACAATGGCACTAACCTGCTGTTTACCTTTCAGCAGGGAAAGTTCACACACGTGCCTTGTCTAGTATCCACCCGGTGAATCCACCTTGGCCATCTTGGCCATCCTGCAGCAGCTGCACATACATCAGTGGACCATAAATGAGTTCCCTGCGTGTATTGCATGAGGACAGGCTCGTAAAAGCTGGGGTTCTCCTCCGCATGTCAGAGGCTCCTCATACAGGATGAATGCACTGAATTACTGGTTGGGAACCCTTCTGGATTCATGCTACAAGGGTTAAGGCACAAAGTGTATTCTGCCCTTGCAAAGGGAGCAAAAAATGAAACACCTGGAGGACAAGCTGCAAAGGAACCTGTTAACTTTCTTTCCAAATGCCAGCAGTATACTGCCTTGCAGACAATATGGCTTGGAGCCTCCTGTCATTGAAATAAGGAGCAGTGATTGGGGTAGCTGCCTAAGCAAGGCATGTTTTCTCTATCCAGCCCCCAGGGCTATCCACAGCAAACAGTTATTGGCTATAGTTGCATCATATGGCAGAGGATTGCATGGGATCAATCAACATTGACACCCTTTCAATTGATGACCCCCTTGATTACTAAGTTATGAAGTGTGCAATGCCCAGCACCCACATCCTCACTAAACATACATTTAGCGCTGCTGGGTTTTTGTCAAAGACAAAATAGTCTGTCCATCCCAAGACACAGTTGACTGGCTGATACTTGTTGAAATTAACCCATTCTGGATCTAGGGCAATCTTTCATATTGATTAGACCCTCTGCAAACATTTCCTTGCACCCACCCCCCAGCCAGGCACAGCAGCACTCTGGAGCCCCGACCTTTTCCCAGCCAACACTGGCTGCGGCCACCATGTTATCTGAGTGTCAGGGGTAGGCTCAGCCCTTCCTTCTCCGATCTGGCCGCTCAGCTGTCAGCTAATTGCTAGCTGCTATCTCTCCACAGTTACTCAGCTGTTGATGATATCCTGCTCGTCAGTCCTGCCTAATTAAGCCGTCCAGCCCAGAGGATCTCTGCCTTTGCCTTAGTCAACATCACAGAGACTATCTCCTGCATTCCTGTTTAAAGACTTTCTTGGCTTACATCCCTTCTAGCTCCAGATCCTGCTTTCTGTTCTACTACGCTAATCTCTGGCTGACGTTTGGCTTGTCTGACTATCCGTTCCGGTTCCTGAATTCTGGCTATGTTTTGACTACGTTTTGTTCTATTTACTTTTATTATTAAACAAATGTGATTTAACTGTACTTCTGTCTCGGTCTGATTTCATAGTTTCTGACACTGAGCCAGGCCACCACTCTCATTGGCCCTTTACACTGTCCATCTACCATTGGGCTGCTGCTGATTGGACAGGACCCTGTAGACTCCCAGGGTGGAAGCTGCATGTGTTGTGTGTCTTTACATTGCGGAGTGTGCGTGCTGGAAAGCAAAAAAAAAAAAAAGGGGGGCTCCAAGGGCAGCTGTTTTGAGCCCGGGAGAGCTGGCCCTTTGCCCAGCGTTAAACAAAGCCCTGCCTGGACCAGTGATAAATACCAAGCCCCTGCTGCAGATTTTATTTTGTAGGGATGTTGCTGCCTAAATCATTTATTTTCTGTAGAACCTAAGTCTGCCTTTTCTATATTCAGACCTAAAATAAATCCCAACTCCTGCGACTATTGCCATCTTCTGCCCCCATAAGCAAACCTAGCCACCATTGACACCTCCTACCACAGCTGGCATCTATTGTCACCACTGTAGGCCTGCCAACATTTCCATCTCATACTGAGTCCATTGCGGTTGTGCATTGCAACCACACTTTCAGTTTGGCACGCACGCTTTTTCTATCCCAGTTTCACAATTGCAAATAATGTTAAATCTTTGGGCAGGTAACATCCAGTGCTCTTCATGAATATTTCTGTAGGGTTACTGTGTTTTGATCCTCTAACCCGCCACACCCAATTTTTCTGCAGTTGTTTCACAATTGAAAAGAATGAAACATTTTTTGAAAGATAACATCCTGAGCTCTGCAAGAATATTTGTGTTGGTGTACGGCATGGCACCAACCATACTCAAAACCTAATTTTTATACAGCTGTTTCCCAAAGTTAAAACATTTTTCTACATTTTGTGGCTGGCTAACTACTGCATTGATGTTAATGTTTGCATCTTATTGCATTTCATTACAGTGCATTGATGATGGACAACACTTTATATACAGTATCCACATCATTCTTTTCAGTATGGCTTGCATGCACACTTTATCATACTGTTTATATCAATATTTTGACTTTACATTGGCACAATCCAGACTTTTTTTGGATACATGTTCTTTAAAGTAGTAATTTTTCAAATAGAAACTGCCCTCTATCATACTCGAACTCATAATTGTGTGGCCAGAAACATATACTTTACATTTTGGCAGCTAGTTGGTACATAGTTTCTCTTTTTAGTGAAAGAGGAAAATTATATTTATTTGTTTGTTTGTTTATTAATAATGGAGTTTGTCTGAACTATCCTTCTTTTTCTTCAATTGCTTCCTGTAGTAGCTGAATCCACCAGCTGCTTAGATTTTGTTCAGCTTATCTGTTTATTTTATTAATTACGTATCTGAAAAACAGTACAGTTTAATATTTTGAAATGAAATATGACTTCTATCTGCTTCCAAAATATAATCCTATTTTAAAGGATGATATTCTGTGCATTAAATCTTTTCCGTTTTAACCTGTCTCTAAAAATAAATGATTGCAACATTTTATTGTTATTGCTGTATTAAGAATACTCTCTCCTATTAAAAAAAGAAGAGACTCAAAATAAGTCACATTGCCTTTTTCCATGCATAAAATCTGTTTACCTTTTATTCAATATTTAAAGAACAACATTTTCATTTTATATTTCTGCTTGATCAATGCCCATTTCCAGCCTCCTAAATTGCCTCCTATTAAAAAGGATGAGAGTCTGACTCAAAATGTGTACAGTGTTTATACAGTGTCTAAGAAAAAAAAAGTTCTCCCTAATATTTATGGCTGAAATATGCATATCCTCCACCTCTAAAATGGTCTCACATCATAATGAATGTTATTAGACATGTGCGTTTCATTTTGATTTTTTTTTGGATGAAAGTTTCATTTTCGGAGAGTCGGCTGTATACAAATCTCTGAATGGGCATTGTAACAAACCAGAACAAAATTTATATAGAAAAAAAACAAATAAATTTGATTTTTTTCAGATGATGTCACATGATGCGATAGTAATTTGGGCCCATGGGAAAATTAATTCAAATTTTAAATTTGTTTGCTAATTCAATAATTTGGATTCAAATAGATCAAATTAACAAGTTCTACTTGTTAATCCGCATGCCATTTCTCTTGGTGGGTTGGACTAGCGTCCAAACATATTGAATCCTTCCGATTTAAATCCGTACAATTTGATAATATTTAGAATCTTCCATAAAAAAAAATGTTTTGAATCCGCCCAGATCTACGAATATATGAAACAAATGCCGAAGATACAAAATTAATTCTGAAAGCGAATCAGTTCAATAAAACAAATATGACAAAATACATTCTTCACTGAACGGATGCATCCGAAACCAAACAAAAATTTGATGCATATTTGATTATGTTCAGCAAAAAAAAAAAATGACATTTGTTCTTATGAGTTCTCATGAAAAAGGATAAAGTTCTGTTAAGCAAACCCATACAAATGACATGTGGTGTCCTAAAAAAGTACACTTTAATTTATTTTTCATGTTGAAGAAAGACCAATGCTAGTCTCCAAGATTAGCTCCCATTAAAATGGCTAGCACTCTTCTTAGCTAATGCATATTCATAATACATACATACATATATTCTCATAAAGTGTCTTTCTAGAATATATATTAATTATACACGCACCGGCCACTTTATTAGCCCCCCCTTGCTAGTATCGGGTTGGACCCCCTTTATTAGGTCCTCCTTGCTAGTCCCGGGTTGGACCCCCTTTTGCCTTCATTCTTGGTGGAATAGATACAACAAGGTGTTGGAAACGTTCCTCAGAGATTTTGCTCCATAGTGACATGATAACATCACGCAGTTGCTGCAGATTTGTCGGCTGCACATCCATGGTGCCAATCTCCCATTCCACCACATACCAAAGGTGCTCTATTGGATGAGATGTGGTGAGTGTGGAGGCCATTGGAGTACAGTGACCTCATTGTCCAGTGGTGAGATGATTGGAGTACAGTGACCTCATTGTCCAGTGGTGAGATGATTGGAGTACAGCTACCTCATTGTCCAGTGGTGAGATGATTGGTGTACAGTGACCTCATTGTCCAGTGGTGAGATGATTGGAGTACAGTGACCTCATTGTCCAGTGGTGAGATAATTGGAGTACAGTGACCTCATTGTCCAGTGGTGAGATGATTGGAGCTTTGTGACATGGTGCATTATCCTGCTGGAAGGAGACAGAAGATGCGGACACTGTAGTCATTAAGGGATGGACACGGTCAGCAATAATACTCAGGTAGGCCGAAGGAGACAGAAGATGCGGACACTGTAGTCATTAAGGGATGGACACGGTCAGCAATAATACTCAGGTAGGCCGTGGTGATTAAACCATGCTCAGTTGGTACTAAGGGGCCCAAAGTGTGCCACGAAAATATCCCCCACACCATTACACCCCCACCACCAGCCTGAACCGGTGATACAAGGCAGGATGGATCCATGCGCCAAATTCTGACCCCACCATCTGAATGTCGCAGCTGAAATCGAGCCTCATCAGATCAGGCAACACTTTTCTGATCTATAATTGTCCAATTTTGGTGAGCCTTTGCAAATTGTAGCTTCAGTTTCCTATTCTTAGCTGACAGGAGTGGCACCCGGTGTGGTCTTCACTACTGTAGCCCATCTGCTTCAAGGTTGGATGTGTTGTGTGTTCAGAGATGGGATTCTGCGTACCTTGGTTATAACGATTGGTTGTTCAAGTTACTGTTGCCTTTCTATCATCTCAAATTTGTCTGCCCATTCTCCTCTGACCACTGACATCAAGGCATTTTCCTCCACACAACTGCCGCTCATTGGATATTTTTTTTTTGGAACATTCTCTGTAAATCCTAGAGATGGTTGTGCGTGAAAATCCCAGAAATACTCAGACCAGTCCGTCTGCCACCAACAACCATACCACGATTAAGGTGCTTGTTAACACTTACAGACCACTTTGACCTACAGGTAAGCCTAGATTAAGGCTTACCTGTAGCTCCAAGAAATATCTCCTTAACCTACACGGTTAAGGAGATATTTTACAAAAATAGGGCACCGCTGTCTACAGAGCATGCACACCATAGACAACGGCCCAGGCACACTGGGAGCGGCGCAAATGAAGGCAAACATGCCGTCACTTATGGCTCCCACGCGCATGTTGCGGATTGACATCATCGCTGGTCCGGCCACTCACAGAACTGGAGCAGCGATAACCGGAAGGAAGACAGACGCTTTGTCCTACAGGGGACAGCAGTGACATCGCTGGCTCCTGTGTCAGGTAAGTGACACACAATGCATAGTAGTCCATTATTCTTTACCTTTGCAGGGAAACAAAGAGGAAGTAACACCCATCAGGGTTTACTTCCTCTTTAAAGTAATGAAATTCCATTTTTTCCCCATTCTGGTGCTCAGTTTGAACTTTAGCATGTCATCATCACCACGTCTAGATTCCTAAATGTATTGAGTTGCTGCCACGTGATTGGCTGATTAGCAATTTGTGTTACCAAGCAATTGAACAGGTGTACCTAATAAGGTGGCTGGTGAGTGTATTTCTGGCTGAAAGAAGCTGACTTTCTGCTTCAAAATGTGCCTCCTATGGAAAAGGATGAGATTCTCTTCTGCAAATATGTGCACTTGTTAAAACCCATACCTGAAACAACACAGATTCAGGTTATATTTCTGGCTAAAATTGGGCTAATCTCTGCCGCCAAATTATTCTTCCATTATTAAGGATGCGATTTGCTACAGCAAATCTGTACCATAAATATTTACATAACGATTTGTCTAATTTTATATTTATTGCTGAAATCGACATGCTCTCTGCCTCAGAAATGGTGGTCTATCCTAAAAGGCTTAAAAGGTGTAATTAAAATCACTTACATTTTTCTGGTTGAAATTTCAAATAAAAGTAGAATAAATCCTTCTTTCCAGCCGATGCAATCTTCCTGCTTTCTATCTCAACTCTATCCGCCTCTTTAAAGGGGTATAACATCTGTGCTACATTTCTTAATATTGTTTCTCTCTCCTATATGGGAAAAAATAACCATTGCATTTGGAAGATGCAATCTGGTTGCTGTATGGCTAACATATAGAAGCCTGTCTAACCAGTATTAGTTGTGGTGCTAATCTGTTAACATCTAATTGATTCATTCTTTAAAAAAAAAGAAAAAAAAAAAATTCTAGCTGCAATATACCTTACCTGCGCTCTCTCTCTTAGAAAAAAATTCTAGCTGAAGAGGATTGCAAGCTTAGCAGCAAATCTGTCAATTTTCTTTTTCAATTCATCTAGGAAAAAGGTAGACAAAGTTTTTGCTTGCAAATGCGATCTACTTGCCCTCTCCCTTAGAAGTTGGGGCCTATTAAAAGAAAGGCTTGAAAATTGTGGTGCAATTTCGATCAATGTTTATATTTTCAATATAGCACAAAAAGAACCTATTTTTGTGTTCCAGTTGCAATATGCATGCTTTGTCAGTCAGAAATTGCACCCTGTCCATACAGGCTTGATATCTGTGGTGCAAACCTCTAACCTTTTCCCATCTTCAGTCACAAAGACAAGATTATATTATTTACTTCCAGATGCAATGTGCCTGCTTTCTCCCTCAAAAATTGTGGCCTATCTGATAAAGGCTTCAAAGCTGTGGTGCAAATCGGTTCATGTTTTCTATTTCAAATTTTACACCAAAAGTCAATAATTTTATAATTTGCAGGTGCAATATGTCCACTCAGTTACTCAGACCCCTGAAGATGCACTAGAGCGAGAAATGCGTTGGATGGAGTTTAAAGTGCTGACATCTGTGGCGGCCACATTTGTGCTGGTAACTTTGTTTGTTTTTACTTTCAATCTTTTTTATTGAAAATGTATCAGAAAGAAGAACTCATAGGATACAAAACAGTCAGTAAACCAATAAGACATGGAGTTGCATAACGTGAAACAAATAGAGAATGGTATTAACTTGATTTCACTCCTCACTACCTATCACAGTTTCGAAGGCCATAAAATGCCAAAATAGCACAAAATCCCCCCCCCAAATGACCCCATTTTGGAAAGTAGACACCCCAAGCTATTTGTTGAGAGGCATGGTGAGTATTTTACAGCTCTCATTTGTTTTTGAAAATGAAGAAAGTAAAGAAAAAAAATTTTTTTTTTTCTTTTTTCAATTTTCAAAACTTTGTGACAAAAAGCGACATCTGCAAAATACTCACAATACCTCTCAGCAAATAGCTTGGGGTGTCTACTTTCCAAAATGGGGTCATTTTGGGGGGTTTTATGCCATCTGGGCATTCCATGGCCTCCGAAACTGTGATTGGCAGTGAGAAGTGAAATAAAAAAATTACTCCCTTAGAAAGCCTGAAGGCGGTGCTTGGTTTTTGGGGTTCCGTACGCAGCTAGGCTCCCAAAAAGTCCCACACATGTGGTATCCCCGTACTCAGGAGAAGCAACAGAATGTATTTTGGGGTGTATTTCCACATATGCCCATGACATGTTTGAGCAATATATCATTTAGTGACTACTTTTGTAAAAAAAAATATATATATATTTTTTTTTCATTATTAAATCTCTTGGGACAAAAAAAATATAAATATTTAATGTTCTCAACATTCCTCTCAGCAAATAGCTTGGGGTGTCTACTTTCCAAAATGGGGTCATTTGGGGGGGGTTTGAACTGTCCTGGCATTTTATGCACAACATTTAGAAGCCTATGTCACACGTCACCCACTCTTCTAACCACTTGAAGACAAAGCCCTTTCTGACACTTTTTGTTTACATGAAAACATATTTTTTTTTTGCAAGAAAATTACGTTGAACCCCCAAACACTATATATATTGTTAAAGCAAAGGCCCTACAGATTAAAATGGTGGGTGTTGCATTTTTTTTTTTCCACACAGTATTTGCGCAGCGATTTTTCAAACGCATTTTTTGTGGAAAAAATACACTTTTTTTTATTTTAATGCACTAAAACACACTATATTGCTCAAATTTTGATGAAATAAAAAATATGATCTTAGGCCGAGTACATGGATACCAAACACGACATGCTTTAAAATTGCGCACAAACACGCAGTGGCGACAAACTACATACATTTTTAAAAGCCTTTAAAAGCCTTTACATGATACCACATTAGATTCACGGAGGAGGTCTACTGCTAAAATTACTGCCCTCGATCTGACCTTCGCGGTGATACCTCACATGCATGCTGCAATTGCTGTTTACATATGACGCCAGACCAACGCTTGTGTACGCCTTTGCGCAAGAGAAGGGGGGGCAGGGGTGCTTTTTTTTTTTTTTTTTAGTTTTTTTTTTATTTATTTAGCTTTTTTATTCTATTTTTAAACTGTTCCTTCTATTTTTTTTCTTTGTTATGATTTTTATTGTTATCTCAGGGAATGTAAATATCCCCTATGATAGCAATAGGCAGTGACAGGTACTCTTTTTTTGAAAAAATTGGGGTCTATTAGACCCTAGATCTTTCCTCTGCCCTCAAAGCATCTGACCACACCAAGATTGGTGTGATAAAATGCTTTCCCAATTTCCCAATGGCGCGGTTTATATCCGGGAGGGGGGACATTCCCTCCTACTGCTTGTAAAAGCAGTCTAGAGGCTAATTACCCGCTAGAATTGCTTTTACATGAAAGCCGATCACTGGCTGAAAAGAATGATACCAAGATGATACCTAAACCTGCAGGCATCATTCTGGTATAACCATTCAAAGTCCAGCAACATACTGGACATATATTGTAATCTTTTTTTTTTTCATGCAGCCTCTTGGCTGAACGAAAAAAAGAGATTGATTGGTGGGTATGCCCACCATTAGAATACCTCCCTTCATCCACCCACTTCTAATGATGGGCATACATGCACCATTTATATATGCCGATGCATGGGGGCATCCTCCCGCAAAAGTTATGCCGTGTACACACGGTCGGAATTTCGACCGTATGTACGTGGCATTAGGAGCCAATCGCTCCTCCGCCCCCCCTGCTGCCCCCATGCTTCGGCACATATGCTCTTTTTTTTAACTGTGGTGGTGAAATCACCTCCTACAGCGTTGGAGTCGCGGCTTTATGTATCGTGGGAGCAAACGCTGTTGCTGTCAAGATAAATAAATCCGCGTTGCAACTGAATGGCGCACCTGAAAACAAAAAAAATGCTCAACACTAAAACACAGTAAAACAAAATTACATACCTGAAAAGCAAGCATGATAAAACATAATAAAACATTGCAGAATAGAATGGAGTAAAAAAAGAGCAACAATAGAGAGAGAGAGAGAACAATAAAACGACAACTATTTTTGTTTTTTTTATTTTTTTGAGATTCACAGGTAAAAAAGCTCCTGACTGTTAGCGACTGAATCAAAACGCTACCACAAAAAAAAATGTTAGCGATCGCAGGGATCAGGCCTGACTCTGCGAACACTGCAGTTATGTGTGCTTAGTGTTTTGTAAGTGACAGTGATCGATCGATACTGCACTTGGGTGGGCTGGGCTGGGCGGAGGGGGAAAACGCAGGTGCTAGCAGGTATCTGGGCTGATCCCGCTAACAATGCGTTTTTTTGGAACCCTAAACTGCTGGGACGCTAGTATAGATCTGATCAGATCAGATATTGATCTGTTCAGATACTATACCACTAAGGGAGGTGTATGCTTTGCGCGTGGGTGTTTGCGGTACTGGCACTAACCTGGGGCGACGCAGACCTTATTTGACCCTAAAACCTAATTGATATCACCCGCCGGGCGATCAGGGGGTTAAACCGTTATTGGGTAATAAATGGCGGGTGCCCTGACAGTATAAAAAACAAGCTAACTAACCAGCGTCACCCGTAACAGTAATACAAAAAAAAAACTGGTTACCTAGCGACACTAATGCAGGGATCAGAAAAACGATCGCTTAGTGACACTGGCAAAAGGGGGTGAAAGGGTTAACTAGGGGCAATCAGGGGGTTAAACCTTTATTAGGTAATATATGGGGGTACCTGACGCTATATAAAAACCTGACGGGGAACCTAAATAACGAAATAACTAACTGGCTAACCAGCGTCACCAGTGACATTTTATACGGTGATCACTGGTGAAAGGGTTAACTCTAGGGGCAATCAGGGGGTTTAAAACCTTTATTTAGGTTGTAATATGGGGGTACCTGACCTATAAACCTATTTATGAACCTATATAAACATGGCGGTTAACCTAAAAAAAAACTGGTTACCTAGCGACACTAATGCAGCGATCAGAAAAACGATCGCTTAGTGACACTGGCAAAAGGGGTGAAAGGGTTAACTAGGGGCAATCAGGGGGTTAAACCTTTATTAGGTAATATATGGGGGTACCTGACGCTATATAAAAACCTGACGGGGAACCTAAATAACGAAATAACTAACTGGCTAACCAGCGTCACCAGTGACAGTTATACGGTGATTACTGGTGAAAGGGTTAACTCTAGGGGCAATCAGGGGGTTAAAACCTTTATTTAGGTTGTAATATGGGGGTACCTGACCTATAAAACTATTTATGAACCTATATAAAACATGGCGGTTAAAATAAAAAAAAAAATGGTTACCTAGCGACACAATGCAGCGATCAGAAAAACGATCGCTTAGTGACACTGGCAAAAGGGGGTGAAGGGGTTAACTAGGGGCAATCAGGGGGTTAAACCTTTATTAGGGGGGGGTAGGGGGCTACCGAGGACCTAAAACTAACTGCCCTGACAGTTATTACAGTCACACTGACACTAAATGCAGTGATCAGTAAATAAATGATCACTGCAATTAGTGACACTGTGACTGGGGGGGGAGGGGGTGATCTGGGGGGTGATCAGGGGGTGACAGGGGGGTGTTTTGTGTGCCTAACTGTACTGGTGTCAGTGTACTGTTGTGCACTAACCTTAACATGTTCGCCGCTCGGCGTCTCCGGTCACATAGACCGGCGCACCGAGCGTGACATCACTTCCGCCTTCCTGTCTATACAATAGACAGGAAGGGGAAGCTTTTCATTCGCCAGGAGCGATCGCGAGGGGGTGGCCAGAAACCACTGGCCGTCCCCTCGTCCCGGATCGCTCCTGAAGCGATGCCGACCGTCCCCGCCGGCGGAGGGGGGTCCGATCGGACCCCCCAACCGCCTAAAGAATGGCACGTACAGGTACGTGGTTCTGCCTGTACGTGCCATTCTGCCGACGTATATCTACATGGGGCGGTCGGCAAGTGGTTAATAAAGTCCAAATTCCATGCTATCCTGCTTGAAGGAGAGTAAATGTCATGTAAAGCTCAAACCGGTCCCAACTAGGATCATAGGCAACTTCCCAGGCTACAGGTGGGGGAGACCCCAGGGAACTGTGCACCATAGTAATGGTTGTGACACAAGCGGTCCATGGGGGCCCGGACAACCAGGAATCAGAACAGCCTGAAATGTAGGTGGCCTGCAAGATCACCAGAGGTGACCGGTTAAAGAACAGTGGTAATACAAGGTAATACAACCTTAAACCCCAGTTAAATTGGGAGAACTAAGTTTGAAACCCAAAGCTCCTTCCCATTCCCAGGAAATATCAGATGGGAAAAAATTCAGGGAAGCTGCACCATGTTGAAGACATAAACAAACCTGACTTATAAAAAGTAAGAGTGGAAAACTGAAATAGAGAGAAAAGAGGAGAAAAGTAGAGAGAGAAGTAGGGGGGGGGGGCAGTCACCAGAGAGAGAGGGGGGGCAATAGTACCCTAACAAAAGCAACATTCATAAGGAGGTATTAACATAGGCTGCCCAAGGTTCCCAAATAAGTTAAAATTTCTTAGTCTTATCCTGTAGGACACTAGCCATTTTTTCTTGTGTCATGATGCAGGAGATCCTCCATTTAGCTGCCCCTAAAGAGGTCTTAGGTTGTCTCCAGACTCAGGCTATTGTAATCTTAGCTCCTAGGAGCATGTAGAACAGAACAGCCTGAGTGTGTTTGGGAATTTTCTCCACTCGACTGTTTAGTAAGGCTATATGTGGAGTTTGGCGTACAGCACAGCCTGTGACCTTGCGTACTATCTGAAAGAATTTATTCCAGAAACTTTAAATTCATGGACCACCGTGTGGAAAAAGATACCTGTATGGTCACAGCCTCAAAAACAAAGAGGAGAAGTATCTCGGTACATGTTGGTGAAACGTGAAGGTACTAGGTACCAGCGTGAGATAAGTTTCACATTAGCTTCATTTAAGGATACACTGACAACTCCCTTAAAGGAGCACTGAAAGCACTGGTGCCAAGTGTCTAAATCCCATTCCTCCTCCAGATCCTGTTCCCAGCACTGGGCATAGATGGGCTTGTCTGTGTTATCGGCCAGCAAAGAGTAGATAATGTAGATAACTCCCCTCTGGTCCAAGAGCTCCGAGCACTAATGTTCAAATGGGGTAAACCTGGGGGCGGGAATCAGGTTTTTTGACCCAAATGGAGTGCAAGAATTGAGAGATTTTGGAGAGCCTAAACTTCTCTGCATGGGGCATTTTTAACTTTCTGACGCAGTGGCTCGTGGATAACAGCCCAGTGGAGTTAAAAAAATTGTGGCTTGTGAAATAAGTATGTCAGGGGTCTAAGCTCGGAGACAGGAGAGAAGTGTTTATGCATCTGATCACAGAAAGCAAAAGAGTGTGATAGAGTGGGTGCTAGAATCGGGGGTATGTTCTTAGGGGAGCACCAGGCAAGACAATTGAATGTATATTGGGGTACTGCCTGTCGTTCCATGGAGATCTAGTCAGGTTTGGATCCGCGAGAGCAGATCATGGAAATTTGTGCTAATTGAGCAGCTTGGTAGTGCCACCAAAGATTTGGGAGGGCAAGCCCTCCTAGGGTTGGTAGACAAACGAGTACAATTTCAGGGCAGCGGTGGCCTTTTTCCCCCATATAAAGTGTATAATTTTGGATTGGAAACTGTTTAAGTGCGCCCTTTTAATCGGGATGGGAAGAGATCTGAATAGATAAAGGAGACAAGGGAGTATGGTCATTTTAATTGAATTCATCTGAGGATCCAGGATAAATCGTGCCTAAACCACCAGTTGAGGTCACCACCTAGCTTCTTGTAGAGGGAAGGATAGTTTGCCTTATATAGTTGGTCTATGTTGGGAGGTCACATGATTACCTAGGTAAGGGATGGAAGTGGAATGCCAGGAGAATGTGAAATGAGTCTGTAAATGTTCAACCAGGGAGGGATCAACCGAAATTTTCAGGGCCCTGGACTAGGACATGTTGACCTGAAATCCAGAGGCTGAGCCAAAATCCTTTAGTAATTTAAGGATTGAGACCAGAGGCCAGGAGAAAACCAGGAGAAGGTCATCAGCGAACAGGGCACATTTATGCTCGGTGGGACCACAAAACACTACACAAATATCGGGGTGGCTTCTGATTGCAATAGCCAATGTCTCGATAGCTATAGCAAAAATTAAAAGGTGAGAGGGGACAGCCCTGACATGCACCTTCCGATATATTAAAGGGTTCAAAGTAGTAGCCTTGCAGGTGCATCTGTGCACTAGGGTTGGAATAGAGAGCCTGTAGTGTTCCCAAAAAGAGCGAGCGGAAACCGCACCTTTCCAAGACTTCCAAAAGATATGGCTAAGCTACTGAGTCGAAAACCTTCTGTAAATCGAGATGTAGCACCCTGGAGTTTAGGCAGGGTTGCTCCTAAATTTACTTGCCAGGAGTAACTACCTTGGCTAATTGCTTAAGCCCCGGGCCAAAGACCAGAGCCCTTATTGTGATTCGGCACTGCGTCGTTTTAACTGACAATTGCGCGGTCGTGCGGCGTGGCTTCCAAACAAAATTGATGTCCTTTTTTTCCCACAAATAGAGCTTTCTTTTGGTGGTATTTGATCACCCCTGCGGGTTTTATTTTTTTGCGCTATAAACAAAAAAAGAGTGACAATTTAGAAAAAAAAGGCATTCTTTTTTACTTTTTGCTATAATAAATATCCCCCAAAAATATGTAAAAAAACATATTTTTTCCTCAGTTTAGGCCGATACGTTTTCTTCTACAAATTTATGGTAAAAAAAAATCTCAATAAGCGCTTATTGATTTGTTTGTGCAGAAGTTATAGCGTTTACAAAATAGGGGATAGTTTTATAGCATTTTTATTAATATTTTTTTTTTTTTTTACTAGTAATGGCGGCGATCAGCGATTTTTATTGTGACTGCGACATTATGGCGGACACATCGGACATTTTTGACACATTTTTGGGACCATTGTCATTTATACAGCAATCAGTGCTATTTAAATGCACTGATTCCTGTGTAAACGACACTGGCAGTGAAAGAGTTAAACACTAGGTGGCAGTGTAGGGGTTAAGTGTTCCTGGGGCGTGTTACTAACTGTGGGGGGGGCGTGGCTGTGATTTAGTGAACACTGATCTCTCTCTGCTACAATCACAGGGAGCAGAGATCAGTGTCACTATTTGCTAGGCAGAATGGGGAGATGCTGTTTACTTCCGCATCTCCCCGTTCAGCCTTCCCGTGAGACGATCGCGGGTATCCCCATGGCGATCGAGTCCGCGGGACCTGCGACCGGACTCTAGGGGGTCCCGACCGGCGCACGCACACGATGGCACGGTGGCATTCTGCCGACATACATCGTCGTGCGCCGGTCGGGAAGTGGTTAAAGGTCAATTGATTTCTCCCTAAGTCTGGCATTGCTGCACTTTTCTCTTCTGCCGCTAGGTGGCCGGGTACCTAGTGGCATTAGATATGAGAATGGCAATGCAAGGTCAGATTATGGGTATGTGGGGCATCTCAGCCAATGGGCAGGGGTTTTCTTGAATCCCTTGGCCTGCTGGGAGAACCTATATTTTTGGGTGAAGTCAGGTGATCTGTGTTCTGTGCCACCTGGAAGGCTGTCTTGGTGGACATGTATTGTATTGCCCGGGCTGCTAGGCCAGGGTATGGGCTTATCCCGGGCACATCAGGCTGTTATGCTGTCTGAGGGCCTATCCAGAAGCAAGAGAGCAGCACAGGGTTGGGATTGCGGCTTACAGTCCAACCAGAAGTGACGGTTCTGCCGGCCGGAGAACCTGTCGTGGTCAGATGGTAGAAGAGAAGCTGTCGCCACTAAGGGACCAACCACCTTATTACCAGGGACCACAGTGAGTAGCTGAAGCAAGTACCGGAGCAGTATTCTCACCAACTGGGGATGGGGAAGAATCAGGAAACTTCACCGGGTATCAAGTCAGGGACCCAACCAGCAGAGATGACGCTTGCAGAGCGGCCTTGTGTGTCAATCCAGAGACTGAGCAGGCCAGTGGGGTGAAGCTTGAGAAGTATCTGGAATGCCAAGTTGGGGACCCAGCGGAGAAGCGGGGGTGACGCTTGAGGAAGATACCACCGTGAAGATTGGAGGAGCTCCTCAGTGGCAGTGAATCAACTAGTCTAGTGAGTGACTGGGAGCTCCGTGAGTTAAAGAACTACAAGGAGTGATTGTAGTGGAAGTGAAGGAACTGTTACACTTTGGGTTAGAAACTGTTAAAGACTGTTGCCATAGGAAACAGCATTCCTACAGATGCAGATGTGTCATCTTGTTGGATACCTTTCCCTGCATGGCTGTCCTCCTGTCGAAGTCTCAGTCTGCCAATTAAGCTTGCAACTACCTAAGGGGTGTCCTGGCCCCATCCCTCTCTCCCAAAGTTCTGTTAGGAGAAATAAAATCTCTTTTGCATTCAAGAAGTGTCTGGCGCCCAATGAATCGAATTGCTTGGCACCTGCCATGCCTCCCAACCCACCATATACAGAAGGATGTCAGCTATCTCTGGCCCTGGAGGTTCTCATAAGACCGAAGGACTACAGCTAAATAACAGAAGGCCTTATGAACATATTTGGCAAAAAAGGACCGACAACTTATTTGATAAAATGTTGGTTAAAATCTTTAAATCATTATTGATCAATGGGGGATGGGCGAATGGTTTGGGCCGAACATTTGCCTGTTGGTGATGGTTTTGGCACAGTGGATTTTCACACATTGCGAATGAAGTAAAGGAGGAATTTATGCACCATATGCTCAGGAATTGGTGGACTTATTACACACATTGATATATGGACTTTCATATATTTTTTTTTTTCACATTTACGGTTTCTCTCATGAATTTAGTTTACCGTATATACTCGAGTATAAGCCGAGTTTTTCAGCACATTTTTTTGTGCTGAAAGTGTCCCCCTCGGCTTATACTCGACTCAAGCACTTTTCTGCAGCAGAGAATTACATTTTCCGACCCGACTTTGCGGCCCCGTATCTCAGGCCGAAATTTAGTGTGCAAACCCAGTGGAACCAACACTACAACATATCCAAATTTGGGGTTCCTAGCACCAAGTGGCCCCGAGATACGGGGGGCCCCAAAGTCGGTCAACTGTGTCCATCTGCAGCAATGTCATTTCGGGACCCTTTGGGTCCAGAGAACCCAAATTTTGGCTGCAGCTAGGGGGGCATCTAGGAACCCTTAACTACTGAGTTTGCAGTTCGGGGGACCTATGGATGCAAATGGGCACAGTGAGGCTGCAAATGGGCATTGTTGACCCTCTTTTCCACTTCCAGTAGCTGTGCATTTCTCATCCTAGGCTTATACTCGAGTCAATAAGTTTTCCCCATTTTTTTGTGGTAAAATTAGGTGCCTCGGCTTATATTCGGGTCGGCTTATACTCGAGTATATGCGGTATATATTATTTTCCTACTTGCAAAGAGTTTTTTTTTCACTTTTTCCTTAATGCTACATATTTTTTTTATGATGTTATAATTTGTTTAGTGCTGCACCCATATACACTATATTGTCAAAAGTATTGGTACACCTGCCTTTACACGCACATGAACTTTAATGGCATCCCAGTCTAAAGCCTCGTACACATGATCCAATTGTTGGCCAACCGAGCATCAGATTTACGTCTTAAGGGCGTGTGCCTGGATCTTGTCTTGCATACTAACGGTACACAATTGTCAGCCAACAAACGTAGTGAAGTACTACGAGGAATTTCAGGTCTTGGGCTCTTTCTGCTAATTTCGTGTTTGGTGTTTGATGACTATTGATTCTGAGCATGCGTGTTTGTACTTTCAACTTTTGTGTGACGGACTAATAGTCAGATTTTAGGACAGTCAACAGACAATCCCCTGCCAACAATTGGGTCGTATGTACGAGGCTTAAGTCCGGAGGGTTCAATATTGAGTTGGCCCTTTGCAGCTATAACAGCTTCATCTCTTCTGGGAAGGCAGTCCACAAGGTTTAGGAGGGTGTCTATGGGAATGTTTTTTTTTTTTTTTTTCTTTAAAAATAATAAAGAACAGGAATTTAGTATCACTTTAAATGCTGTGTAGCGGGTCTGTGAAATATTTCTGACTCTAGATTGCGACATATTAAACAGAATTTTTTTCACAATAACATTTGTTACATATACAAATGTTTTTATAATGTAATTGGAGTCTAAATAATATTTATGATGGCTGTCTTTGACATATCATCATACTTTGTTATTTTTTTTTTAAAATAATAAACGTATATCTTCCCCTTTCATTGCTTTCCTGGGCCCCAATCGAAACAGCTTACATATTCTCCAGCCACTGTGCCATATGTTTGGCTGTTGTCTCTGAGGCAGGGCACTGTCTTTTTTTTCAGTTAGCTTTACCAAGAGTCTCATCTCTGGAGCGTTAGTTTGTGGTTTTGAGGTGTTTTGGTGCTCTCTGGGTTAACGTTTGGTTAAACACTGTATACTCTACAAAGTGGTACTAAAAAGAAGACTGAAATATATGCTATGTGACTTCTTTTGACACTGTTTGGCAATTTGTATGAAGTTAAGAGCATTGATTACATTTTTTAGTATACTTTACAATAGATTTTAGCTATAATGTAACTGATCCTTCCAGCCCTCAATTATGGTCTCTCCATGCTGTACCAAATGTTATGTTTGAAAAAAGTACCTAACAAAGCTTTATTTTTTATTTTTTTAAATCAACCATTTAAGGTTGCTGCTACTGTGTGCAAGCCAATGAATTAATATCAATGTAAACTTTCACAACACAGTATCAATGATGCTGTCAGATCATGGTCTGGTCTGGGGCTGCATGAGGGCTGCATGAGGGCTGCCGGCACTGGGGAGCTACAGATCATTGAGGGAACCATGAATGCCAACATGTACTGTGACATACTAAAGCAGAGACTGGGCCGCAGGGCAGTATTCCAACATGATAACCACCCCAAACACCTCCAAGACCACCACTGCCTTGCTAAAGAAGCTGAGGGTAAAGGTGATGGACTGGCCAAGCATGTCTCCAGACCTAAACCCTATTGATCATCTGTGGGGGATCCTCAAACGGAAGGTGGAGGAGCGCAAGGTCTCCAACATCCACCAGCTCTGTGATGTCATCATGGAGGAGGGGAAGAGGACTCCAGTGACAACCTGTGAAGCTCTGGTGACCTCCATGCCCAAGAGGGTTAAGGCAGTGCTGGAAAAAAAAATGGTGGCCACACAAAATATTCACACCTTGCCCCCAATTTGGACATTTTCACTGAGGGGTGTACTGACTTTTGTTGCCAGCGGTTTAGACATTAATGGCTGTGTGTTGAGTTATTTTGAGGGGACGGCAAATTTACACTGTTATACAAGCTGTACACTCACTACTTTACATTGTAGACAAGTGTCATTTCTTCAGTGTTGTCACATGAAAAGAGAGAAGAAAATATTTACAAAAATGTGAGGGGGTGTACTTACTTTTGTGAGATACTGTAGTAAACACAGTTTACTATGCTACAGTTATGAATGGGCAAAATAATGGTAAAATAAATACAAATAAATATATATATATTTTTTATTATATTATTATTATTTTTACCATTTCATTTTATTATTTTTACAATATAATATTTAATAATAAAATAAAATGGTAAAAAATAATAAAAATATATATATATTACCATTTCATTTTATTATTTTTTTTTATAATATAATATTTGAATATTTTACATTTTTTTGGGATATATATAATATAAAAAAAAAATAATAAAATGGTAAAAGTAATAATAATTATTAAAAAAATTATATATATATATATATATATATATATATATATATATATATATATATATATATATATATAATTTTTTTTTTTTAATTATTTTTACCATTTCATAAATTTTTTTTTTTTACAATATAGTATTACATTTTTTTTGGGGATATATATATATATATATATTGGAACTGAGCTAAACTAATTGCACATGTCTAATGTGCGTCTGACTCCTTCTTACTACATAAGAACCTTCTTCTGTCTGTCAGCCCCGCGCTCCTCTCCACCTCTCCGGCTGTGTGGCCAAACTATCCAGCACTTTGTCACTAAGTTTCAGACAACTGGCTGTTTGTTCTCTAGAATGATAACCATTGAGATTGGTTTATTGTAAAGCATTGTATCCTTAGAAAAAAAAATATCTACTCCATCTATCACTGACATCCTGCAAGCTGAGGTAAAGCCATTACACAGGTTAGATCCATCATTGGTGTCAGTGGGAGGAATAGTGCCCCATCATTGGTATCAGTGGGAGGAATAGTGTCCCATCATTGGTATCAGTGGTAGGAATAGTGCCCCATCATTGGTATCAGTGGGAGGAATAGTGCCCCATCATTGGTATCAGTGGGAGGAATAGTGTCCCATCATTGGTATCAGTGGTAGGAATAGTGCCCCATCATTGGTATCAGTGGGAGGAATAGTGTCCCATCATTGGTATCAGTGGGAGGAATTGTGCCCCATCATTGGTATCAGTGGGAGGAATAGTGTCCCATCATTGGTATCAGTGGTAGGAATAGTGCCCCATCATTGGTATCAGTGGGAGGAATAGTGTCCCATCATTGGTGTCAGTGGGAGGAATAGTGCCCCATCATTGGTGTCAGTGGTAGGAATAGTGCCCCATCATTGGTGTCAGTGGTAGGAATAGTGCCCCATCATTGGTGTCAGTGGGAGGAATAGTGCCCCATCATTAGTGTCAGTGGGAGGAATAGTGCCCCATTATTGGTGTCAGTGGGAGTTATAGTGCCCCATCATTGGGGGGAATAGTGTGCTGAGGGTCAGATAAACACAAGTAAAGGGCCACTTCTTGCCTGCAGGTCACATTTGGAGACCACGGCTCTCACTGGGATCAGATCATTTTCGTGGTGGGAATTGATCAGGTTGGGAAGTATTATCAGAGTGATACATTGTAGAAGATGAGTAAAATTCTGCAGATAAACAGATTCTCAATTATTTGGTGAATATTCTCCGCTGTGCATCGGGCACACGAAACTTGTTTTTCTTATTCTTGCAACACCTTTGTGCACATCCGTTGTGAAATCTTAGCTCCGCCCCTTTTATATATGAAATGAGGAACAAGATCTGAAAACTCACCGCAAAGAGGAAACCGACATCACTTCCTCTCCATCTGATAACAAGCTGTATGGAAAAGTACTGAGCATGGATTACACACCAATAAATATATATAAATATAACACGTCCAGGTATATATATTACCTCTCACAGAGATCAGTCCTCCCCCTGACAATACCTTCATCTGATTTCAGCACCATCTTTGTTCAGGCATCATTTAGGGTCATCATGGGCGTCTGCAGAACTTTTTTCAGGGGGGGGGGGGGGCATCATGTTAAGGTCACCCATGCTCCGCCCCCTTTTTAACAATGTCATGAAGGGGCTTAGTCATTATCATACATCAGGGGTAGGCAGAGGCGGCTCTCTAATTAGACAAAGTAGGCGGTGGCCTAAGGCCTCGCAGTCACAGGGGCCTCGCATGACCCACCTGCTTTGCCGAACATGTGTGAGAGGGGAATGTCCCTGGTCAGCGGGTAAAGCCATGCAGGTTCCAGCTGTGCCGGCTGTAACATCCCCCTCACACGGAGAACAGCTCATGAGCTCTGCTGCCTCCTAGCCTTCTCAGAAAGCGACACCAGAGCTAGAAGGAGGGGGGGGGGGCTGGATTGTGAGCTTCACTATCAGGGTCGTCTTTAGCGCAGGGCAAACGGGGCACCTGCCCTGGGCCCATTCTTTGTAGGGGGGCCCGCGCTGCTACCCGTGAATTGGGGCCCACGGTGAAGGTTTTGCAGAGTGCACAGAGGACACCGGAGGCTGTTTTCCCATGCTAGCCAGCTGAGAGGGGGGCGGGGCCGGGAGCTCCACTGACGGTCTGACCCCACCCCCATGCAGCCTGTATGCTCGGAACAGAGCGGCTGTAGTGAGAGCCAGTGATCGGAGTGGGAACTCCACTGACGCTCCCACTCCGATCACTGGAGCTCCCAGCCCCCCCCCCCCGGGACCCACTGCTATCTTAGCCAATGAGGAGGGTGAGTCCCCCAGAAAGCTGTGGCTCTCATGCACAATCGCTGGATCAAGATGGGGCTCAGGTAAGTGTTAGGGGGGCCTGCTGCACTCATAAGCTTTTTTTTTTTTCATTCTATGCATTAGGATATAAAAAAAAAAAAAACCTTCTGGCTTGAGAACTACTTTAGGTAGTCATCGGGGGAAGGATTATACTTCCTGAGTAGGCACAGAACAAAGTGTCTGTCAGCCATTTCCATTGGTTCCTCCCAGGGCCGTCTTTAATATTGATTGGGCCATTGGGCAAATGCAATTTCACTCTCCACCTGCTCTGAGACCTACAATAAATATTTGGTGCCAGAGGTTACAGCCTATCATTACTGCTTACTGACTGGTTGCTAGAGGTTACAGCACACATTATGGCTCACTGATTAGTTGCTAGAGGTTACAGCACACATTATGGCTCACTGATTAGTTGCTAGAGGTTACAGCACACATTATGGCTCACTGATTAGTTGCTAGAGGTTACAGCACACATTATGGCTCACTGATTAGTTTCTAGAGGTTACAGCACACATTATGGCTCACTGATTAGTTGCTAGAGGTTACAGCACACATTATGGCTCACTGATTAGTTGCTAGAGGTTACAGCACACATTATGGCTCACTGATTAGTTGCTAGAGGTTACAGCACACATTATGGCTCACTGATTAGTTTCTAGAGGTTACAGCAAAAGATTTCTGCTTGTTAATTGGTTGCTAGAGATTACTGTACAGTATTACTGCTCACTGATTGGTTGCTAGAGGTTACAGCACATCATCTCCTCACTGCAGGGGGGCATGATATACATATGAATGCCGCCTTTATTTAGCTATCAATGCCGCCGGCCGCAGCTATTTACTTATGAATGCCGCCGCTATTTACGTATGAATGCTGGTTATTTACATGTAAACACAGGGTCTGCAGGTGAGTCATCTATACACAACAATAGGGCAGAGCTGGGGCGCATTAGTACCAGCACTTCACACTGAGATATTGGGACACAGCACAGGACAGAAACTTCAAAGGACAAGGGAATATAAACTGGTATAGTTGGCAAGTATGAGGCATCTGCTTTGGGCCCCACAGCAATGACAGGGCCCAGGGCAGCTGCCCCTTTTGCCCTGCCTTAAAGACGGCCCTGGTTCCTCCACATTCTGCCTGGAGGTCAGAGAGTGAGGTCACCGGGGCTCCATGATGGAGCAACTGGCGAACATCATCAGGTCCTACAGAATGGATTGGAGGACAGGACTTGGCAGGCTTTTTTTTAATTTTTTTTTAATTTTTCTGTTTTGGAGAATATTTGGATGAAGGTGACACATTTATTATCTTGCAGATGGAAAGCCGGTGACCGTTGCCAAAATGAAACTTCCAGAGTGATCCCCGGAGGTGGCCATCTGCATATTAAAAGAAAAAAGATCTTCTTCCATCCTCCTGCTGAGCTCTCCTCCTCTGTGTGCAAAGAGCTCCTCAGCTCACATCTTCAGTCATCAGTCCTCCTTCAGCCACGTGAGCTTCCTTCTCTGCATAGTGTGCATAAGTCCTCCTTCAGCCACGTGAGCTTCCTTCTCTGCATAGTGTGCATATCCTCTACTGGAAGCTTTACCACTTCAATCCCAGGTGTCCTTTTAAAACAGCATCCAGACGTTGTGCTGCTAAGAGTCCCCCCCACTAGCATCATCACTGGAACGGCTGGCTGCCATTGACAGCTGGCACCCAGAGCTATGCCCAGGATCAGCTCCAAGGCTTCCGATTCTTCTACAGGTCCTTAGGTGCGTGCTGCAGAAGAGAATTGTCTCTGCATAGTGTGGTGCCATATAGACACGTGCAATTCGTTTTTGTTTTTCCGAATTTCGGATTTTCCGCAAATTAAAAATATTCAGAAATTCAAAATAGTCGCAAATTTGAAAATCCAAAAATAAGAATGAAAATTTGAAAATTCAAAAGCATGAAAATCTGAAATAACTAATAAATATTAAATTATAGGTACTGGAATTTCCTTTCAAATTTGTCTGTTAGTGAACGTAACGAGTGCGAATTTATCCGAAGTTACAAGTTATGTGAAATAACGAATGCCGCATCTAAACGAATGGAATGTAACCATCTAATAATAAATAACAATAATAAAGCCAATTTTATTATTATTTATTATTAATTTGTTCCATTCTATTTGTTTAGATGCGGCATTCGTTATTTTGGATCATTTGTAACTTTGGTTAAATTTGTATTCGTTACAGCCAATTTTGAAAGAAAACTTCAATACCTATAGCTTAATAGTTAGTTATTATTTAAAATTTTACTGATTTTTTAAATTTGGAAATTTCGAAGTTTCTAAAATTTGGACATTTCGAAGTTTCTAAAATTTGGAAATTTCGAAGTTTCTAAAATTTGGAAATTTCGAAGTTTCTAAAATTTGGAAATTTCGAAGTTTCTAAAATTTGGAAATTTCGAAGTTTCTAAAATTTGGAAATTTCGAAGTTTCTAAAATTTGGAAATTTCGAAGTTTCTAAAATTTGGAAATTTCGAAGTTTCTAAAATTTGGAAATTTCGAAGTTTCTAAATTTTGAAGTTTCTAAATTTTGAAGTTTCTAAATTTTGGAAATTTTGAAGTTTTTAAATTTGAAGTTTCTAAATTCAAAAATCCGAATTTTCGTATTTCCGAATTCTGAATTTTTGGATTTCCGAATTTCCCAAAAAAAATAAACGAAAACGAACTCACGAGCTATGGTGATCACTATTAGTTGCTGAAGAGCTGCATGCAAATTAGGAAAATAAATATTACATATACAGTAAAGAAAAAAAATCAGTTTGCAGGGACTTTAAATGAAGTTATGGTCTGGTAAGGCCATGTATTCCATCCCCTGGGACTTACATTGAAATTATGGCCAGGTAGGGTCATACATTTCCATCCCTTTTATGGTCAGAAAAAGGAGGGCAGAGCCAAAAAGTGGGACTTTAAATGAAGCTCGTGGTTAGCCAAAAAGGAAAAATAGGTGAACATAATCAGATTTAATTAATTGCATGCCATATGGTACAAATGCTATAATAACAATACAAACATAAATACAAAAGGTAGTACAGTACACAAATAATACTTCAATATCATAGATTATGGCAGACAAGAAATAAATGGTTCACCAAGAACAAATACATGGAGACTCGTAGTAGCTAGTAAAACTTATAAAGCATATGACCTCATTGATCCTGAGGTAGATATTGACAAAAAGTTCAATTGTAGGGGTAGATGTAGGTGGAGGTATAGCAGACAGGCAGCTCTACGCGTTTCGTGGCTGGGAGGCCACTCATCAGGAGCAAGCAACATGATGGATCTATAATTAAAAATGTATATACTTAGATAGAATAATGAAAAGCAATTTTGAACAGAGGTAGGGGTGTATTCCCCCCAACCAATGCAAATTGACTCACTGTAGTTCACATAAAGATAGTGTCCGGTGTGAGATGCCAAACGAAGGTGCGGCAGACAACCAAGTGGAGACGTCCCACGGACAACCAACGGGGCAGGTCTGAGACCGAAGGCATTCCTATGTGTGGGATAGAGATAGTGAATGAACCAGTAAAAAGGAGGGACAATGAGGGATGGTGAAGGAAACCGTGCTGGGGAAGGCGGAGGTAGGAAGGAAACTAAGTGACCAGTGAACAGTGGAGTGAAATTTGAAGAGGAAGGGGGGATAAGCGGGGGCAAAAGAACGAGAAAAAAAAATGAGTGAAAGAAAAAGTGAAGTGTATAAATTACCAGTGAAGATGAAGGACCAAGAATCAGGGCGAGAGGTAAATCCTCAAGCCAACTTGCAAGTGGGTGTATAAGAGGAAAGCCTCTAGTGTCAAAGGCCGCCCAGGAGGTGTCCATATATGCGCCTCCATGTGGATGTCCACCGGCGTCACGCCGTACAGCAAGGCAGGGGGGAGGAGCAGGGCCGGTCGGGTCACCAGACCCCGGCCAGTCAGCTGACGAGCGAGTTGCCCTGACACATAGGCGTAGCAGCACCAGAGGGGCGCCACACAGCCAGTGCAGGATGCGTGACGCTGACACGCAGTGACAGCGCCCCTGCCCCCCCACCATAACCAGCAGAGGATAATTAAGGGAGATCGGGCAGGCGCGTCACAGCTCCCGGGATGGGAAAAGCGATCATGCAAGGCAGATCAGCCGGGCAGTGATAACATCGCTATATCAATTGATAAAATATTCAAAATAAATATAAAAAAGGAAATTGAAAGATAATGTTGGTAAACTGGATAGCAAGCTTACTCAAAATGGTAAGTAAATCAACAGGATCAGAGGGCTAACATAGGATAAACCCTGTAAAGCCCCGTACACACGGTCGGATTTTCCGACGGAAAATGTCCTATCGGACAATGTTGTCGGAAATTCCCACCGTGTGTAGGCTCCATCGGACATTTTCTATCGGATTTTCCGTCGGACAAAGTTTTATCTCCTGCTCTCAAATTTTACGATAAAAGTCCTGTCGGACTTTTTCCGATCGTGTGTAGCGAATTCCCACGGACAAAGTGCCACGCATGCTCAGATCACATTACAAGACCAAAGCTATTGGCTACTAGCCTCTACGTAGTCCCGTCGTACACAACGAACGTCACCACGTTCAGAATGATCGGATTTTCCGACAACTTTGTCCGACCGTGTGTATGCAACACCAGTGTCGGACTAAATCCGTCGGAAAAAATCCGATGGATTTTGTGGTCGGATTTTCCGACCGTGTGTACGGGGCATAACAGGGAAGAAGCAAAAAATAAATATATTAGCCTGTCTGCTATACCTCCACCTACATCTACCCCTACAATTGAACTTTTTGTCAATATCTACCTCAGGATCAATGAGGTCATATGCTTTATAAGTTTTACTAGCTACTACGAGTCTCCATGTATTTGTTCTTGGTGAACCATTTATTTCTTGTCTGCCATAATCTATGATATTGAAGTATTATTTGTGTACTGTACTACCTTTGTATTTATGTTTTTATTGTACATTAGCATTTGTAACATATGGCATGCAATTAATTAAATCTGATTATGTTCACCTATTTTTCCTTTTTGGCTAACCACGAGCTTCATTTGAAAAGTCACACTTTTTGGCTCTGCCCTCCTTTTTCTGTACATATACAGTAATTATTTTTTTTATTCCCTCCCAAAATGAATCCCCAGGACCCAGAAATGATGTTGGATGAGCTGCATGTCGTTTACATGAGATGCCCATTCAAGTCGTTCGCATTTTTACCATTCGCAAACCTGCTAATTTAAGTCCTCAACCCAACTTAAATCGTATCTAAATGTTACGCTAACAAGTTTACATAAATTTTTTTCCCAATCTGCGTGCTTTGCCATGGAGCCCAGAAATGGCAGCGAAGATCCCTCTACGGAAAAATGTATATTCACTTTGAGCTTTACCGTTTCGCTACGTTGTATAAAAGTCAAGCTAGCATGATATCCCTTTAGAGCCGGTTCACACAGGGGGCGGCACGACTTGCAGCGCGACTGCCTCAGGCGACCCGCACACGACTTCAGCGGCGGCTTGCAAAATTACTTCTGTATAGAAGTCAATGCAAGTCGCCTGAAGTCGCCCAAAAGTCGTACAGGAACCTTTATCTAAGTCTTGAGTTGTTCCTATTGGAACGGTTCCATTGTACAGAACAGGAGGCGAATTGTCAGGCGGCTAAGTCGCCCCCTGTGTGAACCGGCTCTTATGCGGCGTACACGCGGTCGGAATTTCCGATGGAAACAGTCCGATGGGAGCTTTTTCATCGGATTCTCCGACCGTGTGTACGCCCATCGGTCTTTTTCTGTCGGAATTTCCGACGGACTTTGGATTGAGAACCTGTTCTTAATTTTTCTGACGGTAAACCTTTCTATCGGATTTTCCGATCGTGTGTATGCAATTCCGACACGCAAAATTCCGACGCATGCTCGGAAACATTAAACTTCCCTTTTATAGTGCCGTCAAATGCGTTGTATGCCGCGGTGTTACTGACCATCGGAATTTGGTGTGACCGTGTGTAGGCAAGGCAGTTTGAGCGAAATTCCGTCGGAATTCCGACAGGAAAACCACCAGAGCTTTCTCCGACGAGAATTCCGACCGTGTGTACGCGGCATTAGGCAGCAGACAGTGGGGGTTATTTACTAAAGGCAAATCCACTTTGCACTACAAGTGCACTTGGAAGTGCAGTCGCTGGAGATCCGAGGGGGACATGCAAGGAAAATAAAAAAAAATAAAAAATAAAAATAAAACAGCTCGTTAGCTTGCACATGATTGGATGATAAAATCAGCAGAGCTTCCCCTCAGATCTACAGCGACTGCACTTCCAAGTGCAGTTGTAGTGCAAAGTGGATTTGCCTTTCGTAAATAACTCCCTATTGTTCTATTATATTCAGCGGTAAATATAGGCACGCAAATTACATAAACATTGGAATGGAAAAAAAATGACATGAAATTCTTTTATTACTGTATTTATTTATTACCATTTATCGCTAATAGAAATCAGGGAAATCCAAAATGTATGTCTCCAAATCTGCTACCAGATTAAAGTTGTACCTAATCTGAGCTAAACAATGTATAATACATGGAGGTGGACTACGAACGCTGTAATGAGCAGAACCGAGATATCGGCGAAAAGGAAAAAAAAACTTTACGGGATTTGAGGAAAAAAAAAAAAGGAAAACAAACTTTCCAGGACTGGAGGGCCTTAGAGAGACGAAGAGATGAAGGCCTCAGGTGGTGATGGGATCTCTTCTAGAAGGGGAGGAATGGAACGCACAGAGAGGAACAGCGAGGAATGAGAGGCACTTCCTGGAAGTGACAGATAGAAAATGTGATACATTCTATATAAAGAATCTTTTTATGAACTGGATGGTGTTTTTGCTTTTATTGAAGAATGTTACAGTTTATTATATAACAAGTTCCCATTTCTTGTGTTTTTTACACAATGTAAATAAATGTCAGGGATTGATGCTTTTTAGCAGCAGCTGTTATCACTAGATATATATTTAAGTATCATTTTTATTTCTCCATTCAGTTTATATCAGGGGTACTGAATAAAAATTCACAGAGGTCTGGTCAGTAAAATGTTCTTCCGGTAGAAGTCTGAATCTCACAATAGAGCTACGGCTCCCATCACAGCCCCTTATTTACATCAGTTCTCCCTTCACATCACAGTTCCCCCCCCTTTTTAAATAACAGCCCCCTTCACATCACAGCACCCCCATGACATACCAGTCCCCCGATTAACTTCACACTGCCCTCCTAACGTCACAGCCCCCTTTACACCAGAGCACCTCACTGACATTGCCCCCCCCCCTGTGCTTTACAGTGCTCCTCTTTACATCGCAGAGCCCCCTTTAAATTCAAAGTGCCCCCATTCACAATGTGCTGCCCTCTATTTACATCACAGCCCCCCCCCCCCCCCTCCTTTACATTACAGCCACCCTTCACATAACAGTGGCATTCTATTTACACCACAGTACCCCCATTTACAACACAGCCCCCCTTTACATTAAAGCTACCCTTTACATGACATCGTCCTCCATTTACAACACAGCACCCCCCCTTTTACATTACAGCCACCCTTTACATGACAGCACCCCCATTTACATCACAGCACCCCCCCCCCCTTTACATTACAGCCACCCTTTACATGACAGCACCCCCATTTACATCACAGACCCCCCCCCCCTTTACATTACAGCCACCCTTTACATCACAGCACCCCCATTTACATCACAGAACCCCCCCCCCCCCTACCCCCCCCGCCCCCCCACCCCCTTACATGCCCCCCCCCCCCCCCCTTTACATTACAGCCTCCCCCCCTCCTTTGCATTACAGCTACCCTTTAGATTAAAGCTACCCTTTGCATGACAGCATCCTCCATTTACAACACAGCACCCCCCCCCCTTTTACATTACAGCCACCCTTTACATGACAGCACCCCCATTTACATCACAGCACCCCCCCCCCCTTTACATCACAGCCCCCCCCCCTCCTTTACATTACAGCTACCTTTTGCATGACAGCATCCTCCATTTACAACACAGCACCCCCCCCCTTTTACATTACAGCCACCCTTTACATGACAGCGCCCCCATTTACATCACAGCACCCCCCTTTACATCACAGCCCCCCCTCCTTTACATTACAGCTACCCTTTGCATGACAGCACCATTCTATTTACAACACTGTACCCCCATTTACAACTCAGCCCCCCTTTACACTAAAGCTACCCTTTACATGACAGCGTCCTCCATTTACAACACAGCACCCCCATTTACATCACAGCACCCCCCTTTACATCACAGTACCCCCATTTACAACACGGCCCCCCTTTACATTAAAGCTACCCTTTATGTGACAGTGTCCTCCATTTACAACACAGCACCCCCCCCTTCCTTCCGGGGCCGCAAACTCCGGCTCTGTGACTGGCCGGAGGCGGGGAACCGCCAGTCACGACATGACCCCTATTAGAAGCAGCACGATGTGCCCTTTCTAAAATGCGCATGTGCCGATGACATGCACCGTAGTTACCGGCGCTCGGCGCGGCTTTTTATTAAATATCTCTCAAACCGTGGAGGTTTAGGAGATATTTCAAGCACTTACAGGTAAGCCTTAATATAGGCTTACCTGTAGGTAAAAGTGGCTGTACAGTGAATGTACAGGGTGTACAACCACCTAAAATATTGTTATTATGCACTTTATTCCTCATATTATCTTTGTAAAGAATCAACCCTAATACCCAATGACTGAAAGGATTACCAAAAGTGGCACTTATGGTTGGACTTTTGAGAATAATAGAAGATGAGTTTATGGATATGTAGCACCCTCTACCATAGGTAGTGAGGATTTTTGTAAGGGAAACTGTCAGGCGGGTAAATTTAGGCAGGCCTATGCTTCAAGCTAGGCCTGCTTGTTTTGATCTGGGGGACAGGGAGTGGTTAGTGCAGCAGTGGGTGTGACCACCTGTGCTTCGGTTCTGAGGCACCTCCCCTGCTTCCAGGGAGAATGTTCTGGAAGAGGGGCAGGGACTAGGACTGGAGTGGCAGGCAGCTAATGCGAGGAGCCCTGATCAATCCCCAGCTGAAATTGGCAGGGGGCGGGCCTCATATGGGCTGAGGTTTTGATTCCTTTTTTTTTAATGTTTCTCTGTTATTACTTTCTGGTTGGAAGTGTGTAGATTTATCTATTTTCTCTGTTTCTTAAAGAAGGAAAATACTGTATGTACCTATGTAGATATTTGAGGAGATGTGCATAGAATGCTTGTTTTGCATCGAAAAGCGTTTATTTACTTGGTTATATGTATTCAAGGACTGTAACTTGTATTTTCTTTGTGCAAATGGCCATAAAACTCTAAAAAAAAAATATATATTTTTTTTATTATTTCGCTATAAACAAAAAAGAGCAAAACAATTTAAAAAAAAAACACACAATATTTTTTTAAGTTCTGCTATAATAAATATCCCCAAAATGTTTAAAAAAAATGTTTCCCCCTCAATTTGGGCCAATATATACTCTTCTAAAAAAAAAAAAAAAAAAAATCACAATAAGCGTATATTCATTGGTTTTCGCAAATGTTATAGTGTCTACAAACTATAGGAAAGATTTATGGCATTTTTATTATTATTATTTTTTTCTACTAGTAATGGCGGTGATCTGCGATTTTTAGCGGTATTGCGGACGGACAGATCGAACACTTTTGACACATTTTTAACCACTACGCGCCCGCGCTATAGCCGAAAGACGGCTGCAGCGCGGACGCTCCCTGCCGGGAGGACGTCCCTGGACGTCCTCCTGTTTACTTCCCTAATGCGCGCTCCTGAGAGCGCACATCGGGGAAGTTCTGTGCTGGCCGTGTCCGTCGGACACAGCCGGTCACAGATCGCTGTAAACGGCCAATCATAGCGGCCGTTTACAGCAAGATCGGGCTGTCCAATGAGAGATGATCTCATATGCAAACATATGAGATCATCTCTCAGCGCCGCTCTGCCTCCTCACACAAACAGCGTGTGAGGAGGGAGAGATGAACGGCGCCGGTGCGCCGTAAGTAAAAATAAATAAATAAATAAAATAAAGTGATCTGTCCCCGCTGCCATGCTGCCACCTGTCACCAGTACCACCTGTCCCCGCTGCCACCTGTCACCAGTACCACCTGTCTCCAGAGTGCCATCTGCCAGTGCCACCTGTTCCCAGTACCACCTGTCCCCAGTGCCATCCGTGCCATCTGCCAGTGCCACCTGTCCCCAGTGCCATCTGTCATCAGTGCTACATCAGTGCCCATCTGTCATCAGTGCCACGTCAGTGCCACGTGTCATCAGTGCCACGTCAGTGCCATCTGTCATCAGTGCCACGTATTAGTGCCACATGATATCAGTGCCACGTATAAGTGCCATCTGTCAGAAGTGCCACATATTAGTGCCATCTGTCAGTGTCACGTGTCATCAGTGCCCCGTATTAGTGCCATCTGTCATCAGTGCCACATCAGTGTCACGTATCATCAGTGCCACCTGTCATCAGTGCCACGTCAGTGTCACGTGTCATTGTCCTGGTGCTCCAGGGCCTATAAAAGTGTAATAGGTAGTCAACAATTTAGATGTGTAATTTATGCTCCTAGAACACGTGATGGCGCTCCCTGCATTTTGGGCCTCTAAGTGGCCAGGCTGTGTAAAAGTCCCACACATGTGGTATCGTAATACTCAGGAGGAGTAGCAGAATTTATTTTGTGGTATACACATGCCATGTGAGAGAAATAACCTATTACAATGACAATTTTGTGGAAAAAAATAAAAAAATTAATTCATTTTGCAAAGAATTGTGGGAAAAAAATGACAACATAAAAAAGCTCACCATGCCTCTTACTAAATACCTTGGAATGTCTACTTTTCAAAAAGGGGTCATTTGAGGGGTATTTGTACTTTCCTGGCTTGTTCGGGTCACAAGAAATGAGATCGGCCACCAGTGCATCAGATGTGATCAATTTTGTATAATTCGCACCACAGTTTGTAGAGTCTGTAACTTTCACAAAGACCAAATAATATCCACTAATTTGGGTTATTTTTACCAAAGATATGTGGCAGTATAAATTGTGTCCAAAATTTATGAATAAAAAATGAATAATTTGCTAAATTTTATCACAGAAACAAAGAAAAATTCGTTTTTTTTTCTAAATTTTCGGTCTTTTTGCATTTATAGCGCAAAAAATTAAAACCCAGAGGTGATCAAATACCACCAAAAGAAAGCTCTATTTGTGGGAAAAAAAAGGACAAAAAAATCATTTGGGTACAGTGTTGCATGACTGATTAATTGTCATTCAAAATGTGAGAGCACCGAAAGCTGAAAATTGGTCTGGGCAGGAAGGGTGTTTAAGTGCCCAGTAAGCAAGTGGTTAAGGAACCATTGACATTTATACAGCGATCAGTGCTATAAAAATGCACTGATTACGGTGTAAGTGTCACTGGTAGGGAAGGGGTTAACACTAGGGGGCGATCAAGGGGTTAAGTGTGTTTCCTCACTGTGTGTTCTAACTGTGGGGGGGGGGGGATTAGACTAAGTAGGAGAGGAGACATATCGCTGTTCCTACTTACTAGGAACAAACGACATGTGTCAGGTCACCTGAGACCAGGTGACAGGTGCACTCAGTAGGAATCGGAAGTGCACCGCTAGGTAGTGGACCTTAGGACTGACTGGTGCGGATTGTACCCAAGGAGATTCAGGACACAGGTCTACTGGGTCACTAACAGATCCCAGTGGGAGCTAGAGCATAGATTCCCCAGTGCGCGGAGTCTAAGATCCAGCAGGTGTTCGCCAGGGCCTCTAGTGGTGAGGATGGACTTCGCTGCAGTCTGGCTCCAGGTCGCGGCCCCCAGGGTCTCACAGCTCACGGTAGACTACAGGAGAAGGAAGCAGCAGGCTGGAACGACAAAGATAGCAAGGGGATAAGGCAGAGGTCAGGTCAACTAGAAGACAGGAACAACAGAGTACACGCCAAAGGCCCAGGGTCACAGGCAGACAGGGATGGTCGGGGACATGCCAAAGGGTCAAGGTCACAAGCAGACAGGAATCGTTGAGAACACGCCAAGGTCGGTAACAGAGACAAACATAGAGCACACGGCAAGCAGGAACCAGGAAGCCGAACACACCATGGATACACAATGGTTAATCAGCACCACTGGCTTGCAGTGCACAGGTTAATATAGGGTTCCCTGATAGGGCCTGGGGTGGAGCCATGCTTAGAGGAGAGGGTATAAAAACCACCAGGTGAGAGTGGCTGGCCTCTTATGCCCCGTACACACGGTCGGAAAATCCGACCACAAAATCCATCAGATTTTTTCCGACGGATTTTGTCCGACACTGGTGTTGCATACACACGGTCGGACAAAGTTGTCGGAAAATCCGATCATTCTGAACGTGGTGACGTTTGTTGCCTACGACGGGACTACGTAGAGGCTAGTAGCCAATAGCTTTGGTCTTGTAATGTGATCTGAGCATGCGTGGCACTTTGTCCGTCGGAATTCGCTACACACGATCGGAAAGAGTCCGATAGGACTTTGTTGTCGGAAAATTTGAGCGCAGGAGATAAAAAACTTTGTCCGTCGGAAAATCTGACGGAAAAAATCCGATGGAGCCCACACACGGTGGGAATTTCCGACAACATTGTCCGATAGGACATTTTCCGTCGGAAAATCCGACCGCGTGTATGGGGCATTAGTCTGAACACATGGGGAGAGGTAAGCAAACAGGAGAAGATTACTGCATAACCGTGACAGCATGTCTCCCCTGACGGCACAGGGATTTGCACACAAACCCCTGTGCTGGCGCTCGTCCCCGCCGTGCAGCGGGCGTAAACGCGTAAGATGCCCGGGCACAATAGTGAAATGAGTCAATGTGATGACTCAATCCAAGCAATATGAGCGAACAGAGGATTCCGATATACACATCTCTGATAATGACCATACAAGAGGAAGGGGATTCCCCAGGAGGTTATCTTAAAGCGGTTCTGCACACATTTCATTTAGTAAATCTCTTTGCCTTCCAAATCAGGCAAAGAGTACTAAATGAAATGTGTTTTCCTGGTGCCTCCATGGCAGCATACATGTGATAGAGCTCCGCCTCTACTCCGCCTTCAGGACTAGTGAATAGCATAAATTAAAGGGCATAGCCCCTCCCCCAACATTCTTTCTCCTTTTTTTCCTCATTCCTCTTGACTGGTGAAGAGAAGCAGCATGTCCATACCTCTGCAGTCGGCAGCGTCCGCCGGGTTAAGCCTCTCCCGTGCGCAGTCCCTGTTCTTGGGTCCGCTCAATGCACTGATAAGACTGGGAACCCCTTCTGAGGATCTTTTGGGGTCTTGCAGAGTTTCCTCATAGGAACGCAGTCTGCTGAATTTCCAGAAAAACGAATGCTGGTGATGACGGCGGGAGGATCAGATTCTCTTCCTTCTTGGTCAGGTTAGGTTTTCTTTTTGCTTCCATGTCTGCACTGTTTTTGAGCCCTGGTGGTTAAAATTTATAGGTTTAAAAAAAATAAAAAAAAGTCCCCTTTAAGACATTTATTCCTGGTCTGCACATGTGCAGAACGGGCGTTTCCTTGCTATTTCTGAGGTTTCTTCTCTAGCTTTTTTGTTCTACCCTTCAGGGTTCTCACTCTCTTGCCGTGGCCTTGGTTTTGTTTCTTTTTTTTTTTTGTCAGTAATAAGGTAGGTCCTTTTAATTAAGCTGTTCTCCCTTTTTAGCTTTAAAATGTTGGCTCCAAATTGGACTCAGGGCTGCTCTGCATATCAGGTGTAGCCCTGCAGTCCAGATTACTTCAGCATTACAGGTATGTGTGGAGCTGGCCATGCACCATGCAATTTTCTTGTTCAATTTCCTTTAGGTTTGCCTTCAACTGTGTGGTACAGGGGCCTGCCTGATTGCATACAAGTTGGAGGTGATTAGATTTGACTTCATATTGTATGGCTTTGGTAGATCTGAGGGAGATCTATAGACGGGGGTTGTGTAGTGTATGGCCAGCCTTACACTTTTATCTCACTCCTATTGCGGTGACTTCATTTAAAAATTTGGTGTGCAAATAGACTATTTCTTTTTGCTTTCTTACTTCGCCTTCCTACAGCTGATCCTCCTGCCCATTATTTACCATGAGCCATTCGTCACAAAGCCAAGATCCTCATATCCAATAGGTATGTGGACCACCTGTACGTGAGTATTTAAAAAAAAAAAAAGAGTGCGCCACTGACAAACAAACTTTGTTTCCTTGTTTCAGCCCTGTTCCTTCAAAGCGGTCCAGAAAGTCCTCAAGGCGCTATGACAATGACGATAGTCCTGAGCGAAGACCGCGCTCTTCTCATCATAAATCTTCCAGAAGATCAGGATCTTATAGACATCGTCATTCGCCTTCGCCTCCACCGCGGGCGTCAAGGAAAAAATGTTGGGCCTGTGGCGTGGTTCCACTCCCTGATAAGCTCGTCTGCAGAGACTGTCTCAGGGACTACGCAGCTAACCGGGAATTAGAAGGCCAGCAGGTGGTTGACCTGCTTAAGCAAACCATGAGAGACTCTCTTTCTGAACTGACGGCCATGATTCCAGCTCACCCGGTTTCACAAGCTGCCCAGGTGTTGGATTTGGACCCCGACATTTCGGGCCCATCAGCTGTTAGTACTCCTTTGCCTCCATCAGGAAAAACAGCTAAACAAATCCCACCGGTAGATTCATCCGAGGAGTCCTCAGATGATACAGAACCGTCTGGTTTCAATTTCTCCCTGGTTCAACCCTTTGTACAAGCGGTGAGGAGCGACATTGCCTGGGAAGACCCGGAAGGGCCTCCTCAAAAATCAAAAAGCTATTTCTCATTCCTCAAGAGAAACCAAATCTTCTTCCCATTAATGGGGGAGATCATAGAGGATGAGTGGAACAAAACTGATAGAGTTTTCTGTAGCACATTTATGCAAAATGTATCCACTGGCAGATTCGGATACTCAGTTCAATGACTGTGGTTGATGCAGCTGTAGTGCGTCTGGCAAAAAATGTAACAATGCCAATGGAGGATTCAACGTCTTTCAAGGATCCCCTAGATAGATGTATTGATCTAGACCTCAAATGGAGCTATCTAGAAGCAGGGGTGGCTTGCAGACCAGCCATTGCGCTGACATCTGTTTCCAATGCCATCAGGTCTTGGACGGAAAATATTGAGACATCCCTGCACTAAGACGTTCCCAAAGATGACATAATCAAAGCTCTGGAGGAGCTTAAGTTGGCGGATTTCGTGGGAGAAGCTGCAATTGACACAATCCGGTGTTCAGCCAATTCAATGCTGCAACTCTGTTATGGCAAAGCGGGCCTTATGGCTAAAGCCTTGGACAGCCGATCTAGCATCAAAGCAGAATTGGTGCAAGATTTCCCTTGATGGAAAGTCTCAGTTTGTTGAGAAACTCGACAAAGTAATCTCCAGAGTAACAGGGGGCAAATCTGGCTTACTTCCTCAGGACAGGAAGGTTCGGAGAACAAGGCCTATTTATCACGATTCCGGCAATCAAATTCTAGAGACTTCAGGCAGTCTCGCCCCTTTAGGGACAACAAGAAATCGTGGAGAGGCACCCAGACTTCTTTTCTGGGAGCCAGAAAGTACAAGTCCCTCACTGCTCCCCAGGAGGGGACAAAGTCCTTTTGACGTCAGCGGGGAGGAAACACCCCCAGTGGGAGCCCGGTTAAAAAAACGTTTTCTCCATCTGTGCCTCCAAATGTCAGGACCCATGGGTCCTAGCAACGATCCGGTACGGTCACTTCTGGACTTTCTCTCAGCAGCCTCCTCACACGTCCTTCAAAGAGACAGTTACCAGCCTCCCCACAGAAGGCACTGGCCTTAAACCAATTTTTTTTTTGGAGTCCCTGCAGCGTCAAGGGGCAGCAATACCTGTCCCCCCATCAGATCGATTTTACAGGTTTTTCTTCCACCCTTTTCCTGGTGCAGAAAAAAACAGGCGACTGGAGACCTGTAATAGATCTGAAAAAGCTAAATCAATACATCCATCTCGAAAGCTTCAAGATGGAGTCACTCCAAACGATCATACAAACCATACAACCAGGAGATTGATTAATCTCGATAGACCTGCAGGATGCGTACCTCCACATCCCTATTCTACCATCCTTCCAAAAATACTTAAGGTTCGCAGTGGGTCATGTCCACCTGCAATTTCAAGCTCTGCCCTTCGGGCTATGCACCTACCCTCTGGTGTTCACAAAAGTGTTGATATCTGTCTTGGCCCCCATGAGAGAGAGAGGGGGTTAAGAATTTATCACTACCTGGACGATATCCTCTTGCTGTCAAAAAAACCCGAGCCACCTTTTAGTCCACAGGGAGATTCTTCTCCAGTCGTGGTCGGAGTTCGGGTGGCTGGTGAACCATCGGAAGAGCCAATTAGTTTCAACACAACAGATGGATTACTTAGGAGCAATGTTCGGTACGCTCCTAGGCACAGTCTCTTTACCCCAGATGAAGATGGAGGGCATCATTCAGAAGGTATCCAAGGTCATAGAGATCCCATCTATCAGCCTTGCAGTGTTTGAGCCTTATTGGCACAATGTCCTCGTGCATACCTCTAGTTCCATGGTCTCACTAGCATCTGAGACACTTCCAGATGGGATTCTTAATACAATGGAGACGACATCTGTCTCAGACAATCCGTTTAACAACGCTAATGAGCAGTGGTCATTACACTGGTGGACGAATCTAGAGAATCTCTCCCGGCTCTATCATTTGGGTTCCCACTCATGGTCCACAATTACGTCAGATGCGAGTGGCCAGGGGTGGGGTGCCCATTGCAGAGAATTCAGGGAAGATGGTCCTTTCCCACCAGAGGGACAGTGTCCAACGTCCTAGAAATGAGGGCAGCATTTCTAGCCTTAACCTCTTTTTGCATCTCAGGTCAAGGGACAGGGAGTACTTCTATGTTTGGACACCAAGGTGGCGGTCTCGTACCTTCAGAAACAAGGGGGCACCCACAGCAAGACACTTCTGAGGGAAGTGGAACCTGTAATGCTCTGGGCAGAGAGGAACCTGGTAGACCTCAGGGCAATGTATCTCCCAGGCAAGATGAACACAGAGGCAGATGTCTTATCGAGGAGGTTTGGGGACAACGAGTGGTCTCTACATCCCCATGTGTTCATCCAAATCTCCAATCTAGGGCAGACCCCACTGGTGGATCTTTTTGCTACGCATGAGAATTGCAAAATCAGGAGATTCTTCTCTCACCTTCCACATCCACAGGCGGAAGGAGTAGATGCGCTATTTTGTCCTTGGACCTTCAAGACAGCTTACACCTCTCCTCCTCGCCCACTCATTTCGAGGTTTCTCCTCAGACTCCTGAACGAACCTGTCAAAGTGCTAGCAGTGCTACCCTATTGGTCGAAGAGACCGTGGTTTCCACTAGCCATGCACCTCAGTGTGGATCATCCGATCAGAATTCCTCCCTTTCTGCAGTTGTTGACCCAGGGCAGGCTGGACCATCCAGACCCACAGAAGCTGGATCTTTGTGTATGGAAGTGGAAAGGAGGAGGTTTGAATCGTTAGGCTGTTCCCAAGAGGTCATATCCACCCTGTTAAAAGCTAGAAAGCCTACAACCAACACAATCTATGCAAGAATTTGGGACAAGTTCTTATCCTATGCCCCAGGAAAAGGAATTGATCCTATCTCTCTTTCCACTGCTGATGTTCTGAGTTTTCTGCAAACTGGTCTCGATTTGGGGCTCAGCAAGAGTTCCCTCAAGGTACAAGTTTCCGCAACTTCTGCAGCAACTAACACCAGGGGGGCAGAAGACCCTCTAGTGGTTACGTTCCTCAGGGGAGTATTGGAGTCCCCTATCCAGACGTTCCTTTCCAAAGTGGGATCCTCCTCTAATATTGGAAGTCCTATCCGTTTGTACCGGTTGAAGAGGTATCAATTTGGAACTTGACTTTAAAAACAACTTTTCTGTTGGCTATTACATCCGACAGGAGGATTTCGGAAATCCACTCCCTGGGCATTGGGGATGATCACATATCCTTTTTTTCCAGATAGGGTAGAACTTCGCCCTCTCAGAGGTTTCACACTCAAGGTCACCTCAACGGCAAACCTATCAGAACCATGGGCGTTACCAGTTTTCATGGACTCAGAATCAAACTCCTGTTATGAGTTAGACATATCCAAAGTTCTCAGGGCCTACTTGGAAGCCACAGCAAGTTTCGGCTCAGGTGAATGCTCCTTCAACAAGAGCAGTATCGGCATCTTGGGCAGCGAGGGCAAATGTTTCTCTTGAAACATTAGGCTTGGTCTTCCCGACACACGTTCCTCAAACATTATCGTATTGATCCCGGGGCTCTTACAACCGTAGAGTTCGGGAGAAAAGCGCTTCATGCTGCTATGTCTGTGTTTGATTAAAGTTTATTTTTTGTTAAAGCATTAAACCCACCCATGTGAGCTAGTTATTTATCACATGTATGCTGCCATGGAGGCACCAGGAAAACGGAAAATTGTATCATACTTACCGTAATTTTCCTTTCCTGGTGCCAATCCATGGCAGCATAAACTCCCACCCTCGGTATTCTATATTACGAAGAATGTTGGGGGAGGGGCTATGCCCTTTAATTTATGCTATTCACTAGTCCTGAAGGCGGAGTAGAGGCGGAGCTCTATCACATGTATGCTGCCATGGATTGGCACCAGGAAAGGAAAATTACAGTAAGTATGATACAATTTTCCGTTTTTTTTTTTTTTTCACTTACCTTGTAATCGATGACTTCCGGTCTTCTGTCTCTGCGGGGGTGGGCGGGGTCTGTGCGGGGATCCTCGTCACGCCGCACTGTCTCCTGGGATCTGGTGTCATTGATCCCAGGAGTCTGTGCGGGCATCTTCCGAAATCTCGCGAGATTTCGGTCACATCTTCCGAAATCTCGCAAGATTTCGGTCACATCTTCCGAAATCTCGCGAGATGTCGGCATTGTGGGCCAGCAACCCGGAAGAAAGGGGCCTGTGTGGTTTCAGGTGCCCACACAGAAGATGGAAGCAGTCATGAACCGGTTTTCAAACTCCACATTGCGGACGAAAAACAGCAGCAGGAACACCAAGAACTCAAACAGGTGAGTAATAATTATGCAAAGCACATTACACGAAAAAAAAACTTCAAACACAGTGTTGAACCGCTTTAAGTTAAAAAAAAAAAAAAATGTGTGAGGTGATATACTCTGCATGTTATATACACATTAAAATATTACAAAAAATAATAATCTATAGAGCTATTTTAAGATGTAGAGAACTTGTGTATAACTGAGAAAGTTCATTGTAAATATTGTGTATATATACACACAAGTCCCTCATGCTACTATGAGTAACTATGTGGTCAATATTGATAATAGATACAGAATATTTGCAGCAAAATGAAGAGTGTTCACAAATACACAAACATGGAATAAATAGGAAATTCCGTGCAAAAAAAAAAAAAAAAAAGGAATAAAGTGAATATGTGCAGTAATGACTAGTCACCAGCAGGGGGCCCTAGTATATACAAAATCTGGAAATAATAATGGTCAGTAAAAAAAAAAAAAAATGGCAAAATAAATGATCAATTCAATAAAATCCAATAAATATTGAAGTGAATAAAATATATGCACATTTGATTTTGTTCACTTCAATATGTATTGGATTTTATTTATTATATATTTATTCATTGTAAATATTGCATGATCATATAATAAAGATTTTGGGTTAACAATGGAATTGTAATTGGAGTTAAAATGAATAAAAAATATATAAATGTAGCAAGGAGGATGTGTAAAATAAAATCAAAAAAATAAATGCATTAACTGATACACTCATGCGAGTTGAAATCATTTTAATATACAAACAAATTTTACAAAATGCATAAAAATTAGCTGATGTATACAAAACCAACTGGCCATTTTCTATAGAGCCATTTTAAGATGTACATTGAGGGTAGCAATGAAAGTCAATTGGAAATATTGCATGGTTGGATGATAAGGAATTTTGATTAAATATGGAATTGTAATGAGAGTTAAAATTTATAAAAATGTATAAGTCTAGCAAGGTAAATAAGCATAAAGACAAAAAAAAAAAAAGTGTGAGCTGGTATACTTTGCATGCCTAAACCATTGCATTATACACATTAAATATTACAGTATAAAACTAGCAAGGAAGATGAGTGTTCATTCTAACTCTCATTACAATTCTATATTTAATCCAAAATCTTTATCATCCAATTATGCAATATTTCCAATTCACTTTCATTGTTGCCCTCAAGTTTTCTACATCTTACAATGGCTCTATAGGAAATGCCAATTGATTTTGAATATATCAGCTTATTTTGTATGCTTTTTTTTTTTTTTTTTTTTTTTTAAAACAAGTATAAAAGTGAGCTGATATATACAAAATCACCTGGCATAATCTATACAGATGTAGCAATGTGACAATGAAAGTGAATTTGAGATATTGGATGATTGGATTATAAGGATTTTGGATTAAATATGGAAATTGAAAGTTAAAATGAGTAAAAAATAAATAATAAAAAAAAAAAAGCATAAAAAAAAATAATGGGTGAGCTGATATACTCTGTGTACTTACGTCATTTTATTATACACATTAAATATTACACAATATTCTTGTTTAAAAAAAAAAAGCATACAAAATAAGCTGATATATTCAAAATCAATTGGCATTTCCTATAGAGCCATTGTAAGATGTAGAAAACTTGAGGGTAACAAAGAAAGTGAATTGGAAATATTGTATAATTGGATGATAAAGATTTTGGATTAAATATAGAATTGTAATGAGTTAGAATGAATATAATAATACATAATTATACAGTATAATTTGTGTGCTTAAATCACTTTATTTACAGTATATATTAAATAATCAGAGTAGAAAAATGCATAAAAATGAGCTGTTAACAGTAAAATTAAAGGTAAACTGAGTAAAAAAAACAAAAAAAAAAAAACAAAAAAAAAGTCAAAATATTAATAATGTAAAAATACATACAAAAAATGAGTGAGCTACACTCTGCATGCTTAAATCATTTTAATAAACACATTAAATAAAAATAAAAAATATGTGCATAAAAATGAGCAGATGTCTTCCAAATCAACTGGCTTTATCTATAGAGCTATTGTAAGATGTAAGATGCAGAAAACTTGAACGTATGAAAGTCGATTAGAATTTTGTCTATGATTGGATGATAAAGATTTTGTATTAAATATGGAATTATAATAAAAAAGTTAAAATGAATAAAAATATACAACATTTAAAAAAAGCGAACTGATATACAGCACATTGTATTCCTAAACTGACCATTTTGCTGGCCAAAGACCAGACCACTTTTTGCGATTCGGCACTGCGTCGCTTTAACTGACAATTGCGCGGTCGTGCGACGTGGCTCCCAAACAAAACTAGGGTCTTTTTTCCCCACAAATAGAGCTTTCTTTTGGTGGTATTTGATCACCTCTGCGGCTTTTATTTTTTGCGCTATAAACAAAAAAAGAGCAACAATTTTGAAAAAAAAAAAAAAGGAATTCTTTTTTACTTTTTGCTATAATAAATATCCCCCAAAAATATATAAAAAAAAAATATTTTTCCCTCAGTTTAGGCCGATACGTATTCTTCTACATATTTTTGTTAAAAAAAAACGTAATAAGCGTATATTGATTGGTTTGCGCAAAAGTTATAGCTTCTACAAAATAGGGGATTTATAGCATTTTTATTAATAATTTTTATTTTTTACTAGTAATGGCGGCGATCAGCGATTTTTTTATTGTCACTGCGACATTACGGCGGACACATCAGACATGTTTGACACATTTTTGGGACCATTGTCATTTAGACAGCAATCAGTGCTATTTAAATGCACCGATTCCTGTAAAAATGCCACTGGCAGTGAAGGGGTTAACCACTAGGGGCGGGGAGGGGTTAAGTGTATCCTAGGGGCGTGTTTCTAACTGTCGGGGGGGGCGTGGCTGTGTGTGACACCACACTGATCTCTGCTCCCGATGACAGGGAGCGGACGATCAGTGTGCTCTCACTAGGCAGAACAGGGAGTTGCTGTTTACATCGGCATCTCCCCGTTCTTCAGCTCCGTGACACGATCGCGGGTATACCCGCAGCGATAGAGTCCGCGGGACCCATGGCCACGGAGCTTGTGGCAGGCGTGCACGGCGGGAAATTCAAAGTAACGTACGGTTACGTTACTTTGACCAGCCGTGCCATTCTGCCGACATATCTACAGGGGCCGGTCGGGAACCGGTTAATAAAGAGATGAGAAAATAATCAATAAAAAAACAGAAGATAAAAAAAAATTATAAAAAGAATAGATGTTAGAAAGTAACCACCAAATAAAAAATATAGAACATGAAAACATAAGCAATAAAAAAAAAACAAAAAAAAACGATGTAGCAACTCTTTCACAACCATTCACCCACCAGGAAATCATTTAGACCATCATAGAACTGCCATCTCACAAAGCAACATAGATCAAATAGTGCCCCACCTTCGCAATACCTTCAATAGCTTTTTATCTTCTGGAGGAATCCCCCCCCCCCCCCCGAATCGCTGAAATAGACCATAGTTACCATTCATAAACCTGGAAAACCATCCCACAAATTATCACCCTATATCTCTCCACAATATTGATCTTATTGATCTTACGACACTCATGCCCATGCTCATTCATCACGACCGGGTCGGTTTTATCCCCCAGCGACAAGCCTCAGATGGTACCCGCAGATTTCGAGACCTTATTTACTGGGCAGAGCATCATCAAGTGCCTTCTCTGCTGATCTCCCTAGACCCGGAGAAGGCACTTCACAGAGTTCATTAGAAGTATCTGAAGGCTGTCCTGAGGACATTTGGCCTGTGATGGTTCTTTCCTCCATGCAATAATGAGCTTATACTCAGACCCTAGCGCTAAAGTACGGACGTCGGGGCATGCTACCCACCCCGTTCTCCATAACGGTACCCGTCAGGGGTGCCCCTCAATCTTTGCACTGGTCATTGAACCCTTAGTCCAAGCCATACGCTCACATCCCCGCATTACAGGACACTGACAGTAGGACAAGTATATGTGATGTGAAACTAACCAATAAATAAAAGAAATAGATGAGAAAATAACCAATAAAAATAGAAGGTGAAAAAGTAAAACGAAAACAAATGGGAAAAAAATGTAAAAGAGAAAGAGAAAGAGAGAGAGGAAATCAATTAAAAACAGAAGATGAAGAAGAAAAAAAAAAAAAAAAAAAAAAGAAGAGATGAGAAAGTAACCAATAGATATAGAAGATGAAAATAACCAATAAAAAAATAGAAGGGTTAAAAAAAAAAAAAAAAAAAAAACCCAGAACATGAAAAAAAAAAAATCGTCCCAATTTGGTTGGTTTCGTACTGTTGTGCTGCGGTTTGGCCGCATACTTGAGTATGCCCGCAGTTTTCATCTTCGTACATTTAATTGTTGGGTTCCCATAGACTTTCTAATAAAAGCACACCAAAGGCGCATTCTAGGAAATGCGCCAGAAATGTGCAACTCAATAGAAAGTCTATAGGAAACCACTGCAAAAAACCACAGCACAGCAGTGTGAAAACGGCCTAATTTTTTTTATTCTTATGCCTAACATTTATGAATATGATTTTATGGGGGTGGAAATGCTGAGGACAAAGAGATCTATAGAATACAATAGACTTGGTGTATTTTCTGCCGTCACCTTTCTATGTTTCTGTTTATGGTTGGATTGTGCTGATGGTTTGCTGTGATGAATCTGCTTCTATGCGAATTATACATTCAATAAAGATATTCTGTAGCATTACATTCATGTGTGTGAATTGTGTGAGATAATTCTCTCCAGGAAACATTTAAAATAAAATACAATTTAAAACCCAAATAAATGCAGTTAAACATTTATTAAAATCTACCAGAATTTTAACCCTGCATTTATTTTTTATATATTTTTTTGCACACATGTTTAACCACTTTGGCTCGAGCATTTTTTTCATTTTTTGCAAACACTATTATTATTATTTTACAGAATGTATTATTATTATTATACAGAATTTATTATTATTATACAGAATTTTTTTATTATTATACAGGAACTATATATATCTCCACTGACCCCCCTGTCTTCCGCCCTGACAGTGGGGACCCCCTGTCCTCTGCCCTGACCCCCCTGTCCTCCGCCCTGACAGTGGGGACCCCCTGTCCTCTGCCCTGACCCCCCTGTCCTCCGCCCTGACAGTGGGGACCCCCCTGTCCTCTGCCCTGACCCCCCTGTCCTCCGCCCTGACAGTGGGGACCCCCCTGTCCTCTGCCCTGACCCTCCTGTCCTCCGCCCTGACAGTGGGGACCCCCCTGTCCTCTGCCCTGACCCCCCTGTCCTCCGCCCTGACAGTGGGGACCCCCTGTCCTCTGCCCTGACCCCCCTGTCCTCCGCCCTGACATTGGGGACCCCCTGTCCTCTGCCCTGACCCTCCTGTCCTCCGCCCTGACAGTGGGGACCCCCTGTCCTCTGCCCTGACCCTCCTGTCCTCCGCCCTGACAGTGGGGACCCCCTGTCCTCCGCCCTGACAGTGGGGACCCCCTGTCCTCCGCCCAGACCCCAGTGGTGATCCCGTCCTATGCTTCTCCAGCAGTGACACCTGTCTTCTACCCTGAAGCACTGACCCATGTCCTCCACCCTCCCTGTATGCTGCCCAGCTGCCCCCTGCCATTTTTTTACTGCACCCCCCCCCCATTAGACAGGCTAGACCAGCCCCTGATAAGCCCAACTCTCAGGCTGTGTACTGTACTGTGCACTTCACCTATAACAGCCCCCTTTCGCTAAGACAAGCAGGCCTAACGGTACTTGGTTGACCCCAGGACTTATACACAATACCATAGTGTCTGGCCACCACACCTGGGCAGATGCGAACAGAGCAAACAACAGACTACTTGCAGTTAGCAGACAGCGCGGTTCGAAGAAAATGTAGGTAGAGTTCAGGGGATAATCCAGTCCAATCCGGGTCCAACACAAGGAAATCTAACAGCATAGTCGGGCGGTCAAATGGAAGGCTTGATCAGAACAATGCAGGTCTCAGTCTCTATCACAAGAGAGGAATAGAGTGTTCAGTGTGCTTATATCAGGTGACTGACCAGATCAATCAATCAACAGGTGAACACAGACATGGAGGAAAAGAAACAGCCAACACCCGGGTGCTGGAATGAGGAACAGGGGCATTAAGTGATCATGGCAACTGTCTGTATTATATGTCCACATCCCTGTAAACCATGTACAACTATGAACACAATACGTAGTCATGGAATTTGTGTGGACATATAGAAGAGAAACTGAGTAACATATTCAGTTTCTCTTCTCTATGTTCCCATGAAGTCCATGACTACGTATTGTGTTTATATTTGAACTCCAAATTCTTGTGGTTTGGTTGAACCCCAAATTCTTGTGGTTTGGTTGAACCCCAAATTCTTGTGGTTTGGCTGAACTCCAAATTGTTATGGTGGCCTTACACTATATGAAAAATTGTGCAAAATTCTATTGATTGTAATATTCATTAAATTTTTAATTATTTTTTGATGAAAAAGGATAATCGTTTAGTAACATATTCAGTTTCTCTTCTCTATGTTCCCATGAAGTCCATGACTACGTATTCTGTTTATAGTTGCATTCCAAATTCTTGTGGTTTGGCTGAACTCCAAATTCTTGTGGTTTGGCTGAACTCCAAATTCTTGTGGTTTGGCTGAACTCCAAATTCTTGTGGTTTGGCTGAACTCCAAATTCTTGTGGTTTGGCTGAACTCCAAATTCTTGTGGTTTGGCTGAACTCCAAATTCTTGTGGTTTGGTTGAACTCCAAATTCTTGTGGTTTGGCTGAACTCCAAATTCTTGTGGTTTGGCTGAACTCCAAATTATTGTGGTTTGGCTGAACTCCAAATTCTTGTGGTTTTGGCTGAACTCCAAATTCTTGTGGTTTGGTTGAACTCCAAATTATTTTGGTTTGGTTGAACTCCAAATTCTTGTGGTTTGGCTGAACTCCAAATTATTGTTGTTTTGGCTGAACTCCAAATTCTTGTGGTTTGGCTGAACTCCAAATTATTGTGGTTTGGCTGAACTCCAAATTCTTGTGGTTTGGCTGAACTCCAAATTCTTGTGGTTTGGCTGAACTCCAAATTATTGTGGTTTGGCTGAACTCCAAATTCTTGTGGTTTTGGCTGAACTCCAAATTATTGTGGTTTTGGTTGAACTCCAAATTCTTGTGGTTTTGGCTGAACTCCAAATTATTGTGGTTTTGGTTGAACTCCAAATTATTGTGGTTCGGCTGAACTCCAAATTGTTATGGTGGCCTTACACTATACGAAAAATTGTGCAAAATTCTATTGATTGTAATATTCATTCAATTTTCTTATTATTTGTAGGTGAAAAAGGATAATCGTTTTCAACTTTTCAGAGCTGAAAAAACTAAAAGTTTGAAAAATTTTATTGAATGAAAAAAAAAAAAATGGAAAGATTAGTGGGTTTCACATGTGGCAAAAATGTTACCCTGGAAGTAAAATACTTTGTTAGTAATGAACGTGCAATCCAGAACATCAAGGGGTCAAATATATTTTCTCACTTCCTTTCTAATGTGAACAAACTAATAATTTATGTCCATTGAACGATTGATCTTTCAAGCTCTGGGCACTACACGATGGAAGTATCGTAAACTCCGCGGAATGATGTTTCCTTTTTCAAAAGCACTTTTCGAATGATTTTTCGCATAGTGTATGGTCTGCACTGAAGATTATTACTCTTTAGCTGCTCTGAAAATGCTTATTCTTTGGCTGCAATATAAATCATTACACTTTGGCTGTGTTGCATCAGCTGCTATAAATTCTGCCTAAAGGATATAAATCTCTAATAAGATGAGGCTTGTCACAGCTTGTGTCTGGGAACCTACTGTATACTGTAGATGTTTTATTACATCTGCAATGAAGAAAACAAAGCTTCTCAATCACGAATGATTCCATAATTCCATTAATATCTTATGACCCGCACACACGGTTGGATTTTCCGATGGAAAAAGTCCGATCGGATTATGTTGTCGGAAAATCCGATCGCGTGTGGGCTCCAGCGAACTTTTTCCGTCGGAGGATCCGTCGCAGGATCTCAAATTTTCCGACAACAAAATCTGATCTGACTTTTTCCGATCGTGTGTAGGGAATTCCGACGGACAAAGTGCCACGCATGCTCAGATCAAATTCCGAGACCAAAGCTATTGGCTACTAGCCTCTACGTAGTTCCGTAGTACGCAACGAACGTCACCGCGTTCAGAACGATCGGATTTTCCAACAACTTTGTCCGACCGTGTGTATGCAACACCAGTTTCGGACAAAATCCGTCTGAAAAAATCTGACGGATTTTGTGGTCAGTTCACCCCCGGAAGGCCATTTTTTGCAAAAAGACACTGCGCTATTTTAACTGACAATTGCGCAGTCGTGCGACGCTGCACCCAGATAACATTTATGTCCTTTTTTTCCCCAACAAATAGAGCTTTCTTTTGGTGGTATTTGATCACCTCTGCGTTTTTTATTTTTGTGCTTTAAACAATAAAAGGGCGACAATTTTGAAAAAAATATATATATATTATTTTTACTTTCTGCTATAAAACATTCAATAAAAAAAAAAGTAAAAAAAAAAAGAATAATCTAATTTCTTCATCAGTTTAGGCCGATATGTATTCTTCTACATTTTTGTGGTAGAAAAAAATCCCAATAAGCGTTTATTGATTGGTTTGTGCAAAAGTTAAATTGTCTACAAACTATGGAATAGATTTAGGGACTATTTTTTCTTTTTACTAGTAATGGCGGCGATCAGTGATTTTTTTTTTAGCGGGACTGCGACATTGCGGAGAACAAATTGGACACTAAGTGACACTTTTTTGGGGGATCAGGGACACCAATACAGCGATCAGTGCTTAACCACTTCCCGACCGGCGCACGGCGATGTACGTCGGCAGAATGGCACGGGCAGGCAAAAGGGCGTACAGGTACGTCCCCTTTAAGATTGCTGCCGTGCCATCACGTGCGCGCCACCGGCCCCCCGTGAGCCCGGTCACGGGTCCCGCGGACTCGATCGCCGCGGGGATACCCGCGATCGTCTCACGGGAAGGCTGAACGGGGAGATGCGGAAGTAAACATCATCTCCCTATTCTGCCTAGCAACTAGTGACACTGATCTCTGCTCCCTGTGATTGGAGCAGAGATCAGTGTTCACTAAATCACAGCCACGCCCCCCACAGTAAAAAACACGCCCCTAGGAACACTAAACCCCTACACTGCCACCTAGTGGTTAACTCCTTCACTCCCAGTGTCATTTACACAGGAATCGGTGCATTTAAATAGCACTGATTGCTGTATAAATGACAATGGTCCAAAAAATGTGTCAAAAATGTCTGATGTGTCCGCCATAATGTCGCAGTCACAATAAAAGTCGCTGATCGCCGCCATTACTAGTAAAAAAAAATTATTAATAAAAATGCTATAAAACTATCCCCTATTTGTAAACGCTATAACTTCTGCGCAAACCAATCAATAATCGCTAATTGCGATTTTTTTAAACCAAAAATATGTCAAAGAATACGTATCGGCCTAAACTGAGGAAATAAAATGTTTTTTTAAATATATTTTTGGGTGATATTTATTATAGCAAAAAAAGTAAAAAATAATGTGTTTGTTTCAAAATTGTCGCTATTTTTTTGTTTATAGCGCAAAAAATAAAAACCGCAGGGGCGATCAAATACCACCAAAAGAAAGCTCTATTTGTGGGCAAAAAAAGGACGCCAATTTTGTTTGGGAGCCACGTCACACGACCGCGCAATTGTCAGTTAAAGCGATGCAGTGCTGAATCGCAAAAAGTGGTCTGGTCTTAAGCCAGCAAAATGGTCCGGTCTGAAAGTGGTTAAAAAAAAAAAAAATGCACTGTCACTGCATAAATAACACTGGCAGGGAAGAGGTTAACATCAGAGGCGATCAAAGGGTTAGATGTGGAGGCTATGTTTCCACTATTGCGACCCCAAAGTCGTACGATGTAGCGTGCGACTTTGAATGCAGCTTTGATCCAACTTTACACTCTCTGGATCAAAGTTCCATCAAAGTATCAAAGTTCCACTTATTGGCTCCCCCCTGTGGCCAATGGGCATGCATGCACCACCCAGTGGCTATTGCACAGAATGATGTACAGGTATGTATATTGTGGCTGGTCGGCAAGTGATTAACATTGTATTATAGCTTTTTTTTTAAGAACAAACATGTTATACTTACCTGCTCTGTGTAATGGTTTTGCACAGAGCAGCTCCAATCCTCCTCTTCTGGGGTCCCCCGTCGGCGTTCCTGCTTCCTCCTCCTCGAGCGGTGCCTCCAGAGAATGCAGAAAACATTCTTACTTATGTCCTCTCATATCTGAGTCGGGGTCCTCTGAAGAGTCTTGTGATACCTGTAGATACCGACCCATTAGAATTCCTCGTTTTTTGGGGGAAAAGACTTTATAATTCATTATTCCATCATTTCATTAACCACTTCAGCCCGGAAGGTTTTACCCCCCCTTCCTGCCCAGAGCACTTTTTGCGATTCGGCACTGCGTCGCTTTAACTGACAATTGCACGGTCGTGCGGCGTGGCTCCCAAACAAAATTGATGTCCTTTTTTTCCCACACATAGAGGTTTCTTTTGGTGGTATTTGATCACCTCTGCGGTTTATATTTTTTGCGCTATAAACAAAAAAAGAGCAACAATTTTTGAAAAAAAAGCACATTTTTTTAACTTTTGCTACAATAAATATCCCCAAAAATATATATAAAAACATTTTTTTTCTCAGTTTAGGCCGATACGTATTCTTGTACATATTTTTGGTAAAAAAAATCACAATTAGCGATTATTGATTGGTTTGCGCAAAAGTTATAGCGTCTCAAAAATATGGGGATAGATTTATGGCATTTTTATTATTATTTTTTTTTTTTATTAGTAATGGCGGCGATCTGTGATTTTTATCGGGACTGCCGCATTACGGCGGACACATCGGACACTTTTGACACTATTTTGGGGCCATTGTCATTTATACAGCGATCAGTGCTATAAAAATGCACTGATTACTGTGTAAATGACACTGGCAGGGAAGGGGTTAAACACTAGGGGGCGATGAAGGGGTTAAGTGTGTCCTAGGGAGTGATTCTAACTGTGGGAGAGGGGGGCTACCACTGACATGACAGAGATCACTGCTTCCGATGACAGAGAGCAGTAGATTCCCATCATGTCACTAGGCAGAACGGGCAAATGCCTTGTTTACATAGGAATCTCCCCCATTCTGCCGCTCCGTGACACGATCGCGGGCCACCAGCAGACACCGAGTCCGCGGGACCCACGAGCACGGAGTACTCCCACCCACAATGTCATGATTTAAAGGGGACGTACCTGTACGCCCAGGGGCGGACTGATAACTCATGGGGCCCCCGGGCAATAGGAGATTATGGGGCCCCAGGCAATCAGATTATGGGGCCACACAGTATACACACACACAGTATGCAATCACACGGTATACACACACACAAACAGTCACACAGTATACACAGACATGTTTCTATTGGCTGAGAAGGTACTGGAGAGGTGGGGCAGCTATAATCTCGGGATTTTTAAACCAAAAGGATGTCGGTAAGGGACATTTCAGAGACAGATGTAAAAAAAAACACAGATTTTTGCATACTGTCTCTGATTTTACTGAGGCTGGCAAACCTGATGGGGCCCCCTAGTGGCAGTACCCGAGTGGCCGAATGGTCAGTCCGCCCCTGTGTACGCCTATTTGCCCAGCCGTGCCATTGTGCCGACGTACATGGGTGTGCGCGGGTCAGCATGTGGTTTGTAAAGGCAGAAGGTGCATTCTATGCATTAGGATAACAAAAAAAAAACTTCTGTGTGTAGACACAGCGGCGCCATTGGCTCCTGCAGCTGTCAATCAAAGTCAGTCAGCCAAACAGAGGAGAGAGGAGGCGGAGCCGGGTTGGGGCTACGTGTCTGAATGGATACACGGATCTATGGCTCGGGTGCCCCTATAGGAAGCTGCTGGCTGAGGGGGCCCTCGACAGGAGGGAGGGGCCAGGAGGGGAAAAGAGGAGGATCCGGACTGCTCTGTGCAAAACCAACTGCAACAGAGGAGGTAAAAAAAACAACAAGACTTCACAATCACTTTTAGACATGTGCACAATAGAAAAATTTGTTTAGTTTCGTTTCTGTTCGTTTCCGTTGATTCGTAACGATTCGTAATTTCGTAAGAGTTATTCTTTCGTTGATTCGTTTTTCCGTTTATTCGAAATGCAGACGCATTCGTATTTTCGTAGATTTAGTTACATTCGTACTTTCGTAAGATTGATTTATTCGCACTTTCGTAACATTGTTTTCGTAGATTCGTAATCGGAGCATAATTCATAATTTTATGTAATGTGTATCCTATTATTACATTGTAAGAGACACGGAAAATTACGAATCGAAAAAAAAAAGTTACGAATGTACGAATTTTTTCGTTCAGTCCATTCGAAAGCACGGTAAGCAGCGCCATTGTAAGAGACACGAAAAAATTACGAATCGCAAAAAAAAAAGTTACGAATGTACAAATTTTTTCGTTCAATCCATTCGAAGCACGTTAAGCAGCGCCATTGTAAGAGACACGGAAAATTCCGAATCGAAAAAAAAAAAAAAAGTTACGAATGTACGAATTTTTTCGTTCATTTTGATTTTCGTTGTTTCTGTTTTCGTTTTTCGGATTTTCTTCTTTCGTACATTCGTTGTTTCTAATTTGGTTATTTCGGATTTTCGTTGTTTTTCATATTCGTTCGATTCGATAATTCGTTATTCGTTAAAATTTTTAGCGAATCATTCGTTCATTCGTACGATAACGAATGAAGGAATATAACGAATTTTAACGGAAAACGAATAAAAACGAAACGAATTGCACATGTCTAATCACTTTATTATTTCATGAATCGCACCTTCCAGAAATAAGATTTGGATTCGTCTCTTGTGAGAATGTGAAGTATAATAATATACAGTGACTCTGGATAGGTCATATCTTCCTATTTACATAGCTGTTTGTTGATGAGTTATGCTGAGTGCGGGGCTCTGCGTAGTCATTAAGGGGTTAGGGAGGTATTTAATATTAGATGTGCATTAACCACTTGACCTCCAGAAGGTTTTACCCCTTCTTCATGACCAGGCCATTTTTTGCTATTCAGCACTGCGCTACTTTAACCCCTTCCTGACCCGGCCACTGTAGTAATACTGCCGCAGGTTGGCTCCCCTGGGCGAGCCGTCGTAGCTGTACGTCTTCAACGCCCTTCAATACAGCGAGGCACAACGTAACAACTACGGTGTCCCCCCTCTCTCTGTGAATAGCTTTCAATTGTGTCCATGAAATTATCTCTCCCGTCAAACTGCACCCCATGGTCACGTCACTCCAGTTGATCGGGAAATCAGCTGGCGTGCGGCTCCGTCCTGCGCATGCGCGGGCACTATTCGACGGAGGGCACATATGGATAGAACACCGTCTCCATACACTCCAATGCAATAAGATGAGAATTTTAGCAGCCAATGAGAATGCAGAGAACTCCTCATCATGTGTATCCGGGCAGACTCAATGTATCTTTTCCTGGGTGCTCCAATACATTGTATCCATTGCTCAGCTCCTCTACAGACTCGCAGGCGATATTGGACCGTACAATGCCCCCCCCCCGTGTACACGGCACATGTGGTAGCACGCTGTTGCAATGCCAGGGGGAAGTAAATGTTCCACCTTTATAAAAATAAAAATAATTCATACCTTCGTTAGCAGCCCAGAACAGGGTGAGCCCACAGACTCCCGGAAATGAAAGTGAGAATAAACGTCTCTGTACAGAGCCGATCGTTTCCAGGACGATTCTGAGAGAAGCAACCGCAGAGACGGCGAGTGGAGCCGCGGCACCCGCACAAATTCTCCATATGACCCGGTGATTGTTGTCACTGAGACAGGGACATGTCCCACATTTCTACAGGGAAGGGGTCCTCCTCCAATAGGAACATGGAATTCCACCATCCTCCCTTTTTTGGGAGAATCCCACCTATTCTTCTTGTTTCTATAGGACAATAAGAGAGAAGTTTCCCCCGAGACTTAAAAAAAAAATTCTCCGGGGGGAGGGGGTGGGGGGGGGGGGGGAATGTGAGGGGCGTAGGTGATGGGGGGTTCTAACCCTTCCCTACTACATCCAACATGAGAATAATAAAATTTGGAGTACAGAATTTAGCATCACAATGGAGGGATCTTCAAATCTATGGAATGTCTATAAAGGGTCATGAGGATTATACAGTGAGGGAAAAATGTATTTGATTGGCTGCTGATTTTGTACATTTGCCCGCTATCCTGCCAGTGGCGACCCCTGTCCTCTGCCCCGACAGTGACGACCCCTGTCCTCTGCCCCGACAGTGACGACCCCTGTCCTCTGCCCCGACAGTGACGACCCTTGTCCCCTGCCCCGACAGTGACGACCCCTGTCCTCTGCCCCGACAGTGGCGACCACTGTCCTCTGCCCCGACAGTGACGACCCCTGTCCTCTGCCCCGACAGTGACGACCCCTGTCCTCTGCCCCGACAGTGACGACCCCTGTCCTCTGCCCCGACAGTGACGACCCTTGTCCCCTGCCCCGACAGTGACGACCCCTGTCCTCTGCCCCGACAGTGGCGACCACTGTCCTCTGCCCCGACAGTGACGACCCCTGTCCTCTGCCCCGACAGTGACGACCCCTGTCCTCTGCCCCGACCACTGTCCTCTGCCCCGACCACTGTCCTCTGCCCCGACAGTGGCGACCCCTGTCCTCTGCCCCGACAGTGGCGACCACTGTCCTCTGCCCCGACAGTGGCGACCCCTGTCCTCTGCCCCGACAGTGGCGACCCCTGTCCTCTGCCCCGACCACTGTCCTCTGCCCCGACAGTGGCGACCCCTGTCCTCTGCCCCGACAGTGGCGACCCCTGTCCTCTGCCCCGACAGTGGCGACCCCTGTCCTCTGCCCCGACAGTGACGACCCCTGTCCTCTGCCCCGACAGTGACGACCCCTGTCCCCTGCCCCGACAGTGACGACCCCTGTCCCCTGCCCCGACAGTGGCGACCCTTGTCCCCTGCCCCGACTCAGGTGACTGACCAGATCAATCAATCAACAGGTGACGACAGACATGGAGGAAAAGCAACAGCCAACACCCGGGTGCTGGAATGAGGAACAGGGGAACTAAGTGATCATGACAACTGTCTGTATTATATGTCCACATCCCTGTAAACCATGTACAACTATGAATAGAATACTTAGTCATGGACTTTGTGTGGACATGGAGAAGAGAAACTGAGTAACATTCAGTCTCTCTTCTCTATGTTCCCATGAAGTCCATGACTACGTATTCTGTTTATAGTTGCATTCCAAATTCTTGTGGTTTGGCTGAACTCCAAATTGTTATGATGGCCATACACTATACGAAAAATTGTGCAAAATTCTATTGATTTGTAATATTCATTAAATTTTCTAATTATTTGTAGGTGAAAAAGGATAATCGTTTTCAACTTTTCAGAGCTGAAAAATCAGGCGAAAAGTATGAAAAATGTTATCGAATGAAAGAAAATGCAAAGATTAGTGGGTTTCACATGTGGCAAAAAATGTTACCCTGGAAGTAAAATACTTTGTTTTCCTCACCCCTCAAGGGATCTCGCTCCTCTCTCCCCCTTCCCTGCTCGCTCCTCATAGCTACCTCGTTATTCAACTGAACCCACAAAAGGACTTCATAAGGCCTCTTAAAAGCAATTAGTACTTCCTCAGTATGCAAAGTAAAACGTCCACTGACCAACTCACGCTCAAGTGCCTATCACTTAACGTGAAAGGCTTAAATCTCCCAGAAAAAAGATCTCAAACTCTTGCGGCTCTGACCAAACACAGGGCACACTTCCTACTACTACAGGAAACACACTTCAAAACTAAAACAATCCCTAAATTGACCAACCACATATATAAACAAGCTCTTCACTCTACAAACCCTCTCTCCAAAACCAAAGGGGTATCTATTTTGATTTCAAAACAGGCAGACTTCCAGCTTACAGACTCTATCATTGATCAGGAGGGCAGATACATTTTTATAAAGGGCAAATACGCCTCCAAACCAATTACGATAGCAAATGTCTACTGCCCAAATGAACACCAAGTAACCTTTTTTAGAAAAGTTTGCGACTTACTAAGCACATTTCAGGAAGGTATACTGATACTAGGGGGCGACTTCAACACACCACTGAACCCTACACTAGACTCATCCACTGGCACCTCGGCCCTCCCATTCAAGGCATTGAGACAAATCAAGCTCCAACTACAGTACCTATCCCTCCACGACACATGGCGCACTCTATATCCGACGGTTAAGGATTACACTTTTTTCTCCTTCCCACACCAAAAATACTCCAGAATTGATTATATATTTCTATCCCAGACAGACCTATCATCATTGTCACATGCTACCATTGAACCAATGTTCCTATCCGACCACCACCCCATCACAATGACTTTGACTTTCCCAGAGACCAAAAAAAAAACTAAAACCTGGAAACTGAACCCCTCTCTCCTAAAAGACATAGAGGTACTAAAACAAATTAACGACCGACTTCATTTATATTTCCAGGAAAATGACACAGCAGATATTGCCCCTACTACACTCTGGGAGGCACATAAATGTGTAATAAGAGGGAAACTTATAGCCTTAGCTACTGCGGCAAAAAAAAGAAGACAGACACAGATCACGTTACTCATTCAGACAATCAATCGACTCGAGACAGCCCACAAACTATCAACTTCCCAAACCACTCTACAAGACTTACTACACGCCCGATCAACACTGAAGGAAGAACTAGGGAAACACACCAGACGGAGGTACATTCTCCAACAAAAAGTGTTCTACGAACACGGTAACAAAAGTGGAAGACTGTTAGCACGAACTATACAAACTGATAAAACGTTGACCATAATCCACCATTTAAGCTCTGATCAGGGGACTACTTTATCTAAAAATGAAGACATAGCCTCACACTTTAAGAAATTCTACTCTAGTCTATATAACTTACCGCAGAGCAAGCCGAACTCGCCCAATGCCATTGACCGCACCTCCCAAATAAAAGAATTCCTGTCCCAATACTGCCCTAAGCCAATATCACAACAACAAGCTGAAACCCTAGAAGCACCACTTTCCAAGGCAGAACTTAGTCTAGCCATGAAACAAATGAAGACAGGAAAGAGCCCAGGCCCAGATGGTCTATCCTTAATATATTACAAAACCTTTGCAGACCAACTATCACCCAGAATGCTATCGACCTTCAACTCCTTCTCAGATCCATCCACCTCCCCAGGACATATGCTAGAAGCACATATAACGGTCATACCTAAACCAAACAAAGATCCCTCGCGAGTATCCAATTATAGACCCATTTCTCTGCTCAATGTAGATATAAAATTATATGCCAAAATAATTGCAAACAGATTACTACCCCTGATCCCCAATCTCATTTCTCCTGACCAAGTGGGCTTTATCCCCGGCAGGGAGGCCAGAGATAACACCATACGCACCCTAAACATCCATCACTGGCTTACCTCGACTGAGACTAAAGGATTTCTTCTATCCCTCGATGCTGAGAAGGCGTTCGACAGGATGGCTTTGGACTATATGCGAGAGGTACTGAAAAGTATTGGTCTCTTACCCCGCATGTTTACGCACATTAATGCTCTCTACACTAATCCCTCAGTGAAGGTGAAAGCGAATAGCCTCCTGTCGAACGCCTTCCCAATAAGCAATGGAACTCGCCAGGGGTGCCCATTATCCCCACTCATTTTTGTACTCACGTTGGAACCGCTGCTAAACAGATTGAGAGCTAACTCTGACATTCGGGGGATAACGATCAATAACAAAGACTACAAAGTAGCCGCGTTCGCGGACGATATCTTACTGACAATGCAATCACCACGAACCTCCCTACCAAACCTTTTACAAGACATTAACCACTTTGGCTGCCTGTCCAATCTATAAATTAATTTTTCTAAGTCCCACGCACTGAATATATCCCTTTCCCCACAAGAAGTGGAACACTGCCAAGATGCCTTCCCCTTCCAGTGGAAAGAAGAAACCATTACATACCTTGGCATAGAAATCCCCAGACGCCTCACAGATTTATACAAATTTAATTTTTTGCACGCCCTGACCAAAATTCAATCAGACCTTAAATCTTGGACCAACCTCAATGTCTCCTGGTTTGGCCGCTCGGCATTGATAAAAATGATCATTCTCCCCCGCCTTCTCTACCTCATGCAGACAATTCCAATAGCCGTGCCCCTCACCTTTTTCGCAACCTATAAAACAGCTTGCTCAACATTTATATGGAAAGGCAGTCCCCCAAGAATTAAATATGCACGCCTGACCAACGCTAAAATTAAGGGAGGGATTGCACTCCCGGATTTGTATCGTTACTATATGGCATGTCACCTTTCCAGAGTGATAGATTGGAAAACCCATAAACATGGGAAATGCTGGGTGAACTTAGAAAATTCCTTCCTGAACAAACCCCTACATCTCCTTCCTTGGATCTCCCCGAAGCACTGGCCCCTACCAATCAAACAACACCCACTTATTCACCCTACGCTAGCGGCCTCAAATACTGCTATGAAACGTTATAAGGTTTCCTCAAGACCAGGACCACTGACTCCATTAAGAGGAAACCCTGACTTCCCTCCGGGTGACACAAATACCTTCCTGATACGAGAATGGCCACATGAAGAAGTCTTAGCACTGCACTTCTACCACAGAGGCCAAATACACTCCCAGGAACATCTAGCCTCCAGCTCTCACACAAAACATTTCCCCTTTTGGTCCTACAGACAACTGCTGCACTTTTTTACTTCAACTGACACATCAGACACCTGGTCAAGGAGCCTCACACCTTTTGAAATAATATACTCCCAAACTGAACCACAACGACACCTAATATCAGCAATCTACCCTCTGCTACAAGACGATGGCTACCCCTCACAGACAGACACTGCACGCCTGACCTGGAGCAAGGACCTACAGACGACTTTCACAGACGAAGAATGGGAAACCATCCTCACAAACACACACAAGGGCTCAATGAACGTAGCAATACAGGAAAATGGATACAAAATTGTGACAAAATGGTACAGAACACCATCTCGACTGCACCACTTCACACCCACAATCCCAAACGTATGTTGGAGATGCAATAAGGATGTAGGCTCCATGATCCACATCTGGTGGGAGTGCACGGCACTCCAACCATATTGGAAAGAGGTACACTCCATAATAGAAAAGGTGACCACATACACCCTAGACTACAGCCCGGCACAATACCTGCTTCATCATACAACCCTGTCTAACCGATCCTATCACAAATCACTAGCAATGCATATGGTTAACGCAGCCAGACTATGCATACCAGTGCACTGGCGTTCGACGCATAGCCCAACCATTAGGGAGTGGTTAGAAAGAATTGTAAGAATTGAAGACATAGAAGAACTAATCTTTATCTCGCAAGATCGCATACAGAAATTCACCTCGACGTGGGCCTGCTGGACCCATTTTAAAACCACAGACGAATACAAATCACACTTCCCGACGTAAATTGTCCCATGTGTACCTCAGATTAAAGCACAATATGAAGACCAATTACGCGCAGGGGAGGAGAGAGGAGCGACACCCCCCCTCCCCAGCACCCTACCCCCCTTCCCTTGCACCTACCCCTCCATCCCCTCCCTCTCTACCCCGATAATTCCCCCGTCCCCACCCTTCCCATAACTTCCCCAGCCTACCACTAGACTCCTACCCTTAGGAGCCTGAATTGTACTAGTAGAACCACCAATTACCCCACCAGAGACCCTTCGACCCTGATTCAGTTGGTTCACAAGTTCAATCCAACCACCCAAGCGGTGAATGGACCCATTGATAGTGGTCCACATGGCTAATAACTGAGCATAACAACTTGTTGCCATTAGGGCGTCTCGTCATGAGATAACATGTTGTACAAATGTTATAAGTTGTCTCCCTTAAAGTCTTGTTAGTTATATGGTTATTACACTGTAACTCTCCGAACAACCCATGACCCAGATCGTAATGCTGTTCATGATACTGTTACGTCATGTATTATTGTCATGGAAAAGTTTTCTGTTTCGCACTGATTTATGTGCTCTGTATTCTTCCTGTAACTATGACCAATCTCAATAAAATCTTTTTGTGAAAAAAAATACTTTGTTAGTAATGAACGTGCAATCCAGAACACCGAGGGGTCAAATATATTTTCTCACTCCCTTTCTAATGTGAACAAACTGAACGGTAAACCGATTAATTTATGTCCATTGAACGATTGATCTTTCAAGCTCTGGTGACTACATGATGGAAGTATCGTGAACACTGCGAAACGATGTTTCCTTTTGCAAAAGCACGTTAAAATGTATTTTTCGAAGGTTTTACCCCCCCCCTTCCTGACCAGGCCATTTTTTGCTATTCAACACTGCGCTACTTTAACCCCTTCCCGACCCGGGCGCCGGAGTTATACTTCGGCAGGTTGGCTCCCCTGGGCAAGCCGCCGTTGCTGTACGTTCGCTATTTTAAGACGCTGTAGCTGTAGGGTTTTCACCTGTCCAGGATTCACCAGGACAGTTCGGGTTTTGAATCATGTGTCCGGGTTTCAGTCCACCTGAAACCTGGACACATTATTCAAACCAGGCTGTGGTAACCGAGATAGTCATACACAAATCTGTTGCCGCTGCTGGCGGCTGTTTAGGAGCAGGTTTGGCATCACGGAAGGGTGGGGTGATGATGTCAGCAAGAGCAATTTGGCCACACCCACTGGCATGCTCTGTGCGCTACATTACTACTCCCAAATGTGTCCCAGGTCTTTTATAATCCTATAGTGTTTACTTCAATAAAAAATAAATAATTGCCCTGTGCCGCAAAAGTGTTCGGGTTTGGCTAGAAGCAAAGGTGGCAACCCCATGTAGTAGGCGCGCGCGCGCAGCGTGTCCCTGGTGCCGATGTATGTGTCTGGCGATGACCGCTGGGCACCCGCAATCGCTCGTGACAGAGTGAGAACCGGGATCTGTGTATGTAAACACACAAATCCCAGTTCTGTCAGTGGAGAGGAGACAGAGCGTGTGTTCATACTAAGTAGGAACACTGATCAATCTCCTCCCCTAGACAGTCCCATCCCCCCCACAGTTAGAACACACCCAGGGAACACATTTAACCCCTTGATCGCCCCCTAGTGTTAACCCCTTCCCTGCAAGCAACATTTATACAGTAATAAGTGGCTATTTTATCGCTGTATAAATGTCAATGGTGCCAAAAATGTGTGAAAAGTGTCCGATGTGTCCGCCACAATGTTGTAGTCACGATAATAATCGCTGATCACCACCATTACTAATAAAAAAAAAATGGCGTAAAACTATCCCCTATTTTGTAGACACTATAACTTTGGCGCAAACCAATCAATATACGCTTATTGAGATTTTATTTACCACAAATATGTAGAAGAATACATATCGGCCTAAACTGAGAAAAAAGTAGGGTTTTTTTCAGGTTTTTTTTTTCAGGTTTTTTTTTTCAGGTTTTTTGGGGATATTTATTATAGCAAAAAGTAAAAAATATTGTGTTTTTTTCAAAATTGTCGCTATTCTTTTGTTTATAGCGCAAAAAATAAAAACCGCAGAGGTGATCAAATACCACCAAAAGAAAGTTCTATTCTAAAGAAGGATGTCAATTTTGTTTGGGTACAACATCGCACGATCGCGCAATTGTCAGTTAAAGCGACGCAGTGCCGTATCGCAAAAAATGGCCCAGTCAGGAAGAGTAATACCCCCTCACGGGGGTATTACGTTTTCACAGTATCGGCCACTGTGCAGCAATATGGAGATCCACGATTGGCTACATTATTAGTGCACAGTCCTTTACCCCCCCTGCTATGTACAAAACCTATACTGGAGCTGGTTTCATTGATGTTCCTCATGAGCAGGGTGGGGTGAATTCCCAATACCACAACGGGGGTCTGTGAAGTAGGCGTATGCCGCGTACACACGATCGGAATTCTCGTCGGAAAAAGCTCTGATGGTTTTCCCCTCGGATTTCCTCTCAAACTGTCTTGCCTACACACGGTCACACCAAATTCCGACCGCCAAGAACGCGGTGATGTACAACACTACAACGAGTCGAGAAAATGCTTCAGAGTATGCGTCGAATTGTTTCCGAGCATGCGTAGGAATTTTGCGCCTCGGAATTGCTACAGACGATCGGAATTTCCGATAGAAACCTTTTCTGTCGGAAAAATTGAGAACATGCTCTCAAATTTTTGCTGGTGGGAATTCGGCCAGCAAAATTTCGATGGAGCGTACACATGGTCGAGATGGTCGAGCTCTCATCTGTCTTTTGCTGGCCGAAATTCCAATCGTGTGTATGCGGCATCAGAGTTTGTTCAAGCTGAGTCTCAGACCTGTTGCGGTATTGGGAATTCACCCATTTTCCCTCCCCGGTGTCATGTGACCCGTTAGTGTTACAAGGTCTCAGGTGTGAATGGGGAGCAGGTGTGTTAAATTTGGTGTTATCGCTCTCATTCTATCATACTGGTCACTGGAAGTTCAACATGGCACCACATGGCAAAGAACTCTCTGAGGATCTGAAAAAAAGAATTGTTGCTCTACATAAAGATGGCCGAGGCCAGTGATGGTGAACCTTGGCACCCCCAGATGTTTTGGAATTACATTTCCCATGATGCTCAACTACACTGCAGAGTGCATGAGCATTATGGGAAATGTAGTTCCTAAACATCTGGGGTACCAAGGTTCACCATCACTGGCATTGGCTATAAGAAGATTGCCAAGGCCCTGAAACTGAGCTGTGTATGTATAACCAGTTGCAGATTTTGGGCGTACTAGACACACCCAAAAAAAGTCCTCATTGTACACAAGGCGTGTCTAGTATGTCCACTGCTGCCGGGATTTCCCCTGTCCCAGTATGCAATTAAGTTCTGATGAATCATAGAAACAAAAGTAGACAGAGAAGGTCAGCAGCAGGAAATGTAAAAAAAAACCAAAAACAATCTGGTAATGTTTATTAACAACATTGCTCAGAAGGGAATACAAATATTAATTTACAGATCAAAGGGATGAACTTTGATCATCAAATGAAGTCAGTTAACCACTTCAGCCCCGGACCAATTGGCAGCCAAAGGACCAGGCCCCTTTTTGCGATTCGGCACTGCGTCACTTTAACTGACAATTGCGCGGTCGTGCGACGTGGCTCCCAAACAAAATTGGCGTCCTTTTTTTCCCACAAATAAAAATGTTAGTAACAATTTCAAATGAAAAAAAAAATAAAAATATTTTTTTTTTTACTTACCAGAAATGGCTGTTGCTAGGCAGATTGTCCTAATCTGCCTCCTCCAGCTCCGCGGTGATCTTCTCTCCTTCCGTCTTCTATGGAATGGGGCGCGGTGTTTTATGGGAACGGTGTCCCACAACACATTGCGTTCCCCATTCACAAATCCCACTCGCGCATGCGCAGTAGGCCGCGCAAAGCCGTTTCCCTTACCTGAGGATGGCGGCGCTGGATCCGGAACGCCGAGGGACATCTCGGCCTCCACGAACAGCATCGCGGGCGTCCTGGGAGGGTAAGTGTACTTATTAAAAGTCAGCAGCTACTTTTTTTTTAGCTGCTGACTTTTACAATTTTTATCTTTAAGCTGACACAACGCTTTAAGTAACTGTCATACGGTACCAGGTTCTCTCAGCCGATCCGGCGATACCGTATGAGTGTTGATCCAGGTCGCGTCCTTCAACTAAGCCTCCAGGCTCCTTCAGAGAAGCCAGCCTTGCACATGGCCTTCTCCTGAAAGGGTCCTCCCCTGGGGTTCTTCAGTTGCTGGGCCTCTCCATTCCGATGAGATGGCAGCGGACCTTCCTTGGATCAGTAGGCTCTAGGGTTGCCACCTTTCCTTCAGGTCAAACCCGAACACTTTAGCAGCGCACAGCAATTTTGTTTTGTAGTATAAACTATACATATATTTTGCTATTAAATAACATTTCTAATCGTATGAAGTTAATAACATGAATCCCCCTTTACATCAGAGTCCACAGAGTTCCCCTTTTACATCTGAACTCACAGAGTTCCCTTTCACTGTAATTGGCGGAGTGGCAGAACAGGGAGATGCCTTTGTAAACAAGGCATTTCCCGGTTCTGCCTAGTGACATGACAGAGATCTACTGCTCTCTGTGATCGGGAGCGGTGATCGCTGTCATGTTCTAGTGAGCCCACCCCCCCACAGTTAGAATCACTCCCTAGGACACACTTAACCCCTTGATCGCCCCCTAGTGTTTAACCCCTTCCCTGCCAGTGTCATTTACACAGTAATCAGTGCATTTTTATAGCACTGATCACTGTATAAATGGCAATGGTCCCAAAATAATGTCAAAAGTGTCCGATGTGTCCGCCATAATGTCGCAGTCACGATAAAAAAATGTTTTAATATTTTTTGGGGATATTTATTATAGCAAAGAGTAAAAAATATTGCTTTTTTTTCTAAATTGTGGCTCTCTTTTTGTTTATAGTGCAAAAAATTTAAACTGCAGAGGTGATCAAATACCACCAAAAGAAATCTCTACCACCAAAATACCACCAAAAGAAAAAAGGACATTAATTTTGGTTGGGTACAACGTATCACGACCGCGTAATTGTCAGTTGAAGCGAGATAATCGAATATAATCTAAATCTAAAAGCTCCCCAACGACCTAAATTATAATAGGATACTTTGGGGCAACTATATCAGCAAGGGGGGGGGCTTAACATGTGGGTGTGGCTGACCACTCGTGCAGTTTTGGGGTGCAGCAAAAGCTGCAAAGTCTGCAGGATCACTTTGATGCTTCTTGCAAAACTCTCAGGAGGTGAAAATATAAAATGTATACATGGGGGGGGGTCTATTTATTAACCATTTCATGCCTAGGCCTTTTTCTGGCACTTGTTGCTTACAAGCTAAAGCCAGTATTTTTTGCTAGAAAAAGAACTTCCAAACATTATCCATAGCAGAGACCCTAGAGAATAAAATGGCGATCGTTGCAATATTTAATTTCACATTGTATTCGCCAATTGCGCGGTCGTGTGACGCTGTACCCAAATAAAATCAAATCACCACAAATAGAGCTTTATTTTGGTGGTATTTGATCACCTCTGCGGTTTTCATTTTTTGCGATGGAAACAAAAAAAGACTGACAATTTTGAAAAAAATAAATAAATAAAAATGTTTACATGATGCTATAAAACATATCCATTAAAAAAAAAAAATTAAAATCAAATTTCTTCATCAATTTAGGCCAATATGTATTCTGCTACATATGTTTGGTTAAAAAAAAAAAAAAATCCCTACTACCGACTACGACATTGCGGCAGACAGATTGGACACTAAGTGACACTTTTTTGGCAACCGGTGACACCAATACAGTGATCAGGGATAAAAAAATATGCACTGTCACTGTACTAATGGCACTGGCAGGCAAGGGGTTAACATCAGGGGCAATCAAAGGCTTAAGTGTGTCCCTAGGGGGTGCTTTCTAACTGTGTGGGGTGGCCTGACTGGATGAAGAACACAAGATCTCCATCTTCTCCCCTGTCAGAACGGCGATCTGCCTTGTTTACAAAGGCAGATCACCGTTCGGCCTCTGTGGGGAATGATTGCTGATTGGCTCCCCCCCCGTCCAATCGGCACGTATGCGCCCCCTGTATCTATTGGACGAAATGACATACAGGTACGTCGTTGTGTGCAATAGAGCCGTCCTGCCGCAGCACATCTGCAGTAGGTGGTCTTTAACCGCTTAAGGACCGCCTCCTGCACATTTACGTTGGCAGAATGGCACAGCTGGGCACAAGCATGTACAGGTACGTTGCTCTTTAAGTGCCCAGCCACGGGTCACGCGTGCGCCGCCAGCGGCGTGCTCGCGACCCGGTCCTGAGCTCCGTGACCGCGGCCACGGGACCAGATCGCCGCTGGTGTCCCACGATCAGGTCACAGAGCTGGAGAACGGGGAGAGGTCTGTGTAAACAAACCTCTCCCCGTGCTTTCTAGTGAGACTAACACTGATCGTCTGTTCCCTGTCATCGAGGAAAGACTTTCAGTGATGTCGAACACCAAGCCACGCCCCCTACAGTAAAAAAACACACACGTCACACTTAACCCCTCCCCGCCCCCTAGTGGTTAACCCCTTCACTACCAGTGTCATTTATACAGGAATCAGTGCATTTAAATAGCACTGATCGCTGTATAAATGACAACGGTCCCAAAAATGTGTCAAAAATGTCCGATGTGTCCGCCATAATGTCGCAGTCACAATAAAAATCGCTGATCGCCGCCATTACTAGTAACAAAAAAATATTAATAAAAATACTATAAAACTATCCCCTATTTTGAAGACGCTATAACTTTTGCGCAAACCAATCAATAATCACTAATTGCGTTTTTTTTATTTTTACCAAAAATATGTAGAAGAATACGTATCGGCCTAAACGGAGGAAAAAAAATGTTTTTTTTTATATATTTTTTGGGGATATTTATTATAGCAAAAAGTAAAAAAATATTGAATTTTTTTCAAAATTGAAGCTCTATTTTTGTTTATAAAAGTATAAAAACACAAATAAAAAATAAAAACCGCAGGGGCGATCAAATACCACCAAAAGGAAGATCTATTTGTGGGGAAAAAGGGACGTCGGTTTTGTTTGGGAGCCACGCCGCACGACCGCGCAATTGTCAGTTAACCACTTCAGCCCCGGACCAATTTGCAGGCCCCTTTTTGCGATTCGGCACTGCGTCGCTTTAACTGACAATTGCGCGGTCGTGCGACGTGGCTCCCAAACAAAATTGACGTCCTTTTTTCCCCACAAATAGAGCTTTCTTTTGGTGGTATTTGATCGCCCCTGCGGTTTTTATTTTTTTGCGCTATAAACAAAAAAAAGAGCGACAATTTTGAAAAAAAAAAAAAAAAAAACGCATTATTTTTTATTTTTTCCTATAATAAATATCCCCCAAAACTATATAAAAAAACATTTTTTTTCCCTCAGTTTAGGCCGATACGTATTCTTCTACATATTTTTGGTAAAAAAAAAAAAGGCAATAAGCGATTATTGATTGGTTTGCGCAGAAGTTATAGCCTTTACAAGATAGGGGATAGTTTTATAGCATTTTTATTAATTTTTTTTTTTTATTAGTAATGCCAGCGATCAGCGATTTTTATTGTGACTGCGACATTATGGCGGACACATCGGACATTTTTGACACATTTTTGGGACCATTGTCATTTATACAGCAATCAATGCTATTTAAATGCACTGATTCCTGTATAAATGACACTGGCAGTGAAGGGGTTAACCACGAGGGGGCAGTGTAGGGGTTAAGTATGCCTAGGGGGTGTGTTTCTTACTGTGGGGGGGGCGTGGCTGTCAGCTAGTGAATGCTAATCTCTGCTCCAATCACAGGGAGCAGAGATTGGCGTCACTAGTTGCTAGGCAGAACGGGGAGATGCTGTTTATCTCGGCATCTCCCCGTTCAGCCTTCCCGTGAGACGATCGCGGGGGTCCCCGCGGCGATCGAGTCCGCGGGGCCCGCCACCGGACTCACGGGGGTCCCGACCGGCGCGGGGAGCGCGCCGCTCCTGGTGCGCTCCCGATGGCACGGACAGGCATTAAGGAGGGACTTATATATACGCCCTCCTGCCTGCCCGTGCCATTCTGCCGACGTATATCGTTGTGCGCCGGTCGGCAAGTGGTTAAAGTGACGCAGTGCCGAATCGCAAAAAGTGCTCTGGTCAGGAAGGGGGGAAGATTCTTCCGGGGCTGAAGTGGTTAAAAAAAAAACGTTTCTAACCTCAAATGCTCTGCTAAACTCGCATAATCGCGGAATGTAAAAGCTGTAAAACGGACGTTTTTCACCGTCGATTTCAGCATTCAGAAAAGGTTTTGAATGAATGAATGAATGAATAACTTGTATAGCGTTTTCAGCTGCCCCGTCTACATGAACATCATTGTCACTTTTATTCAATGTTTTTGCACGTCGGTTAGAAGGTGGGATCGGCGTAGGATTTCTTTTGGATTACATGTCTGTGAAATGGGAGGAAACCGGATTACATGGAGTTAATTATCCTGGGATAACAGAAATATAATAAGTCACGTGATTTCTCAGAAAAGTCTTCTGCTACGAAAGTGAAACCAGGAAGAGTTTTGTAGAAACTGTGAGTCAGAGCGACACAAAGGAGCACTTCGGGCTGCATCTACATGGTGACGGGACGTTTCTCTACCTCTCCTGAACTCCGGGACATCACAGCAAGTAATCCACGATTAAAAATGTGTGTTTAGCACGGATGTCAATTGCCACCTTTGATGTTCTCTTGGAAAAGGTTGGATCGCCGTCTAGTTCCCAAATTCTCAATGGTTGACAGGTGAGTGAAATTCCTATTCAACTTCAGTGTCAAGTAATGCAAGTCGTGTATTGTACAGCAAAATTGGCTGATGAGGGGAATATCACATGGTATATCAATCTTGCATACAGTGATAATTGAGTTTTTGGTGTGTTTTTAGCATTTTCCAGGCTCAAAAGTAATAAATAAAATGTTTCCCTTTTTAAAAGTGCTATAAAAGTGTTAAAGGTTCGGGGGGGGGGGGGGGGGGGGCCCTTGGTCCAGGGGCGTACCTAGTGCATTTGGCACCCAGGGTGGATCCTATATCTGCCACCCCCACCTTAAAACGTAAAAAAAAAACACTGTGCTCCCTGCATACCTCTGCATCCTTAAATATCTCTTTGTCACTACTGTGTACATTACACAGCACCCTGCACCTCTAGACCCTTTACATTACACAGCACCCTGCACCTCTAGACCCCTTTACATTACACAGCACCCTGCACCTCTAGACCCCTTTACATTACACAGCACCCTGCACCTCTGGACCCCTTTACATTACAAAGCACCTCTGGGCCCCTTTACATTACACAGCACCCTGCACCTCTAGACCCCTTTACATTACACAGCACCCTGCACCTCTAGACCCCTTTACATTACACAGCACCCTGCACCTCTGGACCCCTTTACATTACAAAGCACCTCTGGACCCCTTTACATTACACAGCACCCTGCACCTCTAGACCCCTTTACATTACACAGCACCCTGCATCTCTGGACCCCTTTACATTACACAGCACCCTGCACCTCTGGACCCCTTTACATTACAAAGCACCTCTGGACCCCTTTACATTACACAGCACCCTGCACCTCTAGACGCCTTTACATTACACAGCACCCTGCATCTCTGGACACCTGTATGTTACACAGACACCCCCCCTAACAGCTCTGGACCCGCTGCATGTTACACAGACCCGTCTACAATACAGACCCCCCCTACAATACAGACCCCCCCTGCACAACCCCCCTACAGTGCAGACCCCCCGTTCAGTACAGACCCCCCTACAATGCAGAGCCCCCCCTACAGTACAGACCCCCCCTTTAGTACAGACCCCCCCTACAATGCAGACCCCCCTACTACAATGCAGACCCCCCCTTCAGTACAGAGTAACCCCCCCTTCAGTACAAACCCCCCCCTTTAGTACAGACCCCCCCTACAATGCAGACCCCCCCTACTACAATGCAGACCCCTGTTCAGTACAGAGAGACCCCCCCTTCAGTACAAACCCCCCCTTTAGTACAGACCCCCCTACAATGCAGACCCCCCCTTCAGTACAGACCCCCCCTACGACCCATAATGTACCTACCTCAGGTCAGGAGTGTCAGCACGGGACACACAGCACTACAAGGAGGAGGGGGAGGCGAAGCCGGCGGCTTCACTCTGCTCGGCTGTATGACACAGCCGAGACAGATCAGAGCCGCGGAGAGCCGCGGAGCGTGCCGAACACCCTCCCCCTCCTCTCACCTCACCTGCCGCTGCCTGTCACTCACCGCGCCGCTGCGCCGCTGATATGTTATATCAGCGCTCGGCGGCGGCGCGCTGTCCCCGCTTCCGTCGCGGAGGGGGGCGCCGGCCTGACGACACCCCCACAGTGTGTGGCACCCGGTGCGGCCCGCCCCCCCCCCCCCCCCCGCACCCCCCTTAGTACTCCACTGCCTTGGTCAACCCCCCCCCCCCCCCCCCCCCCCCCCCCCCTTTCCTGGCTTGCCAGGCTGCATGCTTGGATAAAGGTCTGATATGGTTTTTGGGGGGACTCCACACCATTTTTAAAAAACAATTGGCGTGGAGTTCCCCTTTAAAATCCATACTAAAAGTTGACGGAAATTGTAAGTTTATCTATTAAGTCATCCATCGTTAACGACGTGGCAGCTGGCTTGCCGCCCCACTTAACAACCACTGGTTATGGACGCCAGTGATCGCCCATTCCTTGACAACAATGCAACCGCTCCCAGACACTTTTCAAAACGCTCCTAAACACTGCAACAATGCTGGGGGAAAAATACAAACTATTCACATCTAGTGCCTTGAACAGAGAGGTAGTTATAAAACTAACATTGCCAGATTTTTGCCTTTAGTTTTATTTCTACTAGACATGTGCACAACAAAAAAATTTGTTTATTTTCGTTTCATTTTTTGGGTTTCTGAAAAAATGTGTTTATTTTCGTTTCGTTTTTTTCGTTTCCGTTGATTCGTAACGATTCGTACATTCGTAAGTCGTCGTTGTTCGTATTCGTAACGATTCGTACATTCGTAAGAGTTATTTTTCGTTGATTTGTTTTTTCGTTAGTTTAATTTTCGGACGCATTCGTATTTATTCGTACATTCGTAACATTCGTAGATTCGTAATCGGAGCATAATTCATAATTTTATGTAATGCGTATGCTATTATTACATTTTAATAATTTACGAATCGAAAAAAAAAGTTACGAATCGAAAAAAAAGTTCCGAATGTACGAATTTTTTCGTTCATTTTCGTTGTTCCTTTTTTCGTTTTTCAGATTTTCGTTGCTTTTCGGATTCGTTCGATTCGAACGATTCGTTAATCGGATTTGTTCGATTTGAACGATTCGTTAATCGGATTTGTTCGATTCGAACGATTCGTTCATTCGTAGGAAACCGAACGAACGAAAAAAAAAACGAAAAAAAAACGAAAAAAAGAAAAACAACGAAACGAATTGCACATGTCTAATTTCTACCCTGTCTGTACTTTCTACATGAACCTGATATCTACAGTATTTATATGCACCAGTTGGGGTAACATGCTGGTTGGTTGTGAGCAAAATTTTACTTCAACAGCAATTCTCTCTGTTATGCCCCGTACACACAGTCGGAAATTCCGACGGAAAATATTTGAAATCCTACGGATTTTGTGGTCGGAATTTCCAACCGTGTTTTACGGGGGCTAAGAATAACCCTTTGATGCCTAAGCCTATTCTGACATTTGTTGCTTACAAGATAAAACCTGTATTTTTTGCTAGAAAATTACTTAGAACCCCCAAACATTATTTATATATATATTTATAATGTTTGGGGGTTCTAAGTAATTTTCTATCAAAAAATACAGGTTTTATAATATTATATATATATATATATATATATATATATATATATATATATATATATATATATATAATCTTATCATATATATATATAATTTTTTTAGCATAGACCCTAGAGAACAAAATGGCAATCGGTACAAAATTTTTTATGTCACCCGTTATTTGTTTAGCGGTCTTTTAAGCGCAATTTTTTTTTTCATGAACTAAAAAAAAAAAAAAAAAAAAAACAGTAAAGTTAGCCCAATTTTTTTGTATAATGTGAAAGATGATGTTATGTCGAGTAACTAGATACCAAACATGTCATGCTTTGAAATTATGTACACTGGTGGAATGGCGACAAACTACGCTACTTAAAAATCTCAATTTTTTTTAAGTTACCAGTTTAGAGTTACAGAGGAGGTCTAGTGATAGAATTATTGCTCTCGCTCTACTGATCACAGCGATACCTCACATGTGTGGTTTGAACACTGTTTACATTTGCAGCCGCCAGGGATGGGGGGCTTTCAATTTTTTTTTAATTTAAATCAATTTTTATTGAATTATTAATTCAACAGTAAAATAGGATACAATTCCAAGAAATTCAAGCATATTACGTCGTAACATAAGCAGCTAATAACAGTGGCACACATATGTATATTCTTTAGAAAACAGGCATTGTAAAAATATAGCACAGGTGTGTACCATGAATTAAACTGAGTAGGGGTTGTGGGTTAGGATATAGGGGAAGGAAGGGAAGGAAGGGAAGGAAGGGAGGAAGGCTGGGCTGGGACAAGGGGTGGGCAGGAGGGGCTGCTGCCCCTGGCGCAATGGTTTATTGCAGGGATGGGGGGCACCCTGACCTTAACCCTAAGGAAAAGGGGGGTCCAGATTGTCATCTTTGCCCTGGGCGCTGGATGACCTTGTCCCGGCACTGGAGGAAGGGAGGGGAGGGTGGAGGGGCAGGGATCTCGAGAACTAGGTTTATTGTAGGTATACCGTATCTACAGGACTAATATAAACATATTCAGAAGAAAAGTTATGCAATCTTATTATGCAATTTTATTTTTGTACCAAATGTGCCATTGGAGCCATTTTGTCTGGATATTGGGGTGAGAGGCGAGGCCTCTTGATCCTATGACTTCGTAGGTGTAGTGTGAATGGACTAGAGTGATTACGTCTAATATAGTTGGTATATTTGGTGATTTCCAGTTTCTGGTGATAAGTAGTCTGGTTGCTAGGAGGACATGAGTAAGGATTGTGTTAAATGCGTGTGGAATTTTTTTTTTTTTTTTTACACTGCCCATTTCATTTATTTATTTTTGTATCGCTTTTATTGCTGTTACAATGTAAACATCCCTTGTAACAGTAACAGGCTGTGACAGGTACTCTTTATGGAGGGATCTGAGATCTATAAGACCCCAAATCCCTCCTTTGCACTTAAAAGCATTCAAAAGGCCAAGTTTAGTTGTCATTTTTTTTAAATCTGGCGCCTTTAAGGTTCCAGTAAACCGGAAATGATCTCATAACTTTGCTTCCGGGTTACTAGATCCGAGATCCGATCACAGCCGATTTCAGCATTGTCCATGTCGGCTGGTTGCTCCGGCCTCGCGGTGGGACGGGAGAGCCCGGGCAAGCCGTGGAAGGTGGTGGGAGGGACGTCCCCTCCCGCTCCTTGTAATAACAGCCGAGCGGCTTCTTATGCCCCGTACACACGGTCGGAAATTCCAATCACAAAATCCATCGGATTTTTTCCGACGGATTTTGTCCGACACTGGTGTTGCACACACACGGTCGGACAAAGTTGTCGGAAAATCCGATCATTCTGAACGCGGTGGCGTTCGTTGCGTACAACGGGACTATGTAGAGGCTAGTAGCCAATAGCTTTGGTCTTGTAATGTGATCTGAGCACGCGTGGCACTTTGCCCGTCGGAATTCGCTACACACGATCGGAAAAAGTCCGATAGGACTTTGTTGTCGGAAAATTTGAGAGCAGGAGATAAAACTTTGTCCGTCGGAAAATCCGACGGAAAAAGTCCGATGGAGCCTACACACGGTCGGAATTTCCGACAACATTGTCCGATAGGACATTTTCCATCGGAAAATCCGACCGTGTGTATGGGGCATTAGACACATCGATTGTCATTACAGAAAAGCCGACCATCGGCTCTAAAAAAACGTACCTGGGTGATGCCTGCAGCTGCATATAATCCCAGAAGAACCCCTTGAAGCTGAACTCCACATATTTACGTTATGTTGGCGCAGGGCCGGCGCTACCACTAGGCAAACTATGCAGCCGCCTAGGGCGCACTGCTGCCTAGGGACACTGGTTTCCCTCCACGTCGGCATGCTCTGCAGGCTGCAGCATGTAACTAACTCAGTCCGACCGGTAGTGTAATTAGGGGCGCATCGCAGCACTGCAGCCAGCGCTAGAGGAAGCAGAGCCGATGCTTCCTGTATAATGGCGCCTTCTGTCAAATGGGCAGGGCAAAAGGGGGTGGGGTCAGGGGTGGAGCCAATGGGGGGGGCAACAAAATGAGGTTTCGGCTAGGGTGTCAAAAATCCTTGCACCAGCCCTGCGTTGGCGTACAGTAAAGAGATTTTCCTCAGAATATTTCCTCCTCTGGTCAGTCATTCTCAGCCAATGTGTTAAAATGTATATCTCTGCGCTTGCCTAGTATGCAAAACTAATCTAATACTGCGACAAACACTGGTAGGATATTTCCGGTCCCAAAAGAGTGAATATAGTAGAGAGGTAGTGCTGCGCTGTATGTTTGAACTAAAGAGACTAAAATTCAAATAGAAATAATGGAGGTATTGTGACAAAGTGTGCTAATGATATTGAGAAAGTTCTTGATGTGCATAAATAGATAAATAGCTTCAGGTAGATATAGATTTCATATGTAAAATCGCATAAAAATCGATAAATATAAAGTTTCTTCAAGAAAATCGCATAAAATTCGCACAAAGTCGCATGGAGATCAGAATAATAAAATCGTGGATCATGCATAAATAAGTGATGAAAATCCAGGTAAATTTC